>OZ026527.1:47961721-49161721 GCA_964019695.1 Loripinus fragilis
CTTCCAGGTAGTGAAGTGGCTGACCAGATTTTAACAGTGTTGTTGAGTACCAGCATGTTCGTTGGAGGGTTGGTAGGATTTGTACTTGACAACACAATTCCAGGTAAAAACCTTTAGTTACTGTCCTGCCAACCAATAGTGACAGTGACGTCATGTTTTGTTTACAAAGTTATTAGGGACTTAGAATCAATAGATCACTTATGTATTAATCCTAACCACAGGATAGGATTAATACACAAGTGATCTATCGATTCGCATTAGCTCAAGTGGAGTGTACATGTTAATGTTTTACTTAACAATTGTAAACAAAACAGGATGTCACTGTCACTCTTGGCTGGCAGGACAGTAAGTATGTTGATTTCATGTATGCATCTTGTTTTCCACTGTACACTTATATATACTCCTCAAAATAATCGAAGGACCAATAATATCAATGATAATATTGATGCATTTTGTGTAGAACGTATTTTGAAGATCGATTTTATGATCTAGTCTAAATTTTTCTGATATCTTTTGCCAAACATGAAACGGGAGAAAGAAAATGGTAGAAAATTTTGTGTAATTTTAAAACTTGACCTAACTGTATTGGAATGTCATTTTTGTGTCTGAGACATATGCCAGAGAACCGCATGAAATGGATGAATAATGCTTTTAGATGTTGATATCTCTGTTTTAGCATGCACCATCCTACTCTTTCTGTGAAAGAAAATTGCCCATTTTGGCTGTGAAGCAATGACCAGCCTTTGGGTTCAGACAGTTTGTTTTGCCATTTGTCTCTGACAATAATTAGTACAAATCGTCGGATTATCTTTCTAACACTCAAAGGCATAGACTGACAATTGAAAATGTGATTCTTGAAGTCTCAGTACAAACAGCATTTTCAGAAAACAAAACAATACCCAAACTCCTTTGTCAGAGGTAAAAATATTTGCTTCCCAGTATAATGAAACTGTTTGAAGGTTTGAAGAAATATTACGCATGTAAGCTGAACTGTTTAAAACAAAGTTTAATTTGATGTCACTTTCATTCTGCTCGAATGACCTTAGAATATTTTCTTTACCCCAACCACTGCCTTTTGAAAGTGCGTTTTGGGGGATTTGTGCATTTGAGACACAGTTATTGCAGAATTAGGCATGGAAATCAGTAACATTGATTTTTGATATATGAGCAAAAACAGTAGAAAGATTTGGGCTATGTTTTGCAGAATTCAAATGTTTGAGCTAATTATACCCATGTTCAAAAGTCTTGGTTCGTCAATTCTTTTCAGGAGTATATACCAAACAAAAAAGAAACGAATACAGCTTATTATTTCTCAGAAAGACCACAATTGATGGGACGATTTTGTTTAAATCAGTTCAAAGAAATGTCCTGTAGAGCTGCATTGCACATCTTTGGCAACAAGGGATCAGAACCGTTTCAAGAAAACTGTCTGGAAACATATTGTAGTCACATAAAATAGTTGTCCTTAATATATTCTTTCACTGTATTAGTCTGTGCAATAGAATCGTCATTGTTGACCTAAACGTACTCAGACACTTATTCTTTGCAAATATTATCTACTTTTTGATCAGTGAGCAAGACAAGATATGGTTATAATATGGGCCTTGAGGCAAGAAAACTGTCTTCGGGGGTTTGCGTACACCACAGGTGCAGACCAGCCTGCACATTTGCCCATTCTGGTCAGCGCCTTTGTTATTAGCTTATTGGAAAGTATCATATCTAGACTTGCTATGTGCGAAAGGATCATTGACACTTGCTATGGGTAAATGCCTATTGTTTTCAGTAAAAACAAAAGTTTGTCAATCGTCCCTTTCTTCACCTTGAAGCTACCCTGACCTGAGTACTTTATGGCTGTGAAATCCGTTTTCGATATTAAATGCTTCAAGGATGTAAATTTTGGGGTAGAACAATCAGTTTTGCATTGAGATATATAGAAATCCGAAAACATTTTTTAAAATATCATTCCCCCCCGTGTGCCAGCAAAAGCTTTTGCATATATATGTGTTACCATATTTTACACATTGTATGGAAGTGGCTTGCTGGCACACGGGGGGGGGGGGAGATGTTCAACAGCCCAAAAACCCAGGGCCTAAGCCCATAAAATGCCTTTTCTACAAAATAAGAAATTAATGACAGTAATGAAATTCTCTAGAACCAACCTCCTAAATTGCTTTGTATTCTGTGCTAGTTTAATATATAGTCCTTAAAGATTAAAAGTAGAATTAGCAAGGTTTTATGCATTTTTTCATAAGAAAAAATCTCACTGTTATTAAATGACACATTATTTTGCAAACGTCCTGTACTTATACATTTGCATGCTAGGGAATTGTTTATGTTTTTATTTTCGTCTGCTCACTTTCTTCACAATTAAGTTTTATAAAAAATAAACCACTCAGGACCACCATCAGAGTGTCAAACAGTTTGGATCCAGATCAAGACCGACATTCTGTTGGTCTTCATCTGTGTCCAAACGGTATGCAAAAGGCTATTGGCAGACGACAAAATTATCCACTGGCATGCAAAGAGTTATAAAAGGTAAATACTTTAGTGTTCAATATATTGTCTCATATAGGGATATACATGCATATGTATACCATAAATATTCGGACACTTTAAATACATTCAACATGCTTTGCCCTTTAAACAAAGCAAAAGTAATATTCAAAGGATCTAGTTAGAATCAGTTTTACCTTCCAATGCTAAATGGGACACTTTCATTCCTTCAAAAATATTTATTTCTTTTATTGAGCTTTCAGCTTTGCATTATTTACGGTAAATGTAGTCAAAAATGTACAGGTAACTTCTAAATTATCTCTCCAAAATCATTTTATTACAAAACATATTTTGTTTTTAAAACAATTTCATCAATTATCGTGATTCTTTGATACTCTGCGTATGGTATGTTCAATAGATATCACAATGCCTACCAAATAAATAAAGAAAACGTGCAGAAATCACTTTTTATAGCACTTTTTATTTTCATGAAATTTCAGACCCCCTCCCCTTTCTACCCGCCAAAACTCTCGAATGCGTAGGAATTTTGCAAATACTTTGCTAGCTGGCTCTTGCCATTAGATTCACCTAATGCACTTATACTACCTGCACCACACTAGAAGCCCAAAAGCAGCGTTCTGGGAATCAGAAAAATAGGCGTATAAGGCCCAAACCGTCAATGATCCTTTCAATTTTCTAGCTAGTCTATGTAGCTGAGCAAGCTGGTTTGAAGTATCACTTTGCGGGTACCCTGAAGACAGGTTTTCTCGCGTTGAGGCCCCTATTTAACCCTTTCACTACCATATTCAAGTAGTCAGCTGCAGTGCCATCTACTTTTATACTTTGAAAGCTAAAACAACAAAAAGTGTGAACCTAGATAACACAACTCTGTTCTATAAGGAGCAATCTGATCTGCTCTGTACAAATTGATTCTTCCTTCTAGTTTGATGCATTAAACTTGAAATAGTCCATTGTATATATTGAGGGATCACAGGTTATAATTGCCAAATAAATTTGTATTTCTTTATCTGAAGATCATTTTGTCTTAGTAAACAGTGTAGACCCTGAGGAAATGCAGTATTATAGGACATTCATCTAACTCTTCAATGTTTTCCAAAGTATGCATTTAGGAGTCATTACTATTGAAGAGCCAGTGCATGAGATTTCAAACAATGTGGTATGTGCGACCAGCAAAGCCTCAGATCAGCCTGCGCATGAGTGAGGTCTGATCAGAGCCTTTGCAAGCCCCTGACTGTTAAGCTACTGACTGAACACCATTTGGAGTTTCTAAGCTTAAAAGGAGGCTGCACAGGCTCATCTGTGTCTACACAAGTCAAAATGCCACATTGTTGGAAATCGCATGCACTGGCTCAATTTTCTGTTATGTTAGGTACAGATGAAGAGAGAGGTATAAAGAAGTGGCGGAAACTGGATATAACTGGTTCATCTATGAATTCTGAATCAATGAAAACATATGATCTTCCATTGATACAAAAATACCTTAATAAAGGAAGACTTTGGAGTTATTTACCTTTTTGTCCCTCTTTCTCCATGAAGTGTCGTGGATCAAAAGGAGAAGAAAAATCTCATTCAAGGGAGGAAGAAAACAGTGTTCAAGATGGCTATTTGACCAATGTATGGTCGGAAGCAGAGAAAACACACTTATAGGGTGTTCATTTATGCCTTCAGATTAGAGTGTGAAATTGGTAGTGTTAGACTTGGGATCGAAAGGTTGCTAGTCAGAGACATACCAAAAGCACTGTGTTGTGTCCTTGAGTAAGACACTTTATCCTCTGCTTAGTACTGGTTCAACCCGGGAAGACAGGAAAACTGCCCAACATGACTAAAAATTGAATACTGGGACGTAAAAAATCAAAATAAATTTCAAATACAATATTAGAAACTTCTCTTTTCTCAACTAAATTATATGCTGTGGGTACTTAAAAGATGTTTCTTTTGAGTTGCTTAAATATATGTTTGGCCTGGATTAGAAACTGATCACAATTCTAGAATTGTGATCAGTTTCTAATCCAGGCCAAACATATATTTAAGCTACTCAAAAGAAACATCTCTAATTAAGATTGTTCTTTTAAAAGGATAAAGTGTTTTTATTCTAACCTGTACAATATGTACTCTATACTGCAACAAGCTAAATGCTTTATGGATCCATTTCACAAGAAAAGGGTCTATGGAGCAGTTATGGGTAAATACTGTTAACCACTTAATATTCGCGGCAAAACAGTTGGGCAATTTTAAAAGACTGGCATATTGGGGTAGTTTAATTTTGGCAGTTTCTCAATTTAATACATTTCAAAATTACTTTCTCTTCTCATAGGGGCTACTTTTAAAGGAGAGAATATGCTCCCACAGGGAGCATATTCTTTACTTTAATAGTAGACCCTTTTGAAACACGGTTTCTTCTTCGTTTTAACATGCTATACCTTTCAAAAGTCGATTTTTGACAATACGGGAAACATACTAAGGATGTGTGTCCATTTATTGCTTATTGTGTGACTGAAGTCGAAATTGTATTTTGCGGTCACATATTTTGGCAATTTTTGTTTTTATCGCCTATAGCACCAAATAAAAATACCCACCAAATATAAGAGTTTTACAGTAGATGTTTGTAAAACAGTATCGTTTCATTGAAACATTCATTTTCCTGATATATGAGGATCTGGATGGGGTATAATGAAAAGTGAATAATGGTCCCTTTTATATAATGAATAGTGAATAATAAGCAAAAAAATAATGAATAGTGAATAATAAGTGCCTAAAAATTAATTATAATCCTATTTTTTTAATGAATTGAAGAAAAAAATAATGAATAGTGAATAATCAGATTTCTTTGCCACCTTTCTTACTTTTAATGAATAATTGGTCTTATTTTAATGAATAACCCAAAATTTTAATGAGATGAATAATGGGCTAAATTTTTAATGAATAGTGAATACCAGACCCCCCATCCAGACCCTCATATATGTTTCATAGGGAATGGGCAAGAGAATTGCCAGAACATCCACACCAGAGCCTTCTTGGCTCACATACAAAGTACAGAAGTTGATGAAGGTTACTCACAAAACCCAGACATCAAATTTAATTTTTAGCATGCTGGGTAATATTTCATGCTTTTTTGTGATCTGCTGACTTTTTTCGAGATGAACTTTTTCAAAATATTCTTTCAGCAACACTATCAGAGTATCAAATGATTTGGATCCAGATCAGGACTGACATTTTGTCAGTCCTGATCTGGGTCCAAACTGTTTGCAAAGATCAGCAGCAGACAACAAAATACACCATTGGCAGGCAAAGAGTTAAAACACATGTTTGTTTCCCATCCAATGGGGAATTATTCTTTTTTCTGTCTGAAACTGGTATTAAAGACCTATATCTTAAGCCATGAGTTTGCATGGGGACTAATCCTAGTACAATGTTTTGTCTAACCTTTAACAAATAAAACAAATAGTTATGTATAGAATGTCTTTATTGTTGCACATAGCCCATTTATAAGGAAACATAAACTACAACAACTATCAGTTTCTCAGTCAAATAAATACAAATACAGCTAGCTTTAACATTATAATCTATGTCATGATGCACTATACATATGAGCCAGTGCATGAGATTTCCAACAATGTGGTATGTGCAACCAGCAAAGCCTCAGATCAGCCTGTGCATATGCGCAGTCTGATCAGAGCCTTTGCTAGTCGCTTGAGTATTCAATGATTGTTAAGCTACTGACTGAACACCATTTGGAGTTTCTAAGCTTAAAAGTAGGCTGCAGAGGCTCGTCCGAGTCCACGCTTGTCAAAATGTCAAATTGTTGGAAATCTCATGCCGCGGCTCATATTATATACAATGATCATTTTCCCCAAAGTGCCATACTTTAATATGATACAACCACAGCATATATACAAAACGTGGAGCCTGTTCAACTCTGTACAGGTTTCATATTCTGTACATTTTCTGTGATATTTACGATTTAGTACAATGGCAATTTTAAAGCATTGTAAGGTTTTTTTAATGTCTAGCTGACAGGAAAAAGATTCCCTTTCGACTTTATTTTTAACCCTTAATGCGCCAATCTCAACAAAAGTCGCCTACTTTTCTCGTAAGCTGAAATGTTTAAGAAGCCTCTTTGGCAAACAGTGTGGACCCAGATCAGACTGTTCCTAGGAGCAATCTGCTCTGGGTCCACGCTGTCTGCTTCTATACTTAATTCACCAGTAATGTTAGGCATTTATTTGCAGCAGACGACTTCAGCAGACAACATTTTCAGATGCATTATTTTCTTGGCGCTTTAAGGGTTAAAAATGAGAACCTCTTTACTCAGAATACACTGGAATGTCTATCTAGTGTGGTAGTTTGGATCCAGTAGTATCAGTGATCCACTTTATAAGTGGTCTGACTTATATGCTGCAGTGTCCTTATTTTGGTATCACTGTTCCCCATTCATCAACTTGATTAGGCACCCAATTCAATAATTGTCCATATTTACACTGTAGCATCATAAAATACAATGTCATATAACTTGTTTTCTTTAGTAGTTTAGGAGGAAATTTCCTTTAAAGCAATTATTGAAGAGACAGGACCGACATCAAACAACCACAATAGCTCCCCATGAGCCTTAAGCTCAGCTGAGCTAATAATATATATAAATGTACATGTGCAAATACTAAATAATAGTATCATTTTCTCCCTTAATACTCAAATAATTGTATCATATTCTCCCTTAATACTCAAATAATTGTATCATGTTCTCCCTTAATATTCAAAAAATAGTATCATAGACTAGATATGTAACTATGGACATTTTTCGAAAAAAAATCTTTTCTTTTTAATCATTTGTAAAAATAGAATTAAGTTATGTTTTCACAATAAACATGTTCAATACTGCCAAAAACTGCATGGAAAAATGAATTATCTTATAAAAACAGGTGTTTTTCTCTAGTTTGTAATTATTTACGTCCCTCCAATAATTCTAGACAGTTGATTTTAACATAAATGCTGTTGTTTTGATAGTGATAATTTGTTAAGATTTACGAAAATGGTAAAATGTTTACCTGAATTTGAGTCTTGAAAATAGAAACATTATTTCTAAAATTAGAAGATCAAAAGTTACAGACTAAGCAGCTTTAAAATTCAAATAATAGTATAAAATTCTCCCTTCATATCAAATAAAAGTATACTGCAGGAGACCCGTAGTGTAAAATAGTTGCATCTGAACGATTATTTTGTATAGATATTTCTTAAAGAATTCTTGTTCTCTTTAATTCTTTCGCTGAACAGATCTTCAAGATTCTTTCATGTCTAGTATCACTAATATCCATCTCTGTCTGATGACCATAATGATAAAATCACATCATTATGTTTCCTGGACATGATGTGTATATTTACTTTAAGATTCATTTAAAATATTAAGTTCAAACGCCATAATCACTTCTGGAAAGACAATTAAATTCACATTATAATCTATCCTTATTTATACAGATGGTGTACCATTACTTCGTGATGCTAATAAGTATGTTTAAAGCATTTTGACCGAACGATTAGATTCTAATATGATTTTGATTATATCTGTACAACTGTCTCTATGTTATTGTAAATAAGATTAAAAGTCATATATAATTACATTTATCCAGATGAAGCCAAGAACATCAATCACCTGGTCAGATCAATTCCTTTTACAGCACGTTATAGATCTGCTTTATCAATCAAATAATATGCTAGTATATAAATGACTGTTCTAGGCTTCTGGGCAGGACTTGGGTAGAATATTTGCACATGAAACCTAAGAAATGTTTGAAATTGACAATGACTTCAGTCTTTATCAGGAACCATTTAAGAGTGTTACAGTAGCGCAGTTAGTAAAGTGTGTGACCAAAGATCCAGGGATCAGAATGTCGATCCGGGCCCAGTCCCATACTTTCGTGAAGATCGATCTTGAAATAATTTCTGCGGCAATTCTCCCCCTTTCGCTGATTCAAGAAAGGCTGTTGTCAGTTACAAGCGAAAGTATGTGCAGGAAGTACTGATTAACCCCTAAGTCGAGCTTACCCAGGAAAAAAAGTGTGGTTAGGTAAACTGACGATCACGACATGACCATAGATGTTGGCTGGGATGTTAAGCATCAAGCATCAAACCAAACAAACAAAACAAAAATAAAAGTATCATATTCTCCCTAAATATTCAGACTCCTCATCAGACTTACCCTAAAATTTGAACCATACTATTTTACAATTTGGTGAAAATGTGTAACAGGCTGCAATGGAATGACAAATAGTGTAAACTCTGATCAGGGGCCAGTCCACCTAATTATACTATAATGCACTATAAAATAATCCCTTTGTGACCTACTGTAAAGTCGATACTGCAAGAGCATAGCCAGAAGGCTGAAAATGTTATGCACATCAAAAGGAGACTACTGGAACACACATACTATTACCACATTAGACGATTTCACTTGAATATATGTACAATTTTCATTACGCAAATGAGTAACTGCATAATGGGAGCTATGCCTATGGACTGGTCCCTGTGGATCAGACCATTTGCTCATGAGCAGTCTGATCAAGATTTACACTATTACTCAGGCATATATGTCTGTATATTAAGAGCAAATACAGTAAAATCTGTGAAAATCGGCCACTCCCAAAATGACCAAAAATTGGTTTTCAAGACCAATTATGGCTTAATGCAGGTCAAAGTATTGCAAAATGCTCCAAGGTGAGCATTCTGCAATACTTTTGACCTTCATTAAGCTACCATTTGTCTTTAAGATCTTTGCTTTGACTATTTTTGAGTGGCCGTTTTACACAGGTTTTACTGTACTGTACAAGGTGATGAATTAAATCTTTTCATGCTGAGTAATTTTGCATGCTTTTTTGTCGCCTAGAGATTTTTTTCTTCAAAATTAACATTTCTAAAATATCTTTCGGGAAATGCCATCACAGTATCAAGCAGTTGGTATCCAGATCAGGCCCAACATTTTCTGTGCTCAAACTGTTTTCAATGGTAATCAGAGGACAAAATATGCAGACAAAGAGTGAATATTTATCAGGTTCCTCAGAAGGTATTTGAACACCTGGCAAACCACCCAAATCCATTTTTTTTATGAAATGTTCACTATCCAAGAACTCAAGTTATCTAAAACCACAGAAAGAAAGTCTTTTGGTGGTCATAGCTATATTCACTTATACACCAGGCCTCCAGATAAGAGTGTGTAATTAAAAATTGTTTTATCCCTCAGCCAAAACATAAGTTGTGAGTACTCAAAAGAACCGTCTCATTGAGACGGTTCTTTTGAGCACCAAAAACACTGTTTAAACTCATAGCTTAAGGAAAGAAACACAAAGGGGTACGTTCATTAAGGGGCTAATTTGGCCCCCTCTAGAGCCAAAAACTGAAAATTGCTTTCCATCAAATTCTTTAGATTGGTTTATTAGATGAATAACTGAAGTGTAAAATTTAGGCATTTATTTAAATTTTAACGTTGCTATGGTAACAAAAATTGCCTACAACATAGACTTAAACTAGAGAAATAGCCATTTTGACCAAATTTAAGGCTTTTGGAGACCCATTTTTTAAAAATTAGATATCAGCACAGCTAAATACCAAAAAACGCTTTTAATATGTTGTGTGCCTCAATAATTCTCATCTTCTGTTAAAATCTTTTTGGTATTTGCTTGTGCTCTAAGTTAATTTCTCTGTCTAACATCTAAAATTTGCTCCAAAATGGCCAATTTCCTATTTTCAGCCTATTTTGGCCGCCATTTTCGTTACCATAGCAACGGCTAAAATCAAAGTAATTTGAGACTTTTACGCTTTCGTTATTCTAAAAAATAAAAAGAACAAATTGGTGAAAAACAATTTTATATTTTAGTCTTATAGGGGACCAAAAAAGCCCCTTAATTCATGTAGCTCTTTACACTAAAAAAATTTGGTTAGCTGGACCTACGATGTTCACAATCATACATTACTGATACCTAATCTCTCGGCCTATTCACTGGTTGACAATCAGATCACATCTGATTTTAGTCATATAAAACCAGAGAGAAAGTTTTTTGGTTCCCATACCAAAGTTCTCTTATATACAATCATGTTCAATATCATACATTACTGATACCTGATCTCTCAGACTGTTCAATGGCCGACTGTAGGTTATTATCAAATAGATCGCATCTGAAATAGAACAAAAATTCGAACATGAATGGGTGAAAGTTCAAACATGAATGGGAGAAATTTTAATTTTTCACTAAACTAAACTTTAACAATTCAAACATGAATAGGTGTTAAATCAAACATGAATGGGTGAAAGCCTGAACTTTAGCAATTCCGTTAAATGGATGAATAAAAGCGCTGCAGGCGTGCAACATACCCCGCCATGGGATATTTTCAATGTTTCTAACATCAATCAAGGGCTATAACTCTGTATGTATTTGTCAAAATTTACCCTTCTGCAATCCCAGAACTCTCCTTCACAATATCCACTCTCATACCAAGTTTGAAGAAAATCGGTTCAACCCAGGAAGACAGAAAATTGTCCCAACATGATTGTAAAATTGTTGACTTTGACATAAAGCATCCATTCAAACAAATATGGTGTTTACTTTAAAATTCTAAAGGTGTATGATCCCTGGAAATGAACAAAATATGAAACCTGTGCAATTTTGCACAGGTTTCATATTTTGTACAGTTCCAGCAATCTTGACAGCAAATAGAAATATCAAATTTATTTTAAGCAGTTTATTTATTAAACATGTTATTAGCTAATTCTTGAAAGTATTGGTATAGTGTATCTGGATTTCTACTAAAAATGTTAAGGAAGGACAAATTTACCAATATATAACAGATCCCAGCAAAAAGGAAATTTTGAAAATTGAATTTTTAATTGTAGAAAATTGCTATTATGGTGAGAAATGCAGTCTGGAGTTCCATTTGTTTGTTTGTCAAATTGTGTTGAATCTTTACATATCAGACAACATTTTTTTAGTCATGTTGTGATGTTTTCCTGTCTTCCTTGGTTGACCAGTACTAAGCAGAGATTAAAGTGTCTAGCCCAAAGACATAACACAGTGCCTCCCACTGCCCTCCAGTGAGTCTCTAACAAGCTACCCTTCGATCTTAAGTCTGATGCCTTACCACTGAACCATTGGGCTCCTCAAACTGTCTCCATATTGGCACTAACTAAATTAGTTACCCTCTTGTAATTAGCAAATTAATTTGCTATTATGTGAGAAGTAATATACACATAGTATATGTTTAAAACAGCCCATATCTATTTGCATGCTATTAACTCTTTGCATGCTGGGTAATTTTTCGTGCTTTTGTTGTTGTTTGTGAACCTTTTTCAAAATTAACTTTTTCAAAAAAAATTGAGCCCCAACTTGTGATTTCCAAAAATATGGCATTTTGGCAAGTTTGGACTCAGACCAGTATGTGCAGCCTCCATTTAAGCTTAGAAACTCCAAATTATGTTCAGTCAGTAGCTTAACAGTAATAGAGTACCCAAGCGACTAGCAAAAGCTCTGATCAGACTGTGTGTATGCTGGTTGCACATACCACATTGTTGGAAACCTCATGTCATGGCTCAAATGTAAGTGAAAATAAAATTCTCTTTGGAATAAAAGGATTTACCATACCTGATAGGCATATCTAATGAATAAAATGGATTCTTTAGTGCAAAGTCTGAGTATACTTCATATAATTTCTTTAACAAGGCATCGACTGCAGCCTGTCTAGGATCAGCTATCACAATAAATTTCAAACCTGAAACCAAATATTGAACATCAGATGAGATATAGTGCAGTCCCTTTATAATGCTATACTTAGATCCATAGGAATGACCCATGTTTTAGTGAATTGTGTTATAAAGTGACAACTTTACAAAGGAATTATAATGATAAATAATTTGTGAGTCATAGCATGACCATGTAGGGTTCATACAGGCAAATTTGTGTAAAATTTAAGGCCTTTTCAAAGACTTCTCAAGCTTTTTAAGGACTCTCCTACAGTTATCAAGGACTAAAAAATCATGAAACTACTGATTTAAGAGTTAGAATTCTACTTCAGAAATGCTAGACTGAGAAAAAGGAGAAATTAGTACTTGAAAATTAGTTTGAAATTGTTGTGCCTTTATTTGGTGCATTTGGTGCAGCACATGCTGCACCAAATGAAGGCACAGCAATTTTATACTAGTTTAGTTCTCTATCAACAGAGTTAATAGACGGATGGCTGAGAATAGGTTTGCTCCCCCCCCCCCCCTAGGGAATTTTGCAGCCATATCCTATCTTGTAGAGAATTGAAAGCCGAGTCTTTTAAAAGATGTTTGCACTCTGTGCTCAGGGGCGTTAGTCTGTAAGAGCCTGTAACATACGTTACTTTATCAAATTAAGAAAAAGTAAATTGAAAGTTTGGGCTACAAATTTAAGACATTAAAATATTTATTTTTAAAAATCATTCATATAATCTACATACTGGATATCTAAACTATGTATGACAGCCATTTGAACAAAATTGCGGCTTCCTAAGGTGTCATATGCGTTACATAAATCAGATAACCCTTTAAAATTTGCAAGTGTGGCTAGTATCATTTACATTCACAATCTCACTGTGTGTTTTGCAAAATGTTTTTAACCATGTCTGACAAGCCTATGCAATTGGCTAACAGAAAAAGCAAAGTTTGTTTCTCTAGCTTAAATATTTTTTTCTAGAATAAGCAATTAAACAACCCTACCCCTACCCAGTTTTAAGGTGAAATGTTTGGTATTAAAACTAAAGTAAAAATTGTTAAAAAAATATTTGCAGTTGATGAATATGTTTCATTGTTTGTGATTTATTTGCTTATATGAAAAGACTCATAAATCTGCAAGCTTGTTGCAAAATTTTTAATATCAGAGGCTGTAACATATGTTACCTGATGTAATAAATGGGCAAGCTCATTGTCTTTACGGAAGATATGCCTAAAAATGTTTTAATATCTTCGAGGGAATTTTGCAGACATATTCCTTCTTATAGTACAACTCAAGCTGCATTGAATAAGGGATGTTTGCACTCTCTATGTTGAAGTGTTAGTCTGAAACAGCATGTTACATGCGTTACTATATCAAATAAAGGAAATGTAGTTTGAAAGTTTGAGCTAAAATTGTGAAAAAAACTCACAGCTGCTGGATATCTTACATTGTTTAGGGATTTTAAGCTGGCTCGTATGATAAAGACTTATAGATCTGCATGATGTCACCAAGTTTTAAAGATCAGAGAGCGTTACATATGTTAGCATGATAAGTAAAATCACCAAACAGTATTTTGACATCAAGCTGAGTAATGGCCTGCTCCAACCTAATCCCCTTTGGAATTCTACAGACATATTACATCTTATGTAACCATTCAAGGTGCATTTGATAAGAAATGTTTGCACTCTGTAAGTCGGGGCGTTAGCCTGTAACAGCTTTTACATTATGTTACTATATCAATTTGAGAATAAGAAATTTGAATGTTTGAGCTAAAAAAGAAGCCATTAAAATTATCTAATAAATTGACATTCTTATAGTCTGCATACTGGATGTCTTTACTACATATGGAAACTGTTTAACATTAATACGGCTAACTGTGGTGTTATGTGCGTTACATGAGCCTAATTATAATTTAAAAGCTATAATTGTGGCTATTGTCATTTAGTTAAACAACTACTATGACTTGGTTTCAAACTGTTTTATTAGATTTTACAAACATATACTCAAGTGATGAATAGGAAAAACCAAGTTTGCTTTTCTATCTTAAATATATTGTCCTATAGGAGCTAATACACAGCCCTACTCCCAGTTTTACAGAGAAGCAAATTTTGTTATTACCGTTTAAGTAAAACACATGAAAGTGATTGCAGTGTGTGGATATTTTACATTTTCTAAGTCTGTCTTGCTCATATATCTGCAAGATGTCATTAAGTTTAAGATCAGGACACTTAATGTGTACTTATAATATAAGTCTTTGGTGCCAAAACATTAGAAATTATATTCATTTCTGATTATCAAGCCCATGGACTGTTGTTACAGATGTTATCAATGACATTTTGAACACATTTCCTAATACTGTGCATATAATGCTAAATATAGAGCAACAAATAGAAAAGATAGTTTTACATTTGTACAAGACAATACAATAAATGAAATGGTCCAAACCAATTCTCATCGATTTAACACTCATGTTAAACGTTTGTCGTTGTCTGCTTCTGTGGTAATCATTATCACACGCCTCCTTGCAACTAGTAGAATCATTTACTGTTATACAATTTTGATCGCCAGTCCACTCAAAATTGATGAGCCACTATCAACTTTCCAATTTTGCCATCCATGGCTTGGAACATTCGGAAACTGATATGAATTCCTAATAGTTGGCTCTTTGAGTATGTGATTCAAGTGACGCTCTGCAAGTAGGAGAAAGACTAAAGCTTTACAAGGAGGAAAACTATGCCATTAAAAGCAATGAGTACCTGGACTGATGTACCTTGATATTTCTGTGATAAAGAACCATATCTTAGCTCGTTAACTTTTATAAATGTAGCCTTTCCAGACATGCAACAAAAATATTTTCATCTAATAATGTCTCTGCACTTATTATCTTTCCCCAAGCATTCAAAAACTTATTTGAAGTCTTAGTATTTCTGAAGTGCTGAAACTGAGGTAACCCTTTCCCTTCAGATAAACAAACTAGATGTATCACAGCAGGTAAAGCAATGAAATGCAGGATGAACAGAGCCCAAATCAGACCCTTTCAATTCAATGATTCACTAAGTTTCTAGGATAAGAGCGCTTATTAAAGGGTGTAACACATATAACTCGTCATAATAAATGAGCAAGGGCATTGTCGTGATATCCTTTTTGATTTCACAGTCAGAGGCAACTGTTTTCAATTTCAGTGTTTTCAGTGGATCATGAAATGAGGCACCTTATCAACTTATTTACTCTGTATAAATCTTCCATAGTGCATAATATAGAACTACTGGTTATCCTATTCTACCCATAGTCCACTTTACTTCTTTTGAATGCAACAGCTAATGATATGGCTGCAAAAACTGAGAAATCATAGGTTTTACATTATTTTAAGGCTTGCTTCAATGTACTGACATCAAAAAACAACCAGCTGCAAACATAATTGATGGCAATGTCCAACTTCATATTCTTTCTCTTATACCAGATAACTTTCAAAGTATAACAGAAATTGTTTCAGAAGGTCTGCCAAAACCATCAAGAGTCAACATTGTAACTAAAGAAAACTTATAAAGTTCTTTGGGCACAGCAAAATGCTAATGATCTAAGACCTGAGGACTTAAGCACCAAAGGACTGGATAGGTTCCATGGCAAATGATGCAAAAAAGCAGCCTATCAAATTTCTGTTTGACCAATGTCAGAAATCTTAAAGTATTCATAGAGGTACACGTTTGAGACATAGCTTTTGCAAAATCAGAGCAAAGTTATCATTTAACTAGCACGGATGCAGAGGCAGCTGCAGTAAGATTGCTCTTTCCACTTCACAGGAAGAGACATATACCAGAGTCATACTCCATTGTATGCATATATGTGAAATGGCATTAAACCCATATTTAATCAGGTGTTTGATCCCATGACACTGACATGCTGTTTCTGCTTTTGAAGAATGCTAAGGATTCAATTTATAGCTGAGTCATTTGTTTGACGCTGGCACTGGCCACACATACAAAGAAAATTAAGTCTTTTGATGGCAAAAGAGGAGGATCACACGAAGTGCTTATAAGTGATGTTTGTCACAATTACCAATTTTAAAAAGTAATCTTAATTAATGTAACACATATAACACCATAGGAAGCTATATATTTGTTAAAAACACTTTCCTATGTATCAAGGGTATTCAGCATGCAAACTACATGAATAATTCAAATGAATAGATAGTTTTTTGTCTTCTTTCTGTTTCTCAGATTTTTAATCCATTTATTCTTAAATTGATATGGTAACATATGTATCATACCATTACAGGCTAACCCCCTAGTTAATAGAGTGCAAACGTCTCTTATTTGATGCAGCTTGAATTGTTCTTTAAGGTAGGATATGTCTGCACAAGTCCCAAAGGGGTGGAGAGGAACAGAATTGTACTTAGTTTGCAGTCCTAATACTATGCCATGATTCTACTGGTTGTGATGAAATGGGTGATTATTTTGCCATAGAAGCAGACACAATAATAGACATTGTGAGGGTGACTTGAATAAAGATTGTTTTTGAATAATTATATTTAATAAGAATATTTATTGAATTGTGTCATTTAAATGAGAACTATTATTTTCTAAATATTTTAATATTATAGGCATTAGGAAATATGTGATAAAAAAGATTATATATAACATCTGTAACACAATTCCATGAGCTTGTTATCAGCAATGACTGTAATACTAAGACTAAGGCACCAGAGGCTAGAGATTAATAGAAAAACATGTGAAAAATAGTGTTTTTTCCTGAAATATCATCTCTTACTTCCAAGACAATTTTCTTGCTCATTCATTATGCAATGTAACTTACGTTACATACTGAAATAAGTGCTCTGATCCTGATGTCAAACTTGCAAATGTATGATTCTTTATTGCATTAGCAAGACAGTGCCAAAAATGTAAGATATCAACAAGCGTCAAATATTTTCATATATTTTTCTTCGATAATAGATACCAAAATTGGATACTTAAAATTGGGGGTAGGGTTGTTTAATAGCTCATATAAAACAATGTATTTGAGATAGAAAAGCAAACTTCGTTTTTTTCTATTAGTCCAATGAGTATTTTAGTAAACTGAGATTAAAAATACTTGTAAAAATGCACAAATCGTCTGTAAATTTTAATGATGTTAGTCATGATTTCAACTTTCAAAGGGAAATTTAATCTATGTAAGGCATATAACACCATTGAAGGCTGTAATTTTGTTTAAAATGCTGCTTTTATGTAGCTTAGGCATCCAGCTTGCAAACTACACAAGAAATTTGAATAATTAGTGGGTTTAATGCTTTCTTTCTGTAGCTCAAACTTTCATTTTGATTTTTTCCTTTGTTTGTTACAGTAACATATGTAACAGGCTGTCAGAGACTAACGCCCCGGAGCACAGAGTGCAAACATCTCTTAAAAGATGCAGCTTGAAATTTTCTTCAAGATAGGATATGTCAGCAAAATTCCCTAGGGGGGAGCGGGACCTTTTTTAGCTCGAAGTCTATAAGTCCTACATAAAAAAGTAGAATTCAAGGACTTTTCAAGGCCTTTGAGTGATTTTCCAGTACTTTTTAAGGCAGATTCGATTTTCAAGTACTTTTCACGAAAACCCTCTATATTCAAGTACTTTTCAAGCCTGTGCAAACCCTGCCATGTTATATCCAGATCCGATTTGGGTCTCCCCGCAAGGAAACCTGTCTTCGGTGGTTTGCCAAAAACAAAGGTCAGACCAGCCTGCGCAGTCTGATCAGTACCTTTGTTATTCGCTTATTGTAAAGTATCATATTCAGACTTGATACAAGCGAAATTTCACTTTTCTGGCTTGTCTCTGTAGCTGGGGAGACTGGTTTGAATCTCGCTTTGTCGGAAACCCCCAAGACAGGTTTTGTCGCGACAAGGCCCATTTATAATGAGTTGTCAGGTGTGTTAAAAAGAAGCTGCACTGTGCTCTTTCAATTCCGAACAAGACTTTCAATTTTATTTACTGTTGAGTCCTTATCTTTGCTGTATCTCCTTGTTAAATCTTGATTTATATGTTCTAGGAGATGATGCAATGATTAGTTAGGGGTCTTTCATGCAAACCAAATATCTATGTGTCTTGATCCACATCTGAATTAAGGGTGAGGTTGGCGCCGTTAAACCGGTTTAAGCCCTCCAGTAAAATATTTTTACTGACCGTTCCAAGGGGGTACTTCTTTTGTGGATCATTTATGGTTTTTTCTGTCTTGTGTTTGTTATGCCTTTGTGCGCATCTGTTTATTTGTGTTTTGTGGTCACCTGCTGTGAAGGGGCTGACCTCTTGGCTCTCGTTTGTGGTGTCTAACTGTGAGTTTGTTACTTTCCATTGGTGTCCTGGGTCAGGTGTGGTACTTGATTGTATCTATTCCTGATCTTTGCAGCCTTACTTACTTTGACCCCTTCACATCATATTTGATACAATACAGTTGAAAGGTCCATTGTGAACTGTACATAGAGGATCTTAGATGAGTGCACATGTATTATTGAACTTATTAAATTGTTGTGGAAAAGAGAACAAATATGCAAGACTTGTCAAGCATTTTATTGCTTTTCCACAACAACTTTAATAAAATTCAATAATACAGGAGCATGAATGTTAAGATTCTATTTATCATATGATATAATAATTAATTAGAAATTGCAATTTGGAGTGGAAATGTCAAGATTTTGTCATTATGTGCACAACCTTGATATAGACGTCATTACATAACGTTACTAAATATGTACACCACTAATGGTTATCAATTCTAATACATGGCATTATTGCACCCTTTAGTGTTTTACATCAAAGTGCACATGCATGCTGGTGTAATTAGGCAGTTATTGTATGGATGCGCGTATGTACTGGAGATAATCCACTCGCTAAATCTCTTGGATTATCCTCCCGTACATACTCACAAATTTCACAATAACTAACACTTATATCACTCCCAGGCATAACGTGATGTGATGAATTGTATGTTGAGTGGTCACCGATAATGTTTAACTTGCTGCAGTATACCACAGAATTGCTTTTTTTGTTTGTTTTGTTGCTTTACGTCCATAGTCAACATCTATGGTCATGTTGAGACGGTCAGTTCATCTAACCACACTTTTTTCCTTGACAAGCTTGAACAAGCAGTTAACCAGTACTTCGTGCACATACTTTCGCTTGTAACTGACAACAATCCTTCTTGAATGATTCAGCGGAAGGGAGGAGAATGACCGTAGAATTATTTCGCATAATTAATTATTTCGCAGAATTAACTGTAATAAATTTGTTACATTTTCCAATCAGACACTGTGTTAGATTAGCAAGGGCAATAGAAATAGATTGAATAGTAAGTGATATTTTCTCAATGCACTGAATAAGCTAGGAGGCCTCTATGTGAGCTAAAGAGTTTGGTGCTGTGGGTTGATCTTAAGTCTGTAATTGTCATACTCACTGGCTTTTTAATGTTATAGCAAAGGTGGAAATAGAGGAACTTACATGAGTGCTCATGTTTTATTGAATTTATTACACAAGTTAGGGAAAAAGAAATAAAATGCGAGGCTTGCCAAGCATTTTATCACTTTTTTTTCGCAACAAGTTTAATAAATTCAACAATACAGGAGCATGAATATTAGAATCTATTTATCTTATGACCCTTAAACTACTTTTAAGTCGCATTTTGTGTGAAAACGCTAAAATTTTGCCATACATTTATATATTGCAATTTATGACTTTATGGATGTACTAACATAACGTTACAAAAATCTGTTTTAATGCATGGCTATATATCACTCCCAAACGCGATGTCATATGATAAGTAAGGCTAAATATTTGGCCTATACTGTGCTAAACCTAAGAAACACACCCTGACTTCATAACTTTTTTTTCAAAATTCTATAGATACTCTCTTTTGAAAACAGTGTAGATCCTGATCAGCTGGCTTCCTCAGAAGCCAGCTGATCAGGATCCACACAGTCAAACTGTTTCATCCACAACATGTTTAAATATTAATAATGGAAGTACACCGTAGGATTGGATGGGTTCAGATATTCATATAGACATCCTATTTGTACTCAGAGTGTACTTATAAAGAGCATGTGCACTTATTAGAATAAGTATATATGTAAATATCAAAAGTTTAGATATACACAAATTTGGAGCATCAAATTGTTAATATTTTCTTACCTTTCATTCTTTACATATGTTTTTGGTGCTCAAAAGAACCGTCTCATTGAGACGGTTCTTTTCAGTACCCACAACATATGATTTGGTTTAGAAATAGGAAAATTGGATTTTAATTATGCCTAGAGCGGTTAGAAATATATATTCCAGTTTTCTATATCTTAAAGGCAGGAGTGGGGTATATAAGGCAGAATAACCTTCAGTTTTAGCACTTTTGTATATGCCTTGTGCGAAGGGACTGCAGCACACAGACATCCTAACCGAAAATAGTAGTTTTAGCATTTTCTTCATTGCACTAAAGCTGTGAACATCTACAGGAGCTTTATCTCTAATTTGATTAGCTTCTGGCAGATACCTGGAATTTAGTTGACAGGTCATATCAGCTAGGTGACCACGCTGTTTATTAGCCTAAGCAAGCCATTGGTCCAATTTAATCAGACAGTAGGTAAGCTCCACCTACTTATTGTCCCATATTGAAGCCACTCCTCTGACAGGGTGGGGGGGTACAGGATTCCTCCCTTTAATATAACATTGTCAAGTAACAAAGGCTCATGTGAGCCTGCGCAAATGTGCAGACTCCCAAGAGCCTAGCTACTCACATTTACAGCATATAGATGTAAATGAAGACTCAGACCCAAAGTTAGACCTCTAGTCCCACTAGATATGTTAGCATGGGCATTTAAAGGAGGCTTATTGTATTTTTGTTACTTTCCCTTGTGGTATCCTGGGTCAGGTGTGGTACTTGATTGTATTGGTTCCTGATCTTTGCCATCTTTCCTATTTTGTGTATATGCTATAATATAATGTAAGAAGTATAGTAGATTTTAAAGATAGATGAGAATCATTGTAAACAAACACTGGGAAGTTTAAATTGATTTTGGGCGTGCAGGTAGTCTCAGTTTACAGTTATATAACCTACCACAAATTATTGCATATGCGCGTAGCAGTGAAAAGTAATGCTTTACTTGTTTATAAGAAAAATAGAATAGCCTCATTACTATGCATCTTTGAACCTACTATACCAAAACCTTGTGTGCTGGCCCATGTGTATTTTGTCAAGCCAAACAGGCTTATGATGACCATTTCAGATTCTATGCAACACTTGTTTCTCAGGCCATTTTTTTGAAAAACAGATGGGGCAGGCAGGCAGGTCTTTGTTTTTATTTCCCCAAAAACAGATGAGGCCACATTTTTTATTGAAAACTAATGAGGCACATTTTTTGTTCATTTAAGTATAAAAAAAATTGATATTCTGATTTCGAAATATGAATAAATAAATAAATAAGGCCACTTTTTTCTTCTTCAAGTCTGAAAAAGAGACAGATGAGGGACATTTGAAACAGATGAGGGAGGGCCAAAGAAACATTTTTTTTAATTTGTCCTTACCTGTCATAGTTTGATGACAGTGCAGTTTAAATGTATCAGTTTCTAAAACTTCAATTCCTGAGGACCTTGGTTCTGGGGAGAGCTGAGAACCTATGGCAAACAGTCTGAAAATATAAATTAACCCTTTGTATAAAATGGATTCGTCCATCTGGTTTAATGCAATAAACTTGGGACAGTCCATTGTATTATACAGCTATTTGGCCACTGTATTGCCATGTGGTATGCAATGACCCGGTCTCTCGTAAAGCCAACGGAGATAGGAACCAGTTGGGGTGTGGCGTTACAGTGACCCAAAAGCCGATTAATACAATTTAAAATTGTATAATTTTCAAAAAATAGCGTATTATTTTGTCTGAGGATCATTTTTACCTTTACAAACAGTGTAGACCCTGATGAAATGCAGCATTATGCTGCATTTCATCAGGGTCTTCACTGTTTGCAAAGTACTTGTGAAACGGTTAAAATTGACGAGTCAGTATCCAGCATAAGGTACAAGTTGCATTGTGCATACAGGGAAGATTCTGCGGATCAGCACAGTCCCATCAGAGTCTTATTTTTCCACCTGAAGAAACATTGGACTCTTTGGTATCCAAATGAGCACCCATTGGAGACTCTTATCAGATTGTGCTGATGCTCAGTCTAAATTTAGTCTTCAAACGGAACACATGCCAACTTGGACATTGGATCTTAAAGTACTTAAACTAGGTAGCCTCTAGGGAGTATGGTGCATATATGGCAAGTAGGCAGAGAATCCAGTTTGAGATGGCCCTAAATCACTCATCTGTGCTTAACTCTTTATCTCCTAGTGTCATCTGTTGATAACTGTTGCAAACAGCTTGGACCCAGATCAGGAACGATGTTTTTTCGGGCCTGATCTGGATCCAAACTATTTGACACCCTGATGATATTCCTGAAAGAATTTTTCAAAAAAGTTGATTTTGAAAAAAAATCAGCAGACAACAAAAACAACAGCAAAATAGGATGACGATGTGAACGGTTTCCAAGATATTCCAAGATTCTAAGACCTCTGGGAAGGGCTATTTAAGGTCCCAGGCTCATTATTTTAACAAACTTGATAGAGGAATACTAGGTGATGCTGAATTCTAATATCAAGGCTCTATGCCATCTGGTTCCAGACAAGGTAATTTTACACCCTTTTTTCTAACCTGCTTTTTTTCTTTTAGTAAAAAAGGGATATCAATTTTGTACCAAAGTCAGTCCTGGGTCTGTCGTCCGTCCGTCCATCTGTACATCTTTACAGGTGCATAGTTCACATAATGTAGAGTTTACTGGGTAACATTTCCTGTGACCTTGACCACAATGCATCTTCTCCCAAACCATTGGATGTAACAATGATAAACTTTGCAGGTGCATAGGTCACAGGATGTAAAGGTACTGGGCAATATTTTTGTGACCTAAGCTCCAAGGTCATGGGTCAAATAATGTGTTTTGTTGCAAATGCATTTCCAAAACAGTTGGACTTAGCCACTTCAAACTGTGCTGGTGCATAGGTCCCATGATGTAGAGGGTACTGGGCAGCCTTGTGTGTGACCTTAGGTGAAGGTCTAAGAATGCAATTTCCTGTAAAGTCATCTCCTAAACCTTTGGACACAGCAACTCCAAACTTTGCAGGTGGATATTTCGCATGATGAAGTGGGTACTTTGCAGTGTTTCGTTTGACCACATCCCAAGGTCAAAGGTTAGAAAAAGGGTATTTGCAATGGTGTACCATCGTCTGCAGTCTATTTTTTACGTTTTTATGGTTTCCCTAAACATAAAACATAATATATAAAACACAAAGGTTTAGATAAACAAAATTTTTCAGCGTAAAATTGTTAATATTTTCATACCCATAATTTTTAGCATATGTTTTGGGTGCTCATTGAGACGATTTGTTTGAGTATCCACAACATACGTTTTGGTTGAGAAATAAGACAATAATTTTCCTGTTTAAGTTATGCACTCTTAACTAAAGACCTGAAACATGTCATGATGTGACCCTTGGGGCGGGGACATTTTTGGCACAAAGGCTTTACTTTGAACAAATTTCTTAGAGACCCACAGTCCACTAGCAGGTGATGCTACAAAACAAACTATGCAGAACACAACAGGCCTTCAGATTTATGGTGGGCCCGGGTCATTGTCCCATGATTTCAAAATATGGCCCATCACTTCCCAAGGCAGTGGGCCCAGTGGACCCATCCTTTTTAGTTGTGAAAAAATCTCACTTTAATAAAAATATTCACCTTACAGCGAGTCAACTCCACAAAGCAGAAAGTACATGGAGGTAGTCAATACAGTAAAACAAGTCTTAAGCAGCCACTCAAAAAAGACAAAAAACAAAGATCTTAATAACAAATGGTAGCTTCATAAAGGTCAAAAGTATTGCAGAATGCTCCCCTTGGAGCATTCTGAAATACTTTTGACCTGCATTAAGCGATAATTGGTCTTCTTTTTTCAGTGGCCACTTAGAAAGGTTTTTGTTGCTTTACGTCCCAAGTCAACAGCTATGGTCATGGCAGGACGGTCAGTTCACCTAACAACACTTTTTTCCTTGGCAAGCTTGAACAAGCAGTTAACCAGTACTTCGTGCACGTACTTTCGCTTGTAACTGACAGCATTGTCACTACCAAAATGTCAACTGTGGTTAGTTTGATATGCTTGGGGCCATCATTTCAGAAAATGACCCACCATTTTTTGCTCCATGGGTTACTTCGGCCCACCAAATTTGAAAAAATTCTGAAGCCCTGCACAATTTTTAGCCTTAGAGCCTTGACATTTGATATGTAGCATCACTTAGTGTCCTTTATGATCCTGGGGCTGTAGACAATTTTTAAATACCGTAAAACCTGTGCAAAATGGCCGCTCAAAAATAGACAAAACAAACATCTTAATGATGAATGGTAGCTAAATGAACTCCTCTTTTGACCTGCATTAAGCAATAATTGGTTTTGAAAAACAGTTTTCGGTCTTTTTGAGAGTGGCCATTTTACACAGGTTTTATTGTATGCATGTGCAGCTATTTATATCATGGTTCTGTCTGGCTTTCAATCTGAAACTGCATATTACTTCCTCAACCAATTTAAGCCTAGCATCCTTTTTCTGGGACAAACAGTGCAGACCCAGATTAGATATCGCAGAATGCGGCGTCTGATTAATGTCTCCACTGTTGGCTTACAGACTGTTCTATAAAATTTTAATATAAATGAAAATTACCACCTAAAAACCCATAAACTGGAAATGGACTAGTCCAACTGATAAAAGTGGGAAATTTGACTCAGAAAGCAGTAAAGCCACTGACCAGACTGTGCAGATCCTTTCAGGTGATGCTCAAACCAGCTTACTAAGGAACAGAGACAAGCTGGTCTTGATCATTAGGATGTATTGGAAATTCGGAAATTTTCGTGAACATTTATTTTCTCCAATAGCATTAAAAATTTTTGGAAATTTAAGAATTCATGACTAGGGCATGATTTACCAATATCAGTAAATGACAGAGTGGTCTTGGCATTTTGCAACCTTGGGTTTTTTCACATAATTTCACATATGCAAAGTTCCATGAAAATAAAACCCTCACAAAAATTTCCAAATTTACATTAATAAATGCATCATCAGTCCAGGTAAGAAAACTTTTTGAGCCTAAATTTGTAATTATTTCTTAACCAATTACTTGAACATGTGTTTTGGGTGCTCATTGAAGCTGTTCTTGTGAGTATCAACAACATATATGATAAGAAAAATAGTTTACAAATATGCAGCCTGATGCATGTGTATTATACTATTAAGATGGTGTACAACAAAGACACTGATCAGACTGCACAAATGTGCAGTCTGATCAGTGCCATTGTTGTTCCGTTAATCATGCATTTTAATGGTGCACTAATTTCATACCCATGTATTCTACCATGGGCATACCTATGTATAAGCAAATACACATGTGCGTACAACTTGGCCGTGCAAGTACATTTATAGGGTTTTCAGTATGTTATTTGATTTTTCGAAGAAAAATGCAACTAAAAGTATTAAGTTGAGAGCTTATTTTTGCCATGTGAAATACTCTAAAATATCGGCTTCACCCCAGGCCCCACATGGGGTGAGTTTCCTCAGCTCCTCTCAAGAGTGTGCACTTATAGACTGGCTCCAGTCCTTAAAACAATTTTTCATATCAATGTGTCATATCATATACTTGTAGCCAGTCTAACTCTGATGGCTCTGTTTTAAGTTAAGGGAGAGTTTCCCCTGCTCCCCTAAAGAGTGCGTACTCTATAATATGTCTCAGGAACGCGTCTGTTTACTTACGAATGGAACATACTGGCCAACATGATTTTCTCATTTGTTGTTAGCTTAGGTCTCCCAAACTTCAGGTTAATCGGATAATTTTCTTCCGTGGCTACCACCTCAAGGATATCACGTCCATCTTGTAAAAACCTTCCTTCTGCTGGCATACCATTGATAGCAAGTAATGTGTGCCCAACTGTAAAAGAAAAAGAGTCAACGTTGAACATGAGAAGTACATGACTTTATTGTGATTTTGTTACTTTCCCATTTGGTATCCTGGGACAGGTATGGTTCTTGATTGTATCAATTCCTGATCCTTGCTGTCTTTCTTACTTTGTAATCCACGATAGTTATTTAGACCAAATAAAAAAAAGCATGTTTCAGGTAACTGATCTGAAAATTTTAGGTATTTCTTTAAATCATTTTTTTTTTCGCGAAAAAAATACAATTTTGTGCATTTTGAAAGGCAAAATGCCTTTCAAAATGCATAAAATTATATATTTTTCAGAAAACCTGAAAAAATCTGGTTTTCACTAGTCAATTTAGGTAGGAACACAGTTATTTTTTTATTTGGCCTTATCTTATTTCTTAACAAAAACATACGTTGTCAGTAGCTCATTGACCCTGACTCATATAGAGACGCTTCAGATGTGCACCACAACAAATCTGTTCATGGAAACATAACACAAGTTTCGCAGTTTATTGGTTAAAAATAAACTTCATTTAACAGTTTAATCTAAGAGTAAGACATGTATAATGAGTATTTTAATGGGAATAAAACCTTTCAACAGAGATGAAGCTATTTCTGATTTTGGGCTGATTATCACGTTCATCTCCAACAACAAAAGTTATCTGTCCAAATTTTTTGGGGGAAACTGAAGGATATTGAGAGAGATAGATTTCTTATAGCAATTTCACAGGACAGGCTACTATTGCAGAAAAAGTGTGTCTGGGTTTTTTCATTCATGGTTTACATCTTTTATATGTATACTGTTACAGGGGCATACCTGAGGCATTTTATAGTCTACACACTCTAGAATGGGTCTGGGCGTACTGCCCCAGTGAAGGCTATGACGACAAAAACACCAATATGGAGCCAGGGGGAAAGCTCCCCTGGCGGAAAATGGTTAAAGATCATTTCACGAGGCTAAAATGAGCTCTCAAGACTAGCAGTTAACCACTATTAGTTGCATTTTTTGCTTTTAAAAAGGTAGCTTAAAGATAACAAGCAATTATGGTTTAACTATTATGAATAAAGAAAGTAAGAATGAAGGCAAAAATCAGGAATCAATACAGCAAAAACCACACCTGACCCATGACAGTGATGACATCATATGGGAAAATGACAAAAACACAAGAAAACACCACATACAAGAGAGCCAAGAGGTTTGCCCTTTCCCAGCAGGTGACCACACAGCTGCAAGGAACAGACAAGACTGCATGACAAATATGAAACACAAATAACATAAAGGATCCACAAAAGAAGCACGGCCTTTGAACGGTTAGTAAAAAATTTACTGGAGGGCTTAAACTGTGTCAGACAGTGCCAACTTCACCCTTATGTATGATGTGGATCAAGACGAATAGATGTTTGGTTCGCATGAAAGATCTTTAACTTTAATTTTTATTTAACTTATAGATGTATCATCTTCTAGCAAATACAAATAAAGATATAATAAGGAGATGAAACAAAGTTAAGGACTCAACAGTATATATACAACTGCCATACATCTGAATATTGGAGTAAAAGAAATCCAACAGTTAAACCTCAGGTGGGCCTGACCATAGAAACAATATCAGGCCCTAACCCACTCATCTATAGATGTCTTTAAGTCGGAACCGTCATAGAGTCTGAGGTCCGACCCACCAGCATGCAATTAAAGAGGAAAGCAAAGTTGCCAACCGTGATTGGGTTTACCACCTACAAGCATGCAGTCTGTCGCAATACAGACGCAAACCTCTATTAGTGTATGGCGTCATATGGCGTTTTTATTTACTACAGTTGCCCCCATTTTCTGGTCAAAGTAGTCCAGGGATCTGTTACACCTGTGGGACACAATTCCAAAGGATAACACTAGGACTGCATAATGCTTGGCGGTTCACTCGAAGGACCAGATTCTACTTTCTAGCAGGAAACTGCCGGAAAACACCAAAAATATAGCAAATATGCATGCCAAAAGGAGTAGTGGGTGTAGAGCACACTGGTAAATGTATACGTCAATTTGGTGGTATTTAGGCGTATTGCCGGTACTTCACAGACTGAAAGTGGTAGATATTGGTGTTAATACTATATAGAAAAACATGCCATATGCCTAAACGACTATAGAATTAGATCATTTTTAAATATTCAGTATGCACATGGTGATTTATGTAAGCATTTAGGAATAGATTCGAGTACCGATCTGGATGATCGGTATTCGAATCTATTTCTAAATGCTTACAATAGATTCGAGTACCGATCTGGATGATCGGTATTCGAATCTATTTCTAAATGCTTACATAAATCGCCATGTGCATGCCGATTACTTAAAAATGATCTAATCCTATAGTCGTTTAGGCATATGGCATGTTTTTCTATATAGTATTAACACCAATATCTACCACTTCCGGTCTATGAAGTACCGACAATAAGCGTAAATACCACTATATCGACGTATACATTTACCAGTGTGTAGAGGGGTGTAGATAGGATGAGGGTTACAATGGGGTACCTCTTAAATCCGTAATCATCACTTCCATGCCTAATGCATGTAGAGCAATTATAACAATGCCTGTATGAAAACTTGGAAAGAAAACATAAACTGGGGAAAAATAATAATAAACGTAAAAACAAACAAAAATAGACATACAACCTATCTATTTCTAAAAAATCAAGCAGAATAGTTTGCATTGTTGGCGAATTTCCTAAATGATAAAGTACAATTAGCTATCGGACCACTTCAATTTAGCTTCATGTAGCATTAAAACATCTGCCTATTGTTTGTTAACCACAGGCAAACGTGTACGAAATTCGCCTTATCAACCAACACTAATGCAGTTCATGATCCAACTGATGTGGTAAAACAATCAAATAAGTGTACTCTCTCATTAGTGGGAAGAAATACCCTAACTATCTTCTATACCAGCAGCAATCGCCATTATTCACTACCAATTATATCTACTTTTTCCTTCAAATCATAATTGGTCCATGATTTTTCATAATTGACAGTTATATTTTCGACCATATGCCGGTTTAGCTTAAAACATATGTGTCGGTGAACTGTCTTCAAAAGTGTCGGTGAACTGTCTTCAATTCTGTCGGACCTAAACAACCTGTTTGATTGGAGTAACACTTGGCAAATGAAATTCAATGTGGACAAGTGTGTAATTATGAACATAGGAAACCTAAAAATTAAGTCAAAACATGAATACAAGATCATGAACAATCAAATTTTGGAAACTGTGAAACATCATCCATATTTAGGAGTGGAATCAAGGTTGGCAATCGACCGATCAATATGCATATTGACAAGACCAGTGGTCATTACTGGTTTTAACTGGTCATTACTGGTTGATTGGTGGTCAATTGGTCGATTGAAAAAAAACATGGTCAATGAAGATACTTAGCATTAGTTATCCCAATTTACTGGACTCTATAAACATACTTCAATATAAGATAATACTGGCTTAATTGAAAATGTGTTTCATGAGTTGCTATTGCTTTAAAAAATTTGTTGATAATTAAATAGACAGTAAAATAAACCAAAATGAATGTCAATAGTTTTAGATCTTCAGTCTCAATCAAACTGAATCATAACCACACCTTTTAGTTCATTCTTCAGCCGAACTTATTTTCTATTATTCATTAATAAAAAAAAAGTAAAGCAAATGCAAGCAATGAAATTAAATAAATTTTAAAACTAGCTTTTCAAAGTCAAAGTATTTTTTTTACATAAGTGACTTACGGGTTGGTCAAGATCAGGTGTCTGTAGAATTTTTCAGTGTGTTATCAACTCATATCTAGATACAGGTTAAAGGAAAAGACAAAGTCTGTTGTTTGAAACACTTTGGGGAATATGGTGAAGTTTATCAGAAAGCAAAAAGTTTGGTACGGAAGCACTTTTTTTCTCACCAGCCTCAGAAAGTGTCAAAAAAGCCCTTTTTTAAGCGTTATCAGTTTGCATTCAGAATTTTGCAATATTTCATCTTTGTTTTATTATTTTATTATTCAGTCCACTAAAAAGCAACATATTTAACATTGTGGACAGATGACTCCCCATTAAGCAGGTCTTTAAATGAACAAAATCGATACAGTAGAAATGAAGTTATTCTCATTTTAGCCAAACTACTCATTCGTTATCAATTCCCGGTTTTATACCACAGGTAATTTATTTTGGCTATCCAAAAGAAAATAATGCAGATAATTATAACAATTAGTGCAATTCTAAGGTCATGTTGTATCAAATAACTCAGAGTAATAAGGATAAACATGTCCCTGCCTTATTTAGAAAATCAGGTTATCTCAAAGGCAAACGAAAATATTCAGACAAATTTTTGTAGTGTCCGTGACAGTTAAATATCTTGTCAGCATGACATGGGACTTGGAAGTTTATCTGTTCATCTTACAATGCTTCCCTCTGTCTATTTTGATTCAAGCTACGAAATGTGTAGTCCTGTATTTGTTTGAGATTTTTTGAGGCAAATCCTAAAATGTAGTGTCCGTGACGGCTGTAGTGTCCGTGACAAAGACATGAAATATCTGTTCAAAGTGGTTAAATATCAGGTTCATTTAAAAAAACTGCTTAAATTCATGCCAGGGTCATATGTCAATTGTAAAGTGAAAGTAGTTTAAGTGTTTTATTGGTTTTGATTTTTGTCCTGCTGTGTGTGTTTGTTTCAGACACCTGATAGAACAATTCTCACTTAAATATCAACACTGCAATATGACTTTGATATATATACTACTTCAAACTTAAGTAATACTCTATATCTGAATCAACTTAGGGCAATGTTTAAGTTTAGGAAATGGCCTTGGCACTGTTTATTGATACATATACAGTTGTCACGGACACTACAGAAAAGCCAAAATTTCACTGCAAGTACAGGTAAGCAAGTTATCACTAATGTCAATATACATATATCGTCTATTAAAGGCCTGTAAAAAATTGGCATTTCACAAAGGTGAACAAAATGTTTGAAAACAATTTTGGTAAGAGCATATTGTTAATACATTGTATATGGTTCTGTGCTGAAGTGCTTTTAATGTGACTTTCGAACATGACATGAGTGTGAGTTGAGAGGTGTGGAAATGTTTTGCCTCGATTTAAAGTAATAAAATGAGTCATTTGAAATGTTTCAACTTTTGATTTTCATTCACATTTATGCTTTTCTCAGATTTGACTTGATTTGGTAATTAGAACATAGTATTGTCCATAGCCTTTAGAAGTGAAATGGAATTTTGATAATGTAGCTGATCAAAAAGTGATATTTACTGACAAAACTAGATCTCTGAGTCTCCAAAATGAAGATTTCTTTTACACTTCTTAAAGACTGGCACAATTCTATTAATTTAAATTTTACGTAAATTAAATGTAACCATAACACACTTAACACAGTGATCCTTTTTAAAATAACTTCCAACAGAAATTCTTAAATTGAATGAAGACTTTTGTTAAACAAAGAAAATTGTCAATGTATGAGTATTTTTTACATTGATGAACTTTAAATACAACTATAATTATAAATAGTTATAATATCCCATTTTTCAACAGCTTTAGACCAATGTGTGCATCGTTAAATGTCAAATAAAACAATATGAAAACTTAAATCATTTTTGCTGTAGTGTCCGTGACAGTTAAATGCTATGATTTTAAGTCTGTATGTTCATGACATATTGCCCAAACAAGGAAGAACATCATCAGGTTTTAAGCCTTTAATGCCTTTTTATATCCTTTTTAAAACTTCTCACCTCCATTTTTTTTTATTTAGCTCAAATAATTGAAGATTATTTGTAAAGATCGGTTGTTTTTAAACTAGTATCTTATCCATAAGCATGTGCATTATGCAATCAGCAACTTTTGTAACTTTGTTAATACTATTAAAAACTGTCCACTTATCTATGAAAGGAACTAGTATTATTGTTAGCAACATAAACTATTTATAAGATATAAATGCATAAAGTGTCCTATACATAGATGTACATGTAGTGTCTGTGACGGACAAATGGTATGGCAAAAAATGACACTGAGGTGAAAACTTTAGGAAAAGCAATAGTATTTGTAGGTATAGCCATTGTTATGTGACTTAAAATGAAAAAGTCCTTAAAAGTAACCATAAACCAAAGTTATGACAACTGCAAATATGTGATAAGAAGATTCTAATAATGTCAGAATGAACACCTGATCTTGACTACTCCATGTAAAATGTTCCTTAAATGTTGCGGTTTATTGATTTATTATTGTATTTTGTTCTATTCCATTTAGTTTGAAAGCTACATACAATGATTTGACCTTATAATGAACTTAACACTATTCAGGTGATACTGTTAGCTGTCTTGTAGTGTCCGTGACGCATAACAGTTTGTTGGGAAAATGTCTTGTTTGTAGAAATCTGTGACACATATACCCAAAAGAACACAACTTCAAAATAGATATATGTTTAAATATTGAGAACATAATGAAGATTTAGAACAAACCCTCTTGCAATTAACTAAATAAAAATTGGACTATGGTAACATGAAAATACATGAAGAGACTGATTTTCATTATCTTTGTGAAGTCTCTGAAATATCAAAAAAGCTAGACTCTGTCGAAAAATACATCCAAATTTTCAAGTTATCCTTCTCATATTTTCAATATAATAAACATTCATACATCTAACTGAGTTTTCTCTGATGCTTTGAGGCTTCAGAAATTATTTATAACACCCTTATGTAGTGTCCGTGACAGTTAGATGGTATGTACATTCAAATGAAAATTGAGAAGAAGCGCACAGAGTCTAAGTCATGAAATTTTCTGGAAAGCTGCTCCATATATTAAGAAACAAAGATTTGAATGTTTTAACAGTTTTCTGAAAACTTTATTTTTTTGTCTAAGTGCAAGGTTCAATGGACACCTGATCTTGACTGACCCGTTATTAAATGAGAGAAAGTTCAAAAAATCAATCAATACTTCAAATTGATCATCAAAGGGGTCTTTGCTCTATTAGTTAAAATGCAAATTCAATTGGCTTCTCACCTGAAAAGACAAAGGTGTGAACACTATAAAGAAAACACTAAATGTTGATTATAAACAAACAAAACTGTCAAAATACCGGACATGTCTCTCAGACTAAAGAAGGTGTGTCCAGTTTATTAGACCTACCCAATCACTGAGCTTAAAATTCATTAGCTAATTCACTGGCACCTGTGTTAATATACATTGTAGGTGTGAAAGTGTGGTCATTCTGTTATCTGCTGTTATCAGTTAAGTTAATAATTTACAGGGGTTTCATTAAGAGGAGGGAGGCGGGGATTTTCCCCTTCTACTGAGGCATGTTTCCCTGCTACTTTTGATAAATTTGTATAGTGTTTATAGGCAAATACTGTCAAATCACCCGCCTACTTTGCCTTGATACCTGGATGCAAAAAAAGTTAATGAAACCCCTGATTTAACAAGTGTCATAAATTCATAAAAGTTATTGTCTCAAAATGATGAAAAATAAGATTAGGCTGTATGGTTATTCTATTGTGCCCTTGATGATTAAATAAGACTAGTGTTAGATGTATGGACTGTAATGCAGAAGTCAGTGCCAAGTGACTTGGCAGGGATGAAACACTATTTTTTTCTTTTTTCAATAAATAGAACGTAAAACCTGACCTTTTATCTCAATCCAACACCAAAACGGCCATTTAAAAATTTGAATCAACCACTCATATTTGTATTGACCAGTATTGACCACTTTTTGGCATATTGACCAGGGCGGTTTTAACCGGTTAAAACCACAACCGGTGGTGGTTTCAACCACCCAACCTTGAGTGGAATTAAATGATAATATGAAATTTAACAACAATATAAACACCATTACATCCAAAGCTTCAAGAGTTCTGGGATTTGTGAAACGTAATCTCAAACATTGCCCAAGAATAGTGATAGAAAGAGCATACCAAACATTAGTATGTCTGAAATTGGAATATAGTTCACAGGGACCCATTTGGAACCCCCAGCAAAAGACTCAAACTAAGCAACTTGAACAAGTTCAAAGAAATGCAGCCTGATTTGTGCTGAATAAACCCTACAACTATTAAAGCCCATCAAGTGTTACCATCATGTTACAGCAACTAAATTGGCCAACATTAGAGGACCGTCGTGAAGCGTCAGACCAAATTCTCATGTACAAAGTTATAAACAGACTAGTAGCTGTCCCACATAGTTATCTGCCTCAAAGATCACCACAGTATGTTGATAGTGTCAGGTTTAACACATACCACTGTAGAATGAATATATATATCAACTCTCATTCTTCCCACATACTACTGGAACCAGCTACCTTCTTCCATAACCAACCTACAGTGTCTGGATAGCTTCAAGCTGGCTGTCCAGCCAACATTCTGATTTAGAGTGCAACTTATCCAAGAACTGTGCAGTGTACTGCCTTTCTTTCTTTTTCTATTAATACTGGCACGATCAAATTTTGATCATTACGCCAGGGAGTGCAATTTTGGAATTTTGAAGAAAAAACAAAAACAAAACAAAAAAACAAAACAAAAAAACAAAAAAAAATCTTTCGGCTGTGTTTTTAACTAAATGAGGAGTGCCCTAAACTCCTCAGCAGTCTGGGAATTGACCGCCGAAGGAGAAAGACTATTCCACTGTGGTATAGTCCGGGGGAAAAAAGAGTTCTTCAGGGCATCACTGTATGTCTGGTATCTACAATATTGGGCACTGTGTGATGACCTGGTAGATTTCAAACTGCGAGCAGGGGTCAGGTACTTGTCTTTTTCTATAGACACAGCACCAGAATGTATCTTATGAAAGAGAAGCAGGGAGGACTGATCCCTACGGGCCTCAAGAGATGGCCACTCAAGCTCATCAAGCATCTCGCCGACACTACTTGTGTTACGCCATCTCCTGCAGGTCCAACGGGCTGCTGTCCTCTGAACTTTCTCTATCTGATTAATCTGAAGTTTTGAGTAAGGGCTCCAAATTGGTGCTGCATACTCTAGTTTAGGCCGAACCAAAGTTTTGTATGCAACTTCCTTAGTACTCCGAGGTGCAAAAGCCAAATTCCTGCGAAGGAAACCAAGTGTCTTAGTTGCTTTGGAAGAAATTTCTGAAATGTGTTGACCCCAATCCATATTATCAGAGATGGTTATGCCAAGGTATTTTGCTGACTGAACGTTTTCCAAAGTTTGGTTGTGAAGGGAGTAATCAAAGAGAATCTGTTTGTGATGCTGATGCCGAGTCACTCTCATAGAGTGACATTTGGCTACATTGAACTTCATTTGCCAATCGGCTTCCCATTGTCCTAAGCTAGTGAGGTCTTCCTGCAGTATAAAACAGTCTTGAATCGAATGAATGTTTCTATACAGGACACAGTCGTCCGCGAACAGGCGAACAGAAGACCTGATGTTATCCGGCAGGTCGTTTATAAAAATAAGGAACAGGATCGGCCCTAAAACTGATCCTTGGGGTACACCGGATAACACTGGGACTGGATCTGAGGCTTGACCATCTAATACTACTTTTTGAGTGCGCCCAGAGAGCCATGAGTTGATCCACTTGTGGGTGGACCCTCTTATCCCATAATAGTCCAATTTGTGTAATAGCCTCCTGTGTGGTACCTTATCAAAGGCCTTTGCGAAATCCATTATGATCAAATCTGTCTGCTTGTGTCCACGATTCACAGCGCCATCCAGGTTGCTGATGATATCGTGCACAAACTGGACCAACTGGGTCTCGCAGGACCTCTGACTTCGGAAACCATGCTGACAGTCAGCAAGTATGCTATCTAAGGCTAAGTGCTTGTTGATGTTACTGACTAATATATGCTCTAGGGTTTTGCAGCAGATGCATGTGAGCGACACCGGTCTGTAATTAGCAGCGTCATATTTTTCACCTTTTTTAAAGACCGGGGAAACATTAGCTTGTCGCCACTCATCTGGTACTTCGCCCCGAGCTAAGGACTCATTAAAGATAAGTGCCAGTATTGGAGAGATCTCATTGCTACACTCTTTAAGCACTCTGGCATTCAGTCCATCCGGGCCAGGTGCTTTATGTACATTTAGTCCGTCCAACAGTTTGGCGACCCCTTTCGGGTCAACTGTTATGTCCCCCATGGGGGAGAACGGACTAGCCCCTTTAGAGGGCGGGTCAGAGTCGCCTTCACGTGTGAAGGCTGATTGAAACTGCCGGTTACATATATTGGCTTTTTCCTTTGTATCTGTCTTAAGAATTCCGTTTTCTCTGAGTGATGCGATCCCACACGCGTCTTTTTTAAGAGATTTGACAAATGACCAAAACTTTTTTATCTTTTCAGGCTTAGGAGTATCGGGATCTGAGCTGTCGTTCTCAAACGTAAATATATTGGAAACGTATTTCCAATAGGCATCTCTCAATACCTTCTGTACATGTGCTGCCTGAAGGTGTGCTGCCTGAAGGTGTTTTCGCGTTGCATTTGTTCTCGCGTTAGTCTCGTTTCTCTGCTATTGTATATTGCAGCGCCACCTACTTTCTATCAAATTTTCATGAATAATGGCCTATTTCAGAAAACGAAAGTTGAGTTTCAAAACTGACCTAATTTCATGAAAAAATCATGACATGCATTTACTTGGCAAAAATCCTTAACAATATCATACCCCACCCATTAAAATCAAATTTTCGGAAAGAAGGAAGGTCTATCATATGTCCAAGTGTCATAATTAGGCCAACAATAGATTATTCCAAAATGGCGGACATTTGTTTTGCTGCCGTATGGTCACGTGACAAATTTCCCGCCAAAATTAACAAGCTAACGCGAGATCACATTGACCTCTGAACCACAATGGCAACGGTAGGGTCAACATGTTTGCAACAAGATACGATCAATCCGAGTGATCAGAATCATATTGTTTTTGCTCATAATGGTCAGTCAGATATTAATGAAGGAAAATAATGAATTTATAAATATTTTTCAAGCATGGCCAATCTTGTCTCAAGCCGAATAGCTTAGTTACCGCGAGATTAGCTCAGACCATCATACAATATATGTTGAACTTTTACAACATTATAAATTCAAGTTTTAGATTTTTGAAGCGACTGGCGTCACGCAAGCAGAATTTACTTAAAGCGAGCACAGCTCGCAACGCGCAAAGCGCGTTGCGAACAACGTGAGCTCTTACGGTAGAGATATGGTCCAAAATGGGCTAGGGTTTATGCACAGTGTATCTTTAAAATCTCATGGTCCGGTTTTGTTGTCCATGAAATTACTTCCGTATCCGGTGAACCAGAGCTGTTTCCCGTCGGCATTGGACAAGTTAAACGAAACAACATTACGACGCATGGTACCAGCTGTGTCGTCACTGGCGAATTGATTGCAAAGCGCTATTTTTTAAAACAAGAAAATGGAGAAATCGAAAATTAGCTCAAAGTCAACTCACTTTTTTTCTATCCTATCACAAGCGTTTTCATACATTCTCCAACTTTGATTCGAACAAAACTGACGATACTTCAGTTTTAAGACGAAACCAACCAAATTGAAGCGGGCTATTTGTTGATGTACTTATCAGACGAAAAAGTGGGTCAAAAACAACCCACAATGCATCGCTCTGCACATATAAACTCCCCAGCACTATTAACCGGTACGTTTAACTCCACAGTATTGTCCAGAAAGACACTCCCCAGTATTGTCGCTCCCTGTCCAGAAAGACCCCAGGGGTTGTACAGTACAGATTATGCATAGAAAAAAGGTACACACTCTATCTCTCACACTCTGCTAGACTGCTTTTTATCGGTCTCTTTACTGGATTTGATTAAGTTGTAATGGTGTGTTTGCATCTAAATATGCATATATTGTAGTGCCATATGCTTTTGACATACTTTCTTAAAATGCTGCAGGGGAGTGTGGGCAGCATCCCTTTTTATTTGTAAAATGTGGAAACTAATTTTTAACAGAGCAAAGTACAATTGTCCCCTTCTCTGTTTCTCTCACTCCCCACCCCCCACCCAAACCCCCAGCCCACCCACCATTCATTATCTATCTATCTATCTCTCTATCTATCAACCCATCAATCCATCCATCCATCCATCCATCCATCCATCCATCCATCCATCTATCTATCCATCTATATATCTAATCTACCCTAACCTACCCCACACCTACCTCTTCCCCTACCCTACCCTACCCACCCACCGGTCTGTCAGTCTGTCTGTCTGTCTGTCTGTCTGTCTGTCTGTCTGTCTGTCTCTCTCTCTCTCTCTATCTATCTATCTATCAATCCATCAATCCATCCATCCATCCACCCATCCATCCATCCAACCATCCATCCATCCATCTATCTATCTATCTATCCATCTATCTATCTAATCTACCCTAACCTACCCCACACCTACCTCTTCCCCTACCCTACCCTACCCACCCACCGGTCTGTCAGTCTGTCTCTGTCTGTCTGTCTCTCTCTCTATCTATCTATCAATCCATCAATCCATCCACCCATCCAACCATCCATCCATCCATCCATCCATCCATCTATCTATCTATCCATCTATCTATCTAATCTACCCTAACCTACCCCACACCTACCTCTTCCCCTACCCTACCCTACCCACCCACCGGTCTTTCAGTCTGTCTCTGTCTGTCTGTCTGTCTCTCTCTCTCTCTATCTAAACTACGAAAATTTAGGGCATCACTATATGTCTGGTATCTACAATATTGGGCTCTTTGTGGTGGCCTTTCGAACTGGGAGCAGTGGTCAAGTACTTGTCTTTTTCTATACACATCATGATAACAGTACGTGTCAATACAATCTCGATGAGCTGTGATTAACCTTGATTGAAATAAACTCTTAAATCAGATAACTTATCTTACTATTTTTAAAATAAATAAAATGCCAAAAAACATGAATTCAGTAATGTTCTTTAATATCTTCCTTTTGATATCATCAGCAGTTTACCGATGGTACATTATTATGGTGACTGAGTTGTCCAGAACACTGTGTCACAATGAGCAAAAAATGAGAAATGTTCTAAATATCATTTAAGAAATAGATCAGCTCCAGCAGTGAATTGTTGAGTAATAATTCACTGTTTGGAGGTAAGTTGTAAAGAAGATCAAATCACCAGTGCGCAGCACGAGTGATTTATCTTCGTACAACTGACCGACAAACAGTGAATTATTACTCAACAATTCACGTACTGGAGCTGATCTATTTCGATTCAAACACATAATAAACGATGAAAACACATTCGAAGTCTTCAGCTTCTTCCAACTTTCCGCCATTGCACTGAAGAACTCCAGCCAATACTTAGACTACATCCAGCATGCCCACTCATATTTCTGTTTGGGGGTACATGTACCCCCTGGTGTTTCCATTTGGGGGTACATGTTCATTTTTGAGGGTACACATATTTTAGAGCTGTTTTTTCATAGTAAACGTATAGAGGCCATGAAATCAGATCATTTAGATGTGTATAACAGTGATATCATTATGCTGTGAAAATGCTAATAAATGAGCCCTGCAAGTAACCACCCCACCCCCTGCAAAAAAAACTTAAGTCCGAACCTGAGAAAAATTTGGGCATAGGTTCCCCTAGGGGCGTAAGCCCGGTTTCATTCACCCCCAACCACAATAACCCTAGCCTTTGAAAGTTTTGGGTAAAGACAGAATGAAGAAGAGTGGGAGGGGTGACGGAAAATGTAAACAAACGTATCCAGATCACCCTCTTCTTCAGAAGGATAGATGATTTTTGAAAAATAGAATACAGTAAAATGTCACATACCTCTTAGATTGTGTTACTCCTATATTTAAAATAAAGCTCTGAAACGTGTCAAGCAATTTATCAAGTTTTCTTCTTCAACACATCTGTACTTTCAATTTTGCCTGTCCACTTAACATGGCATATGTAAGCGTAATGCTGATTGGTTCAGTAGTAATAGACAACCAATCAATATTGACTTTACTAGAAGCGTGGTTGACTGTGGTCCGAGATTTGCTATATTATACTGAACAGTTTACTATCAATGCAAGATACCAGTCAGCGGTAAATCTGAGCCGATAATTCTAAAAAAACTGGACTTGTTTTCTTGAAAATTTCATGAGATTCACACACAACGTTCACTGGTTATGCGTGCACAAAAATTACTCTACGTTTTTGCACGTAGGTACCAAATGATAAGTGCGTGCATGACCGTTTCTGTGCGTGAATTACGTACTGCAGTACGTGAATGGGCATGCTGACATCCCAAAGGTTACGTGCAATTGTACATCTTTCAAGCGTAAAAACGACGTTACACCGTTTAACGCCATGAGTGAGGTCATTTTTCAGTGACGTCAGCTATCACACACTTGAGCTGTGAATTATTGTCCGATATATCACAGTTTGTTACCGTTGGCCCTATAGGCGAGGTGTGTTAGAATCTCTAATATATCAAGGACTTTAAAAGGTGTTCAAGGGCTTGAACTGCTTTTAAATTCCATTTGCATGGGAATACATATATGTATTCTATCCCTGTGAATAGAGTTGCATATCATTTTTGTTTGGTTTGACTCTTTATGTCCCAGTCAACCATTTTTCAGTCATGTCAGGACTGGTCTTCATGGGTTGAATCAATACTAAGCGGCGGATAAAGTGTCTCGCTCAAAGACACAGCACAGTGACTCCGCCAGTGGATATACTCAAGCCAGCAACCCTTCAATCTCCAGACTAACGCTCTACCAACTGAGTGAGCAGATGCTCTATGCATTTCAGTGTACCTCTTGACCAGCATGCTTTGAAAGGCTAGAGGTGCAGCCTCTTCGGCTAGGGGCTATAATAAATTATGTAATATATCAGTTTTTACGGAAACAGGTAACACATTTAACTGATTCTTATGATGTACCCCACCTTGACCCCCCACCCTCCTCGAACACACATCCGACTCATATTGGGTCCTAGAACACACTTATTACAACTCTTAAAACCAGGCCAGAAGCAACTGTAATTTTGTTTGAAAGCATTTAGCTACCACCCTGAGCTACCAGGTGTTCTTGTTCAAACCACTACCTTAAGGGAAAATCCCACATCAGGAGGAGCTTGATCCCACGACCCTCACTAATGAGTCAGTGCTCTAATCACTGAGCTTCTCAGGTGGTTCTGTTCAAACCACCCCTGGAACACTAGTCTCAGCTACCAGGGGGGTCGTTCCAAACCACTATCTACAGACAATATAACTAGTGGAACTTACACATAAATAGAAAATTGGATCTAGCATGCTGTGCTCGCCATAAAGGTTGTGCCTTATTTCATATTACCTTGTCGAGATGTCTGCCTAGTGGATTTAGACGAGTAAACCTACAGCCTTGTTCCCCTGTTCAGGACGCCACATTCATTCTCTACCCCAAGACCCCCTTTAAGCCAAGGCATGCATTTGTGCTATTTTTGGTGTTTTCGGCAGCTACCTGCATTTCCGAACAAAGAGTAGATCGCTGTCCTTCTAGCTACTCACGTTTTATTCCATCCCTTTCACCAAATGCAACGACAATTCTGTCATCAAAGATTTTCAGGGTCAATTCTAAGGGGAAGCTGAATGTTTTTTCTATTTCTGGGCGCGAAACATTATGATCATACTGATAAATCAAACCGCCAGCTTTATTTATGATGTAAGCGCTGAAAATCGTCATCTTTTGGCTTCTGAAATTATTCTGTTGCCTTTTTATGGGCGCTGCCATTAAAAGGTAGATAACTCCAATCTATCGACGCTTGTTGTCGGTAAATAGGAAGACCGAATCCATACCGGTCTCCCTAAAAAGCGACAAGAAGCGACATGAAGGGTCAAGACCAGAGGCATTCTCGCGAGACCTGACTATACCTCATCTAGATCCCTCGTATACCTTTGCGTTATAGGTATAACTAGCGATATTTGGCTAGTCCCGTTCAATTCTCACACTCCTGTAGCGACAGAATTTATTGTTAACAAGAAAAACTATAACATGTGTTACATGTCCACTGGTGATAATCCTCATAGTTGAGGGCATACCCCCAGGGGGGGGGGGGGGTACTCTAATTTTTTCCGCATACGTAGGCTCGGACCCAGCATCTACCGTTCACCCCAAAAAAATATCAGGAATTTCAAGGACCCCAAAAAATATTTGAAATTTTAGCAACCCAAAAATACATCCCAATTCTGTACCTTGACCATAAAATAAGACCCTAAATTGCATAGAAATGACCCTCAAACTAGCCCAATTTTGTGATGACCCCCAAAATATATCCACAAAATCTTCATACCCCAAAAAAATATTCATTTTTCTGAAAACCCCCAAAAATATTGAAATTCAGAATTTTGAACCCAAAAAAATGGGCCGAGCCTACGTATGTGTGAAAATATCAGAGTACCCCCCCCCCTCTGGGGGTATACCAGTATACTGGCAAAATCGAACATGTTATAAAACGGCGTTGTTCACTTGTGAGTATAATATATGTACTTGAGGAAGGATAAAATGAAGTGTTTTACTTATAAGAAACAACCCAGCACTCGTGGTGGTCCCAACACATAAACACTCCCATCAATCCAAGGCGAAGCATTTGGAATCAAAATCAGTTGCTAACCGTGACCATGACATAGTTTTTGTTGACTCAGACACCAAGCCGTTCTATGCGAAGCAGAAACCCAGGAAAATTTTTGTGTTTTCCAAAGCCAACTGGGAACAGCTGAAAATAAACATCACTGAACTGTCAGCTGAGATAGTCCGCCTATACAGAAGTGGTTCATCAGTTCAGCACCTATGGGATATCTTCAAAAAAGACCTAATGATAGCCATAAATGCCAACATTCCCACAAAACTGAAGACATCCAAACGCTCCGTTCCTTGGATAACCCGAGATGTCAAGACGCAAAGCCAGGCTCTTCAAGAAAGCCAAGAAAACCAACAAATGGTCAACATACAGAAAGTGCCAAAGAGAGTGTAAACAAAAACTTCCGAAAGCGGAATGGCAGCATATTAATAAGGTCAGCAATGAGGGTCTCCAGAACAACAACACCAAACCCTTCTGGAATTATGCTAAATCAAAAAGGGAAGATAATATCGGTATTGCCCCCCTGAAAAGCAAAGGCCAGCTGATCAGTGACCCCAAAGGACGAGCTGAAATATTGGTTGACCAGTTTGTGTCGGTGTTTACCAAAGATGTTGGTCGGGACTTACCAGATGTTTCCAATCGAGTAGAAAATGACATTCCACAACTGTCAATAGGAGAGGAAGGTGTATTCAAGCTGCTGCATGATATAAAGGTGGACAAAGCTGCAGGCCCAGATGAACTCCCCAACAGAGTTCTACAAGAATGTGCATCTGAAATAACCCCAGCAGTTACAGCAATTTTCCAGAAGTCGGTGGACTCCGGCGAACTGCCAGAAGACTGGAGAGATGCAAATGTTGCACCAGTGTACAAGAAAGGCGATCGTCATACACCGGAGAACTACCGCCCAGTATCCCCCACCTGTGTACTATCAAAGCGACTTGAGCACATCATCTGCCGCCACATGCTCAATCATCTAGACAAACACCAAGTACTGACATCACTAAACCATGGATTTCGTTCGGGATACTCATGTGAGACACAGCTAGTCGTCACAGCCCACGATCTTTTCAATTTCTACGACCAAAACAGACAAGTAGACGTAGTAATTCTTGACTTTAGCAAGGCCTTCAACACTGTGCCCCACAGGAAATTACTCCACAAGCTCGATGCATATGGTATCAGAGGGCCATTACATACATGGATTGGCAATTTCCTCACCCAGCGAAAGATGAACGTGGTCGTCGAGGGGGAGAAGTCACACTCTGTCCATGTTGGTTCTGGGGTGCCTCAAGGTTCAGTTCTTGGACCCCTCCTATTTCTTTGCCATATCAACGATTTACCCGAACGTGTCAACTCTCAGATCAGACTATTTGCTGATGATTGTCTACTGTACAGGCCAATCAACTCCCCACAATATTACCAAACACTCCAAGGTGACCTCAACAACCTACAGATTTGGGCCGATGACTGGGGTATGGAGTTCAATGCCAAAAAATGCTACCTGCTTAGTACCAAATCAAAGTCAAGCCACTTCTACACCATCAACGACCAAATACTCAAACAAGTACAGGACAACTCATATTTAGGTATCACATTTTCTGAGGACCTGAAATGGAAAACCCACATCAACAATACCAGCAAGAAGGCCAATTCCACCCTAGGCTTCCTCAGAAGAAATCTGCGCCACTACCCAATGCCTTGCAGGAAGAATGCTTATCTGGCTCTTGTCCGTTCCAAGCTAGAGTATGGGACTGTTGTTTGGGACCCCTACTTCAAGAACGACATTGACAGGCTAGAGAGAGTCCAGAGATCAGCAGCCCTATTCATCACAGGCGACTACAAGCCCAGACATGAGGGATGTGTAACAAACATGCTCACTGACCTCGACCTGCCTTCCCTAGAAGAGAGGCGACGCCAACAGAGACTGACATTCCTGTACAAGGTGGTGAAAGGGCACGTACCGGCTATCAATATAGAACACTATTTAAGGGCTCAAAGACCGAAACGTACCATCCGGGCAAAACAATTTGAAGACTTTGTAACACAAAAACATAGTAGAAAGATCAATATGCAACAACACCCAGTGTTTTAGACCTATTATAGCAAAATCTTAACAATATAGAAACTCTTTCTTCGTAAGAACAGCATATGACTGGAACCTATTGAGTGACAATATAGTGAACTGTGATTCAGTGGAAACATTCAGGACGTTAATTAATAAAAGAGACTAAAACTTTGCGCACTCCTACCCGTTGTATAAAAGCCAGGATTGGTGACTTCAACTTATTATACAGATACAGAACAGTGAAGCAAGCTTTTTTGTGTAAGAGCAAGTGTTTTGTGGAAGCTTATGCTTGTTTATCAACAGGGGAGACCGGGGCAAAATGATACACGGGGCAAAATGAAACAGCGCGATTTTTCAAACGATGATGCCATATATGACGTTTCTTACTCAAACTGAATGTGCATTTTGAAATCCGCCATATTATAAGAAAGTCTCAGCCAAAACAGAGCAAAGTTAAGCTTTTTATATAAACAATTGACTTTTGAGGCACTCTGAGTAAATTTCGAAGGTATCAGTTATTTTATGAATGTGAAAAATGTGGTAGATATATACTTTAATTGTATCGTGTAAATTGAACTATATAGATACAGATATGTCTCCAAATAATCAGAACTATTGTGGGGTGTCGTATTTTTGAATTGTTACGAGAACAGTAAACAAGAGGTCACTGGGGCAAAATGATACAGCGTGGTTGGGGCAAAATGATACAGTCTGAAATAATCTAATTTGACTCTGTTTTAAAGCGTTTTCAAGATATTTTTATCGAAACTGTCTGTTCCTATCACAAGAAAATTAAATGATACTGCTATGTCAGAAAAGTACCATTTAATTTTTCAGAATGTTAAAAATGGGTTGTCAACTGTATCATTTTGCCCCGTGGCAAAACATAAAAAATGAATGGTAACAAATGTGACTCTGAAAATTCAGAAAGCTGTTCGTGTTCAATCATATATAGCATTATAAATTGTTTAATTGTGTTTATAGTTATTTCTGAGCTACGTCTTGAATATTTGAATCTGAGATGAGAAAAGTCTTACTGTATCATTTTGCCCCGTGTACTGTATCATTTTGCCCCGTGAACGGGGCAAAATGATACAGCTGACCACACATTTTGAATGCTTGATTTCAAGCACTAATGTCACTTTATGCCTGGTTTTCTTTCTCTCAAGTTGTAGCTAATACTTGACAGTGTATTATACATTTGAAAGCAATAAGATATATCCAGTCACAATAGCAGGAAAAAATATTTAAAAAAAGTGGATCATTTTGCCCCGGTCTCCCCTATCATCATCCTCAGTCCTCACGGTCGGAAATGCAAGTTTTATAGAAATACATGGAATAAAGAAACTTGTTCTTACCATTCAGTTTTATATTAAAAGAAACTACACGAGTAATTATAATCAAGAAAAGTATAACATGTTATGATATAATATAACATGTAATAGAGGGCGCTTCGTAAAAGTTTAGGATTTATAAAAGGTTATATCATAAAAGCAGAAGATGGTCAATGGTTTGAGTTTGTGTTAGGAGACGTTAACTTGATTGGCAATGCCATTGAATAATCTTACATTTCAAATGACATGTGGTTAAGTTTCGTTTTTAAAGGTATCCACTAATGGAAAACACTTTTCATACTCATTTTTCTGGCCAAGAGTTATTGATATTGAAATGCATTTAACGATATATATGCATTTAAATTGGTGTTTCGGAAAAGGTTTCTTTCACACGTTTATCTAATTTATGCGAACAGCGAAAGCCTTGGCAAGGCTATTAAATCGGAACAGGTTTTCTCGTTTAACTAGAATCTCATTTTAAGCAGCGATGGCTCTGGTGAGTCTGTGTATTGCTGGGCACAGGCTCGCAGGGGCCTGCTTTGGTTTAAAATCGATAAATACCAAGCCTTCCGATTTTGTCTTATTTATAGACATAAATGTGAGCAGTGAACGCTCAGACGAGTCTGTGCATTTTTAAAAACTCGATGGAGCCTTCGTTGCTTTGAAATACCGTATAAGTACCAATTTTCCAGACTTTTTTCTCTCTTGCGAGCGACGAATGTTCTGGCAAGATTGTATATTGTTACAGCCTAAGCTTTTGAAGCTCAAAAATGTCGAAGTTGCTATCTGGCAGATCTTCAGTAATTTCAGTAAGCAGCAAAGGCTCTGGCGATGCTGTATATACATTTACGCAGGCTTGTCTGATCCATCGTTACTTGACTATTGTTTAGTTCGTTTCGTTTGGTCCGGATCAGATTTTCAAATAGAAATTGAAACTAATTTCCAGAAAACTAAAGTGACCTCTTTTCAGGTTTAAAAATCCAACCGTCTACATGTATATAGAAAAAAACGTGACGATTTTGACATTTTGGTTCACCCGGTTGGTCCCGGGCAGAATTTCTCATAGAATTTGTAATTGGTAAGACTCGTGATTATTTGAGTATTCATAAACTTTGGTATCACTCTAAATGAAAATATGTTGAAAGATTGATATTTTAAACGTTTCTGTAGGCTCAACTTTGAAATATCCTTGACATCGTCAATACCGCAATAGAAAAAATAATAGCGATTTTGGTCCCAGTTTGGTCCAGGGGTGATTATCTCGTAGAACCAAATCAAATAAATATACATATATTTATTTTTTTACTATTTGGGATCTTTATAGATGACGAAATGAAAAATGTGGAAACAAAAAGGTTTCTGTAGTTAAAATTGGGAATATATAATCAAGGAAACTCTATTTAGATAGTCCCTGATATAATTGACATCGTCAATACCAATCCGGTACTTTCGCTATTTATTAAAATTAACCAAGAGTCATATAAAAACTTTACATGCATTTTAAAGAAGACCCTATAATGAACTCGCGATCCAATTTCCATGCTTTTATTTGCATTATAATACCATAACTTTAGTTCCGAAATTTTGGTACCAGACGTTGGTTCCGGCTTTTGCCATTTCCCTATTTTTAGTAACACAACTGGATGTTGTGGCTTAAAAGTGGGTCAACATATCTCCTCATATATTACATCCGATTGTATTAAAACTACTAAATATTTAAAGAACTTGAAACAAAGCCGATTCTGACCATGCACATAAACAACATTTGAATCTAGCTGCATGGCGTAGATTGATAAAACTGCAATAAAACCGCAATTAAACAGATTCGCCCCAGATAACTGACCATTTTACGAATGGCATATGAATACAGGTATATAAATAGTCATTCTGTGGGTCGATCAAAAACTAAGAAGACTTCCCAATACGATGGGTATATCTCCGTTATCACAGCAGATCGAAGCTATCAATCTAGCTAGGAATTCCCATTACGACATATATAATTTGTTCAACATTATTCAAATAAAATCTCATCACCAAGAGCATAAAAATTGCAGGTGAAACATCAAAATTACAACCCTTCACTAGGGATGACAGTGGGGAGGGGTAGCGTTCTGATGCGTGAACAAAAAATGCTACAAAAACTTCACCCTTAATAAAGTACTCCACATTTTGTATTTAATATTCCATTTCAACGTGTTCTCTTAAAATATAACCATTTTATTGTAACAAGTTTAAGGAGTAACAATTGCCTTTGAGGTCAGTTAGACTATTTGTTTTAAATATTTAATTTAACCCATCATTTAATGTTGGGAAAACATTTAAAACCACCTGTTATTTCAAAAGCAGTAAATCAAATTAACATTGTAAAGCTTTATCTATCAAAGGGCAGCATCCATTTTCAAACATTACAAGTCCAGGAAGTTTGTAAATATAAGCTTCACCAAAACTTATTACATGTATATAGTACTTTATTTTCATTGTTGTACTTATTTATTGCTAATATGCATAAATAGTGTTTGAACCAAGCTAACAAGTACATGTAGATACCCACTGTACCATCAGCCAAAATTGTGATAAATAGAATAATTGTCTAAATCCATTATGAGAATATCATACTGGCATTACTGTTGCGAATAATTTTTGATCGCCCCTCGGTCCACATCTTTCATAATAAATCAATGATACTACTTCTATACCTCGAAATGCTTATTTTCATAATCTCTCGAAATGCTTATTGATTTTAAATTAATGAAATATTATGGTTTAAACGATGAAAAAAACAAAACAATTGACAACAGCAAAACCCGCTGATAACACTCAAAACACACAATTTTGGAACTTTTTTCCTAAGTTATTCTTAGTTTAATAGCATTAGACAAGCTGGAGAGTGAAAAATAGGCACAGTCCAGGGCTAAAGCAGGTGTTGAACATCCGACATTTACACTGAAAAGACACCCCATTTAAATTTAGACGTTTTAAATACTCTTTTAATAAGAGAACTCTACATTTGTTTTAAATTACCCTTTGAAAAAACGAAAAATCTAATCAAAACGTTATTCATTGAACAATAACTTTGATCACACACCTCTTCGGAAGAGTCCATTTCAAAACCAATTACAATTATAGGCTAAGTAACCACTGTTTCATAAATGAACTAATATTAGTTACTTATGCATTAACGCCGTAGAAAAAATTGACAACAACAAAAACTGCTGATAACACACAAAACACACAATGTTGGAACTTTTTTCCTAAGTTATTCTTAGTTTAATAGCATTAGACAAGCTGGAGAGTGAAAAATAGGCACAGTCCATGGGTAAAGCAGGTGTTGAACATCCGACATTTACACTGAAAAGACACCCCATTTAAATTTAGACGTTTTAAATACTCTTTTAATAAGAGAACTCTACATTTGTTTTAAATTACCCTTTGAAAAAACGAAAAATCTAATCAAAACGTTATTAATTGAACAATAACTTTTTTCCTAAGTTATTCTAAGTTAGTAGGCCAATAGACCAGCTGAAGAGTGAAAAATAGGCACAGCCCGTGGGTAAAGCAGATGTTGAACATCCAACATTTACACTGAAAAGACACCCCATTTTAGATGTTTTAAATACTCTTTTAATAAGAGAACTCTACATTTGTTTTTACTTTACCCTTTGAAAAACGAAAAATTGAATCAAAACGTTATTCATTGAAAAATAACGTTGATCACACACCTCTTCGGAAGAGTCCATTTCAGAACCAATTACAATTATAGGCTAAGTAACCACTGTTTCATAAATGAACTATTAGTAGACTAGTGGACTAGTACAAATAAGGATTGACTAACGACCAAGACTAAAGTTTATGATTAAGGAATGGTGGCGGGTTCAACTAATACTTAACGACATCTTAACACACAACATATTTGCTACATCTCCAGCTTCTGCTCGTGTAAATAAGATCCCAAACCTCGGTATCATTAAATGAAGTGTATTTCTTAAATAATTTCTCTGTTTATTTGTATTTTTGATTGAAACAAATATTAATGGAAACTAGATCCGCCTCGCTTAGAAAATTATTCAAGCGCATACAATGACGCATATTCACTGTTATGGATAGCTGTACTCGTCTAAAGTTATAAACATGTTTAAAATACAAAAACGAAATAAGAGGCAATCATTACAACAGACTGTGTGGTGTAGTGGTTAGAACAACTGACTCATATACGTGACATCGCTGGTTCGATTCCTGCTGGTTCGATTCCTACCTAACAAATATTTTTTCTTAAGTTTTTTTTTCGTTTGGAGCTTTACGTTCACGTCAACAAATTGTCACTAATGTCGGACGATTTCCTGTTTTCATAGGTTGAACCAGTAGTAAGCAGTGGATAACGTGTGTAATAGTCACAGCGCTGGCAGTGAGTCTTGAAATGGCATTAGCCTTTCGATCCCCAGTCTAACGCTGAAGTGGCTTTTTATTTTTGTTCTTTCACTGGGACTGTAGATTGTGCCGATGTAGTCCCAAAATAATGTTTTATATGATATCACACAATAACATTATATAGTTTTAGAAACACTGTGGGATGTCAAAAAGATCTGTTTTTCACCACACACTGGTGGGACCGCTGGTTCAATCTTCAAAGTGCTTTACTGCGAATTCAGAGACCCCGTTTTGGTAGAAACTCGTTCTAAAAACAGTTTCTAAAGTCACCCCCCGCAGCTATCAGTTTTTTGGCAAAAGAGTAAGCACTCAATATTGATTAACTATGGAATAGTGTAGATCCATTTATGCCTACTGGAGTCTTCAATTCATTTTAAACTGACTGACTGATCTGTAATTATAGGGTCTTTAGCTTTGTTAACGGCAGTGATATTTATCATATCACAGAAATTGTTGTATCATTCAAGCAAACAGTGTAGACCCTTATCAGAAATTATTTCATTCACCATCTACCTTGTGTCTACGTAGGATCTGCACTGTTTGTCAAATTCCTTTATATGGGTGCTAGGCATTATTGGGCTTTTAAAATGACTGTTAAAATAATGTCGAAATGTCTTTTTTGTCTGCGCTGATGGTTTTCTCATCAGTCAACAATCTTTCAGTCATATCGGGACGTTTCATGAATCTTTTGGTTAAACCAGTACTAAGCAGAACATAAAAGTGTCTTCCTAAAGGACACAACACTTTGGGCCCCGGTGAGTCTCGAACAAGCGGGCCTTCAGATACTACTCTTGATTATATCGACGATCTACAGTTAAAGAGAAATCCCTATGGAAATATATACTACGACATGACTTGGCCAAAACACAAAGGGTAATGTATTTGAGCTTCAACCCACAAACGTCTCCGCAATGCCAAAACCCAAAATCAAGCTGAAACCGTCCAAATAAGCGCTAGGGCGGCGACACCGATATGGGCTACTAGCCCTGACATGCACCATCTTTGACAAATGATTGCAAAGCTGTTATAAAGGCAATAGAAATAAGGTTAGAGAAGCCTGCTTCTGTATTCCCTGCAGTTCTGAATAGCTGAGATCCCACTTCATCAACGCGACTCTGGCTGTACAAAAGCTCACATACCCAACTCACAGCAGTCCCCCCCCCCGTACCTTCATACTTTTCATTACTGCGTCTGTCAGACAGGGAGTCAAAGCAGTCTCTGAACATCCGAAATCTGGGCCCAAACAACAGCCCCAGTCTCCATTAGACAAGTCGAGTTTAATCGAAGGAAACCCAGTGCACGCACAAACACTCACGCCGATACTATTTTTTTATATGCCATGTGGAGGGTTGTGGTTGTAAATGATTTTCGTTGATATGTTGGGTATGGAGATGCACACAAATACATGAGTGCGTGTGTCTGTTGGTAGGGGAAGGGGAGGGGGTTGGGACGGAGAACCCAGACTTAGCCTGACTGACCTTAGCAGTCGCTGAGAGTTATAGAAATATCGCTTATAGAAGTTGAATATTTGCCTTCCTTTAGACTATGGTTATCCGGCTTCTTTAGTTTGTCAGATGCGGCTTTAAGCCATGACACTGGCTACATTTTATCTAAGCTGTTGACGGGAATTTGCACACACACACGCACTTTTGCCCGCATGCATACTATCCGGTGTGAGGTCACTTACCTCTGGAAAGATTACCCTAAACATTTCATAAATGTGCAGTCTGTTGTAGCTGTCAGTGGTCTGTGTTTACTTCACGGTGGCGAGCGTTAGCTTGTGATCTATGATTGTATCATTTCCTGGTCATACTCACTTTTTTAATAAAACACATAAGACATTTTGAACACACATTGCTCTCACGTTTGTAGGAATAGCTCTTCACTCACTTAATTGGTTTGAGTGTAGGACGTGTTAATAAAACGTCCAAATTATTTGCAGACATTAATATCCCTTTATCTACTATTGGCTCCTAAATCCGTATTTGGGCAAACAGTGCAGACCAAAATGTGGCATTTGATCAGAGTCTACACTGTTTGCCAAGACAAAATCGATCGTCAGTGAAATTTTTTTTTCCCCAAAATATAGCTTGTGGCCCCTCAATATATTATTGGCCATCGTTTATTGTATTATATTCCGCTAATATATCTAACTTCTGAATAATTATATTGCTAAGTAATCATTAAATATGGTATTTCATATTTGATTTTTTTTCCGAGTTATTGGAGCTCTCTGCCGCCAACCTAGGAGAAAAGTAACTGTGATAGTCGAGTTGTGTGCTGGCTTGTCACACACAGTAGAGCATTACTTCTGTCAACATTCCTCTACTTTGGTAAATGACCGAAGCCATTGTTTTGGGCATCAGAGCGTTCGTGAACGCCACCTTATTGGTAGAGCTGTAATAATTATAACAAAAAGAACAGGGTCTTCTTAAGTTTCTTAACTTTGATTTAACCCAGAAGCCTTGTGAATAAGTTTGTCTCTATATCCTATTTCGATTTAGCCGAGTTGTTCAGGAATGCGATGTTTTCCATTACAAAGATAATCCACTCATAGAAACAAACCAATGGGACATATCATAAACCTGGATACTTGTCTGTCTATTCTTAACTTCAACTAAAGGCTCCGATAGACTGACCATGTTGCTTATCACGGGGTGTAAGATATTGTGATTAAGAGGTCCACCGTTTTGCTTTTTTCATATTAAAGTTGAATGAGTAGGTGTTGTCATATATATAACCTAATGTACGATGTGGAGACTGCTATGTTACATTACTAGTATCTTGAAATCTCGACTGAATATGTGTGTTGCTCTGAAAACTTCAATATGCAGTTTCCTGGGCGTCTGATAGTTCAGACATACATTGATACATTTGTATACTTTTACCTATGTAACAAAGACCAAAAAGTCTACAAATCGTTCACTAGGAAATATATAACAAGACCTATTCAAACAAATTTAATCTTAATAAACCGAAAACAGTTGACTCCTAACACACAAACGTTGCACCCCTTGTTACATCATGAGTACTAATGGTCTATCAGGAACGGACACATGGTTTTGGAATGGCAAATTTGTCTCCTGAAAGAAGGTAGATACTCAGAGCTTTTTTCTGTACTGCAACACGTTTTATATTACCCAACAGTTCATGTTCCTATGAAAGTTAAGTCTCCAGCTCTCATTCGGGAGGTAAACTTAGGGTGCCTAATGTCTATTCATCCACTTTTAGTCGAATGGCGATCGAACTAACATCGATAGAATTGATCTGTCATTAACAGTTGGTCAATCACGCAGTCGCTCAAACTAAAAGTGGATAGAGAACACTATCCTTTAATAATAGCTGTTCGTTTAAATCACTATTAGTATGGATATAAAGTGGTCCAAATATTGTCCGTCATGAGGCTCAAACCCGTTACCACAAGCCTACGAGTCATGTTTGCTAGCCACTAAACTATAAAGGTTGTAGCACGTAGCTGTCGCTTTTTTATGTTTAGATTCATTTTTTTCGCTTCGGTACAATTAGTTACACAGTGTACACTTTTATACACAGTGAGTTTGGTTTTTAGTCATTAGTCGATAGTCGTTAGTTTCATCCTTATTTGTACTAGACTAGTACAAATAAGGATGAAACTAACGACTATCGACTAATGACTAAAAACCAAACTCACTGTTTATAATAGTGTACACTGTTTAACTAATTGTACCGAAGCGGAACATGCATCTAATAATAAAAAGCGACACGTACGTGATACAATCTCTATAGTATAGTGGCTAGCAAGCAGGGCCCGTAGGCTTGTGTTAACAGGTTTGAGCCTCATGGCGGACAATATTTAAAGACCTCTTTGTATGCATACCTATAGGAATTTAAACGAGCAGCTATTATTAAAGGATAGTGATTCTAAGGACGCATCCTCCATCCCCATTTAGTTCGAATGACTGCGTGAATGACCAAATGTTAATGACAGGTCAATCATATTGATGTTAGTTCTATCGACATTCGACTAAAAGTGGATGGATAAGGCAACCTAAGTCTATCTCTCCAATGAGAGCTAGCAACTTAGTTTCATACGTACTGTTGGTTTATGTAAAACGTGTTGCAGTAAAGGACTTTGTTACAGAACCAATACAGACGATGCTCTGAGTATCTTCCTAATCCGCTGTTCCAAAACCATTTGTCTGTACCTGATATTGAAGTTATCAGAGCATCACACATATATCAGTCGAGATGTAATACTACAGTCTCCACATCGTGCATTAGGTTATATATATGACAACACCTACCCATTCAAATTTAATAGGAAAAAAAGCAATAGGTTGACCACTAAAACACAATACGCTGCACCCCGTGATTAAGGAACATGTTTCAGTCTATCGGAACCTTTAAATCAAGCTACATTTGTACATGTAATAAATAGACAGACGAGCATCCAGATATGATATGTCCCATTGGTTTGTTTCTATAATTTTGTTGTCATTGTAATGGAAAACATCGGCTTACTGAACAACTCGGATAAATCGAAATAGGATAGAGGGGCAAACTTACTCAAAAGGCTTCTGGGTTAATTCAAAATTAAGAAACTCAAGAAGACACTGTTCTTTCATTTATAATATATTACAGCTCTACCATTAAGGCGGCGATCAGATTGCACAAAACAACGCATTCGGTTGTAAAACCATGATCGTAGAACGCATTTTTGCGATCGAAAATGTCGGTTTGGCCAATCGAAAACGCAGTTTTATTTAAGTAAAAAAGCGTCCATGGATCTCCAGTAAACTGGTGTGTTTACCAGAGTAGAAGAAACAAAATCACAGAAGTTAGTTTTTTTAGCGGAATTTAATACAAAAATAAAACAATGGCCAATTGTATATATTAAGGGGCCACAACTTATATTTTCGCAAAAAGAATCATGTTTAGCTTTCACTGAAGATCGTTTTTGTCTTAGCAAACAGTGAAGACCCCACAAATGCCGCATCTGTTCTGTTTGCCAAAATACGGATTTAGGAGTCAATAGTAGATAAAGGGTTAATAATGTTTGCAAATGATTTGGTCATTTTAATTAACACTTCCTGCACTCAATCCAATCAAGTGAGTGAGGAGATATTCCTACAAAAGTAAACGTGAGAGCAAAGTGTGTTACAAATGCCATATGTGTTTGGTTAATAAAGTGAACATGACCAGGAAATGATACAATTTTAGTCCACATGCCAACCCTTACCACCGTGAGGTAAAAACAGACCACTGACAGCTACACGACAATTGACTGCATTTTAATGAAAGTTTGGGGAAATCTTTCCTGAGGTAGGTGACCTCATGCCGGATGGTGTGTGTGTGTGAGTGCTTGTGTGTGTCTATGTGTGTCTTTGAATTCCCATCAACGGCTAAGGTCATATGGAGCCTGAGACATGGTTTAAAGTCTCATCTGACAACCTGAAGAAGCCGGATAACTATAGTAGATAGGACTTCTATAAGCAGTTCGCCTCTCTGGTAACTCTCAGTGTCTAAGTATGGGCTATCCACTCCCTACCAACACACACACACGCACGTACACGCACGCACGTGCTTGTGTACATTACCATACCAAATATATCAACGGACATCATTTACAGGTACACCCACATCACTCCACCCGACATAGAAAAAGAAAAGTATTGGTGTGCACTGGGTTTCCTTCGTTTAAACTTGAATTTTCCAAAGAAAACCGGACTATTGTATACAAGGCACGATTTGGGCTCGGGTTTCGGATGTGTGAGACGGTCTGACATGCGCAGTAATGAAAGGTGTGAAGGTGCGGGGAAGAGTGCAATGAGTTGTGCATGTCATTGTGGGAACTGGTACAGCCAGAGTCACTGTCGTGTTGGTGAGGTGGAATTTCGGCTGTTCAGAGCTGCAGGAAATGCGGAAACGGGCTTCTCTAACCCTTTTCTATTGACTTTATGACAAGTGTCTTTCGGTTTATTTTTAGATGCTTTGCCCCTAGACCTAAAATGCCCTTAACATATGTTGTAAATGTTTATAGCGACATGTCGTTGTCAAAAGGGCATCTTGGGTCTAAGTGGGGAGGGGGGGGGCATCTAAAATAAACTGAAAGACACAAGTTTTATCTTCCCAATGAAAAACGTCACAATTTTAGGTGGAGTTCGTAAGCATGAGCAGAAGGAATACGGCAAGGTTTGGGAAATGAAGAGCTATCATATCCATAACATTTTAGCACTTTTACTTTTTTAAAACTAGCGATGCATTTAATTCAAAGTCTGGTCTAAACGGCATCCAGTAAAAAGACGTAAAATGAGGAGTGGGAGTAGAAAGTGCACGTTTTCACGGTATTGTACATGGTGAATCACTTTGAAGCGTACTTTGTTGCTTACTGTGCATATTTTACTGCTGAAATACATCAATTTAAAAAAAAACACACATTAGGGCAAATTGAAAATTTGGTGTTTGTAATCATGTCAACTAGGGAAAATATACGCCTTATCGCTAGAACTTCTTTCTGCCAAAACGAGGTCTCTGGATTCGCAGTCCAGCACATTGACGACTGCTTTAGCGGTTCCACCAGTGTGGTGTGAAAAGCAGGTCGTTTCGACATCCCAAAGTGTTTCTAAAACTATAAAATGCTATTATATGATATCATATGAAACATTATTAATGGACTATATCGGCACATTCTACAGTCCCAGTGAAATAAGAAAAAACACTCCAGCGTTAGACTGGGGATCGAAGGGATGCTACCTCGAGACTCACCGCTGGCGGAGTCACTTTTGTTACCCACGGCTGGTTAAGCCCATGAAAACAGGAAATCGTCCCAACATCGCTGAAAATTTGTTGACTTGGACGTAAAGCACCAAAAACAAACGAAAAAAAGACAAAACATGAGGAAAAAAATATATGTTAGGTAGGAATCGAACCATCGACCGCAAGTATATGAGTCAGCTGTACTAACCACTAGACCACAGATTCTGTTGTAATTGAGTGTCTCTTACTTCGTTTTGTTATTTTGAAAGTGTTTACTATCCATAACAGTGAATATACGTCACTGTAAACGCATGAATAATTTTCTAAGCGAGGCGGATCTGGTTTCCATTAATATGTGTTTCAATCAAAATTACAATCAAACATGACAAATATTTAAGAAATACACTGAAACTATTGCTACTGAGGTCTGGGATCTTATTTACACGAGAAGCAGCTTCAGATGTAGCAAATTTGTTGCATTTTAAAACGTTAAGTCTAATTTGAATACGCCACCATTCCTTAGTCGTGAACTTTAGTCTCAGTCGTTAGTCAATCCTTATTTGTACTAGTCCATTAGTTACTTATGCATTAATACGTAACGCCGTAGAAAATAGCAAAAAGTTAGTGAAATTTTTGACAGTTTATCATTTCTCTTTTAGTCAATATATAATATTTTATGAATGTAAAGCCCTGAGTCATGTAAGCAGTGATCGCATAATATATCATTAATAAAAAAGGCGGCTCAATCCCAGTGTGCACCGAGGGAAAGGCGACAGGTTAGTAGCGTGATTCCTGTTTGTGACAATGGACCAGAAGCGACAAGAAGTGACACAAAGCATTAAGATAAAGGTAAAGATAAAGAAGCTTTATTTAACGTCGCTTATTTGAAACAAACAACATAAGCTCGGTAGAGCTTTTATTGCGACATAACAATATCTTTTTAACAGATATTTACCTGCTTTACTCTATCTTCCTAGCACAACCCCTTTTATGCGAGCGTCAGCAAGGGAGCTGCTAGTACCATTTTTACACCTTTGGTATGGTGCTGCCGGGATTCAAACCCACGACCTCCCGCTCCGAAAGTGGACGCTCTACCAACTGAGCTATCGGGGCGGTACAGCGGATTTTATAAGCATTATAATGCATTTTTATGTATGTTGCATAGCAAAATTGATCGTATTTTACAAGTACAAGTGTTTTTATTTAAGTAAATGCAGTTATATTGCAAGTAACTATCAATTAGACCTCCTTAAGTTTTGCCCGTGCGCTAAACTATTACTCTTCTTCTTCCCGTGAAAGTGCAAAACCGGTGAATCCATCATTGTCACACTGTTGATTAAAACTATATACACATGGCGAGTGGCCCAAGACCGATTGAAAGCAGGCTAAAACAGGATAAAAAACATTAATACTCCATATAGCTTTGTATCATGACATTTCTCTTGACGCTTCAAATGTGGCGCATTTTTCTTGTCGCTTCTCTTGACACTTCAAATAGGACGCAGTTTAAAAGGTCCATGGGGAAAGGAGGCATATATAAATTGAACGTTTTAGGTATATCTTTTCTTGTCGCTTTTTTTAACACGTCAAATGTGACACATTTTACTTGCCGCTTCCCTTTTAGGTGGCTATGTTTCAAATATCTAGCGGATTTTATTGCTAATTCTAGTGCATGTACAACTACTGAGTTGTCTATTCTTTTGACTTCTTGCCTGACTGCGATTAAAAACCATGTCATTAAACATTGCACAACTGTTTATGAAAGAAATGGTAAAAAATTATTTTGGTCTATTAAAAATTCAGGTGAAATTCTTAGTAAATTGAAGTCTAGAGATTTTCTAGCATCTGTTTTGTCTACATATGATTTCTCTACTCTCTATACTACATTGCCTCATAATCTAATCAAAGAAAAACTCACAGAATTAATTGAACAAACATTTAACAGAGAGGACTCACTTTATTGTATGATAAAAATGCCTTTTTTACTTCTGAACAACCTAAACGATATAAATTGTGGTCATGTCAGAAAATGTGTGATGCGCTCCATTATCTTTTGGACAATATATTTATAAGATTTGGCTCGAAATTATATAGACAAATTGTAGGTTCCAATGGGTACTAATTGTGCTCCTCTTGTTGCAGATTTGTTTTTGTTTTGTTATGAGAGAGACTTTATGTTGTCTCTGTCTGACAATAATCGAACTGATATTATTGAAGCTTTTAACTCAACCTCCAGATATTTAGATGACTTACTTAATATTGATAATCCTTATTTTGAACAAATGGTAGGTCAGATATATCCCACTGAACTTCAGTTAAATAAGGCGAATTCTTCTGATACTGAAGCTCCGTTTTTGGACTTGAACTTGTCAATAACAAATGGCATAGTTTCTTCTAAAATTTATGATCAACGGGATGATTTTTATTTTGAAATAGTAAATTTCCCCTTTCTTGATGGAGATGTTCCTCGCTCTCCTTCTTATGGTGTATATATTTCTCAGCTTATTCGTTTTGCTAGAGTGTGTTCTAATGTTGATGACTTCATCTGTGAGTCATGAGCCCTTTTCTTTGTTTCATCATGGAGTGTTAATTTAATTAGAGTGTTTTCCATGATGATACATTGCATTAGTTAGATGGTCTCCATGCGAGCTGAACATTTCTTGTACTTCAACAACAGCAGAATCTAGGGCGAAGATTTGGTACCAGTTAAATGCATTTAAGCCCCCCGGTGGCTTAGGCTGCTGTCTGTTCTAAGGCGGTGGTTCTGTTGTTGTTGACTTTTTGTTTATTGTTACTCCCATTGTGGGAGTCTGTAATTGTTCAATGTTTTGTTGTATGTTACTTTATGTCCATTCTAGTATTGCAATCATCTTGATGGGGAAGAGAGAGCTGATTGCTTCGCTTAATTTGTCTTCCTGGTGTCTCGTGATGGTTGAGCGGCTCTTCCTCGCGGTGCCACACGGTTGTCTGCAGTTTGTGATTGTGGTATTTCCTGATCATACTCACTTACTATTTTCAACAACAGAAATTTATTTTTAACTGCTAAGTTATTAAAACAAGGTTATAGATATCATAAAATTCAAAAAGCATTTTCTAAATTTTACCACAGACACTCAGAGTTAATTGTTAAATACAACATTGGGTTAAAAACTCTTCTGCAACAAGACATATCAGAACCTATATTTTATGGTGATTTAAATTTATAAATTCAGACGAATTGTTGGATAACCTAATTTTAGTGATCAATTAAAAAAGATTGTAAAACGCTATATAAGGGTTGGATATAACTTGGATATCATGCGACAGTCTGCATGCCTAGTTTTAAACTCAATCATGGCTTATAGCTATGGTTTCCTCTTTAATTGCACAACGGTGGGTCTGGCCTCAGACTCTATGACGGCTCTGGTGTAAAGCTTTAATCGGTGGGTTGGTGCCTGGTGCTTATCTGTAGCTGGACCAACCGTGGCTCAACTTGAGGTTTTCTTTAGCTCTGACTATCTGTGAATCATGAGCCCTTTTCTTTGTTTCATCATGGTGTGTTAATTTGATTAGAGTGTTTCTCCATGATGATTCATTGCATTAGTTAGATGGCCTCCATGCGAGCTGAACATTTCAGTTACTTTAACAACAGCAGAATCTTGGGCGAAGATTTGGTACCAGTAAAATGCATTTAAGCCCCCCCCCCCCCCCCCCGTGGCTTAGGCTGCTGTTCGTTCTAAGGTGGTGGTTCTGTTGTTGTTGACTTTTTGTTTATTGTTACTCCCATTTTGGGAGTCTGTAATTGTTCTATGTTTTGTTGTGCGTTACTTTATGTCCATTCCAGTATTGCAATCATCTTGATGGGGAAGAGAGAGCTGGTTGCTTTGCTTTATTTGTCTATCTGGTGTCTCGTGATGGTTGATCGGCTCTTCCTCGCGATGCCACGGGGTTGTCTGCGGTTTGTGATTGTGGTATTTCCTGATCATACTCACTTACTTTTTTTTTATCCAAAAAAGGTCGATGGGAAAGGGGATATATGTATAGATTAAACATTTTCAGGTGTATTATAGTTAATACACCATATAGCTTTGACTCATGACATTTCTCCTGACGCCTGTTATACCTGTTATACCTGTTGGCCACACCCTAAAGTGCAGCCTAGGGGTTAAGCGACCGAGTCATAGAAACCCCATGTAATTCTTGAAAATGTCTATCTAGGTTGTTTTTGAATCCGTTCACAGTAGTAGATGACATTACTCGCTCTGGAAGTCGATTCCATGCGTTGATCACACGTTTACTGAAATTATTATATCTGATGTTCAATCTTGATCTTGGTTTATTTAACTTAAGAGAATTTCCTCTAGTGACAGAAGTATTTAGTTCAAAAAGGCTATTCGAGGGAATGCCTTCTAATCCTTTAAGTATTTTGAATGTTTCAATAAGGTCTCCACGATGTCTTCTAAGCTCTAGAGTGGTAAGATTTAAATACTTAAGTCTATCATGATATGGCAAGTGAGCTATTTCAGGAATCAACTTGGTTGCTCTGTGTTGAACTTGTTCAAGTAGTTCTATATCTTTGATTAATGACGGATTCCATGCTTGTATACAATATTCTAACTTTGGTCTCACAAGGCTTTTGTAAAGTCTGACAATGGTGTTTTTATCCCTTGATACTATATGGCGTTTAATCATTCCTAATGTCATAATGGCTTTCTTAACTGCGCTTAAACATTGTTTTGAAGGCTTCAAGTCATTTGACACAATTATAACCAAGTCAGTCTCTTCTGTAACAGATTGTAAAATTCCACCATTCATACTATAATCACAATATGCATTGTTATGTCATATATGGAGCACTTTACATTTCTTCACATTAAAAGCATTTGCCAATTCTTGGACCATTGACATAAATTGTTTATATCTTCTTGAAGTATATCAAAATCCTCTTCTGTCGGAACAGATCTGTAAACTTTATAATCATTTGCAAACTTCTGGATGTGGCTGGATACCACTGTATCAATCCTGGACTAGCACTCGAGCTCAAGTGCCAGGAGCTCTATTTTTAAAATAAGTGGGCTTTCAGATTGATAGATATATCAATGATAAATGAACAACGAATGTTTTTTTTCTTTTCTTGTTAGGTATAATGTTATTTGTAAAACAATAATTAAATATGTTGTTAATTCTTCTTGCCGCTCATGAAAATCTCTTGACGTTTAATTTAGCGCGCAGCCAGAATTTATGACATCAATTTGGGGGCCTTATATGTATTGCAAGTGCTTATAACTGGGACTGAGATACTTTATATGCCAAAATTTATCAAATTTAATCTCATTGACTCATTTTAAGCATTAACAATTGTTTAAAAGCCTCTTGACGCTTCGCTTGTCACTTCTTGTCGCTCCTTGGCGCTTTTTAGGGAGACCCCATCCATACCGTCAACTCCCCAGTATCGTCCTTTAACAAGACATATCTTTAAAAAGATATTCGGCTGCATTTTTATATGAGGGTCTGGATTGGGGGGGTCTTGTATTCACTATTCATTAAAAATTTAGCCCATTATTCATCTCATTAAAATTTTGGGTCATTCATTAAAATAGGACTAATTATTCATTAAAAGTAAGAAATGTGGTAAAGAAATCTGATCATTCACTATTCATTATTTTTTCTTCCATTCAAAAAAAAAATAGGATTATTCATTATTTTTTAGGCTCTCATTATTCACTTTTCATTATTTTTTGCTCATTATTCACTATTCATTAAATAAGGGGTCATTATTCACTAATCGTTATACCCCATCCAGACCTTCTTTTTTGTATCATTGTTTTGTTTTACTTGACAAGTTGATGACCTCTCGAGAGGACCGTGTTCCATCGTGGAAAATATTTTAACAAAATCTTAAGAAATGGCATTGAAACACTTTTGTTTTAGATACAAGACCTTGACTCCATTGGCATTGCTTCCCTAAAGAAGGATGGTCAAACTCTTCAAACGAAAGTAGGAAAAGCAAATATCTTAAATGACCAGTATTAGTCAGTGTTTAGCCCCAAAACCCCCATAAGTTTAAAGTCCCTTGCCCAGAATTCATTGCAAGAATTGCCTGACTTTGGTGCCAACCTACCATTCCAGCCCAGCTCCCACCCAAAATGCCTGACATATTCCCGCAGGGCTCTCTTCTCGGCTCAATTTTCTTTCTTGTATACATAAATGACCTCCCTGAGCAGGTCAAATCCAGAGTCAGACTTTTCGCAGACGACACTGCCTTGTACCTCGCAATCAGCTCAACTACGGAAAGCGAGCTAGGTCCTACAAATGGACATAGCAAGCCTCGAACAATGGGAAAAGATGTGGGATATGCAATTGAACCCCTCTAAATGTCAGGTCCTTTAAATCACAAAAAAGGCAAAACCCCTCAACACCAAGTACAATAGACATAAACCGGGCCATGTGGTGCAGTCCGTAACGTGTCTGGCTGCAGATGCGAGTATGCCTGCAGATCCAGGGGCCGCGAGTTTTGTAGTGCAAAAAGCGCACAAACATTAACTTGATAGGTACCACTTGATATCATCTGCTATGCCATAAGTTCTGCTATGCTATACTGGGGACCGCTCATTGTTTAAGTGTAGTGGGGCGGCTAAAAAGTAGGGGGGGGTCATATGAATTTCCATGTGGCTAGTAGGGGAGGGTCACCTTTAACTTTGGCTTCCCAGCAGGGGGGGGGGGGGTCATGTTTAAAGTGTTCCAATAAAATCATTCAAAATTTTCCTTGATTGCTTTGCTCACTCAACTTTTATAAATTTAAACTCTTATACACTTAGGCAGTATAAAATTACACAAAATTTCACTAAATTTCACAGTTTTATTTTTGCAAGCGTAAAAGTTATTCTGTTTTGGTAGTTTTATTATTACAACTTTTATCATGCTGATTTTGATGGAAAATTGATTGAGTAATCAGGCTTTCAAATGGGTCCTAACTTTTGCTACTATTCCCCTACTTTATGCTGTGTTCCTAATTTTCCCTACTTTTTCTCGAAAATGTTCCACTATCCCTATTTTTCAATCTAAAATATCAATTACACGATAAAAATACAGAATTTTTTCCTCACTCACTTCGCTTGCTCAGATTTTAGAAATAAGCTATCATATTTTCTTCAGGGAGCAGACAGCTAAACACCTCAAATTTTAATTTTAAAACTAAAAAAGTCTCACTGTTTTGCTAGTATCATTGTCACATGTATCATCCTGTTTATATATTGAGTTTGAAGTTTCTTATTGATGTTATTCTAATAACAGCTTATAGTAATGATTTGGTTCTTGGAAAAGCAAGGCTATCGCTACTTTTTTTCATAGTTTTTCGCTTCTTATTCCAATTTTTAATCCCTTCTTTCTTGTTGACTTGACAGCGTAATAACTGACTCCTTTTAATGAATTATGTGTTTGAAAAGCCCTTCTATCCCTTCTGTTTTACATCCAAAATCACTACTTTTTCGCTCTTGTTTCAAAACTTATCCCAGGGTTCTCTTTCCCTACTTTTTTGTGGAAGGGCACTTGAAAGCCTTTTTATCTGCAGCTTAATACTGGTTCAACCCAGGAAGACCCATCTCGACATGACTGAAAAATTGTTGACAGGGTCATAAAGAATCAAAACAAACAGAATTATCATTATCTCATATTTAAAAGATTCCTAATGTTTCATAAATGTAGGTCAAAACTTGTGAGGATTTAGAATTGAAGCTAAGAGTACCATAGTTCTATACTAAGGATAGCAAAAGTGCTTCTTGAGTCATTGATATGGGTTCTAAAGTTGAGATCTGGTCTATTTCTAACCTACATGTACCTTTATATGTAGTGTATTTATGACGACTGCCAGAGTATTAAAAGCATTTTATAAACATACAATATAACTACAGGAATATGAAAATAAAATAGTGCATTTTGACAATATAGTGTAAAATGTGAGTGTGGGTGGGGGGTCAGATTAAATTTCTTGTGGTTTTCAGGGGGTCGTTGTATTTACTTCTCTTTTTTTTTATTTTTTTTAATGGTTAGCCGTTATTTCAATTGATTAACTGATAAATTGATTCTTTTAGATTTAATTCTCCAATCAAATTTAGATTAGACAGCTTTGATCACCAATTTACATTTTCATATCTCAATAAGCCTGTCTGTGTTGGCACACAGAACAAAACCAGTCTGCCTGCAGATATAAAGTTTTTTTAGTTTTTTTGATAATTGAGTTGACAGTTTCGTATGCTTTGTACTTTTATGTGTTTTTTGCGTGTTTTTTTATCTTTACATTAGCTAATGTCTTTAAAAATCAACCTTTTCCAATTATCTTTTCTCTAGACCAGGCCCAAACTTCTCTTTTTCATAACAGTTTTTGCCTGCCAGCGGTGAATTCTGTTATCTACTGTTAATCTTTGCAAACAAAGACCTAGATCAGACCCAACAGAATGCAGTACCAATCTGATCAAACTGTTGACACTCTGATAGTGTCCATGAAATAATTTTATGTTTTTATTGTATGTTTACACAAAAAAAACAAAAAAACAAAAATTTATTATAACAAATGAAGTAATAATTTAAAACTGAGTGGCATGTGATTTGCTCAGCAGGCCAGGGGTTGACCATCTATTTATTGCTCAAAATTGTCAAATTTTATGGCTTCTGTGCTTAATAATATAATATTAAGAGTTGCATTTTATCAGTTAAGTCTGGAATACCATCAGAGTGATTAACAGTTTGGATTATGATCAGGTCCAACAGTTTGTTAGCCCTGATCTGGATCAAAACTGTTTGCAAAAGCGCTGATCTTAATACGGCTGTGGCAAAAGTTAACACTGAGATAGGAAAGCATACTAAACGTAATAGTCTCAGATCAGCGTGTTTTAAGTGATAATTCCGACTTTTTTTCATATGCATTTATTATAGAGCTTAATAATACTGGGAACCATATGACCATTCATTTTGTTGAAACTGCTCCAATTAGCCCATAATTTAATTGCACTCACATGCCACAGGGGATCGCCATTAATCATTTGAACACTCCAAGAAGAATTCCTCAGGCAGCACTACAGAAGGTGCAGTTATCAGGTCAAGCAGGTTAATAACAGTCAGTGTATAATGTTCGGTCTGGTCTATTTCTAAACTGTTTGGAAAGATTATCAAAAAGTGTCAAACAGTTTGGATCCAGATCAGGCCCGACAACATGTTAGACCTCTTACAATTTTTTGAAAAGCTTATCAGCAGATGACACAAACAGGTTTGAAGTAAATGGGTATGAGCATCAAGCACCGCATCTGCGTTTGATTATAGTCTGATCAGTGTTTTCACAGCAACATAATGGGTAGCTAAAGTATCCAAGCTTCAATGACTCTGGCTAGAATTGGCAAATTCATGAACAAACAGCCGAGACTCAGATCAGCCTGGATATAGACACTGTATGGTCAGAGTCTTTGCTGTCTGCATGGATCAATGTGCAGACTGATATGGGTCTGTTAGGCTTGCAAGCCATTTCGTTGGATTGGACCTAATAAACTGGACTTGGTTTGAATTTGCAAGAATTTGCTCAGATTATGGAAATGATAATAGGAATGATAAAAATTATGACATTAAACAATGCAAATACATGTACTCTTTGCGAATACAGGATTATTTTGAATGTTTGAATTGTTTGCCTTTTCATTAAGAAATCACTTTTCCAAAAAACTTTTTTCAGGATTGCGATCGGAATACCAAACAGTTTGGATCCTGATCAGGTTCCTTATTTTGGTGGGCCAAAATGTTTGCAAAGCAGAAGATATCATGAACAGAGCTAAATGTTACAATTTCAATTAATGCTATTAACTATTTCTTACTTAGGAGCTCTGAACCAGACTGCTTATTTCTGTAGTGCAAAAATGTAAGGTAGCCCCTGTCTAAAGTAATTCTCATTCTTATCACTTGAAGCCATTATTACTAAATGAAGTAATTGAAAGTATGCACAGCCTAATTTAAGCTCTCTCCACTGCGATGTGGTGCCACTAACACACAGCTGAGGTGACCAGATGCTTGAATGCAAGCTAATTGGCAACCATGAGGGAAAACATGTCAGCAGCCAGTTATTGGTTTTATGGGCAATAAACTTGCTTTTAATCACCTTTGCTGATGAAGAAGCAGAGTGGTAAAAATAAATAAGTAATTAATGAGGAATTTATTTTTGATCAAGATAAAAATTGTAGTGCCAGATTATTCCCTTTTATGAAGAGCAGACTGACCAGGAACTATTTTCTTTCGATTCTGGGAGCAAATAATTTATCCAAAAACACACACAAAAACAGAAAGATTTTCATCACAAGGATACACCAGGTAATTTTCTAAATTGACATGACTGGTTCAACTCATTCCTTGCTAGCAGTTTCTCATCTGTATTATTGTTTGTCAAAGCTAACGCCTGTGTACTAAACCTGATAAATAAAACTCCCTGTTTATTAATTGATAACATTGCAAGGGATTAAGTGACCAGGTGATATCTTTTCACACCAGTTGGTCAGCACGTGTGGTCAATTAAAGGCTAATTAAAAGTGATTTTCTACTGTCTGATTAACAAAACATCCCTCAGTTAGATGGAAGCAATAATCTGCTCACACTCGATATGTCCAGACCAGGCTGTCACGCTCGCATTTTTGTGGTCTGCTGACATAACTTTTTTTTTTCAACAAAAATCTTTCAGGAACAATTTCAATTATCAAACGGCTTGGATCCAGATCAGACAGTGCTGATCTGGGTCATAACTGTTTGCATTCCAAAATAGTTGATCAAGACATTCACTGTCTGTCTGATAAAACAGATTTCTACATTGATGTCTAGAGGTTTTCTAGCATCTGGTTTGTCTACATATGATTTTTCTACTCTCTATACTACATTGCCTCATAATCTAATCAAAGAAAAACTCACAGAATTAATTGAACAAACATTTAACAGAGAGGGCTCACTTTATTTGGCTTGTTATGATATAAATGCCTTTTTAAATCTGAACAACCTAAACGATATAAATTGTGGGCATGTCAGATAATGTGTGATACTCTCCATTATCTTTTGGACAATATATTTATAAGATTTCGCTCGAAATTATATAGACAAATTGTAGGTTCCAATGGGTACTAATTGTGCTCTTGTTGCAGATTTGTTTTTGTTTTGTTATGAGAGAGACTTTATGTTGTCTCTGTCAGACAATAATCATGCTGATATTATTGAAGCTTTTAACTCCACGTCCAGATATTTAGATGACTTACTTAATATTGATAATCCTTATTTTGAGCAAATGGTAGGTCAGATATATCCCACTGAACTTCAGTTAAATAAGGCGAATTCTAATGATACTGAAGCTCCGTTTTTGGACTTGGACTTGTCAATAACAAATGGCATAGTTTCATCTAAAATTTATGATAAATGGGATGATTTTAATTTTGAAATAGTAAATTTCCCATTTCTTGATGGAGATGTTCCTCGCTCCTTTTACTATGGTGTATATATTTCTCAGCTTATTCATTTTGCTAGAGTGTGTTCTAATGTTGATGACTTCAACAACAGAAACTTATGTTTAACTGCTAAGTTATTAAAACAAGGTTATAGATATCATAAAATTCGAAAAGCATTTTCTAAATTCTACCACAGACACTCAGAGTTAATTAGTAAATCATACAACATTGGGTTAAAAACTCTTCTGCAACAAGGCATATCAGAACCTATATTTTATGGTGATTTAGTTTATAAATTCAAACGAATTGTTGGAAAATCTAATTTTACTGATCAATTCAAAAAGACTGTAAAACGTTATATGACAGTCTGCGTGCCTGGTTTTAAAGCCAATCATGGTTTATAGCTATGATTTCCTCTTTAATTGCACGACGGTGGATCAGTGCCATCCCAGTGCAGTCAGTCAGTCATTACCCCACACGTCAATACATTTCAATCGCAATGCATTCAGCATGAACTTAAGGATCGAAATTCATGTTTAAGCTTGTACTGGATGATGAAAAACATTTACTTTTTTAATGTCTGTGAAGCCCCAAGGGCTTCTCTGAAACATTAAAATAGCTAATGTTTTCCTCATCCATTGCAAGCTTAAAATATGCATTTCAATCCTTATATTTACATTCTATATTAACAATAAAATATACTGAATTATCTTCCACCCAAGCCCATCAGTTATCCTTACAAAATGAAATATTTCATTTGTAATGGAGGTGTTGGAACAGCCAGGGAGCAAAACTATTGAACATAACGTCGTGGCGATACGTGAATGACGTCACGCAAATGTTGATAAACAAAGAACGTTATTGGCTGACGTTGACATTACTCCGCATAGAGGCGCGGTCTAGATCACATGACATTTCAATGTTCTGCATTGAATAATGCAAGTAGCCAGAAATGTTGGTTTCATCTTAGGCAACTACACTGAGAATGTAAATATAAAGCATTGATTAAATGTTTAAAGCAACACGCACAGGTTAAGTTTATATCAAGTGTGCGTGCCTACTTTACTCATTGAAATTTCAATATTGAACATTTTCATGAAAACCTCAACATGATGAACGTTTCCGAAAGAATACAGTCATGCCCCAAAAATGTCGAGTGTATGTTATCTTGCATTAGCAACTGACCTGGTGTTGGTTATCTCGTATTAGTTACCCTTATCTCACATGGGTAGCCATGTGTGACAGATTTTTCAAACAGCGAGCTTAAATAGGAATCCTTCCATTTTGTATGCATTGGTATGTGAGAAAAAAATATCTCACATGGGTAAAAGCAGTGGAAATCCCGTTCTGATGTGCGAGAAAATACCGATCTTCAGAGAATGATTTAAGGATATTGTTCTACTTTATAGCCTACGACCCTCAAGTTAAGATATAAACAATGGACCACCCTGGCCTCATTGTTTGAGCTTTATAGAAAATTCCATTGGCATGAAAAGGGTTCAATCGATCCACATACACCAACCCATTTAGAGGCCCTCTCCTAATAATCTCTCTATCTGAATAAGGGCTAAGGTCCATTTTCTCTGAGTATTGATCACTTTAAAGCTTAAATATCCTATTACGAAATAATATAATATAATTGCATATTAATTGTGAAGCTGCCACTCAAAGTACCAGCTGTTTATTTTATAAATCTAAAAATGAGGCTAAAACGCGTATTCGCATTTCTGTGTATTTTACTGACTCCTACCCTTTTGGTCTGGTATATGATGACCCTGCGAGACGCTGAACACTCACATAGAAATATTTCATTGATTGACAACGGATTAGACCGAAAAGATACAGTCCTGAAGGATAAAAATAATAAAGTATTGGCCGACCATTATGTTCTGATGCAAGATCCACAAGGCCGTCTTGGAAATTGGATGTTTGAGTATGCATTCGCGTATTCTGCAGCAAAGAAATTGAACTATAAATGTATCATTCGTTCGAATCATCCTCTGACAAAAGTCTTTGATATCCCAAATGTGTCGGATATGAAATTAAAAAATCTTATATTTGTGAGGGAATCGAATTGGTATGAAAATCTAACTTGGCATGAATATTCTGATTATTTATCAGATGTATCACACAATATAACATTTAAAGGATATTTTGTGAGATACCCTTATTTCATTAATAACTCCAAAGAAATAAAGGAAATATATAAAGTAAAACCAGCGTTTATAAAAGAGGCACAAACATTTATTGATGCCAATACACCAAAGAAAAAGACACTGATTGGAATCCATGTGAGAAGAGGAGATTTTCTTACACCGAAACACATCAGCAGGGGAAAAGTGGTAGCAGATCAAGAATATTTTATTAAAGCGATGTCTTACTATAGACGCTTATATTCAGACGCATTTTTCATAGTCGTCTCGAACGACAAACCATGGTGTCAGCAAAATATCGTCGGACCGGATGTGAGATACAGTTCTTTTACTAAAGCAGCTTTGGACTTTGCTATTATGACATTGTGTGACCATACAATAATATCCTCTGGGACTTTCAGCTGGTGGTCGGGCTGGCTAGCAGGGGGAAAAGTCGTTTATTTGGCGGACTATCCAAATATTGTTGGGACTAGCACATTAGTTCGGCCTGAGAGTTATTATTTTCCTGAATGGATACCCATGGTAAACGGAAATCGAACGTAAGACATTTTGAGCACAAAATTGTAAATATTTTCTTACCCATCAGTTTTAACATATGTTTGGACGCTCAAAAGAACCGTCTAATTGAGACGGTTCTTTTGAGCATCCACAACATATGTTTTGGTTGAGAAATACGAAAAAACGTCTTGCTTCGCACGCTTGACTGAAGGCCTTAAAGTTGTTCACCTTTGAACAAGAAATATCTTTTAAAAAGATTTTGATATAGACTACTGTTTGGAAATCCAAAGCTTGATATTTTACTTATCAAATCTTAACGCTTACTATTACTTCTCTTTAAAGGCAAGGTAATTATACACCCATTCGCTCCTTAGCGGATAACCAATCAACTTTAAATTGCTCCATATATGAGCCGCGACATGAGATTTCCAACAATGTGGTGTGTGCGACCAGCAAGGCCTCAGATCAGCCTGTGCATACGCGCAGTCTGATCAGAGCCTTTGCTAGTCGCTTGAATATTCTATGAGTGTTAAGCTACTGACTGAACGTCATTTGAAGTTTCTAAGCTTAAAAGGAGGCTGCAAAGGCTCGTCTAAGTCTAGACTTGTCAAAATGCCATATTGTTAAAGAATCACGTGTCACGGCTCAATTATCTATAATCTCTTTATTGAGAAATATGCGGAGACATGTGCATCATAGCCCTCACAGGTTTAGACTTAGCATCATCATCATCATCATGATCATCATCATCATCATCATCATCATCGAAATATCAGTCATCGTCCATTGTAATAGAAATATATATTTTTCTAACCTATGGATTATTATTATTATTATTGATGTTGTTGTTGTTGATAATGTTGATGTTATGCATTAAGCAGTAAAATCATTCATTATCGTCATCTGATCAACGGAATGTCAGGGGCGATTATAGTTGTTGTTGTTGGTGGTGTTGATGTTGTTGTTGTTGATGTTGTTGTTGAGAATTACCATTGCTTCTGCCGTTGCTGGTGTGCATTGAGCAGTTAAGGCATTCATTTGTATCGTTTTATCTACGAAAATGTCGTCATCACGATCATAGTTGTTGTTGTAGTAGTAGCAGTAGTAGTAGTAGTAGTAGTAGTAGTAGTAGTAGTAGTAGTAGTAGTAGTAGTTGATGTTGTTGTTGTTGTCATCATTGATGTTCGTTGTTGTTGTTGTTGTTGTTGCTGCTGCTGCTGCTGCTGCTGCTGCTGTTGTTGTTGTTGTTGTTGTTGTTCCTAAGAATTTAATAGTTATATAAAGGTTTAGAATTCATTTATACGAATCGAAAAAAGTTTATGCGTCAAAACCTCTTTTCCAAAAATAATCAAGCTATTATCATCAAATTTGGTATCAAAATAATACTTACATCCTCCAGATTAAAAAAACTGTAAATATAATGGCATATTTTATCATTTTAGAAATGCTCTTGAGTCGAAATGTACTAAAGTGTATGTTCTTTCTTAAATGCCCGCTATCTTCTCGCATAAATCTGTCAAATGGAAATACAACGTAATATTTCGGAGAGCCTCAAACAGAAGAAAAAATTAATGATGTAAGATTGCGCGCATATACATTGCACCCTCTACCCAATAATAAATATATTTGGTCTGGCAATTAATTCTATCTAGAAGAGTGTTTGATAAGCAAATATGTTAAGTTAAACCGGATTAAATGAAATGATACGAACTAATATACATTATATTTCCTGTTATCTGTCGGTACATGCACGTATGTCCGTTTGTCCGACTGTCTGCCTTTTTTCAATTTCATATGCTTCATTTTTAAGCTGTTTTTACATAGATACGATCATTTTATTTTACTATTTCTTTTGCGCTGGTTTTTATAGCACAACACTACATAATATCTGTAAATGAGGCCCCCATGGGAGTCTGTGCTCCCTTACTCCCTGAAATCATGCATTGATCTGCCCAAATCCCTTAAAAAAAGTTCTCAGCCCCCTGAAAGTATTTTGCCTTTGCTCCCCAAAATCCTTAAAGTTAATTCAGCTTCTTCCCAAATCGCCAAAAATATAAGCCTATTCTTCCTTAAATGTATTTTTCTTTCCTTAGGATTAAATTCACATACTTAAAACTATGAAGCTCTACACGAGCTCATGACTTAATGTTTGCTAAATATTTTTAGTTATACATGTAAAGACAGGGCTTAAAAATATTTTCTTTTTAAATCATTTGTAAAAGTAGAATTAGGCTATGTTTTCACAATAAAAATGTTCAGTACAGCTGAAAACTGCATGGAAAAGTGAATTATCTTACCAAATAGGTGTATTTTTCTCTTGTTGGTAATTATTTGCGTCCCTCCAATAATTCTAGACCGTTGAATTTTAACATAAATGCAGTTGTTTTGATAGTGATAACTTGTTAAGATTTACGAAAATGGTAAACTGTTTACCTGAATATGAGTATTTTTACTGTGTTCTTGAAAAATAAAAACATTCTTTTTAAAATTAGAAGATCAAAAGTTACAGACCATGCAGCTTTAACATGCTGTTGCTGTACCTGGTAGAGTACTATGAAGGAATGCTCTCTAGATTTGATTTGTTTTTAATTAGGGACAGTATATTTGGTTTTCTGGCGGGGGAGAGTCCGTTTTTTCCAACAGCTGAAACTAGATTTTGCTTTGAGACAAAGTGAAACCATAAATTTTCTTTTTGTTACTATAAAAACTCTTTATTACAATTGTGAGTAGGCCCTATACCCAAGTTTGATTTCAGTTCCATCAAGTAAGTTTGTATGTGATCAGATTTCATCAAAGTTTCCATAAAAATCATCTCATAAACTAGATAGATAATTACATACAAGACATGTAGGTAGCATTTAATTATGTTGAGGCACACTCATGCTAGAGGGTCCGGGAAAAAATTGATAAAAATGGTGCGATCTGGTGCTTTCTGGGCGATCCAAAGTATGTTATTATCAATCTAAAAATCAACGGTTTTAAGGATAATAAATCAACGACCAAAATTCTTTGCCATATTTTTCTCTAATACCCTTAGGCGTCAGAAGCTTTTCAATATTGAGGGGGGAGGAGGGAAGTCCGCGGGGAATTGCAAATCATACATACACATATATGTATGCACACACATGTGTATGCACGTATGCACATATTAGCAGTAAAAACAAAGCAATCATGAATGGGTCTCGGTTAAAAGATACCAAATATTTGATTTGGCAAGGTATTTCAGACCCAAGGGAGTACTCTATTTTTCTTGATATGTTGAACTAATTTTAACTAATCTATGCTTGGTATCATTGAAATAATAAATACTGATAATCCCAACAAGTTCCGCCCAATTACTCATCCTCATTCCCATTATCCTCATCTAGTTTCAAGAAAAAAATTCTGACCATAATGCTCTGCGCTAGATAGAAACATGTTCGCCATTGCCTTTAAATTTATTTGTATGTACATGTATGTCGTAGGGACGAGTGTAGGGATAGGGTCGGAAAAAATTGTTTAAACATCTACTTTTTGTTTAATTATTAAATAATTATAGCAATTTCTCTGTATTGTTAACATGTGGTACCAGCTGGTCTGATAAGCTGTTCAATAATAAGATAATTAACTAACAGCTGCATTATGTTATTAGATTTTATGACTATCTCAGCAGTTAAAGACAAAGGTGCTGATCGGACTGCTCAGACTAGTATGCACAAAACATTCATGGAAACTTGATGATATTGCCGACGAAGCTTGAAGGCATTATCCCAGTAAGCATATAGTAGTGGGCCAACATCGGCCCACCAGCGATTTTGAGCCAAATCTTATAAATATATTGTCCAAAAGATAATGGAGAATGCCACAAACTTTCTGACATAACCACAATTTAAATCTTTTATGTTATTCAGAAGTAAAAATGAGCGTTTCCCATTACAAGCCAAATAAAGTGAGCTCTCTCAGTTAAAAGTTTGTTAAATCAATTCATTTAGTTTTTCTTTGATTAGATATGAGGCTATGTAGAATAGCAAATAGATGAATCATATGTAGACACACTAGATGCTAGAAAACCTTTAGATTTTAATGTGTTAAGAATCTCACGTGAATTTTTAATAGACCAAAACAGATTCTTACCATCTCTCAAAAATTATATCCCAATATTTTATAACATAATTTAAAGCGTTTAAACGTTGTTTGTTTTTTAAATAGACGAACTGAAATATAAATAAACTGTAACCAAACAGTCCTACAAATTCCTACCAGTATCGCCTTGATGCTGCCACAAGGCAAAGTATCTGCTAGGGGTAGGAGAAGGGAGGGTCAGCAGACTATCAGTGCTATTTGAGTGCATTTTTTTCAGGTTTTTGTTTCTGTTTACATGCATGGGCTTCATATCGTTTTCATATGGTTGATATCTGGACGCACTGGCCGCAAGTCGGCATTCCTGCGAGAACGATGCACCAATTTAACTTAATCATGGATGTTTTTTTTGGCAATATTAAATTAAATCTAACAGGCATTCTGTATCCAATCAGCGTTCCATCAGCGACATTTAGGCATTCTAATGTCTCAGCGATGAAGACGTTCACATTGTTCCCTCCATCGTCAATGTGTGGGCGGTGTCAATTCCTGGAAGAAATATTACACGGCAACATGTACATGTAGTTGCCACACAGTAGCTTATTTGATATATTACTAGATTGACCTAATTATTTGAGTTATTTATACAGGCCCGGCCTATTTGTGCCAATTTCTCTGTATGGACAGATCTCATTTGATTGGCTACATGAATAAACTCATCCTAACCAACACCGGCCACTTCTTTTAATTTGAGCAATTCGTAATATTTATATTGGACTCAGATAGGTTCGATTGGATAGTTAGATCAGGGCTTAGCCATGAAATACACGACATATAATTATTTTAATGAAATACATGGTATGAGGACATCCTTAAAGCTGCATACTCTGTAACTATGAACATTTTTTCGAAAAAAATATTTTCTTTTTAAATCATTTGTAAAAGTAGAATTAGGCTATGTTTTCACAATAAAAATGTTCAGTACAGCTGAAAACTGCATGGAAAAGTGAATTATCTTACCAAATAGGTGTATTTATCTCTTGTTGGTAATTATTTGCGTCCCTCCAATAATTCTAGACCGTTGAATTTTAACATAAATGCAGTTGTTTTGATAGTGATAACTTGTTAAGATTTACGAAAATGGTAAACTGTTTACCTGAATTTGAGTATTTTTACTGTGTTCTTGAAAAATAAAAACATTCTTTTTAAAATTAGAAGATCAAAAGTTACAGACCATGCAGCTTTAACATGCTGTTGCTGTACCTGGTAGAGTACTATGAAGGAATGCTCTCTAGATTTGATTTGTTTTTAATTAGGGACAGTATATTTGGTTTTCTGGCGGGGGAGAGTCCGTTTTTCCAACAGCTGAAACTAGATTTTGCTTTGAGACAAAGTGAAACTATAAATTTTCTTTTTGTTACTATAAAAACTCTTTATTACAATTGTGAGTAGGCCCTATACCCAAGTTTGATTTCAGTTCCATCAAGTAAGTTTGTATGTGATCAGATTTCATCAAAGTTTCCATAAAAATCATCTCATAAACTAGATAGATAATTACATACAAGCCATGTAGGTAGCATTTAATGATGTTGAGGCACACTCATGCTAGAGGGTCCGGGAAAAAATTGATAAAAATGGTGCGATCTGGTGCTTTCTGGGCGATCCAAAGTATGTTATTATCAATCTAAAAATCAACGGTTTTAAGGATAATAAATCAACGACCAAAATTCTTTGCCATATTTTTCTCCAATACCCTTAGGCGTCAGAAGCTTTTCAATATTGAGGGGGGAGGAGGGAAGTCCGCGGGGAATTGCAAATCATACATACACATATATGTATGCACACACATGTGTATGCACATATTAGCAGCAAAAACAAAGCAATCATGAATGGGTCTCGGTTATAAGATACCAAATATTTGATTTGGCAAGGTATTTCAGACCCAAGGGAGTACTCTATTTTTCTTGATATGTTGAACTAATTTTAACTAATCTATGCTTGGTATCATTGAAATGATAAATACTGATAATCCCAACAAGTTCCGCCCAATTACTCATCCTCATTCCCATTATCCTCATCTAGTTTCAAGAAAAAAATTCTGACCATAATGCTCTGCGCTAGATAGAAACATGTTCGCCATTGCCTTTAAATTTATTTGTATGTACATGTATGTCGTAGGGACGAGTGTAGGGATAGGGTCGGAAAAAATTGTTTAAACATCTACTTTTTGTTTAATTATTAAATAATTATAGCAATTTCTCTGTATTGTTAACATGTGGTACCAGCTGGTCTGATAAGCTGTTCAATAATAAGATAATTAACTAACAGCTGCATTATGTTATTAGATTTTATGACTATCTCAGCAGTTAAAGACAAAGGTGCTGATCAGACTGCTCAGACTAGTATGCACATAACATTCATGGAAACTTGATGATATTGCCGACGAAGCTTGAAGGCATTATCCCACTAAGCATATAGTAGTGGGCCAACATCGGCCCACCAGCGAAACGCCATTCGAATGGCGTTTCGCTGGTGGGCTGATAGTGGCCCGAGGTTGTATGCTAGCTGAGATAGCGAAAGCAATTGCACGACCCTTGGGTCTGCACTTTAATCACTATGTGAGTCCGTCCGTCCGTTTATTACCAGTCAGTGAAAATCCTCATAACTCTTAAACCTTACCGGATTTTTGGATCAAAGTTTGCATACTTATTTATTTTAATATTGTCTAGCCACTAGTATGCAAAATGGTAATGGAGTTTTGTCTTGATTTTTTTGGGCAAAGCCTACTCACCATTTTGCATACATTTCTTGGCAAAGCCTCTTCACCGTTTTGCATACCTGTGTCTCAATATTTTTGCGGCGGCTTCGCCGACGCTCTATTTTCGCTTTGAACCTAAATTTTATTCAAATTTTTGCCAATCAGAAGTATTCTTAAATTGCAATATTCATCACACCAGCTAGAAAACTATGCCCTCATTGGTAAATACTCAGACTGACCACACAATCTTATTATAGATGCAATTTAGCTCAAAAATTTCCATTAAATGGCCGAGAACCAGTCTGTGCACTTGTCCTAACAATGGACATTGATCTGGAATATAGGTCAACTCCCGTTGCACACCATTTCTAATTTGCTTTATTACCATTCTTTACATGCCTTGCTTAATTACACATAGTAAATAAGTGCAATATAAAATAACTCACTAAATCCTATAGGACTTTAACAGCATTATATTAAGCAAATCTTTGTATTTTTTATTTAAGCCATAATGGTTTCCCATATCAAATGCGTTACACGATTATAGTTATAAATAGTTATGGTGCGTTATAAATAGACAGCCAAAAATAAAACACGTTTTGATGTCTATTAATAGCGCTTAACAAGATACATCTTTTTAAAAAAAGATGTATCTGCAAAAAGAGGTTATAATGGGGATGGATATTTAATGTAAGTAATGGCACATAATTTCCTACAATTTGAATATGCCCGCAACCCACAATCCTACACTTAGACTCAGATCAACCTGTGCAGCTGTACATGTATCAGCGTATTTTGCTATTTCCTTTAGGAAAATGACAAGCACAAGCTCTAGTTTCTTTAACTACATGTATGTCAGATGAACATGTATCACCAAATCTCGGGCCACTATGGGCCCGCCAGTGAAACGCTTTTCGGGTGGTGTTTTTCTGGCGGGCCAAGAGTGGCCCAATTTTACGTGCCTACTGGGAGCTAGTCGATCAGTTTTTGAGTCTACATGCATTTATTCCCTGACCCTGGCTATGGCGAGATGCCACATGAAATAGAAAGGTTATAGGAGTTAGTCCCACACAAAAGCGATTTGGTATATCAGCATTTTTCTGTAAATAGAGACATTCATAATATGTAAATAGAGTGGTGGAAGTGTAAACCATTTAAGACTTGAAAACTACTCCAAATTGAGATCCGAGACGGGCAGAATCTAGTCCATGTGACAACAACAACAACAATATAGCATGTTTTTCCGGGTTTTCAGTTTGTTTCAGTACATGCATTTATCGTCAAAATCTCCCGTTTTTCTTAAAAAACTTTAGGACTAATGACATTGTTTGTTCCCTAGCCTTTGCTGGTGAAGTGCCTAAAATTTGGAACGATTCAGATGCATATCGCTCAGCGAAAAGAGCACCAAGACCAGAAACATAACCACAACTTCCAAATTAGCCGGTTTTAGATGGAACATCCTTTTCCAGCATGCAAAGACAGGGGGTATAAGGGGATTTCGTCATTTAGTTGTGTTAAAATTATAAGTATTTGAGAGCCGCCCAATATCTTTTTTAAAGATATTTCTTGTTTCATATAAATATTAAGCACAACAACTAGACCAGTTAGTCAATCGTTTGATGGCATTCTTCCTCCTTGCAGGACTATACTCTTCATCATCACTGTCAATACAGGCTCAATACAGGTAAGTGAGCACGATAAGAAAATTACACAATCACATACTGCAGACCAACTGACGGCACCATGAGGAAGAGCTACAGAACATTTACAGTAACAAGACATCCGAAAGACAATAAAAGCAAAGCTACCAGCTCTCTCTTCCTCGTCAAGATGATTTCAAAACTAGAAAGGACGCAATGTAATGCAAATTAAAACAAATGCCAACACAGAACCCACACAAACAATGGGAGGTACATAAAACAATAGACCAACAACAACAGAACCATCCCGTAAGAACGGACAGCAGCCTAGGCTAAAAGGGGCTTAAAAGCATTTTACTTGCACAAAAGTTTCGCTCAAGATTCTGCTGTTGTTAAAACACTAAAATTGAATAGCTCGCATGGAGGCTTCCTAACTAATGTAATGCATCAACAGAGAAAGAATCTAAGCAAATTCGCACACTATGATGAAACAAAGAAAAAGGCTCATGACTAATGAAAACCTTCAGTTGAGCTATGGTGGGCCCAGCCAAAGACAAGCATCAGGCACCAACCAACGGATTATAGCTTTACGTAAGGGCCGTCATTGAGTCCGAGGCCTGACCCACCGTCGTGCAATAAAAGAGGAAACCATAACTATAAACCGTGAGTTGGGTTATCAACCAGGCATGCAAAGTGTCGCATGATGTCCATGTTGTATCCCATTCTTTTATAAAGTTAATTTATTTTTTTCAAATTGATCACCAAAACTAAGCTTTACCTGCTGGATTTCTTTTGCTCCGTTATTCAGTTTTATTTACTGTTGAGTCCTTATCTTTGCTTTATCTCCTTTTTATATCTTGATTTAATGTTCTAAGAGACGATGCATTGATAAGTTAGGGGTCTTTCATGCAAACTAAACATCTATGTGTCTTGATCCACATCTGAACTAAGGGTGAGGTTGGTGCACTGTTAAACCGGTTTAAGCCCTCCAGTAAAATATTTTTACTCACCGTTCAAAGGCGGTGCTTCTTTTGTGGATCATTTATGTTATTTCTGTCTTGTTTTGTATGCTTTCATGCACGTCTGTTTGTTGATGCCTAGTGGTCACCTGCTGGGAAAGGGCTGACCTCTTGGCTCTCGTTTGTGATGTCTAATTGTGATGTTGTCACTTTCCCATTGGGATCCTGGGTCAGGTGTGGTGCTTGATTGTATGGATTCCTGATCTTTGTCCTCTTTCTTACTTTCCAACAATTCTTTTGAAATAAACTAAATCACCATAAAATAAGGTTCTGGCATGCCTTGTTGCAGAAGAGTTTTAGTAAATATTGTATCTATTCTGAGTGTCAGTAATAAAATTGAGAAAAAGCTTTTCGAAGTTTATGGTATCGATAACCGTATTTTAATAAAAATTTGTTCTGTTGTTGAAGTCATCAAAATTCGAACATACTCTCGCAAAACGAATAAATTGAACAATGTATACACCATAGGAAGGAAAGCGAGGAACATCTCTATCAAGAAATGGAAAATTAAAATCGTCCCCATTATCATATTTTTTTATAAAACTATGCCTATTGTTATGGACAGTCCAAGTCCTAAAAGGGGACTTCAGTATCTGAGGAGTTTGACTTATTTAACTGATGTTCAGTGGGATATATCTGACTTACCATTTGTTCAAAATAAGGATTATCAATATTAAGCAAGCCATTTTGATATCTCGAGGTAGAATTAAATGCCCCAACAACATCTGCTTGATTATTGTCAGAAAGAGACAACATGAAGTCTCTCTCATAACAAAACAAGAACAAATCTGCAACAAGAGGTGCACAATTAGTATTCGTAGGAATACCTATGATTTGTTTATACAATTTTGAGCCAAATCTTATAAATATATTGTCCAAAAGATAACGGAGAATGCCACAAACTTTCTGACATAACCACAATTTAAATCTTTTATGTTATTCAGAAGTAAAAATGAGCGTTTCCCATTACAAGCCAAATAAAGTGAGCTGTCTCAGTTAAAAGTTTGTTAAATCAATTCAGTTAGTTTTTCTTTGATTAGATATGAGGCTATGTAGAATAGCAAATAGATGAATCATATGTAGACACACTAGATGCTAGTAAACCTTTAGATTTTAATGTGTTAAGAATCTCACGTGAATTTTTAATAGACCAAAACAGATTCTTACCATCTCTCAAAAATTATATCCCAATATTTTATAACATAAATTAAAGCGTTTAAACGTTGTTTGTTTTTTAAATAGACGAACTGAAATATAAATAAACTGTAACCAAACAGTCCTACAAATTCCTACCAGTATCGCCTTGATGCTGCCACAAGGCAAAGTATCTGCTAGGGGTAGGAGAAGGGAGGGTCAGCAGACTATCAGTGCTATTTGAGTGCATTTTTTTCAGGTTTTTGTTTCTGTTTACATGCATGGGCTTCATATCGTTTTCATATGGTTGATATCTGGACGCACTGGCCGCAAGTCGGCATTCCTGCGAGAACGATGCACCAATTTAACTTAATCATGGATGTTTTTTTGGCAATATTAAATTAAATCTAACAGGCATTCTGTATCCAATCAGCGTTCCATCAGCGACATTTAGGCATTCTAATGTCTCAGCGATGAAGACGTTCACATTGTTCCCTCCATCGTCAATGTGTGGGCGGTGTCAATTCCTGGAAGAAATATTACACGGCAACATGTACATGTAGTTGCCACACAGTAGCTTATTTGATATATTACTAGATTGACCTAATTATTTGAGTTATTTATACAGGCCCGGCCTATTTGTGCCAATTTCTCTGTATGGACAGATCTCATTTGATTGGCTACATGAATAAACTCATCCTAACCAACGCCGGCCACTTCTTTTAATTTGAGCAATTCGTAATATTTATATTGGACTCAGATAGGTTCGATTGGATAGTTAGATCAAATTAGTTGCACACTGACACGATATAAAGTAGGAAGCTTGCTGTGATCCTTATCAACAAATACATCAAACTTAGCAGCCATATGACATCGATCTCTATCAACGACAGACCTCTCCTTAAGCAATTTATGCTCATAAGTCTTAGCCGTGCCAAGTTCTTGCTTTAGGGGTAAAATGTAGTACTTTTTCAGACGATCACAATGTTGTTAGCAGCATTATCTGCAGGCGCTAAAACAACTTTCTATGGAATTCCTGGACCCTTTCTTCAAATTTCTAAATGTGTTTTTGTGTGGCTCTTCCTCGTGGTGCCACAGTTTTGTCTGCAGTTTGTGATTGTGATTTTCCAGATCATATTCACTTACTATTTTAGATGGAAGAAGATCTAAATAATTGCAATAAATCTAAATACTATTTAATTTCCAATTTTTTGAAGCATTAGATTCAACATTGTTTCAAAAATGCATCAAGCCCTCAAAAGCATTGTTGGAAAGTTGGTGATGCTGGCTCATTTGATTTTAGTGAACTGGTGGTAAAATTGTACCGCAGGAAAAGATTGATATCCTGTGTGATAATAATACAGGTTGCAAGGAGGTGGATGCTGATGATGATTTTGCCACATATGCAGACACAATGATAGCTTTTTTATATGAAGGTTTCTTTGATGAGGTTTAGTTTTGAATACTTGCAATTAACAGGAACATTAATAAATCATATGAGCCAGTGCGTGAGATTTCCAACAATGTGGCATTTTGACATGTTTAGACTCAGATGAGCCTCTGCAGCCTACTTTTAAGATTAGACACTCCAAATGATGTTCAGTCAGTAGCTTAACAATCATAGAATACTCAAGCGACTAGCAAAGGCTCTGATCAGACTGCGCGTATGCGCAGGCTGGTCTGAGCCTTTGCTGGTCGCACATACCACATTGTTGGAAATCTCATGCACTGGCTCATATTGTTTAAATATGAAACTATCTTTTCTATTTGTGGCTCTGTTTATTGGAGCATTACTCCTTATTAGGAAATATGTGAACAAAGGTTAATTATAACATCTTTAACAAAGGCCTGGACTTGATAATCAGCAATGAAACACATGTGAATTATATTCATCCTTTCTGAACTACCATCTTTTATGTAAGACAATGGCCTTGCTTAATGTTATGTCTGGCATGTATATGTTAAAACCTTTAATAAGCGTTTTGATCTTAGATACTTGGTGAAAACTTGCAGATATATGAGTAAGAAAGTCTCAAATATGTTAGATGTAAACCAACTGCAATTGTTTTTGGCATTATTTTACCTACATTTGCTCCTTAAATATTGGGTATGTTTTTTAATACCTCATTTAAGGCAATATATATAAGATAGAAAAAATCTATAAGTATATTGAGCATGTTCGTAAAGCAAAATTTGAAACAGTTTGAAACATATACAGAACAGGTTTAAAAGTAAGTGATGATTGTCATTTCCACAACGCTTACAAATAATGAACCAAAGATCAATAATCTTTTTCTGACCAGTAAACACTTTTGATCCCCCATAAGTCCACAATGTTTAAAATATATCATCCAATATTTAATTAGGCTAGGTGGTGGTAAAAGTATGAGAGAAAGACACGAGCTGTGGTTTTACATAGGTATACTTTTTGTATGTCGTTGCCAAACTTCTTGCCTGAAGCTTATCTTCAATTGAAGGTGTCTAGTTGTACATAGAGTTGCATAACAAGTGAACATACTTTCATTGTACATCACTGGTGTTTTCGGTTTAAGTTAAGAATGAAATAAGGGCAAACATGATAAAATGTCATTTCCACAACTGTCATTTCTGAAATGGTGTTGGTTGAGGTAATGACATAGAGCCAAGTATTAATAAGATTCTTCCATTTCTGTTTTGAGATCTATAATGCATGGTGCACACTAAAATAATTCTATCAATCCATGGTGTTGTGTATTGCCCTAGGCCTATTATATGGATGTTAATTACACTGTCATTTCCGTAACATCTTTTCCGTACAAGAAAACGTGTCATTTCCGCAACTTTTCTTATGGGTGAACAATTATTACAGGTAAACCCTACCATACAGTGAGCCACTTTAGTTACGCACCAATTTTTAAGGGCCCACATTTTTTTCACAAAAATGCTGGAATCGAACATTCTCTATGATCATTTACTTGTTGACATTTTATCTGTTTGATGACATCAAACAAAAATATCGGAATCACTCGTGTGAATCATTCTGCTATGCCAAAGGCAATTTTGACAAAAGTGCACGACTGCACGTGCAATCTGAACGTCTTTATTTTCTATTTGCGTTTTGCACTAGGCATTATCCATGGTGATCGTTGTGACAGAAACACACCAAAAACAATTATTTTATTCAAGTAAACCCCCTTTTATCGGTCGTTGAAGTCAGTAACACTGTTACTGTTTGAAGAAATGCTCGTTTTGACGTCATATTTACGTCAGTTACAATAATCAAACAGATTTTCCTTCGTAAATTATCTTGTTATGAGTCACTTGTTGACATAGAACTATCAAAACACTAAAACATCTTATCATTGACACGTCTATAGCCTTGGTAGTAGTGACGTCATCACTTACGTCAACACCGTGACACCAATAAATCCATTATTTATTTACGAAAATAAAAAGCGGATATATGGTTGTATAAAATGAAATTATAAAAAAAGTGTTTTGATAACTGGTTTCATACGAAATTTTATCTAACTTTAAAAAAAGTACTAAAATCAATTTTTTTAAACCTTGGCCAGCTGGGAACCAAACTAGTAAAACGTTAAAAAATTACAAAGTTAACAAACACTTTCCACTCTTAGATATCGCCAAGAATTAATCGGTTCTTATCTCTGGCATAGCAGAAATTCGACCCTGAAAAAAGTGCAATGTGATCTGAGTTTCATTCGAAATAATGCAATGTGAAATGGTGTTTTAAGGGTTGTGCCCTTCAAGATCCATTTTCTCATTTGTTTCTGATCTGATCACAACAAAATTACAATGGCTAATGCAACTATAGATGCGCTTTACGCTGGTAGCCTCAGATTAAAAATATCCTATTTCTTTTTTGAATAATTTTACATTTTATAAGTGGTGCGTAACTAAAGTGGCTCACTGTATGATTAAACCTAAGCTTATTCTATCCATACAAAGTTAATCTGGGACTACTATAACAGATTAAATCACAACTTAAAGATTACAAAAAACAGGAGTTGACCTTTTGTGGGATTGTTTAATCCCAATTTCATCCTAATTCTGATTGATATTTTTTCTGTAAGGGTCGTAGTGTTCGTAATGTAACTGAAAAACCTACTCTTCATAAAAACAAAATTTTGGTCTGTTAATATAATTTATCAAACTTTTGTCCAAGACAGCAGGGATACGTTGGACCCAAGTTGGTAAGTGGTGGAAATGTGGGCGTCGACATGCCAACGTTGAACTAACGTTGAACCAATCACCGATGCAAGAATGTCAACTATTTCACTAAACAACAATAAAATATTGCAAAACTCCTCTGTATCTTTATTCTGGATGTTTTTTTACTATAAGACACGTGTTAAAAGAAGTTTATGTTTTCAAAGCACTGTTCCATAATACATAGCAGACCATACTACGTAGTGGGCTTGTGCCTAAAAAATCCTTGGTTTATATTGCTTAGAATGTTGTAGCAACCTTGTCTCTAAAATCCAAATTTAAGAATCGCAATGCATTTCACCAGGTAATTGGCTTCTTTGAATTCTTTTAACGGACCTATTAATTTAATAGAGGCTTTCAGCAACACCTGGCATTATTAAGTAAGAGTTCTTAAATAAGTCTTATTGATTTGTTTACAGGGCCCACTCGACAGTTTTATATTGGTTAAGCATTGAATCTGACACGGTTGTCACATACATAAGATAGTATACTTGTAGGTCAATAACATTGATGTCATTGCCTGGCACCATTTCTGTTACTAATATTAGTAGTTGGTTCATGGTAGAACGCAGGAAGTTGCCTTATAAGGTAAAGTCAAAAGAGAAAATCATGATGTAATTATCTCTTGAATACAGCAATGGCAAACTTCCCCAGGTTAAAAATATCTTGCTGCATAAACAAAGCGTGTATGAGAGTTGGAGAGAGTCAGTTGCGTCGTAAGCCAGTTCTGTTCTAGTTGTTGAAGCCTAGCCTGGTTTCAGATTTGAGCTTGTTGAGTTATCGTCTTCTTCTTCTTGTGAGAGAGGCTAGCTTGTAACAATGTTTGAGTGTTTTGAAGATTAAGTGCGGTGATTGTGAAATGTAACTGTGGCGTCTACAGAAGTGTGGGTTTGGGTGGACTTCTGCAGTGAGCTGATTTGGGAATTAATAAACAGTAGAACCGTATATATGATTGGTCATTGACCTGGCCAGACATACCTAATTACACTACATAACTTAGTCTACAGTCATATGTGGAGTGATGACTAACAGCTACCAAAACTAGGCTATACAACAGCATGTTACATTGGCCCAATGTGGGGGAGGAAATACTTTAAGATGCAAACTTATGTAACTGAATCAGTTCCATTCACGTTTATAATTGTTAAGCACGTTAAAATATAGTGGGCAAATGGTGCCAGTAGCAAAACTTTTTAATTATAATTTGGTATAATTGAACAGTCCGTTAAGCATTGGTTTAGCGCGGGTTACCGACCCTTTGCCCACGTAAGAATTCAAAATAATAATTGCCTGACATTGATGAAGATAAACGCAACCTGCAGAAACTAAAAATTAATTTATTAAAGTCTTATATTTCTTTCACTAAGTAATGTTTCCTGTTTATTTTTCGAAAATGCATTATCAAAAATTAACACCTATAACAAATAATATTTTCTTTGAATAAGTACTTCATACAGTAACAATATAGTATTCGAACTAGACAAGCTCCCTCATGCTGCATGCGATATGCGTTGGGAGTAACACAGTTGAGCCACTGCACCAGCACACACGCCATGATCTATGAAGATGTCACATATAACCCAGGGGTGGTGTGATGGGGGTGTACTCTGATATTTTCATACATGCATAGAAATGACCCTAAAACTAGTCCAAGTTTGTGATAACCTCTAAAAAATATACATAAAATCTTTATACCCAAAAAAATATTCATTTTTCTGAAAACTTCAAAAAATTGAAATTCAAAATTTTGATCCCCAAAAAATGGTCCAAGCTGACGTATATATGAAAATATCAGAGTACCCAACCCCCTGGGAATTAAGCCTTTTAAGTTCATGATTTTTGTGTATACGATTTGTATTACATTGTATAAATGTGCTATTTATCCCTAACAAGAAAGATGATAGAAATCACAACATCAGATATGAAATAGTTCCACTGTCCAAAATTGGCATTTTTATGGAATTACCCTTGTGTTAAGCCCCGGTTCGACAGAGCTTGCGACCAAGTTGCGACCTCTCTGCGACTTAAGAAATGACAACCGCAGAGAGGTTGCAGAGGATATGGCAAGGCTTTACAAAGGTCACAACAAGGTCGCCGATCAAAATTAGTTGCGGACAAGCTTTTGAGCATGCACAAAAGACTAGCAGCGACTGATTTCGATCGCCGACTAGTTGTCAAGGTCTTCTAAAAGTCGTCCATCGATCGTCGATCAGTCGCCGACCGATTTCATGAAAATTTAAGCTCAGAAATATTCAGGAACTAGGCTGAGACTAATCGGTGACTGATTAGCGACCGATCGGCTACTGGTGGCAGACCGGTTGCAGTGCCAGATTCACCAAAAAGCTATCTTGCCATCATTACATCGTTTCACCACAAGCGTTGAAAGTGCTTGCATCATGGAGGCATCAAGCATCATGGAGGCAAAGTTCTAGGTGGTCAGAAATAGACAGTATAGCACCAAAGCAGATGGTAAATATATCTACCGAAATTCAGACTGAGCTGGAAATTGTAAGCTCAGACTAGTAGCTAGTTTCTTGTTAGCGAAGCAACTGTATCTAAATTGTGTTATCATGATGGCAACTTGCACAGAAATGATTTTATTCTTTCCAAAAATTTTAATTAAAAAAATGATCGAAGAACAGTCTCCAACTAGTCGCCAGTCAGTTGCCGACCTGTCTATGATCCATCGCCGATTGGTCGCCGATCGATCGCTGATCCGTCGCCGACCGATCGCCGACTAAATGCAAAATGATTGCCGAACGTGCGGCGACTGATCGGTGTCTGGTCGGCCATCATACCAGTAGTAAAAATTTAGTTGCAATGTTTGCGGAGGTCGCAGGTAAGTCAGTTGCTGAGAGGTCGAGGCATGGTCGAAAGCTCTGTGGAACCGGGGCTTAACAGGCTGTTACGAAATTTGGTAAATTTCTATATCACCAAAATTACACCATTTCAGGCTGAACACTAAAATACCTCACTCATATTACCTTACCTAACTTCATGTTATGTTATGGTTAGGTAAGGTCAAGTTAGGTTAGTTCAAGTTGGGTCATTGGTACCTAATATAGATTATGGTATGGGTAAGTGTGTAAGGTTAGGTTTGGCTATGCTATGTCATTTTATGTAGGTATTCGTTAGGTCAGGTAAAGGTTAAGTTAGATTAGGTTATATGTTTGCTATGTCAGGTTAGGTTAGGTAGGCATATGTTATGTTTGGTCATGTGGCCATTGGTTAGGTTATGCAAGATTTGGTTAATTTAGGTTAGGTAGGCATTGGTAGGTCAAGTTAGGTAAGGTTATATTATGCAGTCATTGGTTAGGTGAGGTTAGCTTGGGTGGGCATTGGCCAGGTAAGGTTAGGTCGTTAGGTGAGGTTAGGTTAGGTAAGGGCATAATTATTATTAACAACGAAGGTTAGGTGGACATTTGTTAGGTAAAGTTAGGTCCAAGTAAGGTGAGTACGTTAGGTTAGGTTGGCATTGGTTAGGTGAGGTTAGCTTAGGTGGGCATTGGTTAGGTAAAGTTAGGTCGTTGTGTGAGGTTAGGTAGGTAAGGGCAGACTTATTAACAAAGAAGGTTAGGTGGGCATTTGTTAGGTCAAGTTAGGTTAGGTTAGGTTGGCATTGGTTAGGTGTGGTAAGCTTATGTGGGCATTGGTTAGGTAAGGTAAGATCGTTAGGTGAGGTTAGGTTAAGTAAGGGCAGAATATTATTAACAAAGAAGGTTAGGTTGGCATTGATTAGGTCAAGTTAGGTGAGGTGAGGTTAGGATGGTATTGGTTAGGTGACGTTGGCTTTGGTGGGCATTGGTTAGGTAAGGTTAGGTAAAGTAAGGTGAAGTGAGGTTCACATTGGTTAGGTGAGGTTAGCTTAGGTGGGTAGTGGTTAGGTAAGGTTATGTCAAGTTAGGTGAGGTTAGGTTAGGTAAGGGCAGAGCTATTTACCAAAGAAGAAAGAACAATGAATTCACACTGGTCAACGGAAACGCATAGGGTTCTCGCGACAATTTTATATGAACCCAGAAATCTTACTGTATCAAATGCCTAGTATAAACTCATGATTTCTAAGCCAATGGGTATATAGGCACTAACAAGCTTTATCTTATTGTATTTCAAAAATTTGTATCAACATGTAACACAATCGAACAGTCTACCTTTGTATCTCTGCCATAACAAATATTGGTTAAGTAAGTTTATATCGGTAGGCTAATAATCAACATTTTAGCCTAGTTAAAACAAATAAGAAGTAACTGTTGTTAGCAAAATGATACACGTTTTGTCTAATATATATGAATCTGTAACAACATATATACAAAGTGTGCTATAAATATAACAATTACAATTATATACAACTTAGAACGTTTGTTCCAGGTGTGAACCCTTCCGTCATGTGCACCATATTGTGTTTCAATTTCAACAAGTAGCTCGATTGTAGATGGCTTATGTTGCAAAAATTTGACTGAACGTCTTGCCTATATGGCAAGAAAGCATGTCCACGTTATTGAAAAGTGTATTCACAAAACGTGTTTTGCGAGTTGTTTATTATTATTATTATTATTATTATTATTACTTTGGTGTGTACCATATTGCGGAGAATTTTCCGGGTTTTTTTCTTTTTCTTCAGTTGGTCGAGGCATTCTTGAAAACTGCAGCGAACCAAGGAACAATCTTTTGCAGGAAAATGTGAGGGGTTTTTTGCACTTACCACATAAAATTTTACTTGGCACAACGAAAGTTATGAACCATTTTTCTTACCTGTGAAGTCTGATTACTGGTGCGTAATGTCCGTGAACCCAATCAGGTCGACCACGTGATTGGCCACCTTGACATAACTTACTTACTTCTACAAACCAACTGTTACTGTCCAGAGTCTTTACTGTCAGCTGGCGGTCCGCCAGCTGATTCTCGACAGACGATTCTGGTAATCTGCTGATATTTCCAAAGAAGGTGAGTACCCGTTGATGAATCATAGCCTCTCTAGGTATGGTTCCCAGCAGGGTCCGTTGTTGTGATTGGGAGTGATAGAATATGTTTAAGATTATGCTTATTGAATTTATCCAGCTTTTCAATAAATTTTGCACGGGGAAACACAACCTCAATTCCATGTAACAATACATAAATCTGGTATATGTGTAATGAAGTCTCTGGGTCGAGTCCATCCTCTGCATGCAGGCCGGACGACATCAGGCTGTACATTGTGCGTCTTGCTTTCTTGATTTCAGAAACAGCACTCGCATCTGTATCTTATAAACGACAAATACCAACATGCATGGTTTTATCTACCTTCGGCACCTGTGCACCATTCAAATCCAAACCGGTGTTAGATTCTCTGTTGTCAGTAGTAATGGGCGGCACTATGGCACAAATTTTTTAAGCCTGAAAAGAACTTAGAATTTTTCAGGCTAAAAATTTGTGCCATAGATGCCACCCCTGGTAAGCTTGAGTGACTAGCTGTGAATAACTTAGTTTATTTTAGGGGTATTTTGGTTGGGTATGTAATTGTGATAGGTTTCTGGGCTATTGAAAATAACTTAGTTTATTTTTGCTCAAAAGCGCTGGGTGATCTGTGATTGTGATAGTTTACTGGGCTGTTGGGAATAACTTAGTTTATTTTGCGCAAAAGCGCAGGCTGATCTGTGATTGTTTTCTGGGCTATTGAAAATAACTTAGTTTATTTGCGTGAAGATCGATCTGATTGTGACAATTTCCTACCTGGTAGCCATATTGTGGTCATCTTTTTATAAAGACTAACTTTACTTGCATCACAAACAACAGGGTTCCTAATTTGCATATCGTACATCTAGTACGTTGTAATAGCGAATTATATTTTACGTAGGGAATTTTGGGTTCATGAAGTTCTGCGTATCTTATAGTCTCTTTAGAAAAATAACTTAGATATTCAAGGCTAATTTCTGCAGCTAAGAAATATTACATTTAGCATTTCGCGACTTTCAATGATAAGTTACGTCATATAGATTATACATGACGTCATTGAAAAGCAAGTAGTATCTTCTAAAAGCGACAACAAGTATAACTTTTCGAACCAATAGATAACTTGGTCATTTTAAGAGGAAAGGTATTCAGATATGATGGGCCTTTTTATTATTATTTTAGCTTTACATTTTGGTCAGACTCTTAGCTTGATTTTAACTTAGTACTTTTAATAGTTGATTAGGGTAATTATATGCTAAAAGTTAAGTTGTATAGAATGTCGCTTGAGGTTGTATCTCAAGACCTCAACTCCTAGATGTATTACTCTGTAGAATCAGCTTGGACTTTGAAAATTACTGAGTCATTTTTTATCTAGAGTAGGTGTGTACTTAGCAATGATAAGTCTGCTTGAATGTTTCTAAGGATTATACTTTTTCAGGTTCTTGCATGGTGTCGTATTTGATAGCTAGTATCAATCTTTTGATTAAGTTAGAGCTTCTGTTGATACGTTAGATAATCATCATTGGCATGTAATAGTATTGGGGTTTAATGATAAGATGTTGATGAAAGTGTCCATGTCGCTTGAGATGTGGATGCAATGTGGACCTTCACACGTAAAATGTGGGTGCAATGTGGATCCACCACATCTCCACATTTTGAAGGTGGATGTAATGTGGAGCAATGTGGATGTATTGTGGAGCAATGTGGATTTCCACATTCAAATGTGAATAAATGCAGATATATTGTGGGTCAGCATAATGGAAATTTACGTTAATTCTTGGATAAATTCGAAATTAATGTGGACCGCCACACTAAAAATGTGGATCCACCACATCTCCACATCTTGACAATGTGGATCCACCACATCTCCACATTTCCACAATGTGGAGTTTCCACACCTACACATTCGACAATTTGACTTTTACCCTCTCTCAATTTCAGGTAAACTTCAGCGCTAAGCTGAAATAACTATGATTGTGATAGCTTTCTGGTCGTATCCACTAGTTGGTCTATGATAGTTTCCTGGTCCTGCTGTGGTAATATATAAAATAACTTAGTCAAATTCAACTTTGAAAATAACTTAGTCATTTTAGATGGGTATAGAGTGTCATATATGTGTGTGTAATAGTCAAGGCTACTAAGTTCTATGCGTCTTAAGAGTCTCTTGGTCAATCAAGACCTCAACTCCTAGAGGCATCACTCTGTAGCGTTAAATAGTGTATAGCTAGTCGTCTCAAGCTTACTACTACTTATTTTTTGATAAAAAGAACAACAAAGACAAATGAACATAACTTTATTGCCCCGCTAACTATAACTCATCACAATGACAGAGGATTAGGGCCGTCCCTCTATTCATTGTTTACAATAAGAGAAATTAAAGAATATATGCCATCGTACAAAATAGGATTCAATTAGAATGTTTTAAGCATCGATCCAGGGCCTTTTTGGAAGTTGACTTTGAGTATGTCTTGGTCCAAAGTTGTTCTGTTGCAGCTGACTTGGTGCATATTGTGATCCTGAACTCTGTTGTAATGAATCTGATTCATCATCTTCACCTAAGGAATAGGTTGGTGGGTCAAATTCTTCAAGTTTCCCATCCAAGAGGTATCTTCGTTTTTAATAGCATATTTCAAAGCGTCATCTTCATCAAAGTCATCTTCATCTTGTAATCGTTTTGCTGTATCTGTTATCTTCTTGTGCAAGGGATCTTTCTTCAGTGCCTTGGATAATTTAAGGAAGGCCTTGTATTGACCAATGGCCTCTGCTCTGTATCTTGGTTCCAGTTTATCGAAAGTCACCTCTTCTGCCTCTTCTGTGTCAATGTCTGGATTTTTCTCTATTATATGTTGTACACCTTCATTGAATGTGTCTTGTAGGATACTATGAGCTCCATCAACAAAAAATGTCCAAGGATCAAACTTGCTCTTTTTTCTAGAATAATGTTGGTCTTCATCATCTTCATCAGTACAATCTGTATCACTATCGTCATGAATACCATAATCTTTGTCTGTATATTTCCCAAAGATGTCTTCCTTTTGATGACTTCTGGAAGTCTCTGCATCAGATTCTTCAGACATAGTAGATTCTTCATTTTCTGACATTGTTTCTGACTCCATATCTTCACTGCAGATACCACTTGTCAGATGTCGTCTCAAACTGTCTGATCTTGCAAACTGTCGTTCACACTTTGGACACTGATGTTGACCCATTGAAATCGTTTTGGTAAATGAATAGTTTCTCCTTAATTGTATCCTTTTATACTTGTAGTGACATACAAATCCACAGTTTTGTCAATATTTCTCACAAAAATATGACATTTTCTACTCTGTCTTATTATTTGCATGTACTTCTTTTGCTGCAACACTTGAGAGAGGACTGCATTTTCTTGTTTTGCTGCTCTCTTTTGCAGAAGAAAAATTCTTTCTTTTATCACATCTTTGTTCCGTTATATTTCTTCCCTTCATATATTTATTCTCTAATGGCCCTCTTTCTAGTTGGCTTCCTATCAGCTTACGAAGTTCTCTATGGCACATTCTACAGTACTTTGGTGGTCTTCCTTGCTTGAGTTTACAATCCAACGCTGTACTCAGCCTTTTCATAAGATATCGAATTTGTCCATAGCTCATTTGATATTTAGTTGATTTTTAGAAGCAGGTTTTATCATATCATCATTGCAGCTTGTATTTTTCTGTCTTGCTGAGAGATCCATTCTTCTTCTTTTAGTGTTCGTAGAACAATAAGACATGTCAACCAGAGCCATCATATTTATACTGATAGCAAAATTGATCAACTTTTTATACGTTTGAAGTGTAATTTTACTAAAGTTTTCCCACCAACAAAAGGGACAGACCTGCCAATTTCATCTTTGATATCAATATGAACCTGATCAATATAAGATTTTGCCAAAGGTACATAATGTAAATTCACAAATTCTTGATGCGATTGAGTGCTAGATTTGGACTGTTTATAAGAAACAATTCTAAGTATAGGAGCTGTTATATTTCCAACGTAAGTGTAATCTGCAACATCAGAATAAACAAACATCTGATGGTGGGTCATGTTCAAATCAACAGCATATGTAAAAGCCTGGTTATCATTCCCAATCAGTTTATTTGAAAGATCAGGATTCAATCCAAGTATTTCGCCAAGAGACTTTGAAAATCTTATTTGAACTCTATTTGGATTTTCAACATGTAAGTTTACACGATTACCTGATTTCTTATAACTTAATGAGATCATACTGTGGATTTGACGTAGAATAGCTCCACATTTTTCTTCAATTGCAATCTGAATTTGCTCTACTAAGTGCTGAGGCGAATTATAGTTTCCTGCTGGGATAAACAATTTTATTTCAGGACAACTTCCATCTTTCATGCAAACAGTATTCATTTTACTTTTCCCCAGTCTTTCCAAAACATTCTCATCGTAGAAGTGAATATAAAAATAATTGCTATTATGTGAAATGTTATATACTTCTGAAGGAGTCATAATTTCTACCAATGCTACAACCCATTGTTCTTTCTGGACTTGAATAGGATGATTTAGCTTTGTGGTAAATGAGAACTGTTTATTTTTAGGGAAAATATCCATAGAACTATCACTCAGTAAGCTCAGATAAAATTCGTCCATGATCGCATATGTGAAACAACCACCACACTTGATAGAAATATTATATAATGACACTTAGACTTTGCTTAACGCCATATATATGAAATGGCTACTCTCATATTAATTATATTAAGATGGAATATATATCATGCAAACTTTGTATTTAATGCAGATCTGAAATATCAACTATGTGAAGATGTATATTACACGTTTTAATCCTAGACATATTCATTAACTTGTTAAATATGTAAATGTGGAAAATTCACAGTGTAAAGAGTTGAATAATTAATAATGCATGGGCTATACATTTTTTATTGACCATCAAAGGGATGGGTGGTACTAGAACCAAAGATTAGGCTATCAGAAGTTAACTATTTAGAGATTTTTAGATGGAGTTAAGTCCCAGTCAACAATATTTCAGTAAAGTCAGGATCCTCCCAGAGACAATAAAAAGAAAGGAAGAATAGGATAGAAGACTGAAATGGGCTCAATCCAGATTTTCATCAAATGAAACAAATATTATCTTGCCAACAATCCAAATATGATAGAACCATCTCTCTGAAAGTTGTCATAGCAAATGTACCATGCTACTATCAACTTGAGATACAGCGAGAAAATAGTATTGATTGGAGAGAGGGTATAAGTCAAATTGTCAAATGTGTAGGTGTGGAAACTCCACATTGTGGAAATGTGGAGATGTGGTGGATCCACATTGTGAAGATGTGGAGATGTGGTGGATCCACACTTTTAATGTGGCGGTCCGACCCACCCTATTTATACCGATAGCGAAATAAATCAGCTTTTTATACTGGAAAAACCCAGATTTGGAAAAACCTAGATTTTCTGAAATCAACAGTTGAAAATTCTCAAAATTGTTTCATCAAGCGTAATCACTATTTGATTTTTTCATCCGATCGAATATTTTCCATAGGTCAAACTACTGAAATTTTCAGAAAAAAAACCTCAGTCAAGAAGAGCTCTCAAATTATTTTGATATGCAAATCTACTTGAATTTTTCATCAGATCAAATATTTTCTATAAGCCAAACTGCTGAAATCACTAGCAAAAAAATTGACAAGCAAAACTATATGAATTTTTCACAAAGTGTCAGGCGAGACTACAATTTTTGTTAGGCCTAAAGTGCAGGCGAGACTACATTTTTTGAAAAAATTGCAAGAAGTATCAGGCACTGTATAAACAGCACCATTACTCCCCCAGTACTATCCTAACCTCGGAATCCCTGGCGATTGAAACTGTCTCAAATACAAGTCAAATTCCTGCATGTCTCTATGGACCAGAGAATTTGAGGCGGAGCCACTCCAACCCGAAGGTTGGCGCCCTTAAACAGCCGAAGCTGCTCTACCTTTTTAAATGCATATTCAACAGTTTCTGAAGCACAAAGCTTCTCTACGGGCCTCGGCGGACTATAGAGTACCAGTGGTCAGTTATTTTTGTTCAACATATATCTCTACTGACTTAATAAGCAATTATTTGCGATTCATATATAAAGTAATCCTATAACAAACTGTGTTTGAAAGGGTGTCTTAAATTTGCATACACCATCCCATAATAGTTATCATGCCTTTATAGTATGTAAAATCGATAACTTGAATATAAGAGCTATCTTCTGGTAAAAATTTGAAGTCAATCGGATAAAAAATACCCGAGATATTACAAACTTGACAAAATTTTGCATATTTTTTACCGTTAAAATTTTCTTATTCAAGGGAGATAATTTATTGGCATGAAAAAGCAAGAACCGGATTTCTAAAAAGAAAAATCATATTTTCCCAATAACTTGAGTTTGCCTCGACCGATTTTCAAAAAGCAGACTTATCATTGCTAAGTACACACCTACTCTAGATAAAAAAATGACTCAGTAATTTTCAAAGTCCTAGCTGATTCTACAGAGTAATACATCTAGGAGTTGAGGTCTTGAGATACAACCTCAAGCGACATTCTATACAACTTAACTTTTAGCATATAATTACCCTAATCAACTATTAAAAGTACTAAGTTAAAATCAAGCTAAGAGTCTGACCAAAATGTAAAGCTAAAATAATAATAAAAAGGCCCATCATATCTGAATACCTTTCCTCTTAAAATGACCAAGTTATCTATTGGTTCGAAAAGTTATACTTGTTGTCGCTTTTAGAAGATACTACTTGCTTTTCAATGACGTCATGTATAATCTATATGACGTAACTTATCATTGAAAGTCGCGAAAAGCGAAAAATTGTGCTAAATGTAATATTTCTTAGCTACAGAAATTAGCCTTGAATATCTAAGTTATTTTTCTAAAGAGACTATAAGATACGCAGAACTTCATGAACCCAAAATTCCCTAAGTAAAATATAATTAGCTATTGCAACGTACTAGATGTACGATATGCAAATTAGGAACCCTGTTGTTTGTGATGCAAGTAAAGTTAATCTTTATAAAAAGATGACCACAATATGGCTACCAGGTAGGAATTTGTCACAATCAGATCGATCTTCACGCAAATAAACTAAGTTATTTTCAATAGCCCAGAAAACAATCACAGATCAGCCTGCGCTTTTGCGCAAAATAAACTAAGTTATTCCCAACAGCCCAGTAAACTATCACAATCACAGATCACCCAGCTCTTTTGAGCAAAAATAAACTAAGTTATTTTCAATAGCCCAGAAAACTTTCACAATTACATACCCAACCAAAATACCCCTAAAATAAACTAAGTTATTCACAGCTAGCCACTCAAGCTTACCAGGGGTGGCATCTATGGCACAAATTTTTAGCCTGAAAAATTCTAAGTTCTTTTCAGGCTTAAAAAAATTTGTGCCATAGTGCCGCCCATTACTACTGTTGTCCCTACACAATCTGTTGAGGATCTCCAGAATTACACTTTTGACCGGCTGTAGAATGTACCTTTCCATCTATTTAAATCTTGCTACTGTCGACAGGACTGCAAAAGCTCAGGTGTATCGGCCAACACAGCACAATCATCAGCACAGGCCTCGGACCCAGTTATTTTGGGTCCGAGGCACAGGCTGGAGCTACGCTTATAACTGGTCCTATTGTCATGATTGTCGTTGCATTCCTTGCCATACATAGGCAATCAAGGAGACTGTTTTCCTTGACTTTGCATAGCCTATTAGGTCTCTGCTAAGTATTCCACCCTGACGGACTCCATGTTACACACGGAATTTCTCGGATTCGATATCTGACCTTGCCATTTCACCGCTGACTTAGCATCTTAATGTAGGCTGCTGATGAGGGTCCACAGATTACCTTCAATACACATATGGAAGAGTTTGCGCATCAAGCTCTGATGAGAAACCACACCAAACGCTGACTTTGCATCCAGGAATGCGATCATGCCAGCATAAGTTAGAGTCCTTGCGATCCCTAATATATTCCTCTAATGTTAGTGCTGTATTCATAGGGGATGATTTATCCGTGAATCCACGCTGTAAAGTATTCTGCTTCTCTAGAATCAACGACTTGATCCTTGCTCTGATGATTAATTCAAGAATTTTGGTAATAATGGGAATAAAAGTTATACCTCTGCAGTTCTTAGAGTCCGTGTTGCTTCGCTCCTTCTTAAAGACTTGCGTAACCTGACCAGTTTTCATGGATTCAGTCACCTATCCAGACTGGAACAATTCATTTATAAGTAAGCACAATGTATCAAGTATTGCATCTTCAGCATGAGCAAAATGTTTAGCAGTGATCCCCATAGCATCAGCTGCTTTGGGGGGGGGAGGTGTACTCTATTTTTTTCCGCATACGTTGGCTCGGACCCAGCATTTACCGTTTACTAAAAAAAATATCAGGAATTTCAAGCACTCCAAAAATTATTTGAAATTTTAGCAACCCAAAAACCATCCCAATTCTTTACCTTGACCTTAAAAAAGACCCTAAATTGCATAGAAATGACCCTCAAACTAGCCCAATTTTGTGATGACCCCAAAAAATATCCACAAAATCTTCATACCCCCAAAAAATATTCATTTTTCTGAAAACCCCAAAAAATATTGAAATTCAGAATTTTGAACCCCAAAAATAGCACGAGCCTACGTATGTGTGAAAATATCAGAGTACCCCCCTGGGCTTCTCCCCTGTTTAGGCTGTTTTATTTTGGATTTCTCAGCCCGCACCAACAGTGGCTGACTCATAAACTTCAGGGTATGACAAACAGTTTGGTATATAACACCCAATGTAGTACTTTGGTCACCACGCCACATTCAACTGAGCCTTGAAACCCAGGGGGGGAGGGGGTACTCTAATGTTTTCCTCATACGTAGGGCCGGACCCAGCATCTACTGTTCATCCCAAAAAATATCAGGAATTTCAAGCACCCCAAAAAAATATTTGAAATTTTAGCAACCCAAAAATATATCCCAATTCGGTACCTTGACAATAAAAGACCGTAAATTGCATAGAAATGACCCTCAATCTAGCCCAATTTTGTGATGACCACAAAAAATATCCACAAAATCTTCATACCCCCTAAAAATATTCATTTTTCTGAAAACCCCAAAAAATATTGCAATTCAGAATTTTGAACCCCCCCCCTCCCCCCCCCCCCCCCCAAAAAAAAAAAAAAAAGCCCGAGCTAGATTTGATTTAAAAAAAATACATGAAGGGACAGACCATTTAGTTTTCTGGTGAGTGTGCTATGCTATAATGTTTATTCACAATATTTACTATTTGCTGTGTATTTTAATTTCCAGCGTCGAGTTTTGATACGAAAGCTTATACTTGTAGCATTGAAAATTGTCCTTTTTTCGTACGCGTGCGCAAAGTAGTTCGATCTGGACGCCATTTTGGCGGATTCCAAAAGGACGAATAAATTTGGTGAAACTTTGACGCGCAAATTTACAGAATTATCAGCTATAATTTGCTGAAATATTATGTGGAAAGGTGAAATATGTATTTTTTAGTATTTTTGACCGAATTATTTGTTGTGATTTAGCTCTTGTCCCAGTAACAAAAGGTTCTGATATTCGTACTTCTTATGTCCGCACGAGTTACAATTCGTTCCCCACCCAAAGAGGCGAATGTTGAAAATTGTCATTCAAGTTGAAATTGGGGTGCGTTAAATAACGCGAGCGCTACGTAGCGCTATGTGGTACCTCGGACCCAATAAACACGGACTGGTCACTTACATACAGGTAAAGGTATTCAGTGATTTTTTTACAAATTTGCTTCTATGAGTCCCGGGACTCACTGGGCCAAAATTCTTTGCATCCCAAACTCGAAGTTCTGCATCCCATATGGGGCCCACTTTGATTCATAAATTTTATGTATCCATACGAATCCGACCCATTCATAGAAGCCAATTTGGGAAACAAGACACTGTCATACTTACTTATACAATAAAGATCAAACTTACTTTGTCATGTAAAATAATTTTTAGAGCCCAGGTCATTAGCTAGTGTTCATCTAACTCTGCATCCCTACAAGTGTACTGCTGGAGTATACTGCATTTGAGCCCTTGGACATACGGCGATGATACCATATTAATTTTTCTTGATACCATCTGTTCACAGTACAGTCCTCGTACTTCATGAGCCTGCAGTAATACTTTAACCATTCTATTTGCAGAGTTGATTCTAGGATTTGTCTATAAGGGGCCAACTCTCTCCCCCCCCCCCCCCCCCCCCTGTGTTCCCAAAAGGGGGCCAACCTGCAAATCAAATGGGTAATGGTAGTTTTCTAAAAAAAAAAAATGCCGACCAGCCCTTTCCCCTAAAAAAACTAAGTCCACACTTAAAGAAAAATCGAGCAGGGGTTGTCTTTAGGCGCTGGCCTGTTCTGTTCACCCCCCAACCACAATAACCTTGGCCTTCAAAAGTGTTGGACAAAGACAGAGGGAGAAGAGTGGGAGGGGTGTCTGGTTTGAATATAAACAAATGTAATCAGAGCACCCTCTTCTCCAGAATGATAGATTTTTGGAAAAAAGAGTACTAAATGGCACATACCTGGTCGGTAGAAGACAATTTAATATTCCTCAGAAATGTCAGACTCTAATGCCATGCCATTCGTTTATTTCCAAGGCATTGGGCCTCTTGCTAAGAACAACAGTGTCTATTTTTGGAGACATAATCTTCGCATGAAAGCAAGCTGTGTTCATTATGAAAAGGGTGTTTAAACTTGCGGGTAAAACGCATTATTCCACTGCTTCATTTTCGGGTCGGTACTGGTTTATCGGCACTGGTTTTTACCAGTAAACTCCCCGTGCATATCTGAAAACACGCAATATCTAACCGTTAGGTGGCATGACTATCGCATACCGACCTATCTGATTAGAGCATTGTGGGTGCGTGCGACATACTTGTTTACCAATAGCGTCATCAGATCATGTGATTCGCTCGATTGGTCGATTCAAACTTGTTATTGATCTGCGTCATCACGCGTCACCGAAACCTTTTTTTGACCTGGCCATGTGGGACATGTTTCAAAATATATTCTACTGCAGAAAATATTATTATTGTATCGGTAAATACTGTAATACCAAACATTGTTATTGTTAAGCTAGGAAAGGTTACTTGATGACTCAATAAACGGATTATTTACAGCCATCCAGTGCTTGCTACTTTTTTAACGTAGTGTTTTGGGTAATGCACACCGCGTATTGACACAAATCCGTCTTTTCCGTCGTGATGTGCCTTAGCAGACAGGTCGATTCTTTAGTATCGCGCCTGCGCAAAGACAATGGAAAACACGTGTTTCCCAAGGGAAGTAATGATGGCTATACAGTTGGGGAGTATTTCGGTACCGGTCTTTACCAATATTATTCAAGACACGGTGCGCAAGTAAAAAAAAACATTCAAACCGAAAGTTGCAAATATTAAATGCAGACTTTTTGCCACAATTTTTAATGCGTCCTGCGGGATTCACATGGTTTAAAATCATGCGTCCTTTGTGAGAATCATGCGTCTGAGACGCAGGACGCGCAGGTAAAAAAATCACTGGGTATTGTTGTAAATAGAGATACTTACTATCAACAGTGGATGATCCTGCCGCTTCAGTCTCTTCTGGAGCACAGATTCCACAAGATAATAAGTAGTATAAGGAAAATGGAGCCCTGCTCTTTCTTGTAGTTCAACCGGATATATCTCTTCCACACCCCAGCAACTCCCCACTTCCGCTCCGAACTACCCAGCAACTCAAATGGGTGCACTCGCACCACATTCCTCCCTGTTCTGATATTTTGGAGTAGATAATGGGTTCTCATCCAAACTAAAGGTCTGGGCCGTAGCCCCATAACAAATCCAGGTTTCAATGTCCTTAGCTTAACTGTGGTGTAGATGATATTTGCATTGTTGGTTGGTTCAGCATTGGTGGTTGATTAAGCATTGTTGGTTGATTCAGCGGTGCAGACTGATTTAACACCGTAGGTTGATGTAATAATGTTTGTGGGACAAAAGCATTTGGTTGAATAAACCAAATCTCCAAAATGCTATCTGGTAAGGGTTACTGGTCAAGTCGCTGGCCACTGTGAGGGCAAACAAGTCCTCCATTGATAGACGTCTGTGGTGAGCCTCTATACGGGCTATATCGCCCAGATATGCTGGTGTGTTAGTTCCGTGATGCAGGCTCACTGGCATATATGAAGAGTCTGTTTCTAGCAGGATTCTGTAATGAGGGATGGTTCTCCGGGCTTCTGTTTGTGGATCGTTGAAGGGCGACACTTTGGCTGTAAACCCAATATGGCAGTTCGGAAATTTCTCTAACCAATTTTCAACACCAATGTGTCTACCATTGAAACAATGTAAATGTATCCTCTGGTCCCTGGAGCATGCTTTACGGATATATTGTAGGGACGTATGATTAATGTACCTTTGAAAACCCTCTCAGGTGAAGAACTAAGACTTTCTCTGGGTGGCAATAGGCTACTAATCGTTGGAAATGTCCTCTCTTGTTCGTCCCACATATAGTCCAGAACAGTGCGGTCGAATGGGATCTCCCATAAGGCTGTAACAAGTGGGTATGCCTGGACTAATGTCCTAACTGGGTCTAAATACGCTTCATTATAATGGCAACTTTAAGGGTAAAGACCCACAGCTACCTTTGAATCGCATCCATCAAAGGGATGCTACGAGTAGTTCCCGGGTCACAGAAAACAATGACCCCTCCTATCAGAGTGACTGGATTATTGGGAGCAGGTACCAATGGTTCTCTAAGTATATCATTCAACGTCACTGTAGAAACCTCATTCACGCCTCAAAGTTCTCGGGCTGTTCGGTCAAGGTGAAAATGGCTGTCGAAAGCAGCTGGTGGACCTTGTTGAAGAACTAGTGGTTGATTTCTTGGTGGACTCTGTCATTTGGGTCTGCTTGTAGCTTGAACCAGTTCAGCATGTTCGGAAACTCGTAGTTCACTCCGTGGGGGACTCTGTTGTCTGGTGGTTTGAACTGATGTAGCCTGTGGAGCCTGGGTTATCTGAACTCTCTCAATGGTGTTTACACCTTGTGGGCCTTGTTGAGCCTGATCAATAACTATGCAGATATTTTCCGGCTGTCTGGGATGCAGAGTGGTGCAGCTCGGGCTTTGCCCCTGATGATAGGTTCGGAAGAATTCTTCTCGAGTACTGTCGGGTAGCTGACCCAGCAAATAAACACAGATTCTCCAATATACCAAACACGCTGGAGAGTTGACTTGCGGGAAGATCTCAAATTTATCTGGAATCTGCCATCTAGCAAACTTGCACAAAGCCTTCATATCAAGTTGAAGGGGAACCCAAATATTAGCCCAAGCGTGAATAATATCTTGTAGTCTAGAGTTCACATGATTCATGAGGGTATAAGGGGTTGCATTTGGACCCAACAGGCTCCGGGCCAACTGTGTTAATCCATTCAATCTTTGTCTATGGGTATTACCCCGTGCTCTATCTTCAGGTTCTAACTGAACAAATAGACTTGGCATGTGAGCTGATTGGACATGGTCCTTCATATAGTTGGTCACGGCACCACATCTTGGCACAGGACAATCTTAATACCGGCTTGACTGTCGAACCTTTTTTGCAATGGGTTCCACCAACATCTTCTCCTCGGTAATTGGCCGCTTCCTAACCATGTTTTTGGCCGGTGGTGCTCTTACCGATGAGTGACGACTACATCTTGACGCCGTTGAACCTGTTGGAATGACTTGTGCCAGCTCTAGACGTGGACTGACGGGATGCATCTTTATCAACGCGGCTGGTTACTGGGCCTTTGCCCTCATCTTGATGAGGAGCACTTACTGGAGAGTAAGGACGACTCTTCCGCTATGACTTTCCGGGCTGTTGCCCATAGTGACTTCTTGAAGGTCTTATAGGAAATCTCGAAGGCCTATGGGCTTCCTCCCTTCTCTCATCGGATCTGGCGGTCGACCTTATGTCTTTTTCTTTGGCTTCTCCAATCCTTCTGGTGACACTAGTCGGGCGATCGGCCCTAACAAGTTCCCAAGGGTCTGGAACAGGCACGACTTGCAAATCCATTTGGCTTGTCGAAGCAGCATCTGTCCGGAGGCACGGCAGATCCTGCCCCTTCACCACGACACGCTTATCCTTCGCCATTCCTGGTGTGGACTGTACGGTTGAAGTTGGCTTGGTCTTTCTGCGTCCAGAGATCAGGTGCTTCCCCGGGTTCCATCTGCAGAGGTGGGTATCAACCCAATTTTCCGGAAGGCATAGGACGGCCATCCTTCTGGCTTCGTACAGCCAAGAGCAGTTGTTGTTTCTCTTTGCCAGGTCATATTGGCCCATGCACGAGTTCTGCCAATATGTCCCTGTCCTGGACAATTCCGATTTGATTGAAGAGCTCTCTCGGGTCCATCAACACATCATCAAAGCTACGAAGGCGGACCTCCTGGACAACCATCTCCGCTCTTATTCGTTGACGTTGGCCACTTCAGTCTCTGGCGATGGAGGTCTATTAGTGACCCGTGAACGATTGAAGAAGTTATCGGCATGTCTTCTCATAGTTTCTAGTTTTCTATCGGTCTCCTGCTCTTTCTTACTATTTCGTACTGGAGACTGATGAAGGGTAGTCCCAGAGTGGCGGGAAGATGGGGAGTCGTCAAGGTATTGGCTATAGATTTCCGGCCAGTTTTCGGGAGTCCTTGGCTCCCCCTCCAAAGTAAAGGGATGATTCTGTATCAGGTCCTCGGGCTGTTGACCAGTTTCCATACTTCCGGTAGATTGGGAAGGATCTTGATCGGGCTGTTGCCCTGTTTCCCGGCTTCCTGTAGATAGTGAGGGATCTTGATCCGGCTGCTTAATATCTATACTGTTTACTGCTGGTCAAGCGGGACAATGATATCTCTGTCTATTCTAAAACTTCTCGGGATCATATCCCATTTATCTATTTTAAAAGCCCCCTTACCACCCTGAATAGTCTCAGGTAAAAGGCCATCTTGCAGTATGTGGATAGGCACTTCTCGGGACCTCCATATCCCCTTCTAAGAATCAAGAGCTTCACATCTATCAAATGCTCTGGGTTTTCTTCTGGCCAAGCCGGACAGTGACATCCCAGTCTTCTCTATAGCTTCTCGGGATATCCCTGTCTTCAATAAAACTTCTCGGGATCATATCCCATTTATCTATTTTTAAAAGCCCCCTTACCACCCTGAATAGTCTCAGGTAAAAGGCCATCTTGCAGTATGTGGATAGGCACTTCTCGGGACCTCCATATCCCCTTCTAAGAATCAAGAGCTTCACATCTATCAAATGCTCTGGGTTTTCTTCTGGCCAAGCCGGACAGTGACATCCCAGTCTTCTCTATAGCTTCTCGGGATATCCCTGTCTTCAATAAAACTTCTCGGGATCATATCCCATTTATCTATTTTTAAAAGCCCCCTTACCACCCTGAATAGTCTCAGGTAAAAGGCCATCTTGCAGTATGTGGATAGGCACTTCTCGGGACCTCCATATCCCCTTCTAAGAATCAAGAGCTTCACATCTATCAAATGCTCTGGGTTTTCTTCTGGCCAAGCCGGACAGTGACATCCCAGTCTTCTCTATAGCTTCTTGGGATATCCCTGACTTCAATATTATAACTCGGGATAATATCCCTTACTTCTACTGTCAAACATGGTGGCGGAAATAGGTTCTCTGCTCTTCTCTCCCACCTTTTAAATGGTTCAGACTGCAGTCAACAAATAATATAAGTTCCCACGGAGCATGCTCCAGTTATTTGTATGAAAACTTAAGCAGTCCTGCATCAGACACTGTAGGTCCATTTCACGGGGCAAGACCCCTATTAATTTCACTGGTGCTGATGACCAAGTCATGGTAGGGTGTGCATACCCCAAGCATCTTGCTATTGGATCAAATCATGGGACAAATCCCTTTTTCAGTCGGCGGAGACAAAACAATCACTAAATGAAATGTCTCCTTTAACTAGGTTGTTTGATTAACAACCACCTGGGTCCCATGGCCATTGCCGTTCATCTTCCACAAACCACAGAACTGACAATTTTGGCTTTACCAAACAGTTTGACTGATAGAGACCCTGTTCGCCCTGGATGCATTTCATAATTGTCATGAGTGCTATTTCTTGCCTGTAGCAGATGCAACAGTTCAGCTCGGGCTTTCTCTTGGTCTCAGTCTCCAGCTGGCTAGTGTGCTCAGTTGTTGATAAGACAGATATCCCCTTTAGCATTGTGACCGGTGAAACCACCATTTCCTGATCTGCATGACCAAACACCTCCTGGTTGTTGAAGAGGTAGGGATAGTCTAGTCTCTCGTCACAATATGTATCTTTCTGTGGTCTCTCATATGAAGTATGGGGTAAATATATCTCATCAGGATGCAAATTGTGGCAACTCCTTTCCTGTAAATTGTATGTTATGGCTGGAATTTGTTCCACCTGTTCAGCAGTAATCTTTGAAATGGTGTGACTAGCTCTATTTTCATACTCGATTTCTAGCGGAACTATATCGGTAGCTCCTGTTACAACAAGATGTCGCTCTTTGAGATTGATACCAGCTCCAATCCTCAATAGAAAGTCTAATCCCAGTAGCATGTCGTTGTTGATCGGTGCAACATGCACTAATGTGGGAAATATGACATTGCCTAACATTATTGACACCGGGCCAATAATACGCCCAATCATTTTTATATTTCTTCCTGCTGTTTGCAAAGTTGTGGCTTTCAAGCATGGTGGGTTAGACTTCATTTCCTTGTATATTTGGTCAGAAATGACAGTCACCATGGCTGCAGTATCTATTACGGCTTTTATTGATCTGTCCTGGAGTGTGATTGGGACCCTCAAAGATGATGGCGGGTTTATCTGGCAAATGGGGAAGTCCCCTGTAGTCCTATCTAACTGTACACTGATCATCTCTCCCTCCAGACTCATGAATGGATTCCAAGCTGAATATCGCTGGATTTGCATCTCTTTGAACGTTTTGTCAATCCATTCTTCATCCTCATGTAGGGTGCTTGGTATTTCCTTATTCAGTGGGGAGGTTCCAAACAGACTGTCATACATGAAGTCTATGTATTCTTCACAGTTTTCTGGACTTTCCTTTTCATCTCCTGACCCCAGTTCTGTTGGTCCCATGCTGTCCCACCAGAAATCAGTTATCTCAGATTTTGACTCCTGAATCTCTGTATGAATTCCCATGCTATCACCTTGGACCAACTGCAGCTCTGTTGGTTCCGGCCAAAGTAGCTTCTCAAGCTCTTCAACTGACATCCCGTCTCTATGGGCTTTCATTATGCCTTTCCCCTCTTCTGGAAAGAGTAACAGACTTGAGATGTTTGTATTTTCTTCCATCTGGTCCAATGACCAATCATCTGTGTCACCTAAAATGAAACTGTTTTGATCATTGGCCTTGTTGGTATCACTAGGGTTCAACCCCGGAATCCTGGAGTCAACCTCCTCTGTCATCCACAGAATACCCTGGGGTTCTCCTTTGGATCCCTCCCCATTCTGCTCTCCAGATGCTTCATCTTCAGAGCTGAGTGTTTGTTTACATCTAGGGACAATGCCCTCATGGTGGCTTCTTGCGGTGTCAAACACCAAGTCTTCTTCATTGCACTGGAGAGAGCGTACAGGTGACAATGACCTTCCCCCTTGGGCTATCGCTGTGGAAGGTGACGGAGTCCTACTCCTAAAATTACCCCCTGCCGAGGGTTTAATAGCCAAAGCGTCCACTAAGAGTTTGAGGGTATTCTCTATGTCTGCCAATTGTTCCTCAGTGCCTTTAGTTTTACTCTCTTTCGGACTGCCTGCAGACGGATGACTAGCCATAGAACCCATATATCTGTATCTTTCTCGTTGTTGTGGGCCCGGTTCCCTAATTGGCTGATAACTTTGGGGTTGACTGACGGATTTCTTGGACTTGCTTTTTAGAGAAACAAGTCCCTCTTCCATATTTTCTGCAGTTCTTTTCTCGGACTTTAGTCCTTCATCTATTTTTGTTTTGCTCGGGAGACAGATCTCTTCCAGCTCAATTTGATGCTTTGAGGATAACCTGTCTTGACTGGAACTCTGATGTAATACACCTCTGCCTATTGGCTTTCGGTGGGACTCCCAGTTTTGTACAGCTACTGGTGGTACCTGAAATGAAGCAAACTGTTCTTTTGTGTCCAGAGTACCACAAGATAAATTCTCAGGGTAGGTCATCTCTTGGGCTGGTCCACCCTGGCTCAACGTTTCTATTTCCTGGAATGGGCCATGCACCATTGCATTACTCCCTGAAAAATCAAATGGTAAATAACTGTCATATTGGTAACCTCTGTAGCCATGTTCTTGACTTTGCCAATGGGGTTCCTGAAATGATGATTGGGGCTGTATGCCCATGGTTTGAGTGCAATCATGCGAATTAGGGATAAATGTGCACGAGCAGTCTGTATTATTATTACCAAATGTTCTTTGCTGATGCCATTGCTCGAACTGTGAATCAAAGAGATCCTGGGATTCCATGTATCTTTTCATTTGCATGATTAAATCATAATATGTGAGGTCAGGTGCCAGTTCATTGAGATAAGCCATATAATCTGCTGCTTTCCCGTGCAGAACATATTTCAAATTGGACTTACATTCTTGTGCAGACCAATGTTTATCGTTAGCATACTGCTCAAACTTTCTGTAGAAGTCTGACCACTTTGATTGTGATGGGTCAAATGACAGATATTTTGGTAATTGTGTGGAGTTGTAAATTTCATCTTTCCAGTTGCTAAGTAAGTTTCCCACATTTGGATGGTATGGGTTTTGCTGTAACCCATGTGGAAAATGGATATTACATGGTGATGATTGCTGAGGAGGACTGAACTGTGTATTATGATCAACATCGGGTTGTGCCATTTGTGTACCCTGACTGGACTGAAATGTCCATTGACTTAATGCCTCTTTGCTTGGTATGTCACTGTAAATTTGCTGATAACACGGGCTGATAGCCTCAGTCTCAGTTGCTAATTGGGTACTCCTGAACCCACACGGGGAATATCCTGGTAAAGCCTCTGTGGGATAAAATGAATACCCCTGTGACGGGTGGTGTCCAGATGTTGACTGTGACGGGCAGTGCCCAGACATTGACTGTTCTCTATCCAAAAAATGTCCACCTCTTCTATCCGCGTCTGGAGCTGTAAACCCTGGGCTTTCTCCCCCTGTTTGTTGAAGAGAGGAAGGGCAGTGCCCTGATAAATTCCATGGATCTGTATCAACAATGTTTTGATAGAACTGTGACATCATGGAAAAGTCTTGCTTTGAAAACTGGTTTTAAATGCATTTAATGCGGAGACAATTTATTAAATACTTTCTTCTTTAGAAATTTAGCCAGCCTTTTATTTTGTTTTTATATTGGCCTAAATAGATTATCAAGAAAACTTAGAAATTGTAAAGAAACTGACTTGGTTAATGTAAGCCGAAAACAGTGAAGCTGATTATTTGTTACGACGTGCTGATTTGGGGACGTTTTGTCCAATAAAATTATCAGTTTGTAGACGTGTTGACTTGGGGACGTTTTTTCCAATAAAATTATTAGTGCGTCGACGTGTTGACTTGGGGACGTTTTCTCCCATAAAATTATCAGTGCGTCGACGTGTTGATTTGGGGACGTTTTTTGTCCGATAAAAATTATGTCTCCATTTTCTCTCTCTCTTATTTTTATATAGGCTGGAATAGTGTCTGTTATTTTTCAATAGATAAAATAGCTCTTAATTCTTTCTGCTATGCCTGAATATATATAATCTAAAAATAAAAAAAAAACAAAAAAAAACAAAAAACGGGTAATAACCCAACGACCGTTCGTCTAAACCGCGAAAAAAGGAAGAATTTCCGAAATTACAAAAAGCAGAAAAAATTGCAAATAATCTTCAGTGTAACAGTCCTGAACATCTGAAATTATATCAGCAAAAATTCCACATGGTTAGGTTATCAACAAATGGGCCTTAAAAAATTGAAAATTTTAAACCAAGTCACAGAAAAGCACAGAATTACATAAAATTAATTGTGCTATGTAATTATTAAACGTGCCTTGGTAATATGAGTATCGTGAGTAGGGCCCAATGTGAAGAAAAAATAAAGTCAAAATTTGCGGGAAGACGGACAAGTCAGAATTTCAAAAATTGCAATATTTGAAAGAAAAAACTTAGATACAACAAATAAAAGGACCTCGAAGATTCAATTCAACCCTTAGATATCACAATTACAGCCGCACACTACCTCGTGCTTTTGCAAATGGTCTTTATCTCTTTGAATGTCTACGCAACAAGGGGCCGATATATTTGGTGAAAAATTACAAAAAGGAAAGAAATCCGTAGTTTTCCATCGTCGCCACTGTTGTAAATAGAGATACTTACTATCAACAGTGGATGATCCTGCCGCTTCAGTCTCTTCTGGAGCACAGATTCCACAAGATAATAAGTAGTATAAGGAAAATGGAGCCCTGCTCTTTCTTGTAGTTCAACCGGATATATCTCTTCCACACCCCAGCAACTCCCCACTTCCGCTCCGAACTACCCAGCAACTCAAATGGGTGCACTCGCACCACAGTATTTATCATGTTTATTGGAAAAATGTTGTCGTGGCTCAACGGTGGCTGAGCTTTCAAAACTGGCGTATGTTGAATAATAAATAATCATATCTCCGTTATTTCTCTGCATATCTTTGATTTTTTTTCAAAAAACAATGGTTCAATAAACTATCTTTACGACTGTATTGTTTTATTAATTGAAAGTTTATCCACCTTAATGAACATCAGCAAGAAACCTTGGTACCCGTTTTAGCTATTTTCGGCACTTATAGCCGGAAATTGACAGAAATCAACATAAAAAGATGAAAAAACTTCCATTCTTTTTACTGTAACTCGTAATATTTCAGCTTCGCATACCGGGAATTAACCTCTTATAATCTTGTGTCTGTTCAGAATCAATTTTATTGGCTGTAGTACTTTGAAACAGCGCTAAAATAAAGCCTCTACAACATAACTTTGTATTTCCGTTAGTGACCAGTCCGTTTATACTGGGTCCGAGGTGGTACTTTGCTATGCAACAGTATGTTACAATATAGGGTCAATGTAAGTACATTCTCGTGTTCAACTCTTTCTGTCTGGGGTATCCTAGTGTAAGCACGGATGTATATGAATGGATTGGTCACTGATCTATTTTACCAATATTATTGCCTCCGCGTAAATCGGGTATACACCGAGAAAACCGCCATTTTCAAAAAGGCTGTTCAAAGCAATGATCCATAGGAAAGTTTTCAATGTTAAAATCGTGAATATTCATTTCAACTGGTGAAAATTCTTACGGAATATAAGAGAATAAGTTGGTAAGTATATCTCATATGTGTTATGTTGAAATAAAATCACTGAATAATGGTTAATTTTCGTGTTATTTTGGACAAATTCCGTTGTGTACAAACCGTCATCTTAAAACTTCAAATTTGACCACCGAAATTGTCGGTTCTAAAGCTAGTTAATGTGAGTAATTTGGATATACTTGGCACTTGATACATAAAGTACACATATTTCCTAACTAGAATGTCGAATTGATCAGCAAAAACAAAATAAAACCATGCAGTTAAGATGCTAGCAAAATCGTCTTTTTTTTGTATCTTCACATAACAAAATGGCGGAAATGTCAGAAACCTAAACATTGCCTCTAATGTAAACCAGGAATTTTAACACATTGCAGAGTTTAAAAGCGTGAAAACATATCTTTAATAATAAACAATGCTTTGTCAACCATAGATACACTTCATTTAATTCCCTTAAGCGTTTGTTTAACAACTAACAAAGGAGTTGGAGGGTGTCTATGAGCAGTAATTATTTCCGCGACTGCGTTAAAATATCTCTTCAAGCAAACCGTCTAATTTTTAAGTGATGACAATAAATTAATAGCCAATTAACAGATTTATGTCACAAGAGTCAAACAAAAGATACCAAATTTTTTATTGAAATCACACTTTTTAACCCATTTACGCCGAATGGGATTTCCCACTCCAGTCAATTGGACCAGTCCATTTTCGTTTTAAGGTGTGCTGGGTGGCATTTTTCATTTTTATTCAAATTTAGTAGAACATTCTGTAAGCAAACAGTGGATACCCTTATCAGACGCCGTGTTCTGCTGTGTCTGATCTGGGTCTCACATAAAGGACGCTAGCCTGATATGAAAACAGTTTTTGCCTTCTCCCTATACTTTGTTTCCCATGTCCACGTAGTGTAGGAAAGCCTGATGCGTGTTCTTGTTTTTTGTATTTTTTTCTCGAGAAAACTAGATTGTTTGGTATCAAATTGTAGCTGGATGAATTCTCAGTTTATTGGCATTAAATTCACTGTACTACCGTCTTTCCCAAGTTGCTGGAACATTAGGAAAAAAGTATCCAACCACGTATAGTTTTCTATATTTGTAGAGTGGTCAGTCAAATTATCGGATTTACCTGTATTTCGACGCGGCAATCATCGGGAAACAATTATTAGCAAATCTATTGCAGATTTATATCCAGGTAGTATACATCTGTGGTGTAAGCAATAATCACGCATATATCGCTTGTCGGCATGTTTGATATATTCAGTCACATCAAACAAAAAATACTGGTATATTCTCGCCTTTATTCATGTAAATCCTCGCCACATAACCTATGATAAGTTTTGAAAAGCTCTTTTCCTGTGCTCCAACCGGCCTCCAAAATCCTAGACAAAAATGGCAACTTGCTGTCTACGTCATCAATAATCACGCACCTCTCAAAAATCCTGTTTTATGGGAAGCCAGACATGCAATACTTTTAAAAGTATGATCAAAATAAACAAGAGTATCTAATAAATTTTACAGGTAATGAATAGTTATAAATACTGCAGAACTAATAATTGATTTGACTCAGCACAACTCAAGGGTGGGACTGTTGTTGTTTATTCATTGTTTATTTTTGGTCCCATTGGCTGTGGGGTCTTATGTTGAGTTCTTGGTTTAATGTGTGGTTCTAGGTATCCTCTCTGGTTTAGCAATCGTCTTGCTTAATGCTAGCTGTAATGTTGATATGATTTGATCTGTTCCCAAATAATTAAGTATTTAAATAACGGGGATTCAACTGAGTCAACGAATTATGTAAAAAATACACATTTTCTCTCATTTTTGAACAAGAACTAAGGCAGGCATGACGGTCTATACTTTTTTACAGCCCAAACTAACCACGTGATAGTCATGTGAATTCGAAGTAGGGATGATAGCAAACGCAGCAGACAAAGTGTCAACGAAATGGGATATATGAAAAAATGTTTATTTTTCACCTGATTTCTACAAACTTTTGGATATAAGAAAAATATGACTAAATAACACTGTGTGAATAAATTGCGCAATTATTTTATCGGCAGAATCGCCATTTTCATTATGATGAAGGCGAGCGAAAATAGAGTGCTAAGAGTCCCCAAAAACTTCCATGTGACGTTACAAGTTTATGTGTAGACAGCGCGAGAGACAGAAAAACAACACTGCATGATTATTGTGTAGCGTGAAAAAGCATACTCGGAGGATACATGACATGTCGTACAATGTAACATTTCAAATGACATATACCGGGCCGCGTAGCGCAGTCGGTAACGTGTCTGGCTACAGATGCGTGTCTGACTGCAGATCCAGGGGTCGCGAGTTCGATCCCGGTCCGGTCCCATACTTTCGTGGAGATTGATCATGAAATAATTACTATGGTCATTCTCCTCCCTTCGGCTGATTTATTCAAGAAGGGTTGTTGTCAGTTACAAGCGAAAGTATGTGCACAAATTACTGGTTAACCGCTTGTTCAAGCCTGCCCAGGAAAAAGTGTGGTTAGGTAAACTGACCGTCCGGCAATGACCATAGCTGTTGACTTGGGACTTAAAGCAACAAAACAAACAAATGACATATAGATGCTTATATTATTCTCTGTCTCTTCTGCACGTTGTCGCCCGTTGGTCTGTGATCTGTGGCACTTCCTTCCTGAACATACTCCAGACCTGTTTTCTCCTATGTTTTTTGTGTATTTTCTACGCTTTTTGGGCTCCAAAATAGGCACTACGGATCACTTTTACAGAACAACCCACACAGGAGTCCCGATTTTTATCTAAGTTTTCATTCATTTTGATGTTTAATGTCTGCAATGACCCGTAACCGCATGCGTAAGTACGGTAATCAAGCAAGCGGATTAGTCACGCTGTATAAGCAAGTTAGTGCCAATGAACACTAAAACTGCTCAGGTATAGCAATAGGCTTTGTCATTGATTTCATTTTCACAAACAACACTTAATTTAAGTAGCATTTGATTGCATATTGTAATTGTAATGGGTTTTTGCGACCTATTTTTTTTACCGTAGCGGGCATAGGGTGTTACCTGTGAATGTTATTTACAAAGGAATAAAACTGATCTTATAGTAAAAATGATACAATATGTCATATATCATATAAATGTTCTACTTTCCAGCATTATAAATCATACAAATAAAAATGTAGCTTTAACCCCAAAGGAAGCTAGAGAGTCGCACCACACTGGCACACAGGCTCTCAATGGATCACACAATGCATTTGACGTGAGATCAGCTAAACAAATGAAACCCCTAAATCCTGGTGAAGGAGTTAGGATAAGGCAAGGCAAACTATGGAAACCTGCTATAGTCAGAAAGAAAACAAATGACAGATCATATATTGTTGAGACGCAGGACGGCGGATCATACAGACATAATCGCCGACATCTGTTGAAGTCAAATGAGAAACCATTTCAATTGACTGACCCCCCAGATTTTACCCCCAGTTTAATAAATATTCATATCTATCTAAGGTTGATTTAGGGGGAAAGGTTGTGCATTGAACGCGGACACTAAGTCAAGACTCTGGTAGTCTAATGAGCCAATGCATCACACCCACCTTTCCCCCTTACTTCTGTCTTGCCCATATCTTTAAACAGACCTGTGTAATGTGCAAAGAAAATGAAAAATACAGGGGAACCTATGCCCAAATTTTTCTTAGCTTTGGACTTTAAAGTACAGCTATTTTTTTATTCCCCCTCCCCTACATTATGTTGACGGCGCGTATCATGATGGACTACACATAAGTACTAAAAAATACACTTAACAACATCCTTGACTACACATACCCAACTTTCAATGTAAACAGGTCTGATACTCACATACTTTTTGTATGGGGTGGGTATCGCCTCTGAAAACCGTATCGTGATATATCTTGATTTTTGCGTTCGTATCGAGATACGAATCACGATATACCGCAAACCTTAATAACAGGTGCGTTTGTGGGAGGGGAATTTTCTCAGAGCCAACTTTATTCAACAGAGTGCAATTGAACGTCATGCTAGCATAGATCAATCGAAAACATAGCATGAACATTTGCAACTTTTGATGATTCATTGAAATCAGATCCTTCAAATTCGCTATCTTATGAGAAATCATTAAATAAAGAGAGAATTTAAGTATGTTCCTCCTCGATCTCGATCGTGTTGGCCATTTTGGTTTTGGTCAGGGAAATCCTCCTCTTAGCCAATGATGTTAACATTTTGCACACGGCCCGTTTTGTTTATCATAGTGACCGGCTTTTCATTGGCTGTCGGACATCCCGCTTCTATTAATTATCAAGCAAGGTTAAATAAATATTGAATTACAGCTCGAAGCGAAAGCAGATAAACTATGCTCCGAAAATTGACGGAGTTTGTCGAGTGTACGGGTACGTCAAAAGCATATCGCGAAACGTATCTCAGGACTCCTAAATCAAGATATACCGGTATACCGGTAATATCGCGCACCCCTACTTTTTGTATATTAAATAAAGCACCCATCATGGTAAGTTAGGCAATAGTGTCTAGCAGTAGACAGATAGATATGTATAGAGAGGCTGGGGTTATTTTGTAAAAACAAACATATAAAAAAGACCAGTTATTACCATAATCACGTATCAACGCCAATCTACGGCCTACAGAGAAGAATACACACGAACATCACCAACATAGAACAAACAGGCACAAAGGGTACCCATATAGGATATTTCAGAGCTATTAGTATTACAATCACATTCTTCCAGTGCCAAATAGTTCACACAGTGTTATCCGTAGGTAAACACAATTGGTTTTTGTAAGGTGATCCAAGGACACCAGACGATCTTACAAAAAGTAAGTGAGTATGGTCAGGAAATACGGTACCACAAACACACACTGCAGACCAACCATTAAGTTAGACCATGTTATAGAAGAGAAAGGAAGTTTGGGCTAAGTGGGCCTGTGACAATCATTTTAATAAATGTTTAAACTTGTTTTGGTGCAAGTTGGATTTGTTTAAAGCACCTAAATCATGCTGCCGACTGTACCAGCAGTTTGTTTTTATTTGGTTGGTACAGTCAGACACATTTTGTTTGGAAAATTGCAACTAAATCCATGGTATTTTTCATTAAATACATTTAAAGTCACAAAATATTATGTCCGCTAAACACAAGTGCAGAGAATGCAGTAAGTTATTACCACGATTTAGACTATACACATGTATATTATCTGTTGCGGTGGTTACGTTTGGTCTGGTGAGAATTTTTAACATTTGGAGCATTGAAAGTTTGTGACGTAGACATTTTTCAGCCAATGAAAGTACATGTGTCAAAGATAATGAACTGGCAACGCTGCCAAAATGAATTAACTGTAAGTGTTTTTATTGGCTTTTATCTAGATTACACATGGCAATGACAGCCGAAGTCGCACTGAAGTTATCTAAGAAGTACAAAAGTGTCTGATTGTACATACACTGGCTGAATGTACCTACATTGACCCTAGCACTTCGTAGGGCACTTTCATTATAAATTGAGCCAGTGCATGAGGTTTCCAACAATGTGATATGTGCGACCAGCAAAGCTTCAGATCAGCCTGCGCATAAGCGCAGTCTGATCAGAGCCTTTGCTGGTCGACTGAGTATTCTATAATTGTTAAGCTAATGACTCAATACCATTTGGATTTTCTAAGCTTAAAAGGAGGCTGCACAGGCTCGTCCGAGTCCACACTTGTCAAAATGTCAAATTGTTGGAAATCTTATGCCGAGGCTCAGAGAACGAATGTGGCTTACAGAATAGGCTGGTAACCAGGTCTAGTCGAAAACCATTTCGTCGAAAGGATGTTTGGTATAATGCGACATTTGGTTGATACATAATACGACGTTTCGACGACTACTACATTTGGTTTACTATGACAATTGGTCGAAAAATTCGTCAAAATTTAGATGAAAACCGATTTGTACAGAAAAAATAAAAATTGTTTACATGCTTTTTACCTCCAATTGTAGATCATAGTGTTCGATTAAGCACTTCAACTTTTTCGGCCTTAGGTAATTTTTTATTAGTTCAATTTCGGCCTTCTAATTTTTAAGATAAAATTGACACCAAAACTGTTACAATACTGATTTTTATTTTATACTTAGCAGTGAAATCATTGCATATCAAAAACAAATAAAAGTGAAATCAATCACTAGTGAAATGATATGATAATCAACCTATATTTTCACTTTAGCGTTTTTTGGATCACCTCTGACTTTTCCATTCACTAAATGCAGCTTACTTCGAAAGTTCAAACGCCTATAACTTTCTTATTTGTGAACAAAAACATCAAGTGTGGGTAGACATTTTCTCAGTACAGACATGAGGAACATTATGGTACCAAAATAATTCAGATTTGCTGAAATTTTTCGAGTTTGCATTTTCAACACCTCCCGCTTCAGTGAGTGAGGCAATGCATGTAACCTATGCTACGCAACGTCATCAACAAATTATGACGTCACTTATGACGTCACTTGTCTCGCACTTTGACGCTGAATAAATATCTTTTTATCTGTAAGTCCTGATGACTATAGATCATGTAGATTGATCCAGGTATTCTGTCACAAATACTCCTTTGTCTTCTACATTATTGTGATTTGCCTTGAAGCATGGTTAACAAAGTGATAAATTGTAAATCTTCTAAAAAGTATAAAATAAAAAGAAAATTTACTTTTTTTGAGGTGAATACCAAATATATTTCATCGAGTGTGTTGAAAACATTAGAATTTTCATGAGTGCGCAGCACCTCAAAAAAGTAAATATCCTCTATATAGTTGTTACTCGGCCCTTACAGTTTCGGTTCTAACATCTCCAATACATTTTCACGCCAGTATCAGTAGCTTTGTCTTTTGTGTACTGAAAGCCCATATATGCCATTTTTTTGGGCCTGCCTATTGCAATAGAAAAATGATGGTAGATCCATTTTGAATAACTAATCAACACACTTATAACTAGTCTGACAACAGAAAGAAAGAATGAACATTCATTCATCTCACAAGGGTAAACAAAGTCATTTCTTATGATTTTCTTTTTTTTTTAATGATCCATGACATTTGGCCGATGCGCCGTTCCATCGAGTACAATGTGTGGTCGAAAAACAATGACTTGGCAATTTTGACCAAATGTCATACCTGACTTTCTTTTTGACCAAATGTTGTACTCTGCGAGACATCGCATCGACCAAAAGTCGTATGCAACAAATTGTCATATATTTTTTGACAGGTGTTGAACATAGACATTCGAAATGCTTTGGGGTGCATAGTTAGTTTTATCTGCATTCTGCAACTCCAAGAGCATTCATTCCTTTATATTCAATTTTGCATAATGATTGTCCACACATTGAAGATGTGCACCTCCAATTTTATGCACATTTCACAAATATTTTTTTCATTTTTGGGGGGTCTTGAACTAAATATTTTTTCGTTAGGAATGCTTAGATGGTGTCTGGTTTGTGTAATCTGTAACTCAAGCAGTTTTCATTCCTTTAAATTCAAACTTTGTATTATGATTGCACATTTGATAATATATTTTTGAGTGTTCAACTTAGAAATTGTTACGTCACCTACTGTAGATTACATTGTGAAATTTTGGTGTCATCTGATTTCATTCCAGTATATTTGAACTTTGCATATCGACTGTTATCACATTGAAGATGTGCACCCGTGATGCAGTTCAAGAGTAGAGTTTGGTCTTGTTCTTATTGATCTTTATCTTTACAGACTGACTGGTGCAACAGACATGGCAACCATTTCCGAAGCAGAAATCCTCAAAGCAGCTGCAGAAGCCAGCTTGATATCTTCTGTTAATCGAGAAACTGTGTCCTTTCCTTCCTCCAATAGCAGTACAGCAAGTGTGTTCTCTCCACCATTTGTAGGCAGTGTAACACAATCAACAGAGACCACAGCCATGGCCACCGTAGACAATATAGATCAAGTTAACCAAGTTTTGGGAGGTGTTGCAGAGTATGAAAATGTGCCATCCGTGTCCGAGAACGCCATTGTGAGGACAGGGTTTGAAGTTAATGGGAAAACATTTGAGAATGTTGAGGCACTGCTTGCTGCTCACTTGATGGGTGAGGATGATGCAGGTACCGCGATGAAGGCGGACCATGCTAGTAACACTGAATTCGACGAATTTGAAGAAATGGGGTAAGTTCATACATTGCAGTCCCTTTATTTAAGAAATGAATTCAATTTTTGGAATGTTCATGGAATCATGAATACTTCGGGTCTGAGACCGAAGTATTCATGATTCCATGAACATTCAAAAAAATGAATTTATTGCTTATATTTACATTTTATAAGAAATATCTAAAATATAAAAAGTATTTTTAATTTAGCAATTAAAACAGTATTGTTTTTAAAATGTAAGTGTATTAACTGTTAAGCAGGAGTGTAAAATGTAAAAGCGGAACAGCCAGCTTGAACACAGACAGCCAATGGAGCAAGCAAGAGGCTTGTTTTGCAGGTGCGACTTGGGTGTGGCTCGCTGTCAATCACAACACCAGTGTCATTTCTGGCAAATGAGTTTGATGTTCGAAGCATATTGCTTGGCAGCTGTCAATGAAATTGTGCAATTCATGACGCTACAAACGGTTGTAAAAATCTAATGATTCCTTAAAAGATTGCTTCAAAAATGTAGATATAATGCTATGTTTGGGTACCGTAGGAATAGACTTTGTGATAATTGGTTGGTTGGTTGGTTTTGTTGCTTTAAGTCCCAAGTCAACAGCTATGGTCATTGCGGGACGGTCAGTTCACCTAACCACACTTTTTCCTGGACAGGCTTGAACAAGCGGTTAACCAGTAATTTGTGCACATACTTTCGCTTGTAACTGACAACAACCCTTCTTGAATGAATCAGCGGAAGGGAGGATAATGACCGTGGAACTTATTTTATGATCAATCTCCACGAAAGTATGGGACCAGGCCGGGATCGAACTCCCGACCCCTGGATCTGCAGTCAGACACGCATCTGTAGCCAGACACGTTACAGACTGCGCTACGCGGCCCGGTAGTGTGATAATTGGACAATTTTAGAAGGAATTATTGGAAAGTGACCGTTTAATGGTCATTTTCTTCTATAATTCCTTTGTAAAATTCCATGGTTGGTAAAAAAAAAAGTTTGGGAGTCACAAGCCCACAGCATGACCATGTTGTATCCAATCTGTGTTATGATGAGGTGTGTTATAAATGGACTTCACTGCACAGTATATGCAAATTGAACAATAAAACACAGTGTGTAAGGCTTTAGGATTTGCACAGTCTCAGAAAACAAAAGCAAAAATCAATTTTGATGTTGCATTAAATGCCCTCCCACCATGTCCTTGCTTTTATGTTTTAAGGAGGCTGGATCAAGGCTAAGTTAAGTCCAACAATTGCATGTGTTTTTCACATTAAATGGATGTTTTGTACTGTTAGCTCCCTAATTAATTGTCATTTTAAAAATTAATAATAAATTTACTTTCTTTTGATGAAAACTGTTTAAGCAGACAACATTAACCCTTAGTATACTTATAAATCCTTCCTTTTGGTTTGATTAAATGAACATAGACTGGTTCATTGTAAACATCAAGGGTGGTTCATTGTAAACATCAAGGGATAACAGACTACTGTTAGAATTTCCAAATTAAGATGTACATGTACTTGAAGTTCAGTAAAATGTAAATTGAAGAATTTTTCCACCTAAGCAAACAATGCAGACCTTGATATAATGCCACATAATTCTGTGGCATTTCATCTGGGCTTTAACCCTTTCTATACTAATGGATTATTCCTTCTGGTTTGATACAATAAACTTCGGATAATCCATTGTACATGTACATATATCTGGGGGTGTCAGGCCTTGATTTTAGAGATATATTGTATTTTATTGTCTGAAGATCTTTTTTTCTACACAAACAGGGTAGACACTGATGAAATGCAGCATTATGCTGCATTTCATCTAAGTCTTCACTGATTGCAAAAGTACTCGTTTAGGGTTTTCCCGAGTACAAAGGGTTAACTGTTTGTCAAAAACCTGTTTAAGTGGCGACTTTTGTTGTTTACTGATTACCTTTTCAAACAGTTTGGACCCAGATCAGGACAGACATGACATTTGTCCTGATCTGAATACAAACCATTTGACATTGATAGTATTCCAGAAAGAAGTATTTGAAAAAGTGAGCAGACGACAAGAAAAGCATGAAAAATTACCCAGTATGCATTACTTTTTCAGAGATGAAGTGACGTACAGAATTGATAGAGGTGGAACTAAGAGAGGAAATGACAAGCTTGTGGACAGTCTAGGGTTCTCTTATACCCTCAAGGTATGGCTAGCTTAACTCTTTCAGGCCAATCAAATTTTCCATACAGCTTTTCAGACCAATCGAATGTTCCATGCAGCTTTTTAGACCAATGAAATTTGCCATACAGCTTTTAGTTTCAGACCACTGGAATTTGCCATACAGCTTTTCAGACCAATGGAATTTCCCATACAGCTTTTCAGACCAACAAAATTTGCCATACAACTTTTCAGACCAATGTTATTTTCTATACAGCTTTTCAGACAAATGAAATTTTCCATACAGCTTTTCAGACCTATGAAATGTTCCATACATCTGTTCATACCTATAGAATTTTCCATACAGCTTTTCAGATCAATAGAATTTTCCATAAAGCTTTTCAGACCAATGGAATTTTCCATACAGCTTTTCAGGCCAATGGAATTTTCAATACAGCTTTTCAGACCAATGTAATTTTCCATAAAGCTTTTCAGACTAATGGAATTTTCCATACAGCTTTTCAGACCAACAAAATGTTCCATACAGCTTTTCAGACCAATGGAGACAAGCTTTTCAAATGAGTGGAATTTTCCATACAGCTTTTCAAATAAATGGAATGCTCCATACAGCTTTTCAGACCAATGGAATGTTCCATACAGCTTTTCAGACCAATGGAATGTTCCATACAGTTTTTCTGACCTATGGAATTTCCAAACAGCTTTTCAGACCAATGGAATTTTCCATACAGCTTTTCAGACCAATGGAATGTTCCATACAGCATTGGAATTTTCCATACAGCTTTTCAGACCAATAGAATGTTCCATACAGCTTTTCTGACCAATGGAATGTTCCATGCAGCTTTTCAGACCAATGGAATGTTCCATACAGCATTGGAATTTTCCATACAGCTTTTCAGACCAATGGAATTTTCCATACAGCTTTATAGACCAATGGAATGTTCCATACAGCAATGGAATTTTCCTTACAGCTTTTTAGACCAATAGAATGTTCCATACAGCTTTTCAGACCAATGGAATTTTCCATGCAGCTTTTCAGACCAATGGAATTTTCAATACAGCTGGTTTGGGTTTCTTTGCTCAGTTTGTCTTCCTGGTGTCTGGTGATTGTTGTGTGGCTCTTCCTCAGGATGCCATGGGTTTGTGTGCAGTTTGTGATTATGGTATTTCCTGATCGTACTCATTTTTTTTTCCAGAACAGTGGAATATTATATTCCACACAGCTCCATGCAACTAAGTAAGGATTGTCTATTGTGTATATTGAAAGTTCACAGGTTATAAGTTCCAAAAAATGTATTTCTTTCTTTGAGGACGGATTTTGTCATAGTAAACAGTGCAGTCCCTGAGTGCAGTCCCTGAGTGCAGTCCCTGCTGAAATTATGCTGCATTATAATCATCAGACAAATGGAATTTTCCATACAGCTACATACAATAAAGTCAGGATGGTCTATTTATATATTGAGGGTTTACAGGTTTTAATTTAAAAAGAATCTTTCTCTGAAGATGGATTTTGTCTTGGCGAACAGTGCAGACCCTGATGAAATGCCACATGATGTGGCATTTCATCTGGGTCTTCACTGTTTGCCAAGTAACCTTTTTAGGAGTTTCTGGTTATTATAGTGACATGTGTATATAGCAAAGCATTTAATGTTTAACATCTGGTTGAAAATTGTATACAGTAATTTGTGGAAAAGTGTATTTTGATCAGCTTTTGGGTGCTCCAATATTGCTTTTATTATTCCTTTCCACTTTATTATTGTGCCATATTTAACTCTTTAGATGCTACTATCAGGGTGTCAAACAGTTTGGATCCAGATCAGGCCCGACATAATGTCGGGCCTGATTTGCGTCCAAACTGTATGGAGAGGTCAGCAGACAACAAGTCATCGCTAGTGGGTAAAGAGTTAGGTACAGATACTACTTTCTAGCTTAACCTGTGGCTAAAGTCAATTTCATTTGGCTCCAACTTTTACCATTTGGCTGAAGTGTTGGCTACGACAAATTCTGAGCCAGGGTATGCCCTGTTACTGTAGTTTTTAAACGAATGAGCCCAATCAATGGTTTTTTTCAGAACACGAAATCTAACTCTGGAATCACATACTGGTGGTGTACAGTTAGGAACAGTCATTGTAAATGTCCGGCTATGGTGAAACAGATTGGGAGAACATTTACAAGGGGAAAGTGGAAACATGAACATCTTGTTGGCTTGAACAAATCTTCTGTGGTCTCTGCTACTGGATCCAAAAGAAAGGAAAGGTTAGTTTGTTAACATGAACATCTTGTTGGCTTGATCAAATCTTCTGTGGTCTCTGCTACTTGATCCAAAAGAAAGGAAAGGTCAGTTTGTTAACCACATAACTAGGCCTAAATCAAAATTTTATTTGTTTCCCCTTACCCAACCAACCCAGAAAAAGGCCCTACTCAAAAAAATTTATTTCAATTTTCAGTCAACGATATTTTTTTTTAAATTTCATTGAAACCTGAGAGAATTGTCCAATGTAAACAGTGTTATCATAGCAAATTGTTTGTGTATTTAATTTTATTGCCTATAGTAGGACTATATAGTAAAACCTGCCTAAAACGACCACTCAAAGATATAGGCAAAGGTCTTAAAGACAAATGGACGCTAAATGCAGGTCGAAAGTATTGCAGAATGCTCCTTGGGAGCATTCTGCAATAATGCGATGTCTTTTTGAGTGGCCTTTTAAGACAGGTTTTACTGTATAGTATTAAGTTTAATGGGTATCCAATTTGAGATTTTTAGTTGAAAAAATAAGTTTCTGACCGACCCATACCTGTAAAACAGGGTCGGGTAAGGGAAAACAAAAATATTTTTAGGGTTGGCCTAACCACATTTTCCTTTAACCATGTAAGTATTCTAGGGAGAACACAAGTTATCCCATAGGAGAGTAGTCAAGACTCAGATGAGCCTGGACAGCTGCACTATGTCACCAGAACCTTCATTACTCACAAACAGAAAGTATGGAAGTAGATGATGACTCAGACCACATTTGGTTTCTGGTCCCACACATATATGATAAATACATCAGGCTTTTAGATAAGAGATAAAGAGGGCGTAACAGAAAAATAATTTTCTTATTCATCAACCAAAACATATGTTGTGGGTACTTAAAAGAACCGTCTCAATGAGACGGTTCTTTTGAGCACCCAAAACATATGCTAAAAACCATGGGTAAGAAAATAATTAATATTTATACCCCCCGCAAACTTTGTTTTTGGTGGTAGTTGTTTTCACGATGTCCGTGCGTGCGTGCGTCCGTCCGTCTGTAACGCTTTGTTTCCTTAATATCTTCAAGAGTCATTGCTGGATTTTCATCAAACCTTGCAAACATGTTCATATATGCAAGACAAATACTTTAAACAAAAAAGTAAGGGCTAGGGGCCAATTCTATTTGAGTTATTTCCCTTTGTAGTTCTAAATGGCTTTTTGTATAGGGTTTTATGCTTATGCTAGCTATTATAGGCCATACATGGGCCGATCAACTCCTACCACAGCTTTTGATGGAACAATTTGATACTTTTTCTATACAATGTAGACACATTGAACATATGCATGAAGGAGTTTGGTTCAGAAAAAATAATTTTTAACAAAATTACAGCTGTGAGAACTTAGACATTTTTTCCCTATTAATGCTTTTGTATAGGCATTGATGGTGCCTTCATGGGCCTATCAACTTCTACCACAGCTTTGAATGGAACAATTTGATACTTTGCCTATACTATGTTAACACATTGAACATATGCATGAAGGAGTTTGGTTCAGAAAAAATAATTTTTAACAAATTTACAGCTGTGAGAACTTAGACAATTTTTCCCTAATAGGGCTTTTGTATATGCATAGATGGTGCCTTCATGGGCCGATCAACTCCTACCACAGCTTTTGATGGAGCGATTTGATACTTTGCCTATTCAATTAAGACACATTGAACATATGCATGAAGGAGTTTGGTTTGGAATAAATATTTTTTGACAAAATGACAGCTGTGAGAACTTAGACAATTTTTCACTTATATGGCTTTTGTATATGCATGATAGTGCCTTTATGGGCCGATCCACTCCTACCACAGCTTTTGATGGAGCAATTTGATATTTTGCCTATACAATATAGATATATTGAACATATGCATGAAGAAGTTTGGTTTGGAAAAAATAATTTTTGACAAAATGACAGCTGTTAGAACGTAGACAATTTCCCCTAACAAGGCTTTTGTATATGCATAGATGGTGCCTTCATTGGCCGATCGACTCCTACCACAGCTTTTGATGGAACAATTTGATATGTTGCCTATACAATAGAGACACATTGAACATATGCATAAAGGAGTTTAGTTCGGAAAATATAATTTTTGATAAAATGACATCTATTAGAACTTAGTATATTTTTCTGATATAAGCTTTGATATATAGAGCTTTCAGGTGTGAATAATTTTGTGTATTTGATCTTAACCAAATGTTCCAGATTGCAAGCTTTAGGATCATTTGCACAGATTCTACTGAAACCTTGTTTTCACAGATTCTACTGAAATCTTTTTTTTCAAAAATAGGGTCTGCTGGTTTGAACTATTACTTGGCAAAAAAAACACTTGCCAAAACTAAGTTTTTTCACTGACTCTTACTGTGCGGGGGGTATCTAATAAGCATTGCTTATTGACTTTTTTCATTTATTCTGACATTTTTTGTTTTACTAAACCTGTGATACATTTATGTCATGGACTGGCCCTTTTACAGGCCTCTTGATAAGAGTGCATAATTTTAAAAAAAATATTATTTCTAATACAAAACATATGCGGCTTGTTCTGAAACTATTGAGAAATGCATTTTAACATGCAATTTTTGGGGTAGGCATATGAAATTTGCCAGGAAGTATTATTGTCCTCTTGCAAAGCTATTTTGCTATATGATTTTGGACAATCTGGGTTGACATTTGCTCTTCTGCTACCTTAGTAACCATAGGTATCAACTACCAGAGCACGTCATAAACACTTAAGGTGTTTTGAATATTCAATTTTACAATCAGTATGACTTAAACAATAAAAGTAAAATATTTTGGAACTAATATTCAACCAAAACTGCCATTCCTTGCATTATTTGACAACAAGTTTGTTATGTTTTCAAATAAATAAATGGTACATTTGGAGCATACTTGAGGATACTCCTAAATTTTAAATGTCAAATTTTAGACTTCGGCTTCACTGAAAATGAATTTACTGAGTGCAAACGCCTAAATCCAATTTCAAACTGACAATAAAACCAATAATCATTAGATGTTGCTTTCGGGACTGAAATAGCGCCATGCATTAAAATCAATAAACCACTAGTGGTATACGTCAGATTTTCGGGTAACGTTAAATGACGTCTATAACAACATTGTGTACATAATGACTTTATACGCCAGAAATAAGATTTCAAAGTATCCTTTATGTCATCTAACATTCATGCTCCTGTATATGAATTGAATTTATTAAACTCGTGGCGAAAAAGAGATAAAATACTTTTGACCTTCATTAAGCTACCATTTGTCATAAAGATCTTTGTTTTGTCTATTTTTGAGTGTCCTTTTACACAGGTTTAACTGTACCTTTTTTCTACGCACAGGGAGAAGAAGAAGCAGAAAGTAAGAAAAAAAGAAGAAAACGGTGTACCTGACTATGTCATAGTGAAGGAAGGTTCTAAAGCTGGTATGGATCTGCTTAAAGACAAATTGGGATACACATACACCATGCGAAAGGTAATTAATGTAGTGCTATAGGAAGGTTCTAAAGCTGGTATAGATCTGCTTAAAGATAAATTGGGATACACATAAACCATGAGAAAGGTAATTAATGTTTCTTAGTCCTACATTTTGATGAAAATTTTATGAAAATCCGGTCAAAAATACCAAAGTTACAGATGCATGAAAATTTGCATAAAAATGTGAACATTCACATTTGTATGCAATTTTTCATGAGTTTTTATGGTGGGCAATTAAAGCAACAAATATCTTACAGTTCTACTCTGTTAATTTCTTATATGGTTTTTAATCATAGCTGCCCAACTGATCAGGGTCTCCGCTGTTTACTTACATAGTCTTCTATCCAAATTTGAATAAAAGTGAAAAATAGCACCCAACAACCCTGAAAATGGAAATGGACTGGTCCAATTGATAAGAGTGGGAAAATTCCATTCAGCTGAAATGGGTTAAATTTTATAAGACAAAGAGGGCAAAGGTCAATTGGAGAATCAATCCTGTGAACCTTGGTTTACTGAGCAAGTGGTTTACTCACTACTACTAGGTGATGGTAAGGTAATAAGTAATAGTAATTATGGCCACATAACTTAACAAAAAAAGAAAAATATACGTTCCCTGTGCTCTAAATTAATTTCTGGTATTCTTAAGTACTACATTCTCTGTTTTTCATAACATCTCTTTAAATGTGAATAATAGATTTATAACAAAACAAGAGAACACAATGTTATTTACACCGAGTCCCGTATATTCATAATAGGAAGTCCCTCTCATGAATTTGTATTCATTGTACATGTATTTTCTGATGAAGGGTACTGGAGGTTTGGTGGTCGTGTCATTGGTGGTGATATGATATTAAATTTGAGATTCATTCATAAATTATTTGTTTTGTCTTTACAGTTGAGCAAGAATGCTACTAAATGTAACTGGATTTGTTCCATTCGTAACAAACACCTTCGCTGTCCAGCATCCGTATGCCAGGTGGACGGGACATTTACCCCAGGAATCTATGACCATAAACATCTTCCTGGAGAGAAAACAGAGAAGTAAGAATATATCAACAGGGGACATATATTCCACTCGTCCACTCATAATTACGAGTGAAATCTAGAAAGGACGAGTAATTCTTCCCAAAGCACTAGTCACTCGTCCTGGAGGACCAGTGCAATATTGAAATATTTTTGTCCCCTGATCAAACTACTTAATCTTTGTGTTGTCTGCTGATAACCTTTGCAAACAGTTTTTTCACAGATCAGGCCTGAGCTGTAGATAAGAAATATCTTTAAAAAAAAACCCATCTCCTAAGCCACTGGTCCAAGTTCAAAATAATTTCACAGAAATGTTCCTCTACCAAAATTGCACAAATGGTTCTGCTTGGGTTAAGAGAAAGGCTGCCTGAGTTGTTGATGAGAAACATCTTTAAATGACATCTGAACCACTGGTCAAAATTCAAAATACTGGGTCCGGTAGTGCAGATGTTTCAATTCTGACTGCAGATCAAGGGGTTGTGAGTTCAATTCCAACCCGGTCCCATACTTTCATGTAGATTCGACATAACCATTATGGGCTTTTGACTCAGACTGGGGCGTAAAACCTCAAACCAAACAAAAAAAAATAATTTCACAGAAATGTTCCTCATTATCATAATGCCCTCTCAAAAACCCAGGGCTTAGGCTAGTAATCCAGGACCCCAGAGTCCTCTTCTTAAAAAGTAAGAAGCCTCTATTGCAAACAATAGGCAGGGTCCCAGATAAGAGTGTGTAAAAGATTTTTTTTCTTATTTGTTTACCAAAATATATGTTGTGGGTACTCAAAAGAACCGTCTCGATGAGATGGTTCTTTTAGGCAGCCAAGACACTTGTTTAAGCTGATGGGTAAGAAAAAAGTTACAATTTTACGTTAGAAAAATTTGCTTAATTTGCCCTATGAATATAGAACCAGATCAGACTGATCCTAAAGGAGCAGTCTAATCAGGATTCATAGCATTTGCTTCCATGTTGAAAAACTTGAATATATGCAGCAGACTTAAAAAGCAGACAACTTTTTTCGGACAAAAATATAGTGGTGGGGCTACAGGCCTCAAAATTTTTCTTGTGGCCTACTGGTCCTTCTGGGCATGTGGTCATAATTGTTCACTCCTCCTTACTCCAGTTGCACTCGTCCTTAACCCTTAATGCTCCAATCGCAACAAAAGTCGTCTGCTTTTCTCCTCTGCTGAAATGTTTAAGAAGCCTCTATGGCAAACAGTGTGGACCCAGATCAGACTGCTCCTATAGGAGCAGTCTGTTCTGGGTCCATGCTGTTTGCTTTTATACTTTATTTGTCAGTAATGTTAGGCAATTATTTGCAGCAGACGACGTCAGCAGACAACATTTTAAGATGCATTTTTTCTTGGCGCTTTAAGGGTTAATCTCGTGTTTTAAAGGAGAATAAAACAGCAATTACTTGTGAAAACCTAAACACTTTCACTCATTCTCCATCTGTGAAATTTGAGTGGTCTGTTCGCATGATGCCCACTTTAACTTCCAGTTAAAGTAAAAAAATTGGTATTACAGTCAGTCAAAATTGAAACAGCAAGATATCTTTTCTCCCACTGAGCCTGAACTTTTTGTTGCTGTTAGGAATCATCCAAGCCTAGCAGACAGACCTTTCTTATGTCTCCCTGTTTCGACATGTTTTTATCATCTATTTTCAATAGTAAGATCATTAGACATTTGCTGAAAGCCATTTTCATACACAGGGATGAAAGCCGGAAAGTGTCAGCTTTACGTATTTATGTTTTATTAACTGCCGGAGACATAGAGAATACTAGGTGAATGTATTTTGATATCAAGTTTACCAGGCAAGTCTTTGAGAGCGCTTGTTGACATTGTGAGGCTTGCGGAGCGATTTAACTTGATATCAAAAGACGCGAACCTGGTATTCTATTTATCAGTTTACCTATTGTTTCCCTCTTCAAACTAGCGATTATGATGTAGTTTTCGATTTTTGTGTTGATTCAGCGTCATTAGTGACTTCATTCAAAAAGTGCAGCGTCATTCAAAAAGTGCACCCTTCAAGCCACAAGACAGGGTGCTTCATTTGTTCTTGGGGAGCTACACAACATGCCCCACATGCATTGTGCCTGGTTAAGAACTAAAATAAAATAGAGCTTTAATATATATACCTCAGACATACCAACAGATTTAGTTACCGCATCAAAACCTTTAGAGCAAATCAACCAGTATTAAGTGCAAAGACGACCTGGGTTTGACCAATTTCATTGGCTGCTGACCAGTGTAAATATCCGGTATGGCATTCAGTTGACGTTTTAAGCCTTTGAAACAGTTTTCCTTTATTTTTGAAGGGGATGTAAGATATGATAGTTAGTTTAAGCTTTTTTTCTCACAAACAATCACTAATGCCCCCCAAAGATCTACTTGTACTGTCGGGCAAGCAAATGAAAATTTCCGCTCGTCCTTATCCAACTTTCATTCATAAATACGAGTGGATGTGTGCTAGTTTTGAGGCTTTGGTAGGGGTTAAAGTGTTGGAAAAGTTATTTAACCCTTAAAGCGCCAATCACAACTGCAGCAGACGAAAAATTTTGCGCCACCTTTTCCAATTTTCGACAAAAATAAGGTATGATATTACATGAGAATTGTCTGCCAGCAGACAATTCTCATGAAATATCATGCCTTATTTGTTAATTTTGAAAAAGCGGCAAAATTTGCAATGGTCGTCAGCTGCAAATTATAGGTGGCACTTTAAGTGTTAAAATACAATACTTTCAATTTTCCTCAGACCAGCAGAGGTAGTGATAGCTTATAACCAATCATTCCTGCGGAACTCTCGCAGTCAGGCCGAGGACAGTGAGGAATGGGAGGATGATGAAGACGAATACTACGATGATAGTGACGATGATGACGATGACGAGGAGGACGGATTCGATTATGGCGACACCTCATTTGGGACAATTAAACGAACATCCAAGAATAGGAAACAAGATAGGGTAGGTTCTAATTTTGAAAAAAATTCCTCCCCCATTATAAAAGCCTTATTACATGGCTTTGTATGTATGTCTTATTAACTCTTTACGCTCTGGGTAATTGTCCCCGGCCTTTTCGAACAAAAACTAGGGGACATAGTATTCGGCTTCCAGTCCCTCTGTCCTTCCGTCTTCCTTCAAGTAGTAGGTACCTTTTGTATGCAACTCCTCCTTCAGTTTTATGCCGATTCTTTTGAAACTTTACTGGTGTTAAGGTCATGGTCTAACGTTGTGCATATTGTTTCGAGGTAATCCTCAGATTATTCTTTGTCACTTTTTTTTCTCATGTTGAACTTAGACATTTTTAACCCTAGTGAATAGATGCTACGTATCTTGTATGCGCAACTCCTACAGTTTTATGCCAATTGATTTGAAACTTTACAGATGTTTTGGTCATGGTCTGAAGTTTTGCATATAATCCTCAGTTTATTTTTTGTTACTTTTTTTCACAAATTGAGTTGGTCACTATTTAGGCATTTATTACTATCAAAATATGGATGTGCTTATGATAAAATTCTCAGATCATGATTTTATCTGTTTTGTGTACTTAGTCAATTTAACTTACTCATTTCATATATTAAAAGACAAACAGTAAGTGGCGGGGTGACATAAATTCTCTGAATTGGCTTGTTTTTCATGCTTTTATTGTCGTCTGCTGACTTTTCAAAATTAACTTTTCAAAAAATTCTTTCTGGCACATTATCAGTGTCAAATTATGCACTCTTATCTAGAAGTCTATACAAGAGGTGTTTCATGTTTATTTGAACAAATTTGACAATGCCGTTACTCATTTATTTCTCGTTATATTACGCAATAATTGATTTCCATGGTTAAGTCTGATCTCCAGGAATACGCAGTTATCAAGAAAACAGTTCTCAATTTTTATTTCTGGTTTGAAACAGTCTCTGAAGATGAGTAGTCAAATTTTAAGCGTTTAGAAATGCTGTCTGAAACGAAATGTACTAAATCTTTCTCGAACAATTTCTCTAAAAGATATGACGTTTTTCTCTTGGAACCTTTTATATATTGTACATAGATAATTAAAGTATGTTCTGTTAGAAAATTAAGCATTCCTGTTGGATATTTACTCTTTGGAAGCAACTTGAACATCAAATTTTAGGGTTTACAGTTTCCATAGCAACACTGAATTGTATGCAAAATACTTAAATGCAATATTTGGTGATCAGTTTTATCGGCAATAGATACTTAAACTATCTAAGAAATTGAGTCGGCTGTGAGTTTTCAGAATTTGTTTTTCAAACTTCTCCCAAGACACATTTTATACATGAGATACGCATTTGGGCACTTGTATGGAAGAACTTATTAAGCCCAGTTTCCAAGAAAAAAACACACGCACACATAGTCTGTTTCTCATTTATATAATAGACTGAGCGTTCTCCTAATTTCAAAAGATAATTGCACACTTAATACATATTTTCCTAGAAGATACACCCCTTTTAGCTCTTAAAATCAGTAAAAGGGGGGGGGGATGTTTTTAGGGCTGCCGTGTTATGGCTATGCTTTAAATTGTCATCTTGTCTATTTGGCAATAACAGGGACACATCCGTTATGGATGAAAAAGCAAAATTTGTTTGTTTTATTTATATGAAACCGCAAAAAATGAAATTCAAATAAACATGAAACAGGTCTCGTATAACCCTTTACTCCATAGGCTTTTTTTAGATCATAACATCATTTTCTATTTTTAGCGTCATTGAAAAAAATCCCGTTCCATAGAAAGTCGGCCTCAAAATACTGAATTGGGCAGATATTTTGGAAATTTTTATCGTAATCCAATGTATTTCTCAAAGCAATCATATGTTGTGAATTCTTTTAAATTCACGGAGTATCCCATCAGGATATACATCAGTACATTTTAATTTCAAAATTTGACCAAAATTATGTTTGTGCATGCTCTCCCTTTAAATAATTGATGGATTTTAGCCATTCTTTATATATTTTATCATTGTGCCACAATAAAGAGCTGATTATAATTTTAGTTAGCATGCTTGCCAACTCAATTCGCAGTTATGGACATAGTTTTCCTCTGAAAACACTCAGGGTTTGCACAGGCTTGAAAAGAACTTGAATTTAGAAGGCTTTCTTGAAAAGTACTTGAAAATTAAATTTGCCTTGAAAAGTACTGGAAAATCACTCAAATGCCTTGGAAAGTCCTTGAATTCTTCTATTTTCTGTAGGACATAGCACTGTTGATAGAGATCTAAATCAGTATAAAATTGTTGTGCCTTTATTTGGTGCAGCATTTGCTGCACCAAATAAAGGCACAACAATTTTATACAAAATTTCTTGTAGTAATTTCTCCATTGACTCAGTCTAGCATTTCAGGAGTAGAATTTTAACACTTATATCAGGATTTTTCATAAACTTTTAGTGCTTGAAAACTGTAGGATAGTCTTGGAAAGTCTTCAGAAGTCCTTGAATTTTACTCAAACTTGCCTGTATGAACTCTGACAATGCTTTTATTCATTCTTATTTCAGAGGGAGCACCCATCGTTCCTGGGACCAACATGTACAATTAACCTGACAAAGTGTGATACACCCGGCTGTAACTGTAAGCTGGTACACTGTCCATTTTGTGACAAAGACCACTTCAAGCCTGCAAAACCGGCCAGAGTTCAGGACCATCTAGAAATGTCACACTTTGCTCATGGTGTGCAGTTTGATGGTATGAAGATTGAGGGTAGGATAGAAAAATCCGTCCCGAGGATCACCATTTGGCATCACTCAGCAAGCCTTGTGATGCCAAACTGTGATCCTCAAGACGGATTTTTCTATCCTACCCTCACATGAATAATGGATTCTTTTTCTTGCTCACCACTGTTTTTTTATTTTAAAATAAGCTTCCAGAAGTCCCTGAATACACTAAGATGTAATTTCATATGATGACATATTTTTAACATATAACAATGACGTCACTTGACGACCATGTGCGTGAGTTCCAATACAACCAATGTTTGTAGCCCTCACGTGACAGTCTGGGTAAGATAGCATGGGTAAGATAAGATTTTCTCTCCCAGGGTAAAATATCAGATATCCTTATCCGGTGTTCAAGAAAAAATTGTACACAGTGCAGTGGCTCAATTGGTAGAGCGTTAGACTAGGAATTGAAGGTTTTTGATTCCAAGACTCAACGGTTCGACACAGGAAGACAGGAAACAGGGTTCACACAGACCTGGAAAAGTCCTTGAATTTGACCTTGGTTCTGGAAAACTCCTTAAATTTTATAATTGGGGCATTTGTCCTGGAATTGTCCTGGAATTTGCAAAATTGCCATTGGATTGGCCAGAAAAATTCAAAACACACAGGGGACAAAAATTCCACTCGTCCGCTCGTAATTACTAGTGAAATCTAGAAAGGACGAGTAATTCTTCCCAAGCACTAGTCGTGCTTTGGGAAGAATTACTCGAGGAAGTCATATTACATATAACTCCCTTGTGTTCTTTATAGCATACACTTTTAAAGGACAAGTGCATGAGTTATTTTAGAGGACAAGTGAAAGTTGAAAGTCACTCGTCCTGCAGGACAAGTACAATATTGAAATTTTTTTGTCCCCTGACACATAAATTTTCTAGATTTATGGAATTTCACCCCTAAATTATAAGTTGTCTGCATAGCTTCTCCGGCAAATCCCTGAGTTTCGGGCGCACCTCTGTTAATCTTGTGAGTAATTTTGGTCTTTCTGTTTACATTTCAATCTTTATATGTGGTTTAATTACACTCCCTGCAAACTTTGTTTGTGGTGGGTATACTGTTTTCATGTTGTCCGTGCAATTCCATGAATCAGGTATACTGTTTTCATGTTGTCTCTGCGTCTGTCTGTAACTGTACTAACGTTTTGTTTCCTTAATATCTTGAAGAGTCATTGCTGGATTTTCATCAAACCTTGCAAACATGTTCATATATTCAAGACAAGTACTTCAAACATAAAAGTAAGGGCTAGGGGTCAATTCTATTGGAGTTATTTCTCTTTGTAGTTCTAAATGGCTTTTTATATAGGGTTTAATGCTTATGCTATTATAGTCCATACACAAGCCGATCAGCTCCTACCACAGCTTTTGATGGAACAATTTGATACTTTTCCAATACAATTTAGACTCATTGAACATATGAAGGAGTTTGGTTCAGAAAAAATAATTTTGCACAAAATGACAGCTGTGAGAACTTAGACAGTTTTTAAGTATTTCATCAAATGGGTTGGGTAATAAAACAGTTAGTTCATGCCTGTTTGAAGTATAGTCAGCCTCGTGCAATAGTGCATCAGGTCGTCCATGGCACCTAGGGGTAATAGTTTTGACTATACTAAAAACAGACATGAAATAACTGTATATTATTTCATGGGTTGGCCTATCGTTTTCTTTGTTTCAGATTATATGATAGTAAAGTGTTTCAAGGATTGCGGCCAAAAGAAGTTTGGACATTATCACTGTGTGTTCTGTAAAGAACAGATTATCAAGCGGACAGCTTATGGGAGACATTTGTCGCGACATATGAAAAAGAAGGTACACGTTCTTAAGGCATAATGGCGAGAAAACCTGTCTTCGTGGTTTGCGACAAAGTGAGATTCAAACCAGCCTGCTCATCTACAGATACTAGCTAGAAAGTTGAAATTTCACTTGTAGCAAGTTCGGATATGATACTTTCCAATAAGCAAAAAACAAAGGCAGTGATCAGACTGACCAGATGTGCAGTCTTCCGCGCAGGCTGGTCTGAGCCTTTGTTGTTTGCAACCCCCCGAAGACAGGTGTTCTCGCGTTGTGGCCCATTATAGCTCATCTTTAATCCTCCAACCATTCACAGCAATTGTGGTCTGCTCACTTATGTGCTTGTACTCTATGAGCCGTGACATGTGATTTCCAACAATGTGGTATTTCGAGTAGACTGAGGCCAAATAAAAAGAATACCTGTGTTTAGGGTAACCAGACCCTACCTAAATTTACAGGTGAAACCTAGAAATGTTTTTAGGTTTTCTGGAAAAAATATAATTGTATGCATTTTGAAAGGCAAAATTGCTTTTCAAAATGCATTAAATTGTATTTTTTTTTCCAGAAAAAAAAATAATTAAAAAAAATCTGTGTGCCTACCTTACCTAAAATCTTCAAACCTGTTACCCAAAACACACTTATTTTTTATTTGGCCTCAGATTAGCCTTTGTAGCCTCCTTTTAAGCTTAGAAACTCAAAATGCTGTTCGGTTGGTAGCCTAACAGTCATAAACTATTAAGGTGACTAGGAAAAGCTCTGATCAGACTGCAGGCTGGTCTGAGCCATTGCTGGTCTCTCATACCACATTGCTGGCTCATGTCGTGGCTCATATTGCAAAAAATATGGACCCAGATCAGCCTGCATGTCAATAGGAGCAGTCTGATCAGAGTATATTGTGTTTCTCATCAATCAAGTCTTCGGGGTTTCCGACAGAGTGAGACTCAAATCAGTCTGCTCAGCTACAGAGACTATCTTGAAAATTTAAATTTCGCTAGTATGAAGTCTAGATATTATACTTTCCAATAGCCAATAGCAAAGGTGCTGATCAGACTGCACAGATGCTAAGGCTGGTCTGTGCCTTTGTTGTTCGCAAACCCCGAAGACAGATTTTCTCGCACCAAAGCCCAAATTACTTCAGGCACTATAGTCACTAAAGATAAGAAATAAAAAGTTAAAATCATTTGATACAAAAAATAGAATTCCCTTTTCAGCCTGTTTTGTTTAAAACCTGACAATGGGGTTTTTTTTAGAATACAAAATATGTTTAGGTGTTCTTTTTTGGCGGGAAACAGTTTTCTTTTTATATTGCAGATACAGTGTTTTATGTGTGGCTATTCTAAACATGTGTTTTACTAACCAAAAAAATGTTTAATCAATCTGAATATGGTCACAGGGTTCGCACAGGCTTGAAAAGTACTTGAATTTGAAGGGCTTGCTTGAAAAGTCCTTGAAGATTAAATCTGTCTTGAAAAGTACTGGAAAATCACTAAAAGGCCTTGAAAAGTCCTTGAATTCTACTATTTTCTGTAGGACTCAACAGAGTTCATAGGGATCTTAATCAGTATAAAATTGTTTTGCTTTTATTTGGTGCAGCATATGCTGCACCAAATAAAAGAAAAACAATTTTATACTGATTTTCTGGTACTAATTTCTCCATCATCTCAGTCTAGCGTTTCTGAAGTAAAATTTTAACACTTAAATCAGTATTTCTCATAAACTTGCAGTCCTTGAGAACTGTAGGAGAAGCTTTTAGAAGTCCTTGAAATGTCCTTGAATTTTACTCAAACTTGTCTGTATGAACCCTGGGACATTTTATCTTATCATTTCAGGGTTTACCATCACAACTTCTGATTTTACCTGATTCCAAATTTCCAGACACAATTAATGCTTATGGTAAGAAAAACTCTTTGATTTTGTCCTGCTAGACCAGGTTATAATGGCCTAGGAGCAAATATGGAGTTATCAGGCCGATATACAGTAAAACCTGTCTTAAGCGACCACTCAAAAATAGACAAAATAAAGGTCTTAATAGCAAATGGTAGCTTAATGACGGTCGAAGTATTGCAGAATGCTCCCCTTGGCCTGGAGCATTCTGCAATACTTTTGACCTGCATTGAGCCATGATCGGCTTTGAAAACCAATTTTTGGTCTTCTTTTTGGAGTGGTCGCTTAAGACAGGTTTTACTGTACCTGGTAAGGCAACAGTGGTCATTTATTAATCTCTAAATAATATATACACGGTCTTACACAAGTGATCATTTCATATGAAATTAACTAAATGAGCCTTTGGCAGATTTAATAAATTTAATACGAAATGATCACAAGTGTAAGATTCTGTTTATCATATGACCTTTTAAATACGATTTTATCATCTTCAAAGTTTGTTTATGTTCATGAAAATTTGCTTTGTTGTAACGGACGTTGTCATGACGTTACTTGTTCTTGCTGAAAGTGTTATGTAACGCGTGGTCATAACATTATTTATTACATGAGGGTATCCACTGAATGACAGTAACGTCATATGATTAGATCATTTTCCTTGTTTCATAATGAGCCACTTAAATATAGTTTCAAAACTTTAAGTAAACAAAATTTTATGGGACCAGGAAAACCACCATGATTTATCAGTAGATTGAGTCAAAAGAAATTGTTTTGTAATTTTAATGCACTTGCTATTGAAATGCAACCTCTGATTGGAATGCATTAAAAAGTATAACAGCGATATATGTACATCTTTATACCTCCGGCATTTATGTCTAGGGGTGTATAATTTTCATCGTTCCGTTCGTTCGTTCGTACTGTTACAGCAAAGTTTTGGTTAAAGTTTCTCTAGTGGTGTATATATCAGGAACCACTCATCAGAAAGCATTCATATTTGGACCATAGTTACCCTGGAGGGTTGGCATTCACATCATGAATTCAGACCCCCAGGTTCCTGCCCCTAGGTGGGGCTGGAGGACAAAATCTTGGTTAAAGTTTGTCTAGTGGTGTATATCTCAGTAACAACTGATCAGAAAGCATTCATATTTGAACCCTAGTTTGATAGTTTCGCTGGAGGGTTGACATTCACATTATGACTCCAGACCCCAGGCTCCTTGCCACTGGGTGAGGCTTGGGGTCAAAATCTAGGACACCTACAGTATGACAAAGTTTTGGTTAAAGTTTCTCAAGTGGTGTATATTTCAGTAACCATGAATCAGAAATCATTCAGTCAGTCTCCGGTGAGTGACCCAGGGCCTGAGGGCCATCTTGTTAGGGAGTGAACAATGTGCATCAAGGTGAACAATATCTATTTCCTTTGAAGGTTATGAGATTCCTGTCTGTAAGAAGTACTGTAAGATGTCTGAAGGTAAACACTTCCACTGTCCGAAATGTAACCTTGTCTGTAAGGAACTTAGCATCAAGGTGAACAATGTCTATTTCCTTTGAAGGTTATGAGATTCCTATCTGTAAGAAGTACTGTAAGATGTCTGAAGGTAAACACTTCCACTGTCCGAAATGTAACCGTGTCTGTAAGGAGTGTAGTGTCACAGTGAACCATGTCTGTTTTATTTGAAGGTTATGAGATTCCTATCTGTAAGAAGTACTGTAAGATGTCTGAAGGTAAACACTTCCACTGTCCAAAATGTAACCGTGTCTGTAAGGAACTTAGCATCAAGGTGAACAATGTCTATTTCCTTTGAAGGTTATGAGATTCCTATCTGTAAGAAGTACTGTAAGATGTCTGAAGGTAAACACTTCCACTGTCCGAAATGTAACCGTGTCTGTAAGGAGTGTAGTGTCACAGTGAACCATGTCTGTTTTATTTGAAGGTTATGAGATTCCTATCTGTAAGAAGTACTGTAAGATGTCTGAAGGTAAACACTTCCACTGTCCGAAATGTAACCGTGTCTGTAAGGAGCGTAGCGTCACAGTGAACCATGTCTGTTTTATTTGAAGGTTATGAGATTCCTGTCTGTAAGAAGTACTGTAAGATGTCTGAAGGTAAACACTTCCACTGTCCAAAATGTAACCGTGTCTGTAAGGAGTGTAGCGTCACAGTGAACCATGTCTGTTTTATTTGAAGGTTATGAGATTCCTGTCTGTAAGAAGTACTGTAAGATGTCTGAAGGTAAACACTTCCACTGTCCAAAATGTAACCGTTTCTGTAAGGAGTGTAGCGTCACAGTGAACCATGTCTGTTTTATTTGAAGGTTATGAGATTCCTGTCTGTAAGAAGTACTGTAAGATGTCTGAAGGTAAACACTTCCACTGTCCGAAATGTAACCGTGTCTGTAAGGAGTGTAGTGTCACAGTGAACCATGTCTGTTTTATTTGAAGGTTATGAGATTCCTGTCTGTAAGAAGTACTGTAAGATGTCTGAAGGTAAACACTTCCACTGTCCGAAATGTAACCGTGTCTGTAAGGAGTGTAGTGTCACAGTGAACCATGTCTGTTTTATTTGAAGGTTATGAGATTCCTGTCTGTAAGAAGTACTGTAAGATGTCTGAAGGTAAACACTTCCACTGTCCGAAATGTAACCGTGTCTGTAAGGAGCGTAGCGTCACAGTGAACCATGTCTGTTTTATTTGAAGGTTATGAGATTCCTGTCTGTAAGAAGTACTGTAAGATGTCTGAAGGTAAACACTTCCACTGTCCGAAATGTAACCGTGTCTGTAAGGAGCGTAGCGTCACAGTGAACCATGTCTGTTTTATTTGAAGGTTATGAGATTCCTGTCTGTAAGAAGTACTGTAAGATGTCTGAAGGTAAACACTTCCACTGTCCAAAATGTAACCGTGTCTGTAAGGAGTGTAGCGTCACAGTGAACCATGTCTGTTTTATTTGAAGGTTATGAGATTCCTGTCTGTAAGAAGTACTGTAAGATGTCTGAAGGTAAACACTTCCACTGTCCAAAATGTAACCGTTTCTGTAAGGAGTGTAGCGTCACAGTGAACCATGTCTGTTTTATTTGAAGGTTATGAGATTCCTGTCTGTAAGAAGTACTGTAAGATGTCTGAAGGTAAACACTTCCACTGTCCGAAATGTAACCTTGTCTGTAAGGAACTTAGCATCAAGGTGAACAATGTCTATTTCCTTTGAAGGTTATGAGATTCCTATCTGTAAGAAGTACTGTAAGATGTCTGAAGGTAAACACTTCCACTGTCCGAAATGTAACCGTGTCTGTAAGGAGTGTAGTGTCACAGTGAACCATGTCTGTTTTATTTGAAGGTTATGAGATTCCTATCTGTAAGAAGTACTGTAAGATGTCTGAAGGTAAACACTTCCACTGTCCAAAATGTAACCGTGTCTGTAAGGAGCGTAGCGTCACAGTGAACCATGTGTGGAGGTGCTTACAGGCAGAGAAAGGTCCAGCAGAAGATGATCCTGTAGACCTCGATGATGCCGAGGATTACGAGTTAGAAGAGTCCCTCTTGAAGGTAGGAGTTTCAAATACTGTATATTCGGAAATTTTTGCGAGGGTTTTATTTTCGTGAAACTTCGCACATAGGAAGTTTCCTGAAAATAACATCCTTGCGAAATTACTCTGTCGTTTACTGATGTACAGTCAGGTGCCAAATTAAAGTTCACAAAGTGAATTTCAAGGCAAAAAATAATGCTTATTTTCAACTCTTATAATACTTTAAATCTAATAGAAACAATTTACAGCATTAATAAGGCTTATGTTTGGATACATCATTATGCTCTCTATCATTACTTATGTTCAGAAAAAAAAATCATACTGGAGGTGGTTGCCTAGCACCAAGACAAAAATGGCCAAATTTGCCCTATCCAATACATTAAAACAAATTCCATGGCAACCAGACATTCAATAATTACTTGAGTTTTTGCTATAAAATGTAGGAATTATTGATGTCTTTATGTGTGGATTTATTGCAATTTCTATTTCTATAACAACGTAAAAAATCAACATTTCTTTATAAAATTGATCACAAAAAGGGTGAATATTAGAGTGAATATAAGAATACCACATTTTTGTTTCCATGACAACATCATTTTAAATGTATTATTCTAACTTTTTAAAGACATTTTATTGACACATTATGTTTGCTTTAAAGTCTTAGGTATAATTTGAAGTACATATGACTTTTAAACTTGTATGATTATTAATATTTGTCTTCCACATCCTCATTTTAGGAACTTTGAATCTTGACATATTTTATTAACATTTTTGCATTTTATATTGTTTAGTTATGAAAGAAAGACTAGCAAATAACTTTTTGATAGTCAACATATAGAAAAATATGTCATCTTGGAGAAACATTAAAAATAGCATCAGAAAATCATTCCTTGTAACCATGGCAACCACCAAAATGAGCATACTAGTGACTTTGCAGCTATTTTTATCGGTTGCTTAGCAACAATATGCAATACAGTGAACAAGTCAATTATATTGTGAATAATTGAATATTTGCTTATATCTTCCCCTTCATGTATTTGTCAAGTCCATATTATGAATAAAATTAAAATGAAGAAGAAATGAATGTCTAAATTTCCCATAAATTTAGGTATTTTTTTGAGTTTGTGAACTTTAATTTGCACAACAGTGTAGATGAATCATGTCCTAGTCTCAAATTTTACTCACAAATATGTTTTTTATCGCTATTCACGAATATAAAATTCTCATGAATTTTTTCGAATTTACAGTAAATCTTCAGTACAGTAAATGCACTAGAGTTTTCATTGCTTATCACTTGTCATCAAGGCCCAGAAAACATTGCTGGCCCATATTAGACTGTTCCCAGGGACAAGTTAATAGCCTGACTGTACTTGTCCAAGACAATTAGGACAGATATTAAATGCACAAAGAACAAGGTATAGCGTTTATTGTGCTGTAACCATATATACATGTATATTGATTATTCTCTTTTGAAAACAATGTTAAACCAAATATATAATCTATTAAGGACAGCAACTCCAGATCAGTTGACTTCTGAAGCAGTCAGCTGATCAGGATCCACACCATATTCCTTCCAACATGTGAATTCATCAGCAAAATATGGAACAGGCCTAAGGTTATGAAATTTTTTCATGCTCAAATCAGCTGAGCACGAAATTTATCCTGCTCATTAATGTGAAAATGCCAACAATTGTTGGCATTTTTACATTTATTAGCATGATAAATACAACATCTGAGAGACTTAAAGCAAGAAACTTCTTCATTTGTCTGTATTTTAGTTTTTATGAGCAGTTGAAATTTTGTACTCAGTTGAACTGAGCAGGAAAACAGTTTTATAACTTCGAGGTCAGGATTACTTGAAAATTGGACTAGAATATCAAGTTATTTAACATGTTCAACGAAAAACAATTTGAATAATTTGCCTTTCTATTTCTGAACAGCTATGTAAGAACAGAATTATATTAACATTCATCATACTTGTCCCAGGACTAGTAAATAGAAATCTAACTTGACCTGAATGAAATGGGACCAGATTGGACAAGTCAAGTATGGTATTTCCACACCCCTGTTCAACAATTATAAATAAAAATGGATTATTTTGCTTTTTGAAGAAACCTATCATTTTAAGCATTTAGCAGGTACTAAATGTACAATGTGGTATGTGCAACCAGCAGAGCCTCAGATCAGCATGCGCATATGCGCAGTCTGATTAGAGCCTTTGCTAGTTGCTTGAGTATTCTATGATTATTAAGCTACTGACTGAACACCATTTGGAGTTTCTAAGCTTAAAATGCGCTGCAGAGGCTGATCTGAGTCTACACATGTCAAAATGCCACATTGTCGGAAATCACATGCACTGGCTCATTAATCTTATCCCCATTATTTGCTTGTAGAAACATATTTCAATTGTGAAGACCATCAAGGATCTAAAGATGAAGAGATGCGAGGAACCGGCCTGCTGCAGAAATATGTACCACTGTCAGCTATGTCCACCTAGTCTATACAGACCCACCTATAAACAACAACTTATCGTACATTATATTTCTCACTGGAAGTGTAGAGTCCCATACAAAAGTAAGTTTGGTTTGTTTGATTTGAGGTTCAACTGCCCATTCAATATGTATGGCTTTGATTAAGGGAATTTAAGGCTTGATAAGGCCAAATAAAAAGAAAATAAGTGTGTTTTGGGTAAGGGGTCTGAATATTTTAGGTATGGAAAGCACATATATTTTTTTAAATTATCTTTTTTTCTGGAAAAAAATATAACTTTATGCATTTTGAAAGGCATTTAGCCTTTCAAAATGCATAAAATTACAATTTTTTCCAGAAAACCTTAAAAAAATTCTAGGTTTCACCAGTAGTGAGGTAGGGTCAGGTTACCCTAAACACAGGTATTTTTTTATTTGGCCTAATTCATGTGAATGAACATAAAAATAAAAAATGAGCCACAACATGTGATTTCCAACAATATGGCATTTTGACAACTGACAACTGTAGACTCAGACGAGCCTGTCCAGCCTGCTTTTAAGCTTAGAAACTCCAAATGATGTTCGATCAGTAGCTTAACAGTCATAGAATATTCAAGTGTCTAGCAGCAAGGCTCTGATCAGTCTGCTCGTATGTGCATGCTGTTCTGAGCATTTGCTGGTAGCACATACCACATTGTTGGAATCTCATGTTGTGGCTCAAATGTCATGCTTTTTTACCCTGAATATCAGGCTGAATATAAGGAAAGATTTTACAAAATTTGTCATCTGCTGGAGTCTTGATTAACTAGTTATTTAGATTAACCCTTGCCTGGCCACTATTTTTTGTCCTGAGGGAGCGCAGTGGCTCAGTGGTAGAGTGCTTGACTCGAGACCGAAGGGTAGCGGGTTCGAGCCTCTCCGGCGTCACTGCGTTGTGGTCCTTGAGCAAGACACATTTATCCTAGCTTAGTACTGGTTAAACCCAGGAAGAACCGTCCCACATAACTGAAAGATTGTTGAGTGGACGTAAAGAATCAAATCAAACAAACAAAATTTTTTGTCCTGAAAGTGTTGTCTGCTTTATACATCTGTTGCATTTAATCAAATGCACTTCAGACTAGAGGAGTACAGTGGCTCAGTGATAGAGTGTTAAGAATTGGGATCAAAGGGTCTCTAGTTCAAGACTTGTACAAACCATTGTGTTGTGTTCTTTAGCAAGACACTATATCCTCTGTTTAGTGCTGGTTCAAGCCAGTAAGCCAGGTAAACATCCTGACACGACTGAAAATTAGTAGACTGGGAGGTGAAGCATCAACACAAGCAAAAGTTTTTTAAACTAGATATATTCATGGAAACAAACAATATGAACACAGATCAGACTGCTCTAAGGAGCAGTCTGATCTGGGTCCATATTGTTTGCAATATATGCTAAGAAGATAAGTAGATGAAGGGAGCAGACAACAAAAGTCACGATTGCGTAGTGCAGTCGGTAACGTGTCTGGCTACAGATGCGTGTCTGACTGCAGATCCAGGGGTCGAGAGTTTGATCCCGGTCCGGTTCTATATTTTCATGGAGATCAATCATGAAATAATTTCTACGATCATTCTCCTCCTTTTCGCTGTCAGAATCATTCAAGAATGGCTGCTGTCAGATACAAGCAAAAGTATGTGCGCGAAGTACTTGTTAACTGCTTGTTCAAGCTTGCCGAGGAAAAAGTGTGGTCAGGTGAACTGACCGTTCTGCCATGACCATAGCTGTTGACTTGGGATGTAAAGCAACAAAAACAAACAAATGACTGGTGGGTTAAGGGCTAAATCACTAATTGCAGCAGACAACATATTTAGGTTTAGTTAATTCTTTTAGATGTACAGGGTTCTCACAAGCTTTGGAAATCATGGAAAACCATGAAAATCACGAAAAAAGTTCCATGCATGGAAAATCATGGAATTTGAAAAAACCCTGAATAATCATGGAAAAATCATTGAATTTGTGAAATAATTTGATGAAACCACCAGTAGCCAGAAGACTAGCTGTCAGACACACAAAACTTGAGTGTCTGACAGCTAGTTTTATTGCTACTAGTGGTTTAAAGTTTTAATTATTTCAAAATGCATGCATGGTCTACAAGCATGCTTATTCAAATGCATTACTGTTGCTGCATTCCGCATTTATGCTCAGTGTGATGAACATGCTGCTAAAAGGGGAGGTTGGCTGTCGTGCATTTATAATAGTCATAGAATTATATTGTTGATCATGGAAAATCATGGAAAAATCATGGAATTGTGTTTTTGAATTTCTGTGGGAACCCTGTAAAAAAGGGTGAGGTTGGCGCCGTTAAACCGGTTTAAGCCCTCCAGTAAAATATTTTACTGACCGTTCCAAGGCGGTACTTCTTTTGTGGATCTTTTATGTTTTTGTTCTGTCTTGTGTTTGCTATGTTTTGTGCGCGTCTGTTTATATGTGCTTTGTGGTCACCTGCTGGGATAGGGCTGACCTCTTGGCTCTCGTTTGTGGTGTCTTCTGTGAGTTTGTCACTTTCCCATTGGTATCCTGGGTCAGGTGTGGTACTTGATTGTATCGATTCCTGATCTTTGCAACCTTATTACTTTAAGGATTGGTAGTTTGTTTGATTTGATTCTTTACGTCCCATCAACCATCTTTCAGTTCAACAGGGACGGGTCTTCCTGGGTTGAACCAGTACTAAGCTAGGATAAATGTGTCTTGCTCAAGGACCACATAGCAGTGGTGCCGGTGAGGCTTGAACCCGCGGCCCCACTGTCTCGAGTGAAGCAGGATTGGTAGTTCTTGTTAATTATTTTCCCCTCTCCCCAATTAAAATGGTCATAAACACTTTGAGTATTTTTGTTGCAGATTACAATATATTGAGATGTTTTCAAGCATGCCTGGATCTTCAACTGGCTCCCATCAAGAGCCGGTACCACTACCATTGTCCCCTGTGTGCCAAGATTCTACGTCAGAGGAATACATTTCAGGACCACTTATCCTACTGTCACTACTTCAACACTGGAGAGAGTGTCACTATTGACTGGTATGTGTACAGAAAAACCTGTCTTAAGCGGCCACTCTCAAAAAGACCAAAAATGAGTTTTTGAGACCAATTATCGCTTAATGCAGGTCAAAAGTATTGCAGAATGCTCCAATGGGAGCATTCTGCGATACTTTCGACCTGCATTGAGCTACCACATGGCTTTAAGACTTTTGTTTTGTCTATTTTTGAGTGGCCCCTTAAGACAGGTTTCACTGTAATTGTGTTTTTACCATACTTACCCATAACTATTTGCATGCTTATGTTGTCATCTGCTGACTTTTATCAAAATTATCTTTTTATCCCCCGTTGAAGTCGGAGGGATATAGTTTTGGCGTCGTCCGTCCGTCCATTCCGTCCGTCCATACTTTTTGTCTGTCTGGAACCATATCTCAGTACCTATTGGTCAGATTTGATTCATTCTTGGTACAAATGATAAGTATCTTGGACTCTCGATATCCTATAAGTTTGGTCAAAATCGACCCCTTAACACTTGAGTTATTGACCTTGTTTTGGTATAGGCAATTTTAAGGCAAAATCTATATTAGCTTTTTAGCTCACCTGAGCCGAAGGCTCCGAGGTGAGCTATTAGTATACCAGTGATTCCGGCGTCCGTCGTCCGTCGTCCGTCCGTCGTCCGTCCGTCGTCCGTCCGTCAACATTTTCAAACATCTTCTCCTCTGAAACCACTGGGCCAATTGAACTCAAATTTCATATGGAGACTCCTTAGGATGGGGGAACGAAAATTTGTTCAAATATTCCTGGTCACATGACCAAGATGGCCGCCATGCCCATATATGGTAAAAACCCTTTAAAAATCTTCTTCTCAAGAACCAGAAGGCCGATGATCTTGGGACTTGGTATGTAGCATCGGGGATGTGGGGCCTACCAAGTTTGTTCAAATAATGATCCTAGGTTGACCTTGACCTACTTTACGTCAAGGTCAAATTTGCTTCCTAATAGATTTAAATGGGAATTGTTTTGAAAAGTTTTTTTTTTTTAATACTGTTAAAGCCAAAGTGATTATTCTTACTTGATATGTTGAAACTAATGAGACAATGGCTATAAATAAGTTTCAAAGGTCATGGTTGACCTTTGCCCTTTCAGCCAAGGTCGCTCATATTGTGGTCCCATCAATATATTAAAACTTAGTTTGCTCACAAACCATTGGCCCAATTGGGCTCAAATTTCATGTGAAGACTCCTTATGATAAGTCAGCCAAAATTTGTACAAAATATTTTTTGTCACATGACAAAGATGGCCGCCACGCCCACATATGGTAAAAACCTTTTAAAATCTTCTTCTCCAGAACCAGAAGGCCAGTGACCTTGAGACTTGGTATGTAGTATTGGGGATGTGGGGCCTACCAAGTTTGTTCAAATGAGGATCCTAGGGTGACCTTGACCTATTTAACGTCAAGGTCAGGTTTGCTTCCTAATGCATTTGAATGGGAATTTTTTTGAAAAGTTGATTTTTTTAATACTGTGGAAGCCAAAGTCATTATTCTCACTTGATATGTTCAATCTAGTGTCTATAGATAAGTTTCAAAGGTCAAGGTTGATCTTTGACCTTTCAACCGAGGTAGCTTACATTGGAGTCCCATCAACATATTAAAACATAGTTTTCTCAGACATTTCTTCGCCAATTAAAACCAAATTTCATATGACACTTCCTTATGATTGGTTAGTCAAAACTTATACAAATTGTTATGGTCATGTGACTAACATGGCCACCATGCTCATATATGGTAAAAACTCTTTAAATCTCTTCTTCTCTGGAACCAAAAGGCCATTGGCTTTGGGACTTGGTATGTAGGATCGGGGATGTGGGCCCTACAAGGTTAGCACAAATGATGAATCTAGGTTGACCTTGACCTTCTTTATGGCAAGGTCAAATTTGATTCCTAATGCATTTATATGGAGAAAATCTTAAAATGTTCATTTTCTATAACTGAGTCGAATTCATAATAGTTAAACCTATTGAGACAATGGTTTATTAAGTACCAAATGTCAAGCTGACCTGTGCCCTTTTATCCAAGGCCACTCATTTGGACTGCCAAATACCTATCTAAACATCCTTTTCTCAGAAATCACTGGGCTGTTTGATCGATTATTCATTAGATTGTTTAGATCACTTGACCAAAATGTATATGGTAAAAACAAAATGTGTTCCATTATAAGCTGTAGTTGAACTTGACCTATTTTAACATTATTAAGGAGATCAGGTGAGCGCCTCAGGACCTTCAGGTCCTCTAGTTTGTGTGATGATCTTCACATTTCATCAAAGCTTTTATATTTAACAACTTCTCACTATAGACCATGATTGCCAAGTGCCTGTAGATAAGCATGGCAGTGTCAAAGCTTTACCCCACCCCCTTTGACCCCACCTAAGGGATCAAAGGTCAAATATTTTAATTTCGCAATAACTCGGGCAATTGTTAATATTTTTTGCTGAAATTTTACATACAGGCAGAGCAGCAATAGATATGAAACATATCAAGCGGGATTTCAGTTTGAAGGCCTGGGTCAGAGTCCGTTAGGGGGCGGGGCCCGAGGCCAAAATTAAACTTTTTATACCCCGCCACACTTTAGTGGCGAGGTATTATGTTATACCCTTCGGTGTCTGTCCGTCTGTCCATCCGTCCGTCTGTCCGTCCGTGCTCACCATTTCCGATCGATATCTTGAGTATTTATCCACGGAATTTTTTCAAATTTTGCATACATATTGTTATCGGCGATGAGTGGTATGGGATTGTTAATGGGCAAAATCCGTCCATTTTTAACGGAGTTACTGCCCTTTTTCGTATAGGAAAAATGGTTTCTGGCCTGTTATTCCTTTACTGTTCATGATATCTTAATGAAACTTCACAGATATGTTGCACATCAAAGGTTACATATTGTGACTAAGGACCGTCACTCTGACCTTCCCAGTTTGTGAGTTATCCGCCCTCGATAGGTCTGAAAAAAGGTTTTTGACCTATTGTTCCTTTACTATATGGAATATCTGAATATAACTTCACAGATATGTTTCACATCAAAGGTAACATATTGTGACTAAGAACCGTCACTCTTACCTTTCCCGTTTGTGAGTTATCCGCCCTTGATTGAATTAAAAAATGTTTTTACCAGTAGTTCCTTTACTATGTGGAATATTTAAATGAAACTTTACAGATATGTTTCACATCAAAGGTTACATACTGTGACAAAGAACCATCACTCTTACCTTTCCAGTTCATGAGTTATCTGCCCTTGATTGATCTGAAAAATGGTTTTTGACCTGAAGTTCATTTACTATATGGAATATCTGAATGAAACTTCACAGATATGTTGACCATCAAAGGTTACATATTTTGGGTAAGGATCGTCACTCTTACCTTTCCAGATTGTGAGTTATCCACCCTTGATTGATCTGAGAATTGGTTTTTGACCTGTAGTTCATTTCATCTGTCCGTGCTCATGACCATCAAAGGTTACATATTGTGAGTAAGGATCGTCACTCTTACCTTTCCAGATTGTGAGTTATCCACCCTTGATTGATCTGAGAATTGGTTTTTGACCTGTAGTTCATTTCATCCGTCCGTGCTCACTGTTTCTGATTGATAACTTGAGTATTTATGCACAGAATTTTTTCAAATTTTGCATACATATTGTTATTGGGGATGAGTGGTATGGGATTGTTAATGGGCAAAATCCGACCATTTTGGATAGAGTTATTGCCCTTTCTCCCTTTAAAAAATTGTTTCTGGCCTGTTTTTCTTTTACTGTTTATGATATCTGAATGAAACTTCACAGATATGTTGAACAGCAAAGGTTACATATTACAACCCAGGACCGTCACTCTTACCTTTCCAGTTCATGAGTTATCTGCCCTTGATTAATCTTGTCTATCTCAGTGCTGTTGCTATTTAGGCATTATATATCTCACAAAATAACTTTTGGTGCCCCCAGCAGTGGCGGGGTATTATGCAGTGCTTGCGGTGCTTTTATTCAGAATATGGTCATGTTGCATATCAAATTAAAGCTGACGACGCTGGCAGCAACATGGTAGCAAATATTTTGCCCACAGACACACCCTTGACCCAGGAGGTGGAGTCAAAAGGTCAAACTATACTTACCAGCTCACCAGAGCCGAAGGCTCAGGGTGAGCTTATAGTATGGGACTCGAGCCGGCGTCCGTGCGTGCGTTCGTCCGTCCGTGCGTCCACACTTTCAAACATTAATATCACTGAGACCAGCTTGCCAATCATAATCAAATTTCACCAGGAGCATCATTGGGGTGAGGGATTGACTGTATTAGGTTTTCAGCTAGATCGGATCAGAACTCGTTTCCATGGCAACAGATAGCTCCCATAGGGTTATAATGGGGAAAATCTTATGACCACTTTAGCTCCTTCATTTTTGATTGGTTCTTCTTTATACCCCCCCCCCCCCCCTCCCAAACTTTGTTTGTAGGGGGTATACTGTTTTCACGTTGTCCGTGCGTCCGTCCGTCCGTGCGTCCGTCCGTAACGCTTTGTTTCCTTAATATCTTGAAGAGTCATGGCTGGATTTTCATTAAACCTTGCAAACATGTTCATATATGCAAGACAAATTTTTTAGACAAAAAAGTAAGGGCTAGGGGCCAATTCTATCAGAGTTATTTCCCTTTGTAGTTCTAAATGGCTTTTAATATAGGGTTTTATGCTTATGCTATTATAGGCCATACATGGGCCCATCATCTCCTACCACAGCTTTTGATGGAACAATTTGGTACTTTTCCTATACAATGTAAGCACATTGAACATATGCATTAAGGAGTTTGGTTCAGAAAAAATAATTTTTGACAAAATGACAGCTGTGAGAACTTAGACAATGTTTCCCTAATAGGGCTTTTGTATATGCATAGATGGTGCCTTTATGGGCCGATCAACTCCTACCACAGCTTTTGATAGAGCAATTTGATACTTTTCCTATACAATGTAGACACATTGAACATATACATGTAGGAGTTTGGTTTAGAAAAAATAATTTTTGACAAAATGACAGCTGTGAGAACTTAGACAATATTTCCCTAATAGGGCTTTTGTATATGCATAGATGGTACCTTTATGTGCCGATCAACTCCTACCACAGCTTTTGATGGAGCAATTTGATACTTTGCTGATACAATGTAAGCACATTGAACATATGCATGAAGGAGTTTGGTTTAGAAAAAATAATTTTTGACAAAATGACAGCTGTGAGAACTTAGACAATATTTCCCTAATAGGGCTTTGTATATGCATAGATGGTGCCTTTATGGGCCGATCAACTCCTACCACAGCTTTTGATGGAGCAATTTGATACTTTGCTGATACAATGTAAGCACATTGAACATATGCATGAAGGAGTTTGGTTCAGAAAAAATAATTTTTGACAAAATGACAGCTGTGAGAACTTAGACAATTTTTCCCTAATATGGCTTTTGTATATGCATAGATGGTGCCTTAATAGGCCAATCAACTTCTACCACAGCTTTTAATGGAGCAATTTGATACTTTGCCGATACAATGTAGACACATTGAACATATGCATGAAGGAGTGTTATAATTTTTGTTTGCACATATTATACTGAAATCTTCTTTTCAAAACTAAAGTCTGCTGGTTTGAACTATAACTTGACAAGTTTTTCTCTGACTCTTACTGTGCGGGGGGTATCTAATAAGCATTGCTTATTGACTTTTTTCATTATTCTTGCAGGTAACTAGGACAACCATAAAATCTTGAATGGGTTCGAAATTCGGCAAGATTGTACTAGGGACTTATGAGTAAGCTGCCCTTGAGCATCTGGAAAAATCCCCATAGACTTATAATGGGAGAAATGTTGTGACCACTCTAGTACCTTCATTTTTGGATGGATCTTCTTCATTCTTGCAGATAACAAGACCAAGCATAAAAGCTTGGGTGAGTTTGAATTTGGGCAAGATTTCATCACTGACTTCGGAGTTAGCTCCCCTTGAGCGTCAGAAAAATTAATGAATAATGTTGTGACCATTCTAGCTCCTTCATTTTTGATTGGATCTACTTCATTCTTGCAGGCAACAAGGAAACTCATAATATCTCTGATGGGATCGAAATTCAGTAGGATCCGACCTGGGACTTATGAGTTACCTTCCCTTGAGTGTTTGGAAAAATCCCCATAGACTTATAATGGGAGAAATGTTGTGACCACTCTAGTGCTTTCAATTTTGAATGGATCTTCTTCATTCTTGCATACAATAAGGACAGCTATTAAAGCTTGGATGAGTTTGAATTTCGGCAAGATTCCATTACTGACTTCGGAGTAAGCTGCCCTTGAGCGTCAGAAAAATTAACGAATAATGTTGTGACCACTCTAGCTCCTTCAATTTTGATTGGATCTTCTTCATTCTTGCAGGCAACAAGGAAACCCATAATAATTCGCATGGGTTCAAAATTCAGCAGGATCCGACCAGGGAAAAATGTAGGGTCTAGAGTGATCATAACATTATCCATTAATTTTTAAGATGATCAAGGAGAGCTAACTCCAAAATATGTGATGGGATCTTGACGAAATTCAAACTCATCCAAGCTTTTTGTATGCAAGAATGAAGAAGATCCATTTAAAATTGAAAGTACTATGAGCTACCTGCCCTTGAGCGTTTGTAAAGTCCCCATAGACTTATAATGGGAGAAATGTTGTGACCACTCTAGTACTTTCAATTTTGAATGGATCTTCTTCATTCTTGCATACAAAAAGCTTGGATGAGTTGAGTGGTCACAACATTTCTCCCATTATAAGTCTATGGGGACTTTACAAACGCTCAAGGGCAGGTAGCTCATAGTACTTTCAATTTTGAATGGATCTTCTTCATTCTTGCATACAAAAAGCTTGGATGAGTTTGAATTTCGTCAAGATCCCATCACATATTTTGGAGTTAGCTCTCCTTGATCATCTTAAAAATTAATGGATAATGTTATGATCACTCTAGCCCCTACATTTTTGATTGGATCTTCTTCATTCTTGCAGGTAACAAGGTCAACTATTAAAGCTTTGTTTAAAATTTGGCCAGATCAGACCTGCGACTGTGGAGTTAGCTGCCCTTTAGTGTCTTAAAAAATCCCCATAGACTTATAATGGGAGAATTGTTGTGACCACTCTAGTGCTTTTATTTTTTAATAGATCATATTCATTATTGCAGATGAAAAGGACAACTATAAAAGCTTGGATGAGTTTGAATTCAGTCAAGATCCCATCACCTATTATGGAGTTAGCTGCCCTTGAGCATCTTAAAAATTGATTGATAATGTTGTGACCACTATAGCGCCTTCATTTATTTTTGGATCTTCTTCTTTCTTTCAGGTAACATGGACGACTATAAAAGCTTGGATGAGTTAAATCTAAAGTAGAACCAACTTTAGACTGTGGAGTTAACTTCCCTTGAGCATCATAAAAAATCTGCATAGACTTACAATGGGAGATCTGTTGTGACCACTCTAGCACCTTCATTTTTGAATGGATCTTTCTCATTTGTAGGTAACAAGGACTTCCATAAAAGTTTGATTTTCGGCCACACCCATCCACCAGCTACAGAGTTAGCTGCCCTTGAGCATCTAAAATATAACTATATAATGTTGTGACCGCTCTAGCACCTTCATTTTTCATTTGATTTACTTCATCCCTGTAGGTTACCAGGACATACATAAATGTATGAATGAGTTTGAATTTCGGTCAGATCCCATGACTGACTACGGAGTTAGCTGCCCTTGAGTATCTGAAAAATACACTTTCACCAGGTTTCAAATGCAGTTTTTATTCAGATCTTTTTAATACTTGCAGAAAACTAGAACCGGCATAATATCTTATGTTTTTGAATTAATTCCTGGTCACTGTTTCAAGTTCAGAGTTATCTGCCTTTGAGCATCGTAAATTATGGGGTCTCCAAACATTTTACTGGCTCCATGGTGAGCGATTGTTGCCCATTGGGCTACTTGTTTTTGAAAGTAGTCATGTTGCATATCAAATTAAAGCTGACAACGCTGGCAGCAACATGGTAGCAAATATTTCGCCCATAGACACACCCTTGACCCAGGGGGTGGGGTCAAAAGGTCAAACTATATATTTTTTCTGAAAGTAGTCCTGTTGCATATCAAATTAAAGGCAATTGAGCACAGAGCACCATGAAAGCAAATATGCTGTCATTACACACACCAGCGACCCCTGGGGTGGGGTCAAAAGGTCATTTTGTTTTTTTTTCTCTAAAAGTGGTCATGTTGCATATCAAATTAAAGTGGAAGAAGTGTAGACCTACATGCAAGGTAACACTTTGAATTTATACACACCCTTGACCTCTGAATTAATACACACCCTTTACCTCTGGGGTTGGGTTTAAAGGTCAGATATTGAAATTGTGCAGATGTAAGTTTACTTTTTATTAATCTAAGCACTAAAATATACTTGACAGGCATTTGTTATGATCTGAATGATACTGAAGGTGAACTAAGGGTTAGATAAATGGGATTTATGTTTTGTGATTTACATGTTTCTCTCAAATAACCCTTCTTCGGGGGATATAAATTTGTCGAATTTGTCTTGTTCAAAAAAATCTTTCTTTCAGGAACACTATCAGAGTGTCAAAACAGATTGGATCCAGACTAGGATCGGTAAATGTCTGTCCTGATCTGGGTCCAAACTGTTTGCGAAGGATATCAGCAGATGAAAGTCTCCACCAACAAGGAAAGATAACGTTAACTTGTTGCACGCTGGGTAGTTTTGATTTTTTCTCGTCCCTAAATTTTTTTAAGAAAAAAAACATTTCCAAAAATATATTGCAGGAATACCATCAGAGTGTCAAACAGTTTGGATCCAGATCATGCCTGACATTTTGTCGGGCCTAATCAACGTCCAAATTGTTCTAAAAATCTATCAGAAGAAGACATTACAGTAAAACCACTAAAGAGGCCTCAAAAATAAACAAAACAAAGATCTTAAAGACAAATGGTAGCTTAATGAAGGTTGAAAGAATACTTTTGACCTGCATTAAGCAATAATGGGTCTTGAAAAAACAATTTTGGGTCTTCTTTTTGAGTGGCACTGACTGGGAAAGAATTAATAATGTAATTTGTGCCAGTACAGTGAAACCTGTCTAAAAAGGCCACTCTCAAAAAGACCAGAAATTGGTTTTCAAAACCAATTATCACTTCATGCAGGTCAAAAGTATTTCAGAATGCTCCAAGCGGAACATGCTGCAATACTTTTACACCTTAAAGCTATCATTTGTCATTAAGATCTGTGTGTTGTATATTTTTGAGTGGCCGCTGAAGACAGGTTTTACTGTACTTAAAAGTAGAGGAGAGGGCTCAAATGCTCAGTCTTCTCAGAGCCTTTACTACTTGCATAGTTAAAGTATGGAATTAATATTATCACATGACATCGTGTCTGGGAGTGATATAACGTCATGCAATAAAATTGATAAACCACTAGTGGTTTACAGATTTAGTAACAATACGTAATGACGTCCATTATAACATTGTGTAAAAGAGGGGAAAACCTTGACATTTTCAAGCCAAAATGCGATTTTAAGTACTTTCAATATCATGTGATGAATAGAATCTAATATACATGCTCCTGTATTATTGAATTTATTAAACTTGTTGCAAAAAAGAGATAAAATCGATGCAAGCCTCACATTTTATCTCTTTCCCCAAACTCGTTTAATAAATTCAATAAAACATGAGCACTCATGTTAGATCCTCTATTTATGACTTTATGAGATTTGATTTATATATTACAACTGGGGCTGGCCCATTTATGAATAAAAAAATTGAACTAGTCTACTTACAATAACTAACCATCCCAAATGCTTCCTTCATCATGGGACAAAAATATTTCAATATTGCACTTGTCCTGCAGGACGAGTCTTTTACAATCTTAACTCGCCCTGCAAACACATGCACTTGTCCTTTAAAAGCATATCCAATAAAAACATAAGGGAGTAATATGTAATATGACTTCCTCAAGTAATTCTTCCCGTCCGCTCGTGATTATGAGTGAAATCTAGAAAGGACTAGTGGAATTTTTGTCCCCTGTTCATACAGCAATTTTTCCAATTAAGATTTGAAACGGTAAATAAAATAATTGATATTATGTTTAATACAAAACAAATCAGATCTAAATAGTGCTCAAAGCACAGGTTTAGATAAACAAATTTTTTGAGCGTAAAATTGTGAATATTTTCTTACCCATCAGTTTTAACATATGTTTTTGGTGCTGAAAAGAACCGTCTCATTGAGACGGTTCTTTTGAGTGCCCACGACATATGTTTTGGTTGAGAAATAAGAAAATTAATTTTTTGATACACACTCTTAACTAAAGGTCTGGTATTGGTACACTTTGTTGGCACTTAACCCTTTATCTCATAGAGACACCGTTTAACACTTTTGGAAACAGAGCAGACCCAGATCTTGCAGCTCTTGCCTTTTAACACTTTTGGAAACAGAGCAGACCTGATTAGGGTCTACTCTGTTTGCTCATAGAAATATGATTAGATATGATCCTACACTAGTGGACCTGACAATTATGTACAAACATGAAAGTTAATTTATATAAATATTCATTGTCACTAAGTGGGATGAGCTTGGCATGAATATTCATGATGGAAAGGTTAACTTTTACAACAAATGAGAATAAATGTATTCTTTTTCAGCTAAACAAAGGGGTACATGCATTAAGAGGCTATTTTGGCACTCCTATGAGGCCAAAAATAAAAGTTGCTTTCAGTAGTTTCTTTTACATAATTTTTTTATTAGAGCAATAGCCAAAGTGTAAAACTCTGGTATTGATTTGACTTTTACTGTTGCTATGGTAACAAAAATGGCCGCCAAAATAGGCTGAAAATAGGAAAAATGTCCATTTTGGAGCAAATTTGAGACATTTGACAGAGAAATTAACATAGAGCACAATCAAATACCAAAAAGATATTCAACAGATGATGAGAATTATCATGGATCACAACATATGAAATGGTTTTTTGGTATTCACTCGTGCTGATATCTAATTCTTGAAAAATCGGTCTCCAAAAGCCTTAAATTTAGCCCAAAATGACAATTTCTCTATTTTAAAGTGTATGTTCATGCTTTTTAACATTTTACTTTATTCACAAATAAATATTTCGTTATGGACTAATTTTATTTTCACAGATCATTTATCCATCTAGTTAGTTAATTACAGAAGCTTTTATAGCCCTTCTGGGAGCAGCCATCTTACAGCTGTTGGCACACATTAACCTGAGTTAACCTCAATATGCTGGTCTGCCAAATGATTGAAGCGGCACCTTTCAGTCAATTTCTTTATTTCAATTTTCGATAATGGGTATTCCGTTTTAATTACAATCAACAGCCAAATCAATGCAAATTAAAATGTAACAACTGTCAAACGAAAAGTATTTTGTTTTTCAATAAGTTTCATTTGATTTTATTCTGTCTTTTGTTAGCAAAATGAAGAAAAGTGTTACAAAATATGTCGTCTGCTATTGTAATAATTAGTGCTTTAAGACTTAAATTTTAGAATTGATTATTAAATATGGGCCAAGTATCAAAATATACTCATCAATGCACACACTGCTAAAAGCATTACTGTCAAACATTGTTATTTTTTACCTTTTGACTGATTTATAATTCTGCTTTGGTAGTGTGTAAGCAGGTGGAAGTGATTCCAGTTTTGGTGTGTAGAGATCATTGACCTGAGAATGACCAGACTCCCATTAAGAAGCAAAAGTAATTAATTACAGGCTAATAGAAGGGCATTCACAAACATTGAATGAGAGATTATTCCTGCCATACTGTAACTCTATATTATATGCATTTTTAAAAAAGTGAGAATTATCCCTTTAAGCCTATTTTGTCGGCCATTTTTGTTACCATAGCAATGGTAAAAGTAAAATAAATGCCAGAATTTTACACTTGGGTTATTCTTTTAATAAACCAATTGGGTGATTTTTGTGAAAAGCAACTTTCAGTTTTTGGCTTCAAAGGGGGCCAAATTTCCCCCTTAATGCACATACCTCTTTCAGATTCTTTCAAAACTTCTCTCATTACAGTATAACTGATCGTGCTGAAGATATTGATAAAATAACTAAGGAGCTTCGTCCCTTGATGGAAACTGTTGAATATATGGAAGACCGGCTCACAATGGAAGCCAAGCTAGATGAAGCATTGAAGATTGAGGCATCTGTATCTCCAGCAGTGACAACCAGGACTAGGTCATCAATTAAGAAAGAAGTTGTCAGCGATGATGAGGAAAGTGGGAACGGGTATAGTGAGAATGAGAAGAACTCCCCGGTACTTACACCAGCAGTTCATACCAAGTTTATGAAACACTTGTTGGCCGGGGAGAAATCTGGTCTGGTGTTTGAAGATATAACTGGTACTATTGATGATGATGAGGAAGAATCAGGGAGAGGTCCTAAGCACATCATGAAAGCATATGACATGGATTTGTCTATGGTAATCAGTAAATTTGAGCTGTGTCACGTGATTTCCAACAATGTGGTATTTTAGCAAGTGTAGACCTAGACGAGCCTGTGTAGCCTCCTTTTAAGCTTAGAAACTACAAATGATGTTCAGTCAGTAGTTTACTATTCGTAGAACATTCAAGCGACAAGTAAAAGGCTCTGATCATGCGCAGGATGGTCTGAGCCTTTGCTGGTCGCACATACCACATTGTTTGAAATCGCATGTCGTGGCTCATTAGTTATACATAGGTCTGGATAAAAAAACCTTTTTGAGTATGAAATTGTAATTATTTTCTTACCCAACAATTTAAACACTCATGTGTTTGGTGCTAAAAAATGTCTTATCGAACATATGGCTTGGGTGCTCAAAAGAACAGTGTCTTTGATACTGTTTTTTTGAGTACCCACATCATATGGTTTGGTTCAGAAACAAGAAAAATTTGATTAGGCACTATTATCCTGAGGTCTGTTATATAATCTACAAACCTACAGGTAAAAGGGGGTACCTCTAAATTAATTTTCTTATTTCAAAACCAATACATAGGTTGTGTCACTTGTGTGTACTTAAAAGCACCATGTCTTTTCTTTTGAGACCACAAAACTTATATCACTGCTGCATAAGAAAATAAATACAATTTTAGGTTCAAAATATAGGAGCTGCGACATGAGATTTCCAACAATGTGGCATTTTGACAAGTGTAGACTAGTCTGTGCAGCCTCCTTTTAAGCTTAGAAACTCCGAATGCTGTTCGGACAGTGGCTTAACACTCAACAGAATATTCAAGCGATTATCAAAGCTCTGGTCAGACTGCACGTATGCGCAGGCTGATCTGAGCCTTTGATGGCCGCACATACCACTTTGTTGGAAATCTCATGTCGCGGCTCATATGCTTATTTGGACCTTTGTGCTCACCAGAGCTGAATGCTTATTGGTCCATACATCCATCGCCATTCCGCCAACATTTTCAAACATCTTCTGTGAAACCACTCAGCCAATTCTTATATTTCATAGACATCTTTGGGTGGGGGCACAAAAGTTCATTCAAGATGGTCCTGGACACCTGACCAGTGACCAAGATGGTCACCATGCTCATGTATGGTAAAAGAAAAAGCATTAAAGCTTCTTCATTGGTAACCAAAAGGCCAGTGACATTGGGCCTAAGTATGTAACATTGGGGACGTGGGCCATAACAAGTTTGTTCAAACACAAAATGGACTCTCCCATATTTATTGTATCAATATGATTGGGAAAATCCATTAGGATGAAAAAGGTTTATCAATAAGCTGCATGAATAAAGAATAACCAGAGGGCTCTGATTTGCACCGTATCAGTTACCACTCATATTATTGCGTCGCTTCATGTTGGCCTGATAAACGTTGTCTATCTCATGGCATGTGCCTTTATCAGTTCATCATGACATTGCACTTTTTGAATGACATCATCAATGACATTGAATAGACATGAAAATAGATAATTACTTCATAATCTCTAGTTTGAACAGTGAATCAGCTTGTAAGCTGATATATAGAATACCAGGTTTGTGTCTTTTTATATCAAGTTTACCAGGCTGCATGTTGCCTCGCGATGTCAACTAGCCTTCTCAAAGCCTTGCCTGGTAAACTTGATATCAAAAGACACTCACCTTGTATTCTCTATTTCTCTGCTCACACGCATTAAATGTGGCAATAGAGACATAGATTTAGGTATCTAGCACCACTAAGTAGCTGTATATGCATGTTTAAGTGGTGACTACACATATGGGATATGTACTTAACTCATTGCTTACTAGTGTCGTGTGCTCATAACCTTTGCAAACAGATTGGACCCAGATCAGGCCCGACGAAATGTTGGGCATGATCTGGATCCAATCTGTTTGACACTCGGATGGTATTCCTGAAAGAATTTTTCGAAAAAGTCGATTTTGAAAAAAAATCAGCAGACAACAATAAAGGATGAAAATTGCCCAGGGGGAGGGGGGGGCAAAGAGTAAAAAATAATTTTATCATATGACGTCGCGTCTGGGAGTGAAATAATGCCTTGCATTAAAATCGATAAACCACTAGTGGTTTACAGATTTTCGGGGAAACGTTATGACATCCATAACAACGTTGCATACATAATGACAAAATTGTAGCATTTTTACGGCAGAAATGAGATTTGCACACATTTACTTACGTAAGTAAAATTACTTACGTAAGCAACTTTACTTACGGTGTCATGTGAACGCACTTGCTTACGTAAGTATGAATACTCCTGGAGTAAACTGGGGTAGGTAAAAGTATATTTGCACCACCTCTGGAGGTCATGCAAAAGTATATTTGCTTATAAGTAAATATGCTCCATGAGTAAACTATGTCATGTGAACGGACCTCAAATTTACATACGTAAGCCAATGGAGGATTCTGCAAACCTTTTGACCAGCATTAAGTGATAATTGGTCTTGGAAGTAAGAAATAGGGCAAATATCAGGAATCAATACAATCAAACCAATTTTCTGTCATATGAGAGTGCCCATTTTACACAGATTTTACTGTAACTAGAAGTTTAGATTCATCAAATCCAGAAACAACCTAAGAACTGAAGCAGAAATTTCTTTGTTTATAGCAAAATGACTCAAATGCACAATATCAAATTATAAAGCACATGTTACCTTCAGAATACCACCTTGTGATCCCTGGCTTGTGATATGACTTATGTCTTAAAGAAGGTGGGCCAAAGTTTTTGTCAAAATTTATGAGGCAAATACTAAAATCAAAACATGGGCCTGCTGCCTGCTGGGCTACTACAAAATACACAGTATCTGTAAAACCTTTTTTCTAAACAGAAGAAATACAGTGTTTGGATGTTTTGAAAGCCATACAATCTTTTTTATCAGTAAATGTTGGTTTGAACGAAATAACGAACTAACCAGTTTGTCTTCATGTACTTTTAAAGCTTTTAAAGGTTTTCAACTTCCACACTCATTATTTCAGAAAGAACTGGCTTACAAAACTGTTTGGTTAGTAAAACACAGACCCCAGTTTTTTCAAAATAATGATGCTGTTAATAAATGACTGATAATTTTAAATGTTAATATCACAAATACAGAGATTTCGGTTGCTGATATTGAAAATTGTAACAGATTTAGCTAACATTTTTTAACAAAAACAAAAAATCACTATAGACAATTTGGTTTATCGGTTCCAAAAAATGACCTCTTAATGAAGTCATTAACCTTACGATGTTATGAATGATTGAGCCTTGAAAGCTGTGTTTTGTCTTCCTCTTTTTATAATTCGTCAGTCATCATCTGCATAAACACAATTTTCCCTCCAAAAATCTAGCAAAGACCTATTCAATTATCGCAAAGTACATCGCTAGGTCGTTCCTAAGGATGATAGCACTGTGTTTAGCTTCCTCCCCATCACCATCACGGTCATCTCGCTCTCCATGCTGTTCTCCCCCCTCTTCATCCATGCATCTCTCATGTCGCTTTTTGCATAGGTTATGCATGATAGCACATGCCGTTACAACTGTACTGGCAAAATCGACAGACACATCTAGTCTCTTTTGAAGACATCGCCATCTGCCCTACAAGCGCCCAAATGTGCTTTCAATTGTCATGCGTGCTCTGCTAAGCCTGTAGTTGAACACCCTTTGTGCAGCTGTTAGATTAGCACGATTGGTGTAAGGTTTAAGCAGCCAGGTTTTAAGAGGGTATGCTGCATCCCCAAAAAGAACAATGGACATTGCTATTTCTTTGCCGGGACACACCAGTTTCTTCGTTTTCTGTGGAAACAAAACATTTGTCTCTCCATTGTAATACAACTCTGAATTTCAAAAAACCCTGGCATCATGGACCCGCCCTGGCTATCCAACGTTCGAATCGGTTATAATGTAGTTGTGATCACAAACAGCCTGGAGGATAATTGAATACCAGCCCTTTCTATTCACATAATCGCCATGAGCTGACTCTAGAGCAAGTATTGGGATGTGTGTACCGTTGCTCCTGCACAATTAGGAAATCCCCAAGTATTATCAAAACCATCAATGACACGTTGCAAATCATCATCTACAGGGAATTGTCCAAAATATTCTCAGCCATTGCTGTGCAAACATCATGGATGCATTTACGTACTGTTGATTTTCCAACACCAAAAGATTGGCAATAGTACAGTATTCCGCGGAAGAGGCCATCCAGTACACAGCAATGGCAACTCTGTGATCCAGTTGAAGTGGCTCTCGTAGTGATCTAGCCTGGTCAGGAAAACTAGGACGCAAATCATCACACAAAATCTCGAAAGTGGCTTTTGTCATTCGAAAACTTTCCATCCATTGGTCATCACTAAATGTCCCTTTCACTATGTCAGTCCACCACTCTCGAGATCGCTGTTTCTCCCAAATAGTTTTCTCATGAGACAGCCCAAGGGCCAACCCAGTACGCAAATAATATGGCAGCTATCGCCTCTGTTTTTCAACTAACAGTCTGTACATGGTTGCTGTCAAAATACAACTGATCTAGAGTAACTTTTAAGATACTTATGTGGACACTATTAGCATGTGAACGCAGATTAAATATACTTTTACTTATGTGTGTATATTTGCTCCATATAGCAAAATACTTACAGGTGTAAATTTTGTGCATGTGAACGGGGCCTTAATGTCATATGATAAATAGAATCTAACATTCATGCTCTTGTATTATTGAATTTATTAAACTCGTTGCCTTGCATTTTATCTCTTTTCCCCAACTTGTTTAATAATTTCAATAAAACCTGAGCACTCATGTAAGATCCTCTATTTATGTGCTGACTCACTTCACTTTCCTTAATTTCAGATTTTTGAGACAGCATCGGCTGTTTTGTCAGAGAGCCTGATTAAAGCTTTTAAAAAGGAGAGCTCTCTGAAAGCCTGCCTGAGTATCGTTACACAACGAACAGACACCAAGTTGCTTCATACAGAAACCGATGGCAGAAAGATATACATGTTGACTGGAAAGCTTGATAACTTGAGTCTGGCCCAGCAACTCATTGGCCAGGTAAGATATAACTTTTTAACCCTTTGTGAACTGGGAACAAGTAAACAGGTACTTTGGCAAACCATGAGGATTCCGATGAAATACTGCAGGACAAGGTATTTCATCAGGATTGACTGAGACAAAAATTATCTTCACAGAAGTAAATATCATTTGGAAATTATAGCCTGTGACACATCCATATATAGATGGGTGAAAGTTTTCAGGATTAAACCTGAATTCAGGATTTTGAGTCTGACTTTCCATAGAAAGTCAGCCTCAAAATGCTGAATTAGGGAGATTTTAATAGCTTCTCCTATTAATTTTCAGATTATTTAAACAAAATTAACCATTTAAACATGAAATTATTCATTTTTGTAGGCATCATGCAAGTTTAAAAATTTGAATTTCAAAAGTTCAGGATTTTGGAAATTTTAAACTTTCACCCATGTTTATACAAAAGACAATTTCATTGTATCAAACCAGAAGGAAGAGTCCATTAGTATACAAAAGGTTAAGTTGGAGAGTGCTGACTTGAGATAGAGGGTTACTGGTTTGAGCCTTACTGAAGGCTCTATGTTGTGTCCTTGTGCAAGACTTTTTAAATATAGTAAGTGAGTATGATCAGAAAAGACTACAATCACAAACTGCAGACAAACCTGTGGCATCGTGAGGAAGAGCCACACAACAATCACGAGACACAAGGAAGACAAACAAAGCAAAACAACCAACTCTTTCTTTCCCATCAAGATGATTGCAAAACTAGAATGGACACAAAGCAACACACAACAAAACATAGAATAACCACAATGGGAGTAACAATCGACAACGAATCAACAACAACAGAACCACCGCCTTAGAAGGACAGCAGCCTAAGCCACTGGGGGGTGGGGGGGGGGGGGGGGGCTTAAATGCATTTTACTGGTACCAAATCTTCGCCCTAGATTCTGCTGTTGTTGAAGTACAAACATTGTTAAGCTCCCATATCCAGCGAAGCGATACTAGATGTCTGAATTTTTGGTTTGAGTTTTCATCTATATTCATACTTTGTGTATGCGAGCATCGAAGGCACTGACAAGGTTGTGCATTTGCACAGGCTGTCCTGAGCCTCCGTTGACTTGTTCAACAATGCTTTAAGTACCAAAATCTTGTGTGCTGGCTAATATATTCAGCAGGACAATGTATGATTAGCTTTAACCTTGTCCTGCGGCAAATGTTTTTGCTTAAAATTGGGATAATTTCCTTATGTGTAGAGTATAAAAGAACTGTTATAAATACCCACAACATATACTTTGTTGAATAACAAGAACATATTACCCCTTCTTAGATTGAGGCCTGCTTAACCCTTTGTGTACCGGAAACCCCTAAACAGGTACTGTGGCAAACAGTGGAGACCCTGATGAATTGCTGCATAATGCAGCATTTCATCAGGGTCTACACTGTTTGCTAATACAAAATCACTCTTCAGAGAAATGAAAACAATATTTTTGGAAATTATAACCTGTAACCCCTCAGTATATATACAATGGACGATCCCATGTGTATTGTATAAAACCATAAGGAAGAATCCATTGGTACACAAACAAAGGGTTAAATATTCTGTTACTGACATAGGGCCAGTCAAGCAAAATTCTGAGCGTAAAATTTGCAATTATTTTCTTATCCATCAGTTTAAACATGTGTTTTGGGTGCTTAAAAGAAACGTCTCATTGAGACGGTTCTTTTGAGTACCCACAACATATGTTTTGGCTGCGAAATAAGAAAAAAAAATTCGGTTACACACTCATGAAATAATTTCTACAGTCATTTGTTATCCCTTCCGCTGACTCAGTCAAGATGGGCTGTTGTCAGTTACAAGTGAAAGTATGTGCACGAAGTACTGGTTAACTGCTTGTTCAAGCTTGCCCAGGAAAAAGTGTGGTTAGGTGAACTGACCGTGCTGCCATGACCATAGCTGTTGACTTGGGACGTAAAGCAACAAAACAAAGCACTCTTATCTGGGGGCCTGACTGATTGATTCTGCAACTAACCTTTTTATACTTCCAGCTCATACTGTCCCCAGATAAACCAACTAGCTTCCATAGCCATTCTGAGAAATTGAGACAAAGGGCTGCTGTAATCAAGAAAGAAATAGAAGACTTCTCGGAAGATGATGATCATAAATCCGGTGCTAGTAAAGCACCCACGAGGAAAAAACCCGAGTCGTATAAAGAGAAGATGGCTAGAATAAAGAAGGAGAAGGAAAAAGAAAAGAAAGCTAGTGCTGGAAAGAGTAAGACACCTACAGTTGAAGAGAAAAAGAAAGGAAAAAGTAAAGACTCTAAAGATAGATCGAAAACTGACAAATTAAATTCTAGTTTTCCATATTCGGAAATCAAAGAGATAATAGCAGCATCTAAGAAGGTAGACCAGAAGACTTCTCCAAGTAAAGGAAAAAGGAAGGGAAAGGATAAGGAGATTGTTGAAACACCTGTGGCAAGAAGCTCCAGGGGTAGGCCGCTTCCTCAGGTACAAGATACGTCTTCAAGTAAGACGAGAAGTGGTAAGAAGAAAGTTGAGGTACCATCTGTGAGAAGTTCATCCACAAAGCAAAGTATTAAGGAATCATCAAGCACTCCTAGTCGATACAGTACGAGAGGAATCAAAGTTGATTATCAAAAGATGAGTGCTGGTAAACTTTTCATTAAGGAGGAGGTGATTTCTGATGATGAAGGAGATGGTCCTTTTACCATTACAGTAGAAAATGCCGAAAGTGAAAGTGAAGAAGAAGAAAAAGTGCCAGTAAAGAGAAGAAAGCAGAAGCAGGCGAGCCACCAAAGAGCTTCTGTGATGGTTAATCCTGTGACAGATTCGGAAACGTCGGAAGATGATGACGGTGGCGAGGCAGAGAATGAAGAAGCTGATGATTCACTGTCTGATATGAGTGACTATGAAGGAGCAGATACAGCTGAACCATTTGGCTCTTCATCCAAGGCAGAATCAATTGTTGGTTCAGAACCAACAATTGATTCTGCCTTGGATGAAGAGCAATCAGGCTCAGTAGATAAACATGAGCTGGACAGCAGAAAGAGCGATGATGAAAAACTTAACAAAAATGAACCCAAAGTAATGGTTGAAAAATTGGCAACAGTTAGTCCTGTAAAGTCAGGACTGCCTTCTCCTGTGAAAAAGATGCCTCAGGTTATCACAAAGAGAGTTGTAGCAGTTTCACCAGGAAAAACAGGACTTGGTAGCTCTGTTGTTGTCAGTTCCGGAGATCAGCCGTTGGATAATAAGGATGTTAAGAAAGCAGCAACTGTACCAAATATTTTGAATACTGGGGCAAGGAAAGGGAGCATGGTATCTAGAAAAAGACCTGCTGGAGAGGCCATTAATACAAGCATGACAAAGCGACCAAAAGGTGATGGTGATGAAAGTGAAAGCTTAGAAATAAGTGAAGGTATTGATAATACTCTTGTGACTGATTTAGATGAATCTGGGGTTAGTAAAGATAACCTTAAGTGCTCCTTGTGTGATTTTGTAGCTGAGGCTTTCCCTGGCCTTACTGAACATCTTATTAGGAATCACAATGTCACTGGTCCCCCAAGATGTGATGTTTGTGAACTTGACTTTGCTTCAGGTAAACAACTTGATCTTCACTTAGATAAGAAGCATGGACCACGCAAACAACCTGCCAAGTTTAAATGTGGTGCATGTGAGAGTATATTTAGTAGTAAGCAACTCTGTCAGTCACACATTAGCCGTGTCCATATGAAAAAAGACAAAACTGGCGAAGATCAGAAAAAGGCATCAAAATACTCCTGTAAGAAGTGTGAGTTTACATCCACAGCTGCTCAGGATTTCTATGATCACATGAAAATCGAGCATGGGGAAGAAATTGTTTGTGATGTGTGTGAGAAAACTTTCTCTAATATACACAATTTAAAACTCCACCAGGAAACCGTACATTTGAAAAATAAAACGGCAGCGTGCTATGTTTGTGGAAAACATTTTGACCATATCCGCTATCTGAAGGCTCACATGGAAATTCACAGTGACACGCATAAGTTTTCTTGCAGTAAGTGTGAACGCAGGTTTTCTTGTAAAGCGTCACTTATAGCTCATCAAGAGACACATAAGCCTAAAGAGGAGAGAACGTATAAGTATGTGTGTAATTTCTGTGGTAAACAGTACCTTCTAAAGTCCAACTATGAGGATCATTTGAACAAACACACTGGTGAAAAACCTTACCATTGTAAACTGTGTAACCGTAGCTTTGGTTTCCGTAGTATGCTTGTCAAACATAATATCTATATTCACTCCAGTGATCGACCATACAGCTGCGGTCAGTGTCAAAAAGCTTTCAAATTTCAGCGTCTACTTAACAACCATATGACAACACACACAATGGTTAGCAAGCATGTATGCTCAAAATGTTTCAAATCTTTCACAACAAAGTCATCTCTCAAGGTGCATGAGCAGAAATGTACAGGGATTCTGTCAAAGCAGCATGTTCCTACTGTAGGCAAGGGTAGCACACTGATACTATACACCGATGGAAGGCCTAATGTGTTTCAGTTAGCTGTCGGGAATGAACAGTTGGTTACGACTAGTGAACCTGATGGGATGAGTACCATAGTGAGTATCCCAGACCAGCCAGTGGTTCAGGATCAAATTCTGACCGAAGTCTACGCTGAGCCAACTAATGAATTTATATCTGTGCCAGCCAAGGAGGAATTGACACAAGATTTAATGAGTGAAGAGCTACATTTGCAGAGTATAGTAACTGGTTCAGAAGTTCCTATTGAGAATGCTGAAAGTGTTATGGAGGGGAATTTAGAAATGCAGCCTGATCATGTTGCAGAAATACCAACACCAGGACAACAGAATACCCCAGCAGAGGTGTATGCTTGTAGCGAATGTAATTCAATGTTCAATAGTTTGAATGAAGCTGAGAGTCATATTTTAACTGCTCATGCTCAGCAAGTGATCTCTTAAGCCAAAAGGGTGTACTTGTAGTAAATAGAAATTGTTGCATGCTAGGCTATGATGTTTTGTCGTCAAAATAATCTTTTCAAAAAATTCTTTCAGTAACATTAACAGAGTGTCAAACAGTTTGGGTCCAGATCAAGCCCGACATTCTGTCGGGCCTGATCTGGGTCCAAACTGTTTGCAAAGATCATCAGCAAATGAAAAGGTCATCAGCAAATGACAAAATCCACTGCTATCAGACAAGTAGTTCATTAACTGTTCAACAGTTAGAATAAATTTGAGTCACAATATGACTTTGCACAGTCTCCTAAACCAAGTGTATGCTTGAAGCAAATTTAAATCAATGTTTGAATATAAAACAGTTTGAAAAAATAAAGTTTGAACAGTTTGAATAAATTTTAGTAACTGCTCGACTCTTGGTGCACAATTGAAGAGAATAAATCTGAGGTGGAGCCAGAGGTCAAAAATATACTTTTTTTTAAATGGTCATGTTGTATATTAAATGGGCCTCGACGCGAGAAAACCTGTCTTCAGGAGTTTGCGAACAACAAAGGCACAGACCAGCCTGCACATCCTGGCAGTCTGATCAGCGCCTTTGTTATTCGCTTTTTGGATAGTACCATATCAATAGCTACAGGCGAAATTTTAATTTTCTAGCTAGTCCCTGTAGCTGAGCTGGCTGGTTTGAATCTCACTTTGTCGTAAACTCCAAAGACAGGTTTTGTCGCGACGAGGCCCAAATTGAAGGGAATGAAGAATGGCATAATAATTAATGAAAATTTTGGATCTTACATTCACCTGACCACTAGGATGGGGCTATATTATTGAATTATTCAATTATTGAAATTGTGCACTTTAGTTTCAATTTTTCAACTTGGCATGCAAATTCACACTAAAACAAAGGTTGTACTACATGTAGACAAGAGCTTAGCTTTAACGGCTGGGTCACGACAAATATGGATCATAGGATTGCAGAAGCAGGATTCCTTTATAAGATTTAACCCATTAATGTCAAATGGAATTTCCTATCCTCATTAAGTGGAATAGTCCCTTTCCCATTTTTGGGGTGCCAGGTATACTTTTTCACTTCTATTTCATTTTTAATTGGAAAGTCTGTTAGCAAACATTGGAGACTCTGGTCAGATACCGCTGTCTCAGGCATCTGATCAGGGTCTGTACTGTTTGCCCATGTCTACAAAAAGATACCAGGCTTTCATGGGTTGAGCATTTTTATCAATGTAACCCTTTTCCCGCCAGTCTATATTTTTGTCTGCTCTTGTCTGCTTATCGTCTTAGGTAGCCTATTAGGTCGAAGTGGCTCAGTGGTAGAGTACTTGACTCAAGACCTAGGGGTTGCATGTTTTAGCCTCACCAGCGTCACTGCATTTTGTCCTTATGCAAGACACATGAACCATTCAACCCAGAAAGACCTGTCCTGACATAACTGAAAAATTGTAGACTGGAACGTAAAGAATCAAACAAACAAATTAGGTAGCCTATATTTCAAACAAGGGAGCAGTCTGATCAGGGTTCATATTGTTTGCCTCCATGATGAAATCTAGTCCAAAGTGCACTTGAATAGATGCAGCAGACGTAAAAAGTAGACCACATTTAGAGAACAAAAATATTGGCAGGATAAGGACTTATGGGTTGTTTACACTATATGAATTCCTGATTTCATGTCGACCAAAATTCAGTGCTATAATTTCATTATTGATATAAATTCATTGTGTTGATTAAAATCTGTGGATTCTGATCAGCTGGCTTTATCAAAGCCAGCTGATTTGGATCTACGCCATTTTCAAAAGAGGGTTTAGATTTTTGAAAAAGTTGCGCTCATTGAGCTTGTAAGGTTTTATAGAGAAATTGACATTTCATTCTAATTGTCTCGAATAAAATGTCAAAGTGTTTGTTCTATGAATACATGATAACAGCATTTTGAAATGCTCCATTCTAGTATTCATGCCTATTGTCCAATAGATGGATCAGAATCTTGATGAGATGCAACAAAGTGCAGTCTCAGGCCTTAAGATTTATGGTGGGTCCGGGTCATTGTCCCATGATTTCAAAATATGGCCCATCACTTTCCAAGGCAGTGGGCCCAGTGGACCCATCCTTTTAAGTTGTGGAAAAAAATCTTACTTTAATGAAAAAATAATCTTACAGTGAGTCTACGAACTCCACAAAACAGAAAGTACATGTAGGTTGTCCATACAGTAAAACATGTCTTAAACAGCAACTCATAAAAAGGCAAAACAAAGATCTTAATAACAAATGGTAGCTCAATGAAGGTCGAAAGGATTGCAGAATGCTCCCTTTGGAACATTCTGCGATTGCAGAATGCTCCCTTTGGAACATTCTGCAATACTTTTGACCTGCATTAAGCGATAACTGGTCTTTTTCGAGTGACCACTTAAGACAGGTTTTACTGTATAATCAACATTCAATATATATATATGCATACAAGTGTCTGTGTCAGTGTGTAGGTAAGGTATACTACCCAAATGTCAACTGTGGTTAGTTTGATAGGCTTGGGCTCATCATTTCAGAAAATGACCCACCATTTTTTGCTCCATGGGTCACTTCGGCCCACCATCTTTGAAAAAAATCGGAAGCCCTGCTGAGTCTCTCATACTGCTTACTCTGTCAACAAGTAAAAGAAATGCCTGTAATCTGGTAATGATACGTACAGTGGCTGCAACCTTGTAAATTTGAGCTGTGACATGTGATTTCCAACAATGTGGCATTTTGACAAGTGTTGACTCAGACCAGCCTGTGCAGCCTCCTTTTAAGCTTAGAAACTCCAAATGATTTTCAGCCAGTAGCTGAACATTCATAGAATATTCAAGCGACTTGAATAGGCTCTGATCAGACTGCACGTATGCGCAGGCTGGTCTGAGCCTTTGCTGTTCGCATATTCCACATTGTTGGAAATCTTATGTCATGGCTCTTTAACCTTTTCATTCTGGATACTGATCAACAGGAACTTCGGCAAACAAAGAAGACCCAGAAGAAATGCTGCTTAAGGCAGCATTTCATCAGGGTCTGTTAAAAACAATTTTTAGGGAGATGAATATACCATAATTTAGAAATTGTGACCTGTGGCCCCTAAAAACTCAAAATGGGCTATCCCTTATTCATTGTATCAACTTGTTAAGAAAAATCTATTAGAATGAAAGGATCACAGGGAAAGGCACGGGCATAGTGCCAGACCCAACTTTAGAACGCATAGGAAACCTACAAAAAATGAACTGCAGTGAGTGGTCAATTCTTGAACAGTTATGAAGACTGCCGCTTGTCCTGAACGAACACGAAAACCATCAGAATGAAAGGATTAATGTGCTGTATCAAGCTTTCTGTACCAAGAGTTTATAAAAATTGTAGATTCCCTTTGGCATAAATGGATGGAATTTGTAATGCTTATGATTACTTTCTATTTACCAAATAGTTATAGAGGATCTGATATGAGGGCTCATGTATTAAATGAGTTAAGGAAAAGAAATAAAATGTTAGGCTATGCTGAGCATTTTATCACTGTTTTTCAATGATTTTAATCCATTAAATAGTAAAGGAACACAAATATTTGATCATATGACACTAATATTGCTTTTAAATTGCATTTTTGGCATGAAAATGTCTAGATTTTGCCAATGATAAATGAGCCGCGACATGAGATTTCCATCAATGAGGTATGTGCGACCAGCAAAGCCTCAGATCACCTTTGCTAGTCCCTTGAATATTCTATGACTGTTAAACTACTGACCGAACATTGTTAAGCTACTGACCTAACATCATTTGGAGTTTCTAAGCTTAAAAGGGGGTTTGCAAAGGCTCATCTGAGTCTAGTCAAAAAGCCACATTGTTGAAAATCACATGTTGCGGTTTAAATGTGATGTTATATGTGTCATTTTATAAGTGTATTATGGTTTCTAATACATGACATATTTCACTCCCAGATGCAATGTCATACGAGGGTTAGTCAAAAATAACTGAGCCCTACCTCATAACATTTTAGTTTGGTATTGTAGACAACAAATGTGATTATGTTCTATAAGTATAATATGTCATAGATGTTTTAACCCTAAAAAATTACCCTAGTGAAGCTTCTTTTATGGTTGCTAGGCAACTGAAGATCGTCAGTCAGATCGATGCGTTCACGATCTCAGCCACCAGGAATTTACAGTATGTCTTTAAAAAGCTTGTGTGCTTGATAGTTTTTGTGAAGGGCATATTTGCGACTTATTTGATTAACATATATCATATTGTCTTTTCATTACACTAAGTTTGTTAATGTTTAGGTGAACATTGAGTGTATGCGTTGCCTAGTAACAAAAAACTTCAAAATTCCACAAATTTTCAAATTCACGAGGATTGTGTTGCCATGGAAACAAACTTGTGCATTTAAATCAAGGAACTTAATATTTCTGAGGGTTGGTATGTGTATGTAGTACTGTTAAAGCATTGTTATGCTAATGTATTATGGTTTCTATTAAAATTGTGTAAATATGATTGTGGGTGGGGTAAATTATAGGCCTTCAGGCATATTAAAATTTGATAAATTCTGAAATCAAACTACTACAGTTTCTATAAATTTGGTTCAGTTGGTTTCTGTTCCGTGACACCGAATAGGTAAATGTTCAAGGTATCAGACGACAGTGAATAAAGCCTTGCTTTAACATTACTGTTTCCATAGCAACGCTTAGATTTAGATGTATCACAGCGTGAACACACCCCTCTGACAGGGCATATTCTGTTGCCTAGCAACCGTTACAAAAAACCTACCAACAGAAATAAATTCGCTGATTAAATAGATGACATATAGCTTCAATGAAATATCATCCAAATATATGTCCTTTTTACTTAATTCAAATGTTATGAGGTAGGGCTCAGTTTTTTTTGACCAACCCTCGTATATGATGAAATATAGTATGTGTCCAATCCACTTTGAGATGTGGAGTAAAATAATATGAACAAAAAGAATGCAGTAAATGCTCAATATTCAAAATCATTATTTATAGGAAAACTGGCCGTTTTAGCATATATTTTTGCAATTTAAATCCAGCTGAATGGAATAGTTTTGCTGTGCAATGAATAGAAAAATAATTAAGATGAGTTAAAACTTTTCAAGTGCTGAACTTCAAAAATGGAACCTTCCAGCTGATGACCCGGACTAATCCATACACATTATCATAATAATAACTTGATCTGGCGTACTGTATCACGTCGAGTGGATGAGGTCATACCATCGGATCACCCGTGACACGTAGCGTCTAGGGTGATCCAATGGTATGGCCTCATCCACGAGACATGATACTGTACGCCAGATCAAGTTACTATTGTGATAATGTGTTTATTATATGCCTTTTTTTGTCATTCTTTCTGATTTTAAAACCTGTTTGGTCTTTAATCCCAAAAAATTGCGGGAACGTTTGCCATAACGTTACATTTCTTGACGTCACCACGTCAACATGTTTTCCGTCTCTGGTTCCATGCTTGCAATTTACTTTACGTAACGTTGCCCCAAAAGCAGGTAATCGACGTTAGCCTTGTTTTAAAGGATATTGATATGGATTAAGAAAACCTCAGTTCGTTGATCTGGCTTTCTGTGTCAGATGGCCAGAAAACAGACAGTTATAAAGTCGTATCAGTTGTAGGTATATAATAAATTCTTGTAATCAGTAAATAACTTGCTGAAGAAAGCAAACAAAATAGTCCCTGATCAGACTGCTCCGACTGCTCCTAGAGGAGCAGTCTGATCTTGGACCATTTTGTTTGCACATTCTTTATACCCCCCGCAAACTTTGTAGGGGTTATACTGTTTTCACGTTGTCCGTCCGTCCGTGCGTGCGTCCGTCCGTCCGTACGTAACGCTTTGTTTCCTTAATATCTTGAAGAGTCATTGCTGGATTTTCATTAAACCTTGCAAACATGTTCATATATGCAAGACAAATTTTTAGACAAAAAAGTAAGGGCTAGGGCCCAATTCTATCAGAGTTATTTCCCTTTGTAGTCCTAAATGGCTTTTAATATAGGGTTTTATGTGTATGCTATTATAGGCCATACATGGGCCCATCAACTCCTACCTCAGCTTTTGATGGAACAATTTGATACTTTTCCTATACAATGTAAGCACATTGAACATATGCATGAAGGAGTTTGGTTTTGAAAAAATAATTTTTGACAAAATGACAGCTGTGAGAACTTAGACAATATTTCCCTAATAGGGCTTTTGTATATGACAATATTTCCCTAATAGGGCTTTTGTATATGCATAGATGGTGCCTTTATGGGCCGATCAACTCCTACCACAGCTTTTGATGGAGCAATTTGATACTTTTCCTATACAATGTAGACACATTGAACATATGCATGTAGGAATTTGGTTTAGAGAAAATAATTTTTGACAAAATGACAGCTGTGAGAACTTAGACAATATTTCCCTAATAGGGCTTTTGTATATGCATAGATGGTGCCTTTATGGGCCGATCAACTCCTACCACAGCTTTTGATGGAGCAATTTGATACTTTGCTGATACAATGTAAGCACATTGAACATATGCATGAAGGAGTTTGGTTCAGAAAAAATAATTTTTGACAAAATGACAGCTGTGAGAACTTAGACAATTTGTCCCTAATATGGCTTTTGTATATGCATAGATGGTGCCTTATTAGGCCAATCAACTTCTACCACAGCTTTTAATGGAGCAATTTGATATTTTGCCTATACAATGTAGACACATTGAACATATGCATGAAAGAGTGTTATAATTTTTGTTTGCACATATTATACTGAAATCTTCTTTTCAAAACTAAAGTCTGCTGGTTTGAACTATAACTTGACAAGTTTTTTCTCTGACTCTTACTGTGCGGGGGGTATCTAATAAGCATTGCTTATTGACTTTTTTCATTTCCTCTCGAATAATTTGGTTCTTGCTCTTAAATTAAGAGTTTAATGAGCCAGCTCATTAAAATTTATACCTATCGCATAATATAAATCTTGTTTTGTTTTTTATCATGATTTTCAACTCTGTTACACTGCATTAGTATTATATGATACATTTAATATAAAATGATCAAAACATTAGCATGTTAATGTTCTAAATTTTTTGGAACGCTTATATTTATCTCTTGCTGTTTTAAACTGAACTCTGCCTAATGGGTCTTGGATTTACAAAATTCTTAAAAAAAAGTAGACAGTGAAGCTCCTGATCAGACTGTTCCTTCACATGTAGTCTAATCTGGGTCTGCACTGTTTGTCTGAGCCTATGTATAAGGTAACGGGTATTCAATTGCTTGGAGCCTTTGCTGCTTTTGTCCATAGGGACAGGGCAGCTTTACAATATCCCCTCTTGTTGATTTATTGAAATAGCTATATAGAGTGAGAATGATCCCCATCCATGGTGAACCAACCCTTTGAAGACCAGAAACTCCTAAACAGGTACCTTGACAATCAGTGAAGACCCAGATAATTTGCCACATAATGCAGCATTTCATCATGGTCTGCACCATTTGCTAAGAGAAAGTCAATCCGTAATGCGGCATTTCATCAGTGTCTGCACTATTTGCTAAAAGAAAATCAATCTTCAGAGAAAAAATATACGGTAATATTTTTCTGGAAATTATCACCTGTGACCCCTCAGTATATACAATGGCTTAATCATATGTAGCTTAATGGAAAATTCCATTGGTCTTAAAAGGACTAAAGTATGATTGAACTGTCTATGGCTGTACAGTAGGAAATGGATGTAGCTCTCCGGTCTGATGAGGAGCGTAGTGGCTTAGTTGTAGAGTGCTTGACTCGAGATCAAGGTGCTGCGGGTTTGAGCCTCACCGGAGAAAGACACTTCATCCTCTGCTTAGTGCTGGTTCAACCCAGGAAGACTCATCCCGACATAGCTAAAAAAAGTGTTGACTGGGACATAAAGAACCAAGTCAAACTAGCAAAACTTCGGTCTGACCAGCCTGAAGCTGTTGTTACTTTGATTAAAGATGGTGGCTGGAAGTAGGAACTGTGAAAATGTTGTTGAGAAAATATGACCACTGCTGAATGCAAGATATTGCACATAAATGGCTGCTATAGCCATAACCATATCACTGAATAAATGACTCTAAAATCATAATTATGAATGAACCCTTCATCTAAAAGAGGTGTCCTGTTAAGGTGTGAAATCTCCTTAAAAGTCATTTGCAAAAATCACAGTTTGAAAATTTGACTTCACAAATGACTTTTAGGGAGATTTTAAGCCCTAACAGAACAACTTGTATTCATGCCGGGCGAATTACGTTTGAGCGGAAATCATACCGTGACAGAGTATGAAATGAGCGGCAAACCATATAGTCAAAAGAGTGGATTGAAAAATCATACAAATGAGCGAATTTTCCAGGTAATGACCAGGTATGACCAGGTTGTGACAAGGTAGTGACCCCTTCCGTTCGCCATATAGTAATATTACCATAAATAATAATACTATATGTTGCCCCCTGCTCACCAACGGGGAGGTGGAAGTAGGATTTTGAGCAGGATATAATTGTTTGTTTTTTTGTTTAAAACTGCCATGTTGATTTAAAACTAACATGTTGATTTAAAACTGTCATGTTGGTTTAAAACTTTCATATTTACATAATCACAGTTCAAATATCCACGGCACAGACTCTGTATCCAAGCGCATTGATGTATTCGGAACGAGTAATTTCACCAGATGTATATTTTTCGTATTGCTTCAGAATGAATTCATTTCTTTCTCTCTCTGTCTTTTTATAAGGTGCAACAACGTTGGTTCCTCTCATTTTCACATAGGTTGTGGCCTGCAGCTTTAACAAAACTTCTAGAAATACGAAAATTGTTGGATGTGCGGTGTAGAATTGTGCATTAAAATGCGCATGGAACGATTCTGCCGCATTATTTGTTCTTTTGTTGTTTGATGGGATTTCAGCCCACATTTCTGGAGGGAATTTCGAGTGGGATGTTACATAGTTTTCAAATAAATAGTCCGCATATTTTGAACAGCGGTGATCTTCAGGCGTGGCAGACATTACATCTTCACAGAAACTGTCTTCTACATCAGAAGGACGCAAGAAGTGGAGCCCAAACGAATGTTTCAGCCATTTGCCTATTTCATTACTGCTGTCCTTGTAGTCTTGACTTAAGCCCAGCGTCTGTATTTTTCTCCACCAAGCCTGTCCAAGATGGAATCTGCAGCATTTAATGGTAGCTTCAGGAAATGCTGTTTTTAAAACATTATGCATAGCTACTTCAAAGTCAATATGTATTATTTGTGGCTTAATTTGAAGCTGTAAGTATGCGCATGACGATCGAATGCTATCCCAAAGGTATTGGTACACATTTTCTGACTTTCCTGGCAATAAAGCATACACTAATGATACAAAATGTCCGTTCTTGTGTCCATGTACAGAATACATTTGGTAAAAGAATTTGGGACACGACTTAAATGTTCCATCTACAAATAGCTCATCGGCTTCATTACAAAGAAATTCCAAGTTCGACTTGCATGTAAATATGACTATGCCAGCATCTGAATTATTTTCATAAAGAAATTGTTCACATTTATTGGTATTTGTATCCATTGAATCTAGAGCTGAATGTACACCCAGACGATCTTTCGGTAATATAGGAAACACTTTTCTTCTTTCTCGGTACAGGGACTGAGCAATGCTTTTCATATCTTTGTGTTGGAGAGACTGTTCTTCAAATTTTTGTAGCTCTGTCTGTATAATTTTCGATGGTCTTGCTGTCCGATCATCAGCTCCCTTTCGCTTAACTAGTGTTCTAAGCTGCTGTCTTTCAACTTTCCGTTCATCAGCATCATGACTGTGAGACAAATTTACAGGAACAATTGTACTCATTGCACTGTCTGTTCTAAGTCTTGCTTTACAAGTTCTGTTAGTACAACGCCATGAAATGTCGCTTGACTTCAACACATTGTCAATACGAAAGACATAGCTTTCATAAATTAAACTTTTCTTCCCTTTGTTTGTTTCCGATATTTTAAAATCCATGGTTAAAATTTCAATGTTAAAAGTTGCCTTCAGTAAAATCATATGACTATTTGAATGCGAAGTAGCCGTTTAAAAATATTCACTCAGCTGTATTACATGAAATGGTCAATCTTGCTCAGATATGGGGCGCATTATGGGATAATCGGGCAACAGCTTTTAGGTGATTGAGGGCTTGTATCGGCGTGGGCATGGGGGTCGGCATGGGGTGATTACCTGGTCATTACCTGCCTGGTCAATACCTGGTCATTACCTGGGAAAAGCGCTCTTTTGAATGATAAAATCGTACGCTCTTTTTGGTTATGTTTCTCCGCTCTTTCGTAAAAAAAAATCTGCTCTTTCGTATTATGGATCCGCTCAAACGTAAATCTCCCATTCATGCCATGGGGGCTACCAACTTTGTTGATCCTACATTGATCCGAAACCATTCAACCACTCCTAATTCGTATGCAAGGTCTAGCTTCCAGCAAGCTACTTTGGTTGGTAATCAAATTCGCTCAAAATGAAATGATTACAATTTTTGTGGCATACGGTAAATGTTTTAAAATAGAACACTAGAGCAGCAGTCGATGGTACACCATCGCAAATACCCGCTTTTTTTTTACATATAACCTTTACCTTGGGGTCAAGGTCACACAAAATGTAGCTCAGTACCTTCTACATAATGTGACCTATGCACCTGTGAAGTTTGAAGTTGATATGTCCAATGGTTAAGGCGTAGATGCATTTACAAGAAAATACATTATATGACCTTGACCTAATTGTTAAGGTCACACAAAATGCTGTCCAGTGCCCTCCAAATCATATGACCTATGCACCTGCCAAATTTGAAGTTACTACGTCCAACAGTTTAGGAGAAGATGGATTTACAAGAAAGAAAACTATATGACCTTGACCTTGGAGTCAAGGTCACACAAAATGTTGTCCAGTACCATCCACATCATGTGACCTATGCACCCGTAAACTTTGAAACTGCTATGTCCAATGGTTCAGGAGAAGATTCATTTACAAGAGAATACATTATTTGACCTTGGAGTATTTGACCTTGACCCCAAGGTCAAGGTCACATGAAGTGTTGCCTAGTACCCTCAACATCAGGTGACCTATGCACAAGCAAAAATTGAAGTTGCTACTTCCAAAACAACATGAGGAGATGCGTTTTCAAGAAAATACAATATTTGACCTTTGACCTTGACCTTGGGGTCAAGGTCACACAAAACGTCACCCAGTACCCTTGACATCATGTGACCTATGCACAGGCAAAATTTGAAGTTGCTACTTTGAAAAGTTTATGAGGAGATGCATTTACAAGAAAATACATTATTTGACCTTTGACCTTGACCTTGGGGTCAAGGTCACATGAAATGTCACCCAGTACCCTCTACATCATGTGATCTATGCACCTACAAAGTTTGAGTTGCTACGTCCAACGGTTTAGGAGAAGATACAATTACAAGAAACGTGACGGACGGACGGACAGACGCACGGACGACGGACCGACTTTGGTACGAAATTAATATACCCTATTTTTCTTACGAAAAAGCGGGTATAACTAGTTGTTTGCCAATTAGGCATAGACAAACAGTGCAGACCCAGATCAGACTGCTTCTGAAAAAGCAGTCTGATCAGGGTCTTCCCTGTTTGTTATTCCAACAAGCATTTTGTGAATTCCAGTCCTGATAGCCAACAATCACAGAGAAAAGTGTTCTTAACCTTAATGCGACAATCACAACAAAAGTCGTCTGCTTTTCTCGTCTGCTGAAATGTTTAAGAAGCCTCTATGGCAAACAGTGTGGACCCAGATCAGACTACTCCTATAGGAGCAGTCTGTTCTGGGTCCACGCTGGTTGCTTCTATACTTAATTTGTCAGTAATGCTAGGCAATTATTTGCAGCAGATGACATTTTCAGATGCATTTTTTTTCTTGGCGCTTTAAGGATTAATTCTAGAACATTTACCATACTGTAAGGAATGGACTGGTCCATGTGGTTTAGTCTATGTTAAAATAATGTTTAAGAATTCTTGTTGTTTTTGTTGTTACTCTGTATGGCTGTTGTTTTTAATACCCCCCGCAAACTGTGTTTGTAGGGGGTATACTGTTTTCACGTTGTCCGTCCGTCCGTGCGTCCGTGTGTGCGTGCGTGCGTCCGTCCGTCCGTCCGTAACGTTTTGTTTCCTTAATAACTCGAAGAGTCATTGCTGGATTTTCATCAGACCTTGCAAACATGTTCATATATGCAAGACAAATACTTTAGACAAAAAAGTAAGGGCTAGGGGCCAATTCTATTTGAGTTATTTCCCTTTGTAGTTCTAAATGGCTTTTAATATAGGGCTTTATGCTTATTCTATTATAGGCCATTGCTGGATTTTCATCAAACCTTGCAAACATGTTCATATATGCAAGACAAATACTTTAGACAAAAAAGTAAGGGCTAGGGGCCAATTCTATTTGAGTTATTTCCCTTTGTAGTTCTAAATGGCTTTTAATATAGGGCTTTATGCTTATTCTATTATAGGCCATACACGGGCCGATCAACTCCTACCACAGCTTTTGATGGAACAATTTGATACTTTGCCTATACAATGTAGACACAATGAACATATGCATGAAGGAGTTTGGTTCAGAAAAAATAATTTTTGACTAAATGACAGCTGTGAGAACTTAGACCAATTTTCCCTTCTTGGGCTTTTGTATATGCATAGATGGTGCCTTCATGGTCCGATCAACTCCTACTACAGCTTTTGATGGAACAATTTGATACTTTGCCGATACAATGTAGACACATTGAACATATGCATGAAGGAGTTTGGTTCACAAAAAATAATTTTGACAAAATGACAGCTGTGAGAACTTAGACAATTATTCCCTAATATGGCATTTGTATATGCATTGATAGTGCCTTTATGGGCCAATCAACTCCTACCACAGCTTTTGATGAAGCAATTTGATACTTTGTCAATACAATGTAGACACAATGAACATATGCATGAAGGAGTTTATAATTCTTGTTGAACTTAGACAATTATTCCCTAATATGGCATTTGTATATGCATTGATAGTGCCTTTATGGGCCAATCAACTCCTACCACAGCTTTTGATGAAGCAATTTGATACTTTGTCAATACAATGTAGACACAATGAACATATGCATGAAGGAGTTTATAATTCTTGTTGAACTTAGACAATTATTCCCTTATATGGCTTTTGTATATGCATGGATAGTGCCTTTATGGGCCAATCAACTCCTACCACAGCTCTTGATGGAGCAATTTGATACTTTGCCGATACAATGTAGACACATTGAACATATGCATGAAGGAGTTTATAATTTTTGTTTGCACAGATTCTACTGAAATCTTCTTTTCAAAACTAAGGTCTTCTTGTTCAAACTATAACTTGCCAAGTTTTTTCACTGACTCTTACTGTGCGGGGGGTATCTAATAAGCATTGCTTATTGACTTTTTAGCTCACCTGAGCCGAAGGCTCATTGGTGAGCTAATAGTATACCAGTGACTCCGGCGTCCGTCGTCCGTCCGTCGTCCGTCAACATTTTCAAACATCTTCTCCTCTGTAACTACTGGGCCAATTGAACTCATATTTCATGTGGAGACTCCTTAGGATGGGGGAACAAAAGTTTGTTCAAATGGTCCTGGTCACACGACCAAGATGGCCGCCACGCCCATATATGGTAAAAACCCTTTAAAAATCTTCTTCTCCAGAACCAGAAGGCCGTTGACCTTGGGACTTGGTATGTAGCATTGGGGTTGTGGGGCCTACCAAGTTTGTTCAAATGATGATCCTAGGTTGACCTTGACCTACTTAACGTCAAGGTCAAATTTGCTTTCTAATGCATTTAAATGGGAAAATTTGTGAAAAGTTGATATTTTTGAAAACTGTGGAAGCTTTAGTCATTATTCTCACTTGATATGTTTAACCTAATGAGACAATGGCTATAAATAAGTTCCAAAGGTCAAGGTTGACCTTTGACCTTTCAGCTTAGGTCGCTCATATTGGAGTCCCATCAATATATTGCAACATAGTTTTCTCACAAACCATTGGCCCAATTGAACTCAAATTGCATGTGAAGACTCCTTATGATAAGTTAGCCAAAACTTATGCAAAATATTTTGGTCACATGACCAATATGGCCGCCACGCCCATATATGGTAAAAACATTCAAAAATCTTCTTCACCAGAACCAGAAAGCTGATGACCTTGAGACTTGGTATGTAGCATTGGGGATATGGGGCCTTCCAAGTTTGTTCAAATGAAGAACCTAAGTTGACCTTGACCTACTTAACGTCAAGGTCAAATTTGCTTTCTTATGCATTTAAATGGGAATTTTTTTTGAAAAGTTCATTTTTTGAAAACTGTTGAGGCCAAGTCATTATTCTCACCTGATATGTTAAACCAAATGAAACAATGGCTATAAATAAGTTTCAAAGCTCAAGGTTGGCATTTAACTTTTCAGCCAAGGTCGCTCATATTGGAGTCCCATCAACACATTAAAACATAGTTTCCTCAGAAACCACTAGGCCATTTGAACTCAAATTTTATATGAAGACTCCTTATGATAGGTTAGCCAAAATTTATACCAATTGTACTGGTGTCATGACCAAGATGGCCACCACGCCCATATATGGTAAAAACCCTTTAAATATCTTCTTCTCTGGAACCAAAAGGCCAATGGCCTTGGGACTTGGTATGTAGCATTGGGGATGTGGGCCCTACCAGATTTGCACAAATGATGAATCTAGGTTGAGCTTGACCTACTTTATGGCAAGGTCAAATATGATTCCTAATGCATTTATATGGGGAAAATCTTGAACTGTTCATTTTTCTATAACTGTTTAGGCTGAAATCACAATACTTGCAAGAAATGTTTAACCTAATGGGACAAGGGTTTTATATAAGTACCAAATGTTAAGCTGATCTGTGACCTTTTATTCAAGGCCACACATTTGGACTGTCACATGCCTATCCAAACATCTTTTCCTCAGAAATCACTGGGCTGTTTGATGGAGTATTCATTAGATTGTTTTAGGTCACTTGACAAAAATGGCCGCAACCCCCATAAAACAAAATATGTTTCATTATAAGCTGTAGTTGATCTTGACCTATTTTAACATTATTAAGGAGATCAGGTGAGCGCTTCAGGACCGTCAGGTCCTCTAGTTTCATTTCTTCAACATTGCCCCTCATGAACTGCAATGCTAAATAAATTGTTGATGCTTTAACTAAGCTTTTAGTATACGAGAATTACCCGAGTTAAACCCTTAACCTTCTAAATAAATTAAGAAGTCACATCATTTTTTTTTGTCTTCCATTTATAAGCTCACCAGGAGAAAATTGCTTCAGGTAAGCATGAGGTTTACCTGTCTGTTTGATTTGATTCTTTACGTCCCATCAACAATTTTTCAGTTAAACAGGGACGGGTCTTTCTGGGTTGAACCTGTACTAAGCTAGGATAAATGTGTCTTGCTCAAGGACCACAACGCAGTGATGCCAGTGAAGCTTGAACCTGCGGCCCCTCTGTCTCGAGTCAAGCACTCTACCACTGAGCCACTGCGCTCCCATAGGGTTTACCTGAGTTTAACCCATATCCAGCTGAATAAATGAAGTCACATACTTTATTGTCTTCCATTTGTTTTCTGATTCCATTTATTCGCTCACCAAGAGAAAATTGCTTCTGGTAAGCGTAATAAGCTATGGTCTGTTGTCTGTACAGTGAAACCTGTATAAAGCGGCCACTCAGAAATAGACAAAACAAAGGTCTTAAAGACAGGTGGTACCTTAGTGCAGGTTGGTGCTCCGTAGCAATCTGCAATACTTTCGCCCTGCATTTAGTGATTATGGGTTGTTTGGTAAACATAATTTGGGTCTTCCTTTGAGTGACAGTTAAAACAGGTTTTACTGTAGTTAACTGCTATGGCTTTTTTTGTGTCTGTCATTCCTATCTAACTGCTATGGCCTTTTGTCAGTTGTCCATAGTTAACTTTTTCACATTTTCGACGCCTACTCCACAATTGTATGTCAGATTTAACTGAAACTTGGAGTGTGAGGCATCAGAGGTACAAGATGATTCAGAAATTTGTCAGGAGACATTGGTGCGTCATCCTCTGCTTAGTACTCGTTCAATCCAGGACGACAGGAAAATGTTCCGATATGCCTGAAAAATTTTGGACTGGAATATAGAGCATCAACACAAGCAAACAATTTTACCAGCCCCATACAGTGCTCCAGATTATTTTGACTACCATCAGTACCAGTACTGGTCCAAATGAAACTTGATCCCTACCAGTTATTTTCAATCCATACATGAATTAATATAGGGATCACACAATAATAATAGTCACATGTTTATTTGCCGGGTCCCGAGGAAGCTGTTTGAACACAAGGCCGATAGGCTGAGTGTTCAAACATCTCCCGAGGGACCTGGCAAGTGTTAATGCAATGAAACAAACGTGTGATTGTTATTCTTGCATATTTTACTTAATTCCAACCCATTTCGCACTGAAAACACTGCTAAAACATTAATGGCGTCGACTGTAAACTTTCTAAGGTCATAACTGTACGCAACGTTTTCGCGAACAAAAGCACAGGCGAAATGATCATTCTGGTCAGCAATGCTTTCCGTATTTAATGTCATGCAAATAATGCAGGGCTCATTTTAAGTTCAACCCATGTTCAAACAGCACGTGAATCTCCTGATTTGAACCTGAATTTTCGTTCATTTGACAATGGGTTTAAACAGCTATACCAATAGATATCTATGCAAGAATTTTGGTTTAGCCAAATTTTTTATGAAAGCTTATACTTGTATTTTAAAACGGGTCACATTGTTGCTGTCTTCATGTACAGTTTGATCACCCATCAATCAAAACAGCGATGTCCCGCTATATATGCATGTAGGCAAGAATATTGGAACCGGGATGATTGTTTAATGCCACCTGTAAACACGCTGCGCTTCTAAAGCCGAGAAATTCCTACTTTCAGTTTCTACATTGACTGGTTCACACAAAATTACAAGGGCCAAACTGATAGCAGACTCCCAGAGAGTGGTCTCTGCGTACATATACTGAAAACACATGTTCTTCAAGGAAGACATGGTAAGGGGAGGCAACTGAACATTGGGGAGTTTGTTTGGAGGCAAAAATAAAACATCGATGAGCAGTCCAGCACATTGATTCTGGATTTCTGAATGCATAAATTTTGACAGATATCATAAATCAATTCAAATATCAAGGGTCTTCTGATTCAAAATGGATGAAAACTACAGGTTATCGGTAAAACATACCATACAGGCAAAAACACACCCGTATTCGGTACTAATTTACGTCTATACGGACGCTATCTGGAGCACTGCCCGGCCATATTATGCACATCTACACCATGGGGAAACATCTGCAAAGTTTCAAAATGATAGATAACTTGAAGGAGTCGTAAAGACAAGCTACCCACTGTAAAGCATTTTGGATTGGCACTTTCAAGTTACTATCATTGTAACATGGAATATAGGTCAAAGTCACCAACAATTATATTGAGGTCAAATTTTAGGTCTTGCTGACTGGTTATCCAAAATTATGATATTCATATTTCATAAGTCCTTAAGATACACTGCAAAATCACTGGACTGAAAAATTTAGGTCATGTAGACCTTCCCTTCATGACTCACAAGTCATTTTTAACCCTTTGTAAATGGAAAACCCCTAAACAGGTATTTTTACAAACAGTGAGGACCCAGATGAAATGCCGCATAATGCGGTTTTATCAGGTTCTACACTATGAAGGTAAAAAAATCTTCAGACAAAATGCAATATCTTTTGAAAATTATAACTTGACAGATATGTACAATGGACTAACGCAAGTTTGTTGTATCAAACCAGAGGGAAGAATCCATTAGTATACAGTGTAAACAGAAAAGCAGTGACACATTTAATTGGGCCTCATTGTGAGAAGACCTGATTTTGTTACCGGAGCGCAGTGGCTCAGTGGCAGAGTGCTTGACTCGAGGGCTGCGGGTTCGAGCCTCATCGGCGTCACTGCGTTGTAGTCCTTGAGCAAGACACATTTATCCTAGCTTAGTACTGGTTCAACCCAGGAAGACCCGTCCCTATATAACTGAAAGATTGTTGATGGGACGTGAAGAATCAAATCAAACAAACAAACAAACTGATTTTGTTGAATGTGAACGATGAATGCTCAGACCAGCCTGAGCATCCGAACCTTTGTTATTTACTCTCTGGAGAGAATAATTAAACACGCTATGCGCAAAATTTCATTATTCTACCTGATGTCTGTAGCTGAGCAGGCTGGTTTGAACCTAATTTGGGCACAAACTCCCAAACCAGGTTTTCTCACATCAAGGCCAGATTAAGAATGTCATAGATTTCTACCTCTAGCCTCACCATAGGGCAAGGTCCCAGGGGTAAGATTTCAACTTTACAAGTGAAAGTCATAGGGCATAGAACTAGTGGTAAGATTTACTAGTGAAAGTAAACTCCAAAGAATCGAAGATCCAAACATGCAAGCTTTCCAACAAGTGACTTAGGCAATTTATACCACCCTTACCAACTTTAGCACAAAATATCTCGTGATGTGCAAGGTTTACACTGATGTAGGTGGTATAAATTAGTTATACCATGTTTGTCCACCTGTACGCAAGATAATCCACTCGCTAAAGCTTGTGGATTATCTACACGTACAGGCGGACAACCCATGGTATAACTATTACATTAACTTAGACATAAGTTCTAACTGCACTGGGAAACATGGACAACCAGGATCACTGTACAAGAACTCTTGTAGTTTCTACTGTCCTGCCAGCCAAGAGTGACAGTGACATGTTTTGTTTATAAAGTTATCAGGGACTTACAATCGATAGATCACGTGTATTAATCCTATCCTATGGATAGGATTAATACACTAGTGATATATCAATTCATGTTAGCTAAAGTGGAGTGTACATGTTAATGGTTTACTTCACAATGTAAACAAAAAAATTACATCACTTTCACTCTTGGTTGGCACGACAGTAGAGGTTAGCACACAAAAACAAAGAACCATTAATACACATTCAAATAGTTTATTATCAAAATAATTATTACAATACAAAATATAACATTTTCAAATTTGTATCCCTTGTCCTGCTGAATAGATTTATGTTACATTCACTTCGGATTTCAAAGCTTCATTTAGGGAGCGAAGTGGCTCAGTGGTAGAGTGCTCGACTCGAGACCTAGGGGACACAGGTTCAAGCCTCACCGTCGTCACTGTGTTGTGTCCTTAAGCAAGAACATCAATCCTAGCTTAGTACTGGTTCAACCCAGGAAGACCCGTCCCTTTATAACTGAAAGCTTGTTGATGGGACGTCAAAGAATCAAACAAACAAAAAACTTCATTTAAGCCTCCTTCATGAATAATTTATGCTACTGTAGGCTCTACCCACTATGAATAAATTTACAAATAAACTTTCAGGTTGGTACATATAACAAAGAAATTACTTGGCAGGTCCACTAGTGCAGGATCAGATAAATTTCCATAATAAGACAGAGTAGACCCTGATCAGGCAGCTCTTACAAGAGCTGGCCGATCTGGGTCTGCTCGATTTGCAAAAGCACTAAAAGGAGTCTCTATGAGGTAAAGGTTTGGCTGCTAAGGTGGTGGTTCTGTTGTTGATGATTTGTTGTCATGGGTAAAAGTTTTCAGGATTATTCCTGAATTCAGGATTTTGAGGCTGACTTTCCCAGTGTTCAATCTAGAGCGCGCCATTGACCCCTTTTAAGGCAACTGGCGCAAGTTAGATGTCTACTGGGGCCGAAATGGTGCGTTGCGAATCCTGTGAGGTTCAAAAATATGCAACAATTTCAGCTAAAAAACGTAAAAATCGCCATAAAACATCGTGGTGAAATGCGGAAGTTTACAGTTTTTACTTGGTTTCCCTTTAATTTAACACGGAAGTAGAGCTTTTAATGAAAAAGGGGAACCAATCTACTACGACTGTTAGCATACTGATCGTGCAACTACGATTTAAAAAAAAAAAAACAAAAAAAAACCTTCCGTTGCATTATCTGGCCCCCCTGGGTGTTGTGTCGTCTAAAGATCTGCAAAACAGCCGTGGTTTGCTTCTTTTATTTTAACAGATAATTCCCCTGAAAGAGTTACATTTAAAACTTGTCCAGATAAATTTATCAAACAGCTAATAAAATAGCTAGCTTAGTAGTATACATCTGTGTATAAAATGGGACTCAATTAAGATGGAAAATTAAAGAGGTAAGATTTTACTTTGGCTATCTTCATCTTTCTTGTCTATCAGACCTGAAGGAGCTGGTACTTGGTGTAGGTTTAAGTAGTTCCAAGTACCCCACCCCCTTCTTCAGATTTTCTATCTTACCCCCACTTTATGTTGGCCGGGGAAAAGGGCTGGGGGTGAACATAAAATCATTATGTAAAGGGGAACCCCTGCCCAATTTTTTTTTTTCAGTCTGTTGACTTGGTCATTTTCAAGCAAATTCTATAAAGGGGGAGACCCTGCCCAAAATTGTTCAGGATGGGTTGGCCTCTAAAGTCATTATTCAAGCATTTTATTTGTGCTTCCCCCTTCAATTTTAATAGTTGCTGCAGGTAGTATACACCAAAAATATTTTCAAATTCAACAATTAACTAGGTATAATGTACAATGGGCATTCTCTTTCTTATACCCATATACTATACACTGGGTATTTTTAAATATAATCAGTCTTATAAGTAATTTACTGTTTTATCACCTATTTATGTGAGGGCCCCTTCTTTTTTCTAAATGGCCCCCGGTCGGCCCCCTTTGCTGCAATCCTAGATTGAACACTGCTTTCCACAGAAAGTCAGCCTCAAAATGCTGAATTAGGCAGATTTTGATAGCTTCTCTGATTTATTTTCAGTTCATCTTTGGGCAATTGACCATTTAAACTTGAAATTATTAACACTTTGTAGGCATACAGCAAGTTTTAAGATTTGAATTTTGAAAGTTCAGGATTTTTGAAAAATTGAACTTTCACCCATGTGTTGTTGATTGTGGTGATAACTCTACATCTGTACAGTCTCATCAGAGTCTTTACTGCTTGCATACACAAAGAATGAGAGTTCATAATGGTACATTCCAAAATCTAGACATCAAGCTCCACTGAAAAGTTGCATGTGCATGTTTGAAATATAAGTTGAAGGGGTATACTATTCTATTCAGCAGGAAAAGTATATTGGTATATTCTTGCATAAACACCTGTTAGTATAGCTGTTTAACCCACTGTCAAATGAACGAGAATCTATATTCAAACCAGAAGATTCACATGCTGTTTGAACATTGGTTTAAACTTGAAATTACTTAAAATGAGCCCTGAGATATTTGTATAATGTTATACAAAAAGTGTTGCAAACAAGACTGATCATTTCGTTAATGCCTTTGTTCGCAAAACCCTTGCCTATGTCGACGACGTTATGATGTTCAAAAAAATACAACTGAAGCCAGTTTGTTTAGAGAAGTCCAGCGTAAGAAAAGGGATAATATTTTTAATGTTTTAGCAGTGTTTTCATGGCGAATTTCTTTGGAATTGGTAAAATATGCAAGAATAATGATCACACATGTGTTCGTTATTATCACACTTGCTGGGTCTTTAGGGAGATGTTTGAAAACGAGGCCTATTGTTCGAACAACTTCCTCAGGACCCGCGAAATGTTAATGCATGAAAAAACATGTGATCCCTATATTATGCTATTTGAGCAAGAGCAACTTGAGCTGAGGTAATACAAAGTCAATAGGCCTAGTGTTCAAACAGCTTCCTCAGGACCCGGCAAATGTTAATGCATGAAAAACGGTGATCCCTATATTAGGCTATTTGAGCACGATCAAATTGAGCTGAGGTAATTGTGTTGGTATTGCCATCATAAACATTCTGTACAGAAAATTCATAGGTTTAGATAAGCAAAAAAAAATCAGCGTAAAATAGTTAATATTTTCTTACCCATCACTTTTAACATATGTTTTGGATGCTCAAAAGAACCGTCTCATGGAGACGATTCTTTTGAGTACCCACAACATATGTTTTGGTTGAGAAATAAGAAAATCAAATTTTCGTTACACACTCTTAACTAAAGTCCTGAAATTCTGAACTCATCAAATCAAAGATCCGAGAGTTTATTAAAGAGACAAAACTTGTGATCACAGATATTTGAAAAATTGACTTGTTTTGTTAGAGTTGAGGTGCTCGAGGTTATTCGAGTAAATATTGAAATCAGTATTTTTCACAGTCATGAGAACTGTATTCTGTGCACTCTGAGTCACTTGTTGTTTCTGTAAAACCTGCATCTTTATCCAAGCCAGCCGCTGAAAAATAATATACACCATTTCATCAAACATCTACCATAGACATTCCAACATTTGAGCTAGTGCATGAGATTTCCAACAATTTGGTATGTGTGACCAACAAAGTACACACAGTCTGATCAGAGCCTTTGCTTGTCACTTGAATATTGTCGCTTGAATATTCTATGAGTGTTAAGCTACTGACTGAACACCATTTGGAGTTTCTCAGCTTAAAAGGAGGCTGCACAGGCACGTCTGAGTCTACACTTGTCAAACTGACACATTGTTGGAAATCACGTCATGGCTCATTTCATACACAGGCCGGCACATGAGGTTTTGCACATGAGGTTTTGTAATCGCATATGGGCAAAAGGATTAAATAAATGCTCATGCTGACATATCCAGTAGGGTTAATGGTCTAAATTTTCATCTATGATTACATCCATTTTTGTGTATGCAAGCAGCGAAGACTTAGTGAGTCTGCACTTATGAGCACACTAGCCTGGCCTCAAGGTTATAAAACTTTTTTTCATGCTCAACTCATCTGAGCACGATATTTATCCTGCTCATTAATGATAAAATGCCAACAATTGTTGGCATTTTAACATTTATTAGCATGATAAATACAACTTCTGAGAGACTTAAAGCAAGAGATTTTTTTTATTAGTCTGTATTTAAGCTTTCATGAGGAGTTGAAATTTCATACTCAGTTGAGTTGAGCATGAAAAAGTTTTATAACCTCGAGGCCTGAGCCTTGGTAGATTGACAATGTGATAAGTACCTAACACTTGTGCTGGGCCATTTCTCTTCTTGTGATCAATTCAAATTTTGCTCATCGGGTCTATGGTTAACTAATTTTTCATACTTTTGTTGTCATCTGCTGTCTTGTCAATTTTTTTTTTAACTATTCTTTCAGGAACACTAGTGTCAAACAGTTTGGACCCAGATCCGGTCGGACAGTATACCAGGCCTGATTTGGGTCCAATCTGTTTGCAATGGCTATCAACAGATGACAAAAGTCGACGCTAGCATGCAAAGGTTACCAATAGATGACAAAAGTCGCCGCTAGCAAAGAAAGAGTTGTTACTATAACTGTGTGTATAAGCCATTCCATGGTAATCTGACTTGATTTTGACTTCTATGGACTGCAATAGTGGGAATGGGTTCGAACGTCTGTGTGTCCATATATTTTTGCAGAGATTACTCTCGCTAAATATGATTCTGGTATGGACAGTTGTCAGTTACTGACTGAGGTATTACTACACTATTTGACAGCATTGTCTGCGCAGGCATGATACTTAAGAGTCGACCTGTCTGCTAAGGCATATCACGACTGAAAAGTCGGGTTTGTGTCAATATGCGGTATGCATTACTCAACACACTACGTTAAAAAAGAAGCAAGCACTGAATGGCTATAAATAATCCGTTTGTGGAGACGTCAAGTAACCTTTCATAGCTAAACAATAACAATGATTTGTATTACAGTATTTAGGACCACAATGATATGATTCTCTACACTAAAACATTTTTGGAAACATTTCCAACATGGCCAGTGGTTTCAGTGACACGTGATAATGCAGATTGAAAACAAGTTTGAATCTACCAATCGGGCTGATCACATGATTTGGTGACGCATTCTGCAAACAAGTATGTCGCATGCACCCACAATGCTCAAATCAGATAGGTCAGTATGCGATAGTCATGCCATCTATTGTAAGATTTTGTATTTGACAGAAGTATGACTGCACTATTTGACAGAAGCATGAATACAATATTTATAAAGTACTGCTTAAACCCTGGAGATTGTGCACAGGAACAGTGTGATAAGACTGTCATGATTTTAATGCAAAAATAGTTGAAAAAGACATAAACCCCTAGTCAGGTCTTTTTTGTCATCTGCTGCTCTCGTCTGCTTATGCTCTTAGGTGGCCTATATTGCAATATTGCTTACGTCCACACAAAAAATTAGTCTGAAGTGCACTTGAATATATGCAGCTGATGTAAAAATCAGACAACATTTTCAAGATAAAAATAGTGGTGGGATAAGGGTAAAACCATTAGAGGCTCAGTTGATGTGCTTGGGGTTTAAGGGGGACGGCAACCCTGAGGATTACTATAATTTATATGAAAGATCTTAATAAACCATGAATTTTGATACCAGTTTCATCTAAATTGATTGAAAAACGTAGAAGTTGTGGCTGTTTGAATATTTGCAAATGGACTAATGGAAGCGGCCATATTGTAGGCTTAGTGGTGTCACACAGCCTAATTAAATATGCATAATCAAAATAAAAGACAAACCAATGGATGACTTGCAATTATCTTTAATAAAACATTTTCCTTGTATATAAAGCTGCATATCTGCTGAAACACAGATGCTGTGATAGTATTGATAACTAAAAGTTAAGCCAATGAATTGTATTCACTCTTTCTCAAATTTTCGGCCTTGGGCTTTCTTCAGGATATTAGAAACAAATTTCACAGCTAAGTAGCATCCATGATGACCATTATGGTATATGGTTACTGTCCATTGTCAGTGGTGACGTTGCATCACTTCCTGCCAAGTGGCACTCATATTGGCGTAACTTAAATGATGTGACATCATTTCCCGCCAAAATAGCATATAAGGCCATCAGTCCAACATTACAAAGTACTTAAGGGCATATGAACAACTGGCACATGAAAAAATATATATATATTTGTGAGAGAAAAAACTAAGAAGAGGGGTGCTCAAAAGAACCGTCTCATTGAGAGGGTGAGACGGTTCTTTTCAGTACCCGCAACATAAAAAAAAATGATGAGCACCATAATGATGAGCCCCCTGCTCTGCAACTTTTCATGCTAGTTGGTTGCCTGATTAATAATTTAGAAATCAATTGACTTTATCGTTATTATTCCCTATAGAATTATTATAGTGAATTATAAAAATCAAGCAGTTGAAAATATAATTAAATATTCAAAATGGCGGCTAAATGTTGGCCATATTGAATTCAATTCTTTAAATGCCAATAAATTTCCCATTTTTCAATTGATTTTAATGATGCTTGTATCAAAATTCATGGTTCATAGAGCTCTTTCTGGTAATACATACTTAACATTAGGGTTGCTGTCCCTCTACTATTTTGCATTAAAATTGCGAGTCATTCATATTATCACAAATTTTGACAATGCTATCTATAGGATGACCATTTTAACCCTTGTCCTGCATATTTCAGAATTATGTTGTACTGAATACAGTGTAGACCCAGATGATTTTGGTTTTTGAAGCAGATACGGCTTAATAGATCTTGCGAGAAATTCACCAGCAATATCAAGCCTTTTCAAAAAGATATTGGATGTAATTCATTTTTAGCAAAGTTGATTAAACTCTTGTTCTGCTCATCTCAGATTTATGTTCTATTGAAAACAGTGCAGATCAAGATCAGCTGGCTCAAGTCAGCCGATCAGGATCCAAACTGTTTTCCATGCAGCTTGTGTATTGCCATAATGAACCATACATCCAAATTACTGGTTGTGAAAGGTTTTATGGTAAATTTTCTAAATTCTGAAAACTTGTTGCCTACCAAAAAAGTCTAGACAATCAGTGTAAACCCAGAACAGACAGCTTCTGAAGAAACAGTCTGATCAGGGTCTTCCCTGTTTGCTATTCTTGCCAGCATTTTATGAATTCCAGTCCTGAAAACCAACATTTTATTTAACAGTAAGAGAAAGTGTTCGAAATTTAAGAACATTTACTGTACATGCATGCATTACCATCAATAAGATTCCTAAGATTGCAGTAGTTAGTTCCCTTGTCCAGGAACGCATACCAAGTTTCAGATGTAGAAAAGCCCTGAAATAGACATTGAATAAAAACATTTTAGAGCAACAAGGTAAAGGGCTGATTAAGTACATGACTGCAACCAGTGAAAAATGCTTCTTATATTTGCTTCGGCTGGAGATCCAAACCCTGGCCACTGGGTTGAAAATGAGACACTCTACCAAGTCATATAAATGCCGGCTTGTACATGAAGGCCGTACAAAGGCTGATAAACTTAACTCTACTACATATCCTCCATTTTTAGAGTCGTCCCTGAATCTCAGTTTGAGTTTCAATGTATGTATATACCAGACACGGTTGACGGATGTGCTCCATGCCCATTGCCAAATGTTGACCTGTACAGAAAGCCTTCCATATGCTGATAGACTTTAAATCTCTTACAACATAATTCTCAGCAATTCAGTCCCTATTGTTATGAAATAATTCAAACATAAAACAACAGATGGCTAGTTTTTTATTTCTAATTTGAAATGCTTCATAACTTCAAAAAAAATTGCCATTTCTTTTATATGAGGCATGAAATCACATATCACCCATGTCATGTCAGATAGTGACATAAATGATGATATCTTATTATTTCTGACATCATCATAAATCCAGAGAAGCAACTTTTTTAGCATAAAATTATGATCATTTTCTTAGCTATCAGTTTAAACATGCATTTTGGGAGCTCATTCAGATAAATATGTTTTGGATGAGAAATAAGAAAAGAAATCAAATAGGCACACTTATCTGCAGGCCTGCATCATATCATAAATATCTAAGATTATCGAATCAGATGGGGTTTTTTAACATTCTGAGAACAATTCATAGTTTCAATTTTCCAACAGAACTGAACAACAGTTTTGGTTGAGAAATGTGAAAAATATTAAGTCTGCTCAGGAGGGTATACACTGTTTGCCATTCTGTGTAAACATTTTAGCTTTCTTGGAAGGTAACTTTTTTGCTAGCCGTAACTTTTGTCATCTGCTGATTTATAGCCTTTGCAAATACACTGTAGTTTGGACACCGTTCATACTGTCAGAGTGTCAAATGGTATGGATCCAGATTGGGGCTGACATTTCATCGGTCCTGATCTGGGTCCATCCAGATTGGGGCTGACATTTCATCGGTCCTGATCTGGGTCCAAACTGTTTGCAAATGTTATCAGCATATGACAAAAAGGAAGGAGTTAACAGGGTCTTATCTTTTGCTTAAAGATGAAAACATTGTATAGAAAATAATTTGAAACTCCCCAACAAGATAAGAGACTTCATTTATCATTGGAAAAATCTTTTAACACTTTATATAGTGAATTTAACCTTTTGTATACTAATGGGTTCTTCTTTCTGAGTTGATACAATAAACTTGCGATAGTCCATTGTACATATCTAGGGGTGTCCAATTATAATTTCAAAAAATATTGTATTGTGAGTCTGCTATAACAAAAATCTATTCTTACATGAACAGCACATCCATTCTGGTTGGGGGTCAATGTGAAGGTCAGATCATCTTTGTAACCTTTAACAGGAGTCTCGTGAATAGCTTTAATTTGTGTGCTAGTACTTGACTGAAGCTGAAATAGAAATAACAGTTCACCCTTAATGCGCCAATCGCCAATCTGCTTTTCTCGTCTGCTGAAATGTTTAAGAAGCCTCTATGGCAAACAGTGTGGACCCAGATCAGACTGCTCCTATAGGAGCAGTCTGTTCTGGGTCCACACTGTTTGCTTCTATACTTAATTCATCAGTAATACTAGGCAATTATTTTGCAGCAGACAACTTCAGCAGACGACATTTTCAGATGCATTTTTTTCTTAGCGCTTTAAGGGTTAATATTTACTGTGATTGACCTCATAAGACTAAGAAGACAAGTAGACCCAACTCATATATTGTATAATTTTATGCATAATAACTTCTTTAGTTTATAAATTTCCAAATCTAAAAATTCAACAGTACTTATTATTTCTCAACTTTACATGAAAATTGAGTCTCATTTCTGAAGAAGGTGACATGTAAAGTTGAAATGTTTTGGTATTTATTCAGTCTCATGTACATTTAGTCTACAGCAGGGCTAGAAAAGTCCACTTGTCCTTTTGCCATGGCGAGTGCCTCATACTGCAGGATGAGTAGGAATTTTGAATGTTTCCAATGTAAATTATTTACATATAGCCATGTAGGGTTTTGAATGTTTCCAATGTAAATTATTTACATAAAGGCATGTAGGACGAGTAGAAATTTTAAGAATTTTCCACCTCTGTTATGGTGTATATATATGTAGAATAAACAGGCTTCTTTCTTGACTTCATTTATTTTGAAACTTTGAAAACTTACTGAGTACAAGCATTTTTCACCTCCACTGGCACATCCTGCTCGTCCTGTCATCTGTTCTATAGATTGAACAAGTTTATGTTGAAACTCTTCACAGCCTGCACTGAATGTCCTGTAATGATATCTAATAATATGGTAATTGTTCTGAAATACTTGTCAGAATAGCAAACCAGGAAGATCCTGATCAGACTGCTTTAGAAGCACAGGAAGATCTGGGTCTGCACTGTTTGCCTAGCCCTTTTGGGAAGCAACTATATATATCAATCAATTTCTGCAGATCTTGTTTGAGAACTTTTTGTTATTAAAGATATAATTTCAAATCTAACTTTTACATTTTGGCGAACTGTTTTGTGTACAGGATTAAATATGCTTCTGTTTTCTGCTTTGGCAAGGACAATGTTTATCATCTACACTTGATCATATATTTAATCAGAAATATTTTACATAATATAAATCATACAATTTTATCCTGTATGGCAAAAACAACATCATTGGTTCCTAAATCCTTGTCTCTATTACTAATAAAACCCTCCCCTATACCAACAACCCAAAGGGTTTCGACAAATACTTACATTATCATATCGTGTACAAGTTATTTGAGAAAACGAAGTGCCTATTCTATGCTCATAACCCAAAAGCTATTCCCCATGTCATGAAAGCATTTCAACACAGTCCATTGTAAATTTTAATTTGCAATACAAATTAAAACTGCCAGCCTTGAGAAATATATATAGGGCCATTGATTCTATCCCCTTTTATCAAATTATCATACAAGTCCAGGTGTTCATACATGCGTCAGAAATTGCTAAAGCCTAATGAAGTGAACCAGGGGGATAAATTGCCTCCCAAGGTGGGGCTCAAACTCACAACCCCGGAAGCACTTCTGGGGTTGACCCAGTCACCTTAGCCACCCAGGAGGTTCTACCAAATCACCACCAAGAGACTACTCTTTTGCCTCTTCCTCATTTTCAGAGCTGAGTCACCTTCCACTGCATGGCTTTATCAAGGGGTGCACCACTTATAAATTTGGTACCTATCATTATTCTAAACTTCAGATCCAATAAATTGAGAAAATACAGAGGAGAGCAGGCTGCTAGACTCATAGGAATTGGTACAACCAAGTATTGATCAGGGACATGCTTGATGAGATGCAATGGCCAACTCTTAGGCTCCAAGAGATCAGTCCTCTCCATGAATCCAGATAAGCGAACATCTTTGGCGTAATATTGTGATTTTTTCTTTTCCATCAATTTCAACTTATGTTTTAGGGGCTCAAAAGAACAGTCTCAATGACACAGATCATTTGAGCATATGCACACCCACAGCATATGTTTTGGTTGAGAAAAAAATCTAATTAAGCACCCTTATCTGGAGGGCTGGTCCTCTCTACTCCACTACCACACGATTCATTGTGGATTTATGTCTTGATGACCCCAGCTCACACGTCGAAACTTGCCAGATTTATGCCCATTCATATTTTTGTTTGGAGTATGTATACGTACCCTCAGGTGGTAGCATTTGGGTGTATGCATGTTCATTTTAGAGGGAACACATACATTCAGGATGTTTATTCTTTAAAGCTGTGGTCATGAAATGTTATCCTTTTAATAGTTATATATTATATGACAGTGACAAAAAATTAAGTGTTTGGAAATTTATTTATATTTATAGATAATGGACCATTTGTGTTGATAGGCCAGTTTCACATCTTTCTTTCTTTCTCTACATACTGCCTGACCCTCGCTTTCCGAGTATTATCGGCAGGTGTACTTTGTACACTCCGGGTTGCAGGATGAAAGCCTACAAGTAACCATATCTAAATTACCTTAGGGTTCTTTAACCTGCACAAGGGGTGATTTTCCCTGCACAGGGGACGTCCAGTTAACGTACGGATCCGAAGGATGATGCACTTAAGCTTATCTAGTGTCATCCCTGCAAATGACACTAGAGAAAGCGTGTTCGGACACTGAAATTTTCTTCGCTGCAAGTGGGGATCGAACCTGGGACCTCTAGCACCAGAGGCAAGTGCAGTTTACACCAATGAGCTACCACGATTTCATCATACTGCACTAGCCAGGTAACCAAAAGATCAAGCTACCTTGACGGTCCTAACCACCAAACTACATTCCTCACTATCACCACACTAACAAGGCTACAACACATTCCCGTCAGCATTCACAGAATATTAAAAGGTTTTGTATCTATCAATTTTGTGGAAGTCAATACTTGACATGGTTATATAAGCTTATAGTGAGACTGAAGTTTCTTTTTTGGATGTGCAGGTGTCAGTGGTTCAATTATGTCTTAAAAGAGAAATTACCAATCAATTTTGCAGCTAGCGTGAAGAGGATATTTAAGATTAAACGCTGAACAACCCAAAACGATCGAAAAAATAAGGAAAGCTTTTTCACTGATCATCTTGGCAGCCATTTTTAAATCATGTGACAAAACTGGCACCCAAAATCGAAGTAAAAAAAAGAGGCCCTGATTTTTTAAAGATTTTATATTGTACACCACTACCTAGAGTGTGTTATATCGTGGCGCGCGGACCGTGATGCCGCATTTTCATTTTGTGGCGTCTCACCAGTAGATTACTACTCTCATCCTTACGGCGTCTCATCTAGGTTATTCATCAGCATACGCTATTTTTAAATGCAGACTATTAATTTAAGGCAAGTTGCGTCCCTGTCCGCGCTAGAGAATGACTTTTGTAAAAAAAAAAGAGTTCACCGATCTTATAAGGCTGACCTCCATGGTATGCTAGTGTTTTGATCTGTCAAAATATCGATGAATGGCGTATTTTTAAGAGACTAAGTCTGTTTCGAAAATTTTTCTTTTCTAAAAATGGTGTTTGTAAAAGTAGAATTAAGTCATGTTTTCTCAATAAATCTGTTCACTATAGCTAAAAACTGCATGGATCAGTAAATTATCTTATAAAAACACTCTCGCTCTCTCCGGTGTCATTTTCGTAACTATTCATTTGATTCTGAATTACCCGTGACAGAGGAAACGAGTGAGGCCTTTGAATCGGATAAGATCTCTAATAAATGACCACAAGCCACCGCACTTTCAAAACGTACCTGGTGATAGGGTATGAACAGCGATGCAATATATTCGTGTGCAATTAAGAGCAGCGTTAAAATTGGCATCACGCCATACGCAACAGCAGCCTGGTTCAATTGCACAGTAGTTAAAAGAACACATACACTGACAAGCAAAAAGCGAGACTATTTTCCTAAAGGTTATTTTTCATTCACGAAAATGGCCCTATTCACCATCAACAACACGTATGGTCAAGACGCTACTGCTTTCGGGCCAGCCAGCCAGCCAGCCCATGTGATAATGGTACTTCTCGCACATGCCGCCGCCGCCGCGTAACGTGCATGCGCAGCTAACTAGTGGGGCTAGATATCTAGTTGTTGTTGGTGTGAACCTTCATCTACTTCAATCCATACTTTGAGTGTGCGAACAGGGAAGGCTCTGGCGATACTGCGCGGATCCCGCGCAGGCTCGTCTGAGCCTTTGCTGATTGCCTATAGATGCGATAAGTACCAAAATCTGATGTGCTGGCTCATTTACATTCAACACCCTTCTGTGTATCAATATTGAAATATCACACCTTCGTGTTAAATACCGATTCCATTGTTAACAAAAGGATTAAGGTGTTTGTTTACATTCCAGAGAACAATGGCGCAGGTTTCTTGAATGGCGCAGGTTTCGTTGTCTTCGCATACACTTTACATACTACTGTTAGGCCTACACCCTACAATGTTCATACTAGAATCCATTTTTCCACAAATGTGAAAGAGTTTTATGAAGGTTCCTCAGAGCTTATATCTCGCCAACTCAAAATCATGCATATGAACCCTTCCTTGTCTCCCTTATAGTTCTTCTAAAACAAACTTTTTAAAAAAAATAGTAAGTGAGTATGATCAGGAAATACCACAATCACAAACTGCAGGCAAACCCATGGCACCGCGAGGCAGAGCTACACAACAATCACGAGACACCAGGAAGGCAAACTAAGCAAAGCTGCAAAACTAGAATGGACATAAAGTAACGTACAACAAAACATAGAACAATTATAGAATCCCACGATTGGAGCATCTTGTCCTACCAAGGGTTGCGATTGTCTAATCTAACCCTTGGCCTCACAGCTTTAATTTTCTCCGATTGAATACGTCATATGTCGAAAATAGTAACAATTAATATGTTCAATCGCAAAGCGGGGCAAAAAAAATCGATAAACACCAGGCCTCCAGATAAGACGGCGTGGTTAATATACATTCAGTTTTCTTATTTAACAACTAAAATATATGTTTAAGGTGCTCAAACAACTGTCACATTTAGATGGTTATTTTGAGCAACCATAACATAATTTTGAACTTAATTATAGAAGAAAAATAAATAATTTTACGACCAAAATCCTTGCTTATCTGGACTTATGGAGACTTAGCAGGCGGTGCACATTAGATGCCGATAAACTGCTTCTCGTGCGCTGATTGGCAGGAAGGGATTATTGAAAAAATCCTTCCTGGCGTTTTCATTGGTTGATTAGTCTGCGCTAATAATAATTTTTGAGGGTCGTGAGGCGAAGGGTTTGTCGAAAGGTAGATACGACGAAACCTTCGCTGGTGAAGATGCGATTGGAGTAACAATCAACAATAAATCAACACCAGCAGAACATCCTAATACTTATACACTTTTGTAGTCTGCTGATAATCTTTGCAAACAGTTTGGATCCAGATCGGCTTCTATCAGGCCTGATCTTGATTCTGCCGGCCCTGGTCTTGACCCAACACTTTTGACACTCTGATGGCGCCAGATATTCCTGATTTTTATTTTTGCGAAAAAGTTAGCTTTGAAAACAAATCAGCATACCAAGTATGCAAAAAGAGTTAATTGCCACACAATTTTTAAGAGCAGCGCAAAGCATGTATCTGTATTTAAGATTTTAGAAGTAAGGCCAAAAATTAAAAAAAAAATCAATATTACTTTTGCCGTTACCTCTTCAATATCTTCAATATGTTAAGAGGTCGATAGGTTGGCAAACTTTTTTTATAAACTTTTGGTATGAAAAAAGTAAAACAAGAATCCTTTAAAAAGTCTAGAAAATAGACCTTAATATCCCAAAAAGGCTCAAAATTGAGTAGGCGCCAAAAGTGACCATAAACAAGAGGTTTTTGTTTTGCCTAGTATAAATTATGTTTCCTTTGCTGGTTCTAGAAAAGCCATTGATCTGGAGATAGTCTGGTTCTTTGCCTACTGGGTAATTGTGCATGAAAATACGACAGCTGAGTCTATGGTGAACCATTCGTAGTTCTTCATTTACATATATACGCTTTAGTTCTTGAATAAGAACAAAATTTTAACGGGGGGGGGGGGGGGGGGAATCTGATAGGGGGAGGGAAGTGGGGGAGAAGGGGGGGGGGGGAAAGGGGGAGGGAACTGGGAATGGGGTACCCCCCTGTCCACCCCCTCATTAGTATTTAACCTAAAAAAAGGCGCGTATAAAATCAACAACACCAATCTTCTGGGCCTACACCGTTGAGCAGGTTCATCAGAGTCTTTGCCAAGCGTATCAATACCTCGATGTGCTTATGCTTCATTTTCGCAAAATGCTTACCTATTTAAATCATTTATAAATATAACTCAGGAAAGTAATTTATTACCAGGCATTATAAATCGTCCAAAGTCCAGACTTTTTTCGTGAACATAATATATGAAGATCAAGTCCTTTACGCACCAAAAACGAGGTCCTTTTCGTAAGAATAAAACTCCTTTACGCGGAATTGAGTCCTTTTCAAATTCAACTTTTTTACGGTGCAATTGTCTCAAATACTCAATATTCGACATCTGGAGGTTTGATTTATTCAGACAATACTAATTTCTACTGTATTCCATAAAAATAATAGCATGCAAACGGACATGGTCTCAGACGGTATCGACAGTCCTTTTCGCAAGGCTATATAATGTATCGTACACAGGTGCTTTTTAGGGTTATATTTTTGTACACTAGATATCTGCTTGCTTACTATTATTCAAATAAATAAATAAATAAATAAATAAATAAATAAATAAATAAATAAATAAATAAATAAATAAATAAATGAATGAATAAATAAATAAATAAATAAATAAGTAAATCATAACAAGATTCCGATAGAAACATGATTTCGATGAAAATACGATAGCTTCCGGAATGTCGCGAGATTTTTGTAAACATTGACGTAACGCTCCTCGTGTTTTGATGTTTTGACAGACGATCTATTTTCCGACACAAGTTTACACAATCTACAAAAAGAATGCTGAGAGTAAAGGTAAACTTACTTATTGCGCTAAACACCATCAATTTATTCCAATTTTGCTTATGACTTTTCCACCCTCTCAAAATATGCTTGCAAACTCTTTATGTGTAAACACAATTTCAGGTGACACCGTTTTATCTGGTACTGCTTTCATATGTGCTAAAAATAGAACACAGTTATTGAGGCTCCCGGCCAAATTTTTCTTTGTACGGAAGCACATATATGCCATGGGTGCTTACCATAAAAGGTGGTAGAATGTGCGTTTTTCGTATTTTTCAGCTTACCCCAGCCAGTCAAAGAGCCAAAAGAAGATGCTATTCACCATCAGCTTTGGTTAGGGCTTATCAGGCTGTGAAGGAGTATGGTGTTCCTGTGTATAGGGCTGCCAGAGAGCATGCTGTTCCACTAACAACCTTGAGAGACAGGGTGGACAACAGAGTGAATGTGGACTGCGTTAAAAATGGCCCAGAGCCTGTGTTGTCTGAAATTGAAGAAGCAAAGCTTGTGGCACATATAAAAGAGTTGGCTGCAGTCGGTTACGGGTATACTCGTGCAGAGGTGTGTGGAATGGCAACAGACTTTGCTGTTACTTTAGGAAAGCGCAAGAAGGAAGATCAACAGTTTTCTATGCAGTGGTTTTACAGTTTCTTGAAAAGGTGGCCGGAACTTCATGTTGTCAAACCATCTAGTTTATCTGAACAAAGGGCGCGTTGTGCTTCAGAGGTTTCAATAACTAACTACTTTATGGAACTTGAGCATATACTTACCAAATATAACCTACAAGAAAAACCCCAATCTATCTATAACATTGATGAAAAAGGTATCAATACGGAAACACGGCCTCCTAATGTAGTTGCTGGCAAGCATTATCAGCCCCAAATGGTTATGGCTGAGAGAAGCAAATTAGTTACTGTAATAGGTGCTGGTAATGCATTGGGCTCATCTATACCCCCCTTCTTTGTCTTTCCGGGTCAAAGAATGCTACCTGATCTGATGGAGGGAAAAACTGTTGGAGCTGAGGGTACTGTTACTAAAAGTGGCTGGTCCAATTCAGATGTGTTCAGGACATATATGAAAGAACATTTCCTTAAATTTGTACAAGGACGTAATGGAGAGCCCATTCTGGTTTTGTATGATGGTCATCGAAGCCATATTGGTATTGACTTGATAGAATGGGCCCGTGAAAATAACATTATTCTTTTTGTCGAAAAATATGTGCTCAAAACCTTTATTTATTAGTTGCTCTATAAAGCATTCATGTGCCACCATACTTTTATTGCAGGATAACCCAGCTATGACATCATTTTTTCAGAAAACCAATACACTATCGGAATCATGTTACGGCAATTTTGATTGGTCAGTTTTTACATCATCTGTCCAGGGCATGATTTCAACTCAACACATGGGATTTTTACCGTGATTTCTGCTGGTAAGAAAAGTTTACATGTTGTTTGTTTATTTTACACAAAAAATCAGTTGTTTTTCACATCTTTTAAGACTACATCTCTCATTTCTCCTTAGGCTATCGAAATCTCATGACGCCATGCTATACAAAGTCCTTTACTTAATAATGAAACTCTTTTCGTAAGTCATATTTCTGCCATTTCCGTGAAATATCGTTTCAAAAAACGATTTCTACTGCATATATTGATAGATTAATATCGTTTAACTTCAGTTTTATAACATTAAAGATCAAAAATAATGCTTATAAATAGTTTTAGCCATAATAAAAGTCCTTTTCGCAAAAATAAAACTCCTTTTCGCGTAAAGGAGTCCTTTACGCGAAAAGAAGTCCTTTACGCATTTTAGGGTCACCCTAGCATTTCAGCTGCTGGTACACCTTACTGGACACATGGGCAAACCAAATGCAGTCACGTGTTTCTAAACCGAAAGTAAGCGCTGGGCAAACGTTGTCAAAAAAGCATTTCTGGGCAGTTGCCTGGTGAGGGCCTGAGGAATTTTGGGAGCAGGGAACATGATTGGCATTCAATTAGATCTGGGAGGTGGAGGCAAATTTGATGGGTTCAAAAACAATTTTGGAAGATTTTTTTATTTGATGGGGGGGGGGGGGTGTTCTTCCATCTGCATAATGCCATTGATATGTCACAGGCCTTTGACTCTCCCTGTATAAACCGTAAAAATCCCACAAACTACTCGCATTTACCTGATTTCCTGTTCTAGTCAACAAAGTTGACTATAAATATATCTTAGGTATAAATAAATTGGCATTTTTACAGCTGTAGCATAATGTCAATGACCTGTGAATATGTAGATCTATATTGTGCATCATATCTCAGACCCGGTAGTGTTGTGAACGAGTACATATCAAAGGGGTCACATGTTACAGAGATGTATTTCAGTACCTGAAATTTGATTGATTTTATCTTCTAAATCAAACACTGAACAGTGCAGACCCTGCTGAAATGCCACATTTTTTGGCATTTCATCTGGGTCTACACTGTTTGCCAAAGTACCTGTTTATGGGTTTCCAGTATACAAAGGTTTAACATTTCTTCAATATATCCTGTAGTTTTAGCAAGCACCTAATTAATTCACCTGCTTATATATATAATCAAACAGATATACACATGTACTGCATGTAATTCAGGTGAAGTAGAGGATGAAGGGCATTTTCTACTTAATTGCAGCCCTTTATAACTGTACTCACCCTGCCTGCTAGCAGCGAATTTGTCATCTGCTGATAACCTTTGTAAACGTTTAGACCCAGATCTGGACCAGCAGAATTAACCTTTTGACACTGATGGTATTCCCGAAAAAAATTTCGGAAAAATGTGAAATAATTCAGTAGACAACAAAAAAAGCATGCAAAATACATTAAAGTAATAATTGTCAGTCAAATTGTTCTATCCACATTTAAAGGAGCCTCTGGATGGGGGTCTGGTATTCACTATTCATTAAAAAATTTAGCCCATTATTCATCTCATTAAAATTTTTGGTTGTTGATTAAAATAAGGCGTCCATGACTTTTCGTCGAAAACCCTTTCGTCGAATGCGACATATCGTCGAATACGACATTACGTCGAACGCGACCATTCGTCGAAATTACGGCGAAAGACAATTCGTCGAATGTAAATCTGTCGAAAATTCGTCGAAAGTTCGTCGAAAATTGGTCGAAAAATGAGAATTCGAAAAGAAAGTATCTTACCAAATAAGCGCAATGTGCATGCATCTGAAAAAATGAACAAAATTAAATAGAACGTTATGATTTTATTTCATCTAGCCCATGAGCTGCAAGTTCTTAGCACCCCTATTACTAATGTAAAATTCCAGTTTATTTTGCAAGTTTTCAGCCATCTTCAGAACAACACTGATAAGAAATTGAACTAATCTGCGGTACAAGAGTAAATACAAAAGGTGAAAGGTCGAGCTGATATCACTCCCTTCATCTAAATACCTACCTATTTAACCTTTTGTTAACGCTTCATCTCGACATATTCTGAGTTAATAATCAAACCAAGCTCAGAATTCAAGCTATTGTTAACGCCCCATCATTCAAAACGGGAAGCGCATTCCAAAAGGGTATCCAATCGAGTAAGCCTAAAAGTACGACACTTGGTCGATTTTTTTCGCCCAAGTGTCGTAATTCAAGCTATTGTTAACGCCCCATCATTCAATACGGGAAGCGCATTCCAAAAGGGTATCCAATCGAGTAAGCCTAAAAGTACGACACTTGGTCGATTTTTTTCGACCAAGTGTCGTACTTCTTTCATAAACAATTTCGACCAAGTGTCGCTTTTGGTCGTTTTTTTCGACCAAGTGTCGTATTCGACTTACAGTCGTATTCGACGAAAGGGTTTTCGACGAAAAGTCATGCACTGTAAAATAAGACCAATTATTCATTAAAAGTAAGAAAGGTGGCAAAGAAATCTGATTATTCACTATTCATTAATTTTTTCTTCAATTCATTAAAAAAAATTGGATTATTCATTAATTTTAAGGCCCTCATTATAATCACTATTCATTATTTTTTTTGGCTCCTTATTCACTATTCATTATAAAAAGGGCCATTATTCACTAATCATTATACCCCATCCAGACCCTCATAAAGCAGGTAATCAGATAAGATTGCATAATAAAAAATTAATGTGATTTCTCAACCAAAGCATATGTTGTGGGTACCAAAAGAACCATCTCAGTATAAGCTGGTTCTTTTGAGCACCATACAAATGTAAAAGAACTTCTAGCGATAAGGCATATATTTTCCCTAGTTGGCATGATTACAAACACCAACTTTTCAAATTGCCCTAATGTTTTTTAAATTGGTGTAGTTTGGCAGTAAAATATGCATAGTAGGCAACAAAATACGTTTCAAAGCGATTAACCATTTAAAATACCGTGTAAACGTGCACTTTCTACCCCCACCCCTCATTTAACGCCTTTATACTGGTGCCGTTTAGACCAGATTTTGAGAACGTATTTTGTTGCCTACTATGCATATTTTATTGCCAAACTACACCAATTTTAAAAACATTAGTGCAATTTGAAAATTTGGTGTTTGTAATCATGTCAACTAGGGAAAATATACGCCTTATCGCTAGAAGTTCTTGATCATGATGGTCCTGGATAAGATAATATTCATGATTTTATGGCTTCACCTATGTGTAGTGTATTTGATTTCACTAGTTATACAGGCAGATAAGAGTGCATAATTGAAAATCCTTTTTCTTATTTCTCAACCAAAACATGGTGTGGGTACTCAAAAGAACCATCTAAATGACGGTTCTTTTTAGCACCCAAAAAATATGTTTAAATTGATTGGTAAGAGAATGTTTGCAATTTTAACACAAAATTTGTTGTTTGAGGTTTTACGTCCTAGTCACAGCTATGGTCATGTTGAGATGCTCAGTTAAATCACCTCACTACACTTTTTTTCCTGGGAAAACTAACCAGTACTTCGGGCATGTACTTTCACTTGTAACTGACAACAAACCTTTTTGAATCAGTGGAAGGAGGAGAATGATCGTAGAAATTATCTCATGATCAATCTCCATGAAAGTATGAGACCAGGCCCCAAGGTTATAAAACTTGAGTTCAGTCTCAAACTCAAAATAAAGCACAATGATTGGCTGCTTGCGGACACATGTCGGCAAGCAGCCAATCATTTTGCTTTATTTTGGGTTTGAGAATGAACTCGAGTTTTATGACCTCGTGGCCAGGTTGGGATCCAACTCGCGATCCCTGGATTTGTTTTAATTCTAGATCTATGCTGTAGATTTCAACCTGATCCGTCTAAGTAACAATGATGGAGGAAGAAGATAGTTATGATGATGACAGTCCAGGCGGACAAGCGTTACATGTGGAAGAAGCTGATGATGACTATGATTTTGATTTAGATGTTCCGCCTACCACGGGCAACGAATATCTCAGAAGAGTTAGGTATGGTATTACGGCAAAATTACCCAGAAAGAATTCAATGCTAGCTGAATTGGCAGCCAAAACTTTTTTCAAATTTTGTTGCATCTTTAACCCCTTACCTCATAGAGACACCTTTTAATGCTTTTGCAAACATAGTAGACCCAGATCAGGCAGCTCTTGTAATGTCAGGGTCTACTCTGTTTGCTATTTGCTACCACCTAAACCTAAATTCACTTTTCGACACTTGAAGAAAGGGATCCAAGAATTCCATAGGAGGTTTGTTTTGGCCCCTGCAAATAAGGCTGCTAACAATGTTGTGGTCGTTTGAAAAAGATACTATATTAACACCCTAAAGAATGAACTTAGCACTGCAAAAACATATGAGCATAACAGGCTTGATGAGACGTCTATCGTTGATAGGCATCGATGCCATATGGCAGCTAAGTTTGGGTTGTTTGTTGATGAGAACCATAGCAAGCTTCCTACATTATACTGGTTACCTAAACTTCATAAACGGCCCTATAAATCGTGTTTTATTGCTAATTCTAGTGCATGTACAACTACTGAGTTGTCTATTCTTTTGACTTCTTGCCTCACTGCGATTAAAAACCATGTCATTAAATATTGCACAACAGTTTATGAAAGAAATGGTAAAAATTTATTTTGGTCTATTAAAAATTCAGGTGAAATTCTTAATAAATTGAAGTCTAGAGGTTTTCTAGCATCTGGTTTGTCTACATATGATTTCTCTACTCTCTATGCTACATTGCCTCATAATCTAATCAAAGAAAAACTAACAGAATTAATTGAACAAACATTTAACAGAGAGGGCTCACTTTATTTGGCTTGTAATGATAAAAATGCCTTTTTTACTTCTGAACAACCTAAAGGATATAAATTGTGGTCATGTCAGAAAATGTGTGATGCGCTCCATTATCTTTTGGACAATATATTTATAAGAATTGGCTCGAAATTATATAGACAAATTGTAGGTATCCCAATGGGCACTAATTGTGCTCCTCTTGTTGCAGATTTGTTTTTGTTTTGTTATGAGAGAGACTTTATGTTGTCTCTGTCTTACAATAATCAAACTGATATTATTGAAGCTTTTAACTCAACCTCCAGATATTTAGATGACTTACTTAATATTGATAATCCTTATTTTGAACAAATGGTAGGTCAGATATATCCCACTGAACTTCAGTTAAATAAGGCAAATTCTTCTGATACTGAAGCTCCGTTTTTGGACTTGAACTTGTCAATAACAAATGGCATAGTTTCTTCTAAAATTTATGATAAACGGGATGATTTTAATTTTGAAATAGTAAATTTCCCCTTTCTTGATGGAGATGTTCCTTGCTCCCCTTCCTATGGTGTATATATTTCTCAGCTTATTCATTTTGCGAGAGTGTGTTCTAATGTTGATGACTTCAACAACAGAAACTTATTTTGAACTGCTAAGTTATTAAAACAAGGCTATAGATATCATAAAATTCGAAAAGCATTTGCTAAATTCTACCACAGACACTCAGAGTTAATTGTTAAATACAATATTGGGTTAAAAACTCTTCTGCAACAAGGCATCGGTGATTTAGTTTATAAATTCAAACGTATTATTGGAAAACCTAATTTTAGTGATCAATTCAAAAAGATAGTAAAACGTTATATAAGGGTTGGATATAACTTGGATATCATGCGACAGTCTGCATGCCTAGTTTTAAACCCAATCACGGTTTATAACTATGGTTTCCTCTTTAATTGCACGACGGTGGGTCAGGCCTCAGACTCTATGACGGCTCTGACGTAAAGCTTTAATCGATGGGTTTGTGCCTGATGCTTATCTGTAGCTGGACCCACCGTGGCTCAACTTGAGGTTTTCTTTAGCTCTGACTATCTGTGAGTTATGAGCCCTTTTCTTTGTTTCATCATGGTGTGTTAATTTGATTAGAGTGTTTCTCCATGATGATACATTGCATTAGTTAGATGGCCTCCATGCGAGCTGAACATTTCTTGTACTTCAACAACAGCAGAATCTAGGGCGAAGATTTGGTACCAGTAAAATGCATTTAAGCCCCCCAGTGGCTTAGGCTGCTGTCCGTTCTAAGGCGGGGGTTCTGTTGTTGTTGACTTTTTGTTTATTGTTACTCCTATTGTGGGAGTCTGTGATTGTTCTATGTTTTGTTGTATGTTACTTTAGGTCCATTCTAGTATTGCAATCATCTTGATGGGGAAGAGGGGGCTGGTTGCTTTGCTTAATTTGTCTTCCTGGTGTCTCGTGATGGTTGGGCGGCTCTTCCTCGCAGTGCCATGGGGTTGTCTGCGGTTTGTGATTGTGGTATTTCCTGATCATACTCACTTACTATTTTTGAATATGATATATGATATACCTGATCCCACACAACTGGACCGGACAAGTAATTTCTTTGTTCTATGTATCAACATGAAAATATTCGTAGTCGGTGGAACTTGTGAAGTAAAGGGTAAAGATGCCAATTCAGGCTTGATACTCCATGTCAGATGATTCACATGTTAAACTGGGCCGTGTAGCTCAGTCGGTAACGTGTCTGGCTACAGATGCGTGTCTGACTGCAGATCCAGGGGTTGCGAGTTCGATCCCGGCCCGGTCCCATACTTTCGTGGAGATTGATCATGAAATAATTTCTACGGTCATTCTCCTCCCTTCCGCTGATTCAATCAAGAAGGGTTGTTGTCAGTTACAAGCGAAAGTATGTGCACAAATTACTGGTTAACCGCTTGTTCAAGCCTGCCCAGGAAAAAGTGAGGTTAGGTGAACTGACCGTCCCGCAATGACCATAGCTGTTGACTTGGGACGTAAAGCAACAAAACCAACCAATGATTCACATGTAATAGGAAATAGAAGAAAAATAACAAAAAAATGGTGTCTGCTGCAGTCTTTATTTGTGCTTTAAGGGTTGAGCAGGGATACAAACCTACCTGTTTTGTCTAGGCCCCTACATGCAAAACAATGTGGTTGCAGGCACAGCCCAAACCTAAGGGGCCGAGGATTCAGTAGAAAATTTCTCTCATTGCAACTTCCATTGCCAAGCATTCACTTTACTCATAATTGAAGTCAAGAGACCCTCAAAATCTATATTTGAGCTGCGGCATGAGATTTCCAACAATGTGGTATGTGCCACCAGCAGAGCCTCAGATCAGCCTGCGCATACGCGCAGTCTGATCAAAGCCTTTGCTTGTCGCTTTAATATTCTATGACTGTTAAGCGACTGACTGAACACCATTTAGAGTTTCTAAGGTTAAAAGGAGGCTGCACAGGCTCGTCTGAGTCTACACTTGTCAAAATGCCACATTGTTTGAAATCACATGTCACAGCTCATTTTTCTAATTATCTACCATATTTACTGTATGTAGAATCAGATTAATCAATATTTTGTAAACTTCCAATAGTAATTATAACAAAGTGTCAGATTTGATAAGACGTCATGCTTTTACATACTACCCTTGCTGGGCTCCTAAACATGTATTTTTAGGCCCAATCCAAAATTCAGGGGCACTGGGCCCCTGTTAGTCTGTTTCAGTGTTAACTCGCTGTTGCCTACTGATGTTGTCCGCTGATAACTTTTGCAAACAGTTTGGACCCATATCAGGCCCGGCCAAAGGACAGGCCTGATCTGGATCCAAACTGTTTGACACTCTGATAGTAGATTCTATTACGAAATAATTTTTCAAAAAAGTTGATTTTGAAAAACATCAGAAGAGCTTTCAAAATTACCTAGTAGGCAAAGAGTTAAGTGACAACTGACAAGTCTCAAAATCTATGAATAATTATCATAATCATTATTTCAGAATGGAAGCAAGCTCTTGCCCAAAAGTAGTTGTAGCAGATATAGATACAAAATCTTTCCAGCATAAACAGACGGTTCATGTGAGACAGGTATGTAACAATTCATGAGCGGATCCTTAGGGGGGGACAGGGGGTCCGGACCACCCCCCCTCCCCCCTAAATCACTTAAATGTAGGGTTTCTTAGCAATGCTGGTACAGATCTCCTAAAAATCACAAAGCTGCCTAGCCAGTTTTCAATTTGGGGGGCCATTATCGGCATGCCGGTGTTTCGCTGGAGGGCCAATGATGGCCCCCCTTTGGTGGTATGTAGATCCTCTTCCCCCCCCCCCCCCCCCCCCCCCCCCCCCCCTCCTCATCAACTCATTAAAAAAACCTTGTCAAAGTTGACAAAACTCTCTGGATCCACCCATGCAATTATGGAAATAGCAAAATTTCTTATATGGAGGATATCTTTAAATATAGAATTTTGGGATTAATATATAATTTGGGTATTATTGTTTTAACCCTTTTTCAACCAGCTTGTTATATGCTCTCTCGCATCTGATTATGTTCTTAGGTAGCCAATATTGCAAATAATATGGACCCAGGTCAGACTGCTCCCCTTGGGTTTAGACTGATTAGTTTTTCCCCCAGTCCCCAAAAGGGGCATGGTAAAGTTTCCAGGAAAAGGACACTTTAAGCGTGTAACAACAGTCTAAGAGGGCACTTTACAACGAGCCGTGACAGGCCTAGAGAGCAATATTAAGCCCAAATTGGAAATTGAATATGATATTTCCAAATAAAAATGTATGTCCCTTAGCAGGATGAAGCTGTTATTAAATGCAAACTACACTTCTTATTACATTTAGACTAATTTTAGTATTTTCAAACTGACTGTTGAATGGCAGTTCAGGGTTTTCCCTTCAAAAAAATTTTCAGGGGTCATTGTGACCCCCAGGTAGTTGACTTTGGGGGTCATTTTCAATTTGAGAGGGTCACATACTGATCTCTTACAGGATATACTGGTAGTATCATTATAAATGTCACTTGTTAGACTAGTGCTTTCTCATTTTGTTTTATTACTGTTAAGTGTGTTTACAGAAAACAGAACGTAAAACTGAACTATGTCTATTATGTTGTATACATAAATTACATATACATGGTCATTTACAAAACAACTAACATTCAAACAAATCAAAATGAAATATAGCACATAAATTTTTGGTCTGACCCGAACCTGCTGAAAATGGGTTATTCTGTCGAGTGTTTACGCACGGATGACATTTCATTTTGCCATTTTCTTAATACAACCAGTCGTATTTCACGAGCCAGTCATCACAAAACCCCCTTGGTCTTGATGTTTTCTTAGGCGTGCTCGGCCCAGGTTGCGATTCGTCAGAGTCAGCGCTATCTCTTTTTCGTTTTTCGGTTGCAGACGAGAAAAACAACATCAATTTTGACTGCGACATTTTCGTAGACTGGTTTATCGGATATCAATAGTGTATGCACAAAGTCTGTCGCTTAGAAGCGAAGAATTGGACGCTGACACAGTCTACAGTTTCGTCCCCAATATCGGCGATTCGGACCCAAGTTTGCGTTGTACTTACTCGAAGATAACAAATGGCGCCGACGTCGATCTGAATCATTCGTTTTAAAAGCAAGTGCTGCGCACACAACTTTGCGTCCACCATGACGCAGTAGTGATAGTTATTTGGGTCATTTGGTCCAAATGTGTGTCAAAACGCACAAAAATGCGCGTCATGGAAAACCCTGGCAGTTTCTGGACACCTATTTATGAGCACACACTTATTTTATTTTTTTAATTCTTAAAATTTATCAGAATCGCATTATTATGGGAATCATTTTTCTTCCTTTTATAGCCAGATCACTCCCTAAGTTTTTAACTAGGCTGCCTTTCTTTATAGTATTTGTTTTGACAATTTTACTTGTACCTTAAAATTTTTCAGTGGTTCAAATTCTCACTTTATTTTTAATAATTGCTTATTGGGGTATTGTCATGAAAGTGATGTGTCAAAATTGTCTCTGGTAATTAGTGACCATTTTAAAGGATTAACACTGATTAAAATATTGTAACAGCAGGTGTCTTCCTTGCTACTTCAGGCTTCAAACTGAAAAAGCTGGAACTTCCTTAGTTTTTGTCAGATTCTCATGATTTTTTACCAAAATGTAGGCCATTTTATTTAGTTTTAGAAAAGGGGCATGGCGCTGTGGAAAAGGGCATGGCACTAGAGAAAAGGAGCATGGCGGGGCACCATGCTAAAATTGGCTAGGGGAAACACTAAATGATCATTAAAGAATTTGCTTAACTGGGCCTTTGAGTAATTATTGTATTTATACATTTTGTTAACTCCTGCATATGGCTCACAATCTTTAATTCAATTTGAGAGTAATTCAGATAAAATCCTTGAAAATTCATTACCATATTATGCTACTTACAGTTGCAGCAGATGACATTTTAAACTAACCCTTCTCAGACTAATAGAAATTTCCATATAAAACTGCATACAATAAAGTCAGGATGGTCCATTGGTTATTAGCTCACCTGAGCCGAAGGCTCATGGGTGAGCTAATAGTATACCAGTCACTCCGGCATCCGTCCGTCGTCCGTCCGTCCACAATTTCAAACATCTTCTCCTCTGCGGTATTTCATCTGGGTCTTCACTGTTTGCAAAAGTAATTGTTCAGGGGTTTCCAGTCTACAAAGGTATAAAATGCTTGTTTTTATCCAACCATTTCAGTGGAGCACAAACTGCCATCCAGCACCTAAAGGCTTTGCACCAACCCTTCCTTGGCAGAACATGCAAGTGGCAAACTTTGCTGAAAACAGACAGGTATGTTTCTAATATAACCATAGTCCACATAGCCGTAGTTATGGAGTATCAACATACCATAAGTTGTACTTGCTTGTAAGTTTTTTCTTAATTTTCAACAAAAAAAAAGTTTTGTAGGTACGGGATTCTTTGAAAGCATCTCAATGAGACACTTTCATTGAGCACCACAAAAAATGTTTCTGCGAATAGATAAGAAAAATGTTGTTTTGTTTGTTTGTTTTGTTGCTTTACGTCCCCAGTCAAGAGCTATGGTCATGGCAGGACGGTCAGTTCATCTAACCACACTTTTTCCTGGGTAAGCTTGAACAAGCGGTTAACCAGTAGCTTGTGCACATACTTTTGCTTGTGACTGACAACAACCCTTCATGAATGATTCAGCGGAAGGGAGGAGAATGACAGTAGAAATTATTTCATGATCAATCTCCAAGAAAGTATGGGACCGGATAGAAAAATATTGTAAAGAGATTCTGATCAACAAAGCAAATTCTCTCAAACCAGCTTAGTTTGAATTTTTTTTAACTTTTACACAAAAAGTGTGCTGGTAGCTTGAAACTTTATTTAGAAAAGTTATGTTTGCTAACATCATGTAATGTATACTGTGCAGTATGCTTAACAATGACAATAATAGTAGCTTTAGGATTTAATCAGTTTATGAGTGGCTTGCTAGAGTTCTAAAATAAGAAGAAACAACAAAGATCTAAAATTATGCAATTAATGGTACAAGTAGGCAAAGTTTATTAATATGATAAAAATATCTTAAAATTAAGATTAAAATATGCTTACTACATATATAGCAGACAGAACAGGTGGTATACCAATGTGTTTTTAATCTCTTGTTATATTTTTCAGAAGCTTGCTCGTCACAAAGCAAAAAGAAAGAAGTTAAAAGTGGCTAAGTTACCTTCCCTGGTAAATCATAATTTTTAGTTTAATTTAACTAGCTCAAGAGATTTTGGTACTTATCCAATATGCTTTTAGTACCACAGTTTTAGATAAACAAAATTTTTGAGCATTAAATTGTAAATATTTTCTTACCCATTAGTTTAAACATATGTTTTGGGTGCTCAAAAGAACTGTCTCATTGAGACTGTTCTTTTGAGTACCCACAAGATATGTTTTGGTTGAGAAACAAGAAAAATAATTTTTTGTCACACACACTCTTACTACAGACCTGAGTACATTTTCAAATCTGCATGTGCAGGGATCTTTCATCTCACCAGAGTCCTCTCTGCTCAAACACATAATATAGGGGTATAAAAGGAGACTCAGGCCAAGATTTTAGGCTTCTAGCCTGACAAGAGCCTGAGCCTTTCTCTCCATCCCTACATTCTGTGTTTGGATAGTGAGGGCTCTGGCAAGACTGGGCAAATGGGCAGGCTATTCTGAGCCTACAATGATCGCCATTGTAATACATATAAACAATCTCATGTACTTGCCATGCACTCTTGTGTTAATATTTGGAGATTTTTTCAGAATTTAAACTTTAAAGCCAGTCGAATAAAAGTGACATAGGTCCAGATAAACAAGCTTTTTTTATGCGTAAAATTGTGACTACTTTCTTATCATTATACCCCCGCAAACTTTGTTTGTGGTGGGGTATACTGTTTTCACGTTGTCCGTGCGTCTGTCCGGCCGTAACGTTTTTTTTTTTTTTTTTAATAACTTGAAGAGTCATTGCTGGATTTTCATCAAACCTTGCAAACATGTTCATATATGCAAGACAAATACTTTAGACAAAAAAAGTAAGGGCTAGGGGCCAATTCTATTAGAATTATTTCCCTTTGTAGTTCTAAATGGCTTTTAATATAGGGTTTTATGCTTATGCTATTATAGGCCATACACAGGCTGATCAACTCCTACCACAGCTTTTGATGGAACAATTTGATACTTTGCCTATACAATGTAGACACATTGAACATATGCATGAAGGAGTTTGGTTCAGAAAAAATAATTTTTGACAAAATGACAGCTGTGGGAACTTAGACAATTTTTCCCTTATAGGGATTTTGTATATGCATAGATGGTGCCTTCATGGGCCAATCAACTCCTACCACAGCTTTCGATGGAGCGATTTGATACTTTTCCTATACAATGTAGACACATTGAACATATGCATGAAGGAGTTTGGTTCAGAAAAATATATTTTGACAAAATTACAGCTGTGAGAACTATGACAATTTTTCCGTAGTAGGGCTTTTGTATATGCATAGATGGTGCCTTCATGGGCCAATCAACTCCTACTACAGCTTTGGATGGAACAATTTGATACTTTGCCTATACAATGTAGACACATTGAACATATGCATGAAGGAGTTGGGTTCAGAAAAAATAATTTTTGACAAAATTACAGCTATGAGAACTTAGACAATTTTTCCCTAATAAGGCTTTTGAATATGCATAGATGGTGCCTTCTGAATCTTACTGTGCAGGGTTTTTCACTGAATCTTACTGTGCGGGGGGAATCTAATAAGCATTGCTTATTGACTTTTTCATTTAGTTTAAACATAAGTTTTAGTTGCCAAGAACCGGGCCGCGTAGCGCAGTCGGTAATGTGTCTGGCTACAGATGCGTGTCTGACTGCAGATCCAGGGGTCGCGAGTTCCATCCCGGCCCGGTCCCATACTTTCATGGAGATTGATCATGAAATAATTTCTACAGTCGTTCTCCTCCCTTCCACTGAATGAACCATTCAAGAAGGATTGTTGTCAGCGCAAGTATGTGCACGAAATACTGGTTAACCGCAGTGATTTAATTTGGCCATTTTTTGGCCTTATATGGGAGTCATTCCCAATCCAAAAGTGGCCTTTATTTTCCCAATTTCATGTATTTTAGCACTTATTTTCCCAATTTTAATAAAGTATTTTCCCAAATGTGAAGGAAAAGGTAGGCTCCTATTATCCCAAATAAAATCACTGAACCGCTTGTTCAAGCTTGCCCAGGAAAAAGTGTGGTCAGGTGAACTGACTGTCCCATAATGACCATAGCTGTTGAGTGGAACGTAAAGCAACAAAACAAACAAATAAAATTATCTAGGGGCCAGGGGCCTGATTGAACAATACACTTATTTTTTTCCAGAAAACTTGAAAAAAAATCTAGGTTTTACCAGTAAATTTAGGTAGGGTTGGGTTACCCTACTAAACACAGGTATTTTTATTGGTCTTATTAGGTTGAATATTTTATATTGAATATTTTATATTGAAAATTATTTTGTCAACCTGAAAGAGAGAATTAAAATATTTATGTTTAACAGCCTCCAGCTAAAGACGTTGATGCCTGGTGTCGCTTGTGTTTTGGAAGAATCAAACCACCTCCTAGAAAAGGGGAACCAGTCGAGGATCCAGATGGTATAACTGGTGATGATGGGACAGTACGTCAGGATGGCATTCTCCCACTAGTCAGCACAGTGATAGCTATGGACCAACCCACTGTCATAAAGGTTCTAGAATATCATCTGAATTGGTTTGAGGCTACAGGCTTTACAGACAAGCAGGTAAAAACAGAGTTCAGTTTGATTTTGTTTGATTTGATTATTTACGTCCCATCAACAATCTTTCAGTTAAACAGTGACGGGTCTTCCTGGGTTGAACCAGTACTAAGCTAGGATAAATGAGTCTTGCTCAAGGACTGCAACACAGTGACGTCGGTGAGGCTCCAACCCGCGCCCCACCGTCTTGAGTCAAGCACTCTCCCACTGAGCCACTGCGCTCCCACACAGAGTTCAGTAAGACCTGTGTAAAAAGGCCACTCAAAAAGACAAAACAAAGATCTTAATGGCAATTTAAAGCTTAATGTAGGTCGAAAGTATTGTAGAATGCTCCCTTTGGAGCATTCTACAATACTTTTGACCTACATTAATTGAGCCGCGACGTGTAATTTCCAACAATGTGGCATTTTGACAAGTATAGACTCAGACGAGCCTGTGTAGCCTCCTTTTAAGCTTAGAAACTCCAAATGGTGTTCAGTCAGTAGCTTAACAATCATAGAATTCTCAAGCGACTAGCAAAGGCTCTGATCAGACTGCGCATATGCGCAGGCTGATCTTAGGCTTTGCTGGTCGCACATACCACATTATTGGATATCTCATGCACTGGCTCAAATATGAGTAACTTTATATTCAGCATACAGTAATTTGTTTATTCTTGAAGATCTTTTAAGAGGTTGTGGTCAGATATTAAAAGATTTCAAAAGATGATAATACATGTACCAAAAAATTATTTATCACATGTGAGTGATATTATGTCATACATTAAAATGGAAAAAAACACTAGTGGTTTACTCATTTAGTACTTTTGCAGTGACCAACATAACAATGTTGTATATATACATGATATTTTGCAAAATTTAGTGTTTTCACACCAAATTTCTAAGTAGTGTTAGTGTCATGTGTTAATAAAGCATATTGAAATTATTCTAGGGAAACAAAATTTTCTGCCCATCCAGTGCTCATTAAAGTATATCAGTTAGTTCATTAATATTAACCATTTTCATTCTGATGGATAATCCCATACATATCCATACAATAAGTATTGAATTGTGCATTTTGTAATTTAAGGGGTAACAGGTGGAAATTTCTATAAATTTTGTATTTCTATCCCAGAAGATTGTTTTTATCTTAGCAAAGAGTGCATACTCTGATGTTATCTGCTTTATCGTTTATGCAGCATTTCATCTGGGTTTTCACTGTTTGCTAAAGTACCTGTTTACCGGTATTCAGAATGAAAAGTGTTAACGACAGGCACATAAAAAGGTGTTAAGGAAGCGCAGTGGCTCAGTGGTAAAGTGCTTGATTTGAGATTTAGTGTTTGGAGGCTTGAGGGTCACTTGTGGCACTGCCTTGTGTCCTTGAGCAAGGCACATTAATCTCTGCTTAGTACTGGTTCAACCCAGGAAGACAAATCCTGGCATGATTGAAAAACTGTTGACTGAGTTGTAAAGAATCAAATCAAACAAAAACATTCAAAGGTGTTTAAAAGAATTTTCATGACAGATATAATTGTCAGAGAGTCTGACTATAGCCCAGCTGTTGCACTTTTTAAACTGTAAAAACATCAAGGGCCATAACTCTTAAAATTTTGTGAAAAATGACAGGTAACAATCACAACCTAGATCTAGCAAATATAAATGCATAATAAAAATTTTGATCAAATTCCATCCATTTGTTCTCAAGATATTGAGCAGAAAGGAATTCTGAAGTCAATCAAGGGTCATAACTCTGTTACAAATTTGGGAAAATCCCAACCTAGGTCTTGTCAATATCAATTCATATACAAAATTGAGTCAAATTCTATCTATTAGTTCTCAAGAAATTGAGCAGAAACGAAACTCTGACATCAGTCAAGGGCCATAACTCTGTTCCATATGTGTGAAAAATGATATGTAACAACCCCAATCTAGATCATGTCAATATCAATGCATATACAAAATTTGGTAAACTTCTATCAATTTTGTTGTTAAGATATTGAGTGGAAATGAAAATGTGACATCAATCAAGGGCCATAACTCTGTTACATTAATGCGAAAAAATATGTGTGACAACCCCGATCAAGATCATGTCAAAATCAATGCATATACAAAATGGTAAACACCTATCTGATAAAGTTGTTCTCAAGATATTGAGTGGAAGCTGAATTATGAAGGACGGACAAATGGATGGATGCAAGGAAGGACGGACAACCCAATTTTTCAAAGCGGAGCTATAATAAATATTCATATTTTACAGGGCTATTGGTTTTATGCATTGCTGTTATGTTTGGAGAAACCACTTTTACCAGATGCTTGTTCATTGATACGAGGACTGGCACGGTCATGTGCAAATCTCAGGGCATCTTTGGTAAGTTTCATGTTAGTTTATAAATTACTTATTATAACCCCTTCTACACTTAACAAAAAGGCCCAGTCAAACATTGCAGACCAGTTTGTTTGTTTAGATGTTTACATTCCACTCAACATTTTTTAGTCATACCAGCATAATTTTCTATCTTCCTGGGCTGAACCAATATTTAGCAGCAGATACGAAATGTGACATAATTAAGACATTACTGACTTCAAACTACAGTCAAATCTCAGATATCCGAACGTCGATTATCCGAAACTACTGGGTTATTCGAAGACGATGGACAGTCCCGACTTTTTTCCCTATTATCTATTGCAATTAAACTACCTATTATTTGAATTTCGATTATCCGAAAAATTCAATTTTTCGAAGTGATTCGTAGGTCTTTTTCTTTAATCAGTTAAAGAAAATGCTATTAAATTACCCTACAAGATTGGAAGTCCAAATGTCACGCATGGTGATCATGATTTCTTTGTTTGGTCGAGTTGGTATACACACCTGAGTGATTTAGAAAAGAAAGTTGAGACAGGTAATTGAGGTCAATTGATACAGGATTAACGCTCACACTATTACGTGATGAACTGTTAAGTGAGTAAACGGTGTCTTTTATTAAGGTCATCATTGCGATGGTTTTGTTTGATGTTTTTTAAATGTCGAAATATTAATTAGTGGCAGCTTAAATTGATTTTAATTTGATCGTGTCTTTCTTGACCACTGTTTACAATAAGCGCGCCAACAGGTTACAACAAAAATAACAATTTCGATAATAGACGAATATCACAGACATGTGTTTTGGGTGCTCAAAAGAACTGTCTCATCGAAACACTTCTTTTGAATGTCTAAAACACAATTTTACGATTGAGGAAAAACAACCAAAACCTAGGTTTGGATGCATAAATGGACCCTCTCATCAAGACGGTTCTTTTAAACACCCAAATCGTATGTTTTCGCTGAAATAAACGAAAAGTACAAGCCAAAAAGCACACGTGGGGCCACCATCGGCCTGCCAGCGATATGCAATCTCAATGGCCTATCACTGGTGGGCCGTTGATGGCCCGACGTTGTGTGCTAGCTGGGATGGAGACCCTATGGCAGTAGACTGGAGATAAAAGGAGACAATATTTCGTCAGTAAATACAGTTCGTCAATTTACATTTAACATTTATTTGATGTTGTTACCATGTATATAGTGGATGTCAATATAGATCTGATTTTCTTTTAATTTTCTGCATTCTTAGACCTGCAAAGCATAAGAGACGATGAGGCCACAACCTCCAAGGAGCTCATTTTTTTAATGCTTTGGCAGATGTTCTGATTACTTCACGGATAACATGAGTTGAAGTTGCAAACTCTGGCAAAACAATGACGTTCTTAGAAAGCATCCGAGCTTCTCCGAAAATATCCAAAAACTCCCGTTTTCGATCATTCGAACTACCGATTATTCGAAAGGATTCCTGCTGTCCCTGGCACTTCGAATAAACGAGGTTTGACTGTATTTCCAACAGTATATCAAACTATTTCCAACAGTATATCAAACTATTTCCAACATTATATCGCAGAAAATACTGTTGCAAATTTTTTTATGTAATCCAATTAGACTTCAGGTTTCAAAATCATGTGCATTAGAATTGTTTACAGTAAAACCTGTCTAAACTGGCCACTCAAAAATAGACAAAACCAAGATCTTAATAACAAATGGTACCTTAATAGAGGTAAAAAGCATTCCTGGAGCATTCTGCAATACTTTTGACCTGCATTAAGCGATAATTGGTCTTGAATACTAATTTGTGGTCTTTATGAGAGTGGCCGTTTTACACAGGTTTTACTGTATGCTGTATTATTTCAGGATGGTACTGAAGATAAAAGATTGATACCAATGAATCTCTTCATTTGCTTGATCTCACGCTACTTTGAGCAGCGTGATCTTGGCGATGATATCACCTGACTTGACCAACAGTGGCTGTGAGCTGACGGAAACTGTGAAACTTGCAAGGAACTTGTACAATCCTCAGATTTTCCATATTAGAATCTGGGATGTGCTATTGCTGCAAATAGGGGTCCGCTTAATTGATGCAGATATGCATAGGATTGCAGCGTCACAGGTGAAAATCATGGAGTCATGTATACATGTAGAAGTTATCATGAACATTTATTTGAGTTGTGGCATTGTTCTGGTACCGTTTAAGTTTTATTTAACTCTTATAAGAGCCATTCACAACAGTAACTGCAGCAGATGATAGAAATGAGATATCTTTATTTTCAAGCAAATCAATGTTTGTTTTTCGTGTGATGCATTTGCCAGCAGACGGTAAGCAACAAAATGAGTGCATGCAGAAAAGAATCAGATCAGCATGGGCGTCCAACCAGTCTGATCAGTCTTCACAGTGCACTCAGTGGGTAACAAAGGACCCAACCTTTATGCATGCGGAGAATGATCAGAATGAGCTGATGCCTAAACTGACTGTAGTCTTCTTGTGATGCACAACCACCTTGTTGGTTTACTTATGTCACGGCTCATGAGTGATTCGTTTCTTTTGAGATAAATTTATGTCAGATCACCGTAATATCAATCGGAACTGCCTCTGCCAATTCCCCGAAATTCTGTGGAATCAGACCACAGATGTAAATTGAGGATCTACTTTGATAACGCGGGTGATAATGTGACGCTGACGTTATATGTGAGGCTGACGTCACAGAAACCATTTTAACACAATAACAAGTGTGATGCAGCAAAACAAATAGCTTAAATGAAGTTTATGTTTTTTCAATAAAATATTGCTATAGCGATATTTTATTGAAAAAAACATAAACTTCATTTATTCCATTGATTAAACTTTTCAGATAATTAGAATAATGGATTTTAATAGAGCTGAAGCCACATGCTACACAACTTATTTTACATATGCCAGTTCTGGAGCTTTTTGGTACATAGTCATGCGTTATGCTCCTTACATGCTCTCAAGCCATGATTCCATTCTCGAATTGTGGCGGACTTTCCCTAATAATTATAAAATGTGTACAAAAAAAACAGCACTATTCCATCAACTATTCGTTTAAGCAAACCCAAGTAGAAATGGTTATGACAAAAATCTGGTCCTTTTTTTTCAAAAAAAATAGTATTCAAAAATGACAAAAGGAGCCCAGTGGAAGAGTGCTTGACTCGAGATTAAAAGGTTGCTGGTTCGATCCTCACTGGAGACACTGTGTGCCCTTTAGCGAGACAATTTAACCTCTGCTTAGTTGTAATTCAACCCAGGAAGACCCATCCCGACATGGCTGAAAAATTGTTGACTGGGACTGGAATCAAAACAAAACAAAAATGACAAGAGAAAAGACAGATGTAAAACAAAAAATTTATTTATGTGTAGTTTAAGACATATAAATATGCATATTATTATGCAACAGCATATGTAACAAAGACATTTGGACCACCACATGAGATTTTGGTATATACAGTAAAACCTGTGTAAAACGGCCACTCAAAAAAAGACAAAACAAAGATTTTAATGTCAGCTTAATGAAGGTCAAAAGTATTGCAGAACGCATTCTGCAATACTTTTGACCTGCATTCTTGAAAACCAATTTTTAGTTTTTTTGAGAGTGGCCATTTTACACAGGTTTTACTGTATAGCATACGCATAGTCATTTTTTAAACATGCATGCACAGCTATCTAGTGGGGCTTGATGCCTAAATTTTGATCTGAGCCTTTATGTATGTCCCAACTTTATGTGTCAGAGTGAATTTGTGTTAACATCTCTCCAACAGGCAACAGCTAGAGGCATACGGAGACTTGGCCACAGCTTAGAGTCTCAGCAGTCACACTGGAGAGTCAGAAATTGAACTTGGGGGGCCCCTGGGTACAAGGTGAGTGGTTTATCCACTACACCATTGCGGGCCCCCATTGCAGCTCTTATTTACTTTATGTGTGCAAGCAGTGAATGCTCTGACGAGTCTACAAATACCAAAAACTCATGTGCTGGCTCAATAGTTAACAAATTTAATGTCCATCTTGAGATATTAAAGATGATAATTTGAACCATTAGTTGTTCTTTGCTGTGAAATGAGATATTTTGATATTTTATTTCACAAATATGATGGAGTCCTATCCTAAGTACATCATAAACGGTTAATTTTAGACACGAAAATATGTAGGCACAATCCAAAATCAGCTCAATTTGAATCCTAGGTGTAGTGATACAAGTTTTTTCACCGGACCTCGAGGTTATAAATCTTTTTTTCACGCTCAACTCAACTGAGTACAAACTTTATCCTGCTCACAGCTGTTAAAATGCCAACAATGGTTGGCATTTTAACATTTATTAGCAAGATATATGCAACATCTGAGAGTTTGAAAGCAAAAAAAAAAGGCTTTTTATATCAGCATTTTAGCTTTAAAGCTGCATAGTCTGTAACTTTTGATCTTTTAATATTAGAACTAATGTTTCTATTTTTCAAGAACACAGTAAAAAAACTAAAATTCAGGTATACATTTTACCAATTTCGTAAATTTAACAAATTATCAGTATCGAAACAACAGCATTTATGTTAAAATTAACTGTCTAAAATTATTGGAGGGACGCAAATAATTACCAACACGAGAAAAACACACCTGTTTTATAAGATAATTCACTTTTCCGTGCAGTTTTCAGCTCTAGTGAACAGATTTATTGTGAAAACATAACTTAATTCAATTTTTTACAAATGATTTAAAAAGAAAGTAAAAAAAATCGAAAAATGTTCATAGTTGCAGACTTAGTCTCTTTAATGAGCAATTGAAATTTCATGCTCAAATGAGTTGACTCGAAGCATGAAATATGTTTTATAGCATTGGGGCCCGGTCTCTGTTCAAATCTGATTGGATGAAACTTGAAGAAATGCTTTAACTAGCATGTTTGGTCTCCATGTATGACTAACAACAAGTTTGATCACCAGAAAGTGGTCTAACAGTCTCTGGCTGGTCTCATAAGATCACTATTCAGATTACATTAATTGACCAGTCTAACTAAACCTTAGTCATCAAAAGTTTCCTATGCATCCAAAACTCTTTAAAATGGGTGTAACACACCTGTGAATTTAGCTGGCTTTTGACTGATGTACTTCTTGGAAGTAATAAGTTATAACAGAACAACAACTAGAAACATTATATTGAAGTGTTCAAACTCTCTTAATTTGGGCTCCTTTGTTTTGTTTGGTTTGAGATGTTACATCCCAGTCAACAGCTATGGTCATGTCAAGACGGTCAGTTCACCTAACCATACGCTTGACTAAGAGGTTAACTAGTATGTCGTGCTCATACTTTTGATTGTAACTGACAACAATGCTTCTTGAAACAGCTTGAACCGACTGCTAATGGGCCCGGTCAACCTCCTTTGAATTTTGAGGGAGAGAGCTTTAGAATACATATGATATATTTACTTATTTACTGAGAAATGGTATTGAAATCTGATGACAATAAATTATAAAGGCAATTTTGACAAATAATTGTGCGTGTTTATTTAATGCTGAAAGCTACAAAATATGCTATGTTTTTAACATCTGACATATGGGTCTCACTTGAAGAAAACCCGATTTTGCTGCACGTGATCAACTTAAGTGCTAAAGAACCTTCACCTCTGTGCAGTCTGGTCAGCATTTTAGTTTGTTTTTTTTCATTCAACACCTAACCTTAATACAATTTTCACAAAAATAGACAAACCAAATGGTCGAAAGTATTGCAGAATGCTCCCTTTTTGACCTGCATTAAGCGATTATTGGTATTGGACAGCAATTTTTGGTATTTTTTTTTAGTGGCTACCTACATTATGGGAGAACTGTTGTCAGCAGCTTAAGACAGGTTTTACTGTATTATCATACTGCCGATTTGACCAGGCTATTTGCACTTTTGTCATTCGCATAAAAACAGATTTAGCATGATCGGGCTCTTAATATGTGAGTCACAATGCGAGAAAATCTGTCTTCAGGATTTATGACAAGGTATGGCTCAAACCAGCCTGCTCAGCTACAGTGACTAGCAAGAATATTGAAATTTTGCATGCAGGAAGTTTAGATATTATAGTTTATAGGGATCGAATAACAAAGGCGCTGATGACTGCATGAACGTGCAGGCTGGTCTGTGCCATTGTTGTTTGTATGCAATAAATTCAAGTTTTCTCGTCATGAGCCACAAGAAGCAAACAGCAAGCACAGTGGCTCAGTGGTAGAGTGCTTGACTTGAGACCGAGGGGCCGCATGTTCGAGCCTCACTGGCGTCACTGTGTTGTGTCCTTGAGCAAGACACAAACCAGGAAGACCCATCCCAACATATCTGAAAAATTGTTGACTGGGACGTAAAGAAACAAATCAAACAAACAAACAGGCAGCAAACAACAAGGGTACTGATCTGGCTGCATTGATATGCACTCATGTTGTTTGTATATGGTATAAATCAGTTTTCTTATGGCACAGCTCTTATTCTTTCTATTTCTATCAATGCAACATAGTGATCAGATTTATTATAAATAGCCCTAAATAACAGTTTTTTTTCACATTTTACTATCTGAAGAGTGTAAGCATATGTTGTGGGTGAAATACCTACAACAGATGCTTTCATTGAGAAATAAGAATAAAATCAAATGTGGATACCCCTCTAATCTAGGATATTTATACTTAGGTCCAGATAACAAAAAAAATATTGGTAAAAATGTTATTTTTTTCTTATATATTGGTTTTAACATATGTTTTGGGTGCTCAAAAGAACCGTCTCATTGAGACGGTTCTTTTGAGTACCCACAACATATGTTTTGGTTGAGAAATAGGAAAATTATTTTTTAATTATGCACTCTTAAATGAATAAATACACATGCATAATTAAAGAAACATAAAAGTCCACTAACATATTCAACAATACAATAATCAACATCCACCGGTCTTCAGTTTTCTTAACCCCTTTCATTCTGATGGACTGTTCCAAACATATTGATACAATAAGTATGGAATAGTCCATTTTGTGTTTTAAGGGGTCACAGGTCAACATTTCCAAATTATGATGTATTTATGTCCCTGAAAGAGTGCTTGTAGTGTAGTAGATAAACCACTTGCCTTGTAAACCAGGAGTCACAGGTTCGAGCCCTGGCTTCCACAGTCTGTTGGACGAGACTTTAGGCTATGGCACAGTCTCCATATGACCTTAGGGCAGCCTGCTATTCCAGGAAAAAGTCACTGGGGGGAGGGGGTATCATCTTATTTGAAAGGCACCACAAGAAAACAAAAAACAACTTTGAACCCTCATCTCAAGGAATTTAATTTTAAGTGACCTTCAACCCCCGTTTGACATTATTCCTGGAATAGCCCTTAGCTGTTGGTGGGACGTTAAACACAAACACACATAATTGCATTTTGGAGGCTCAGCGGTAGAGTACTTGTCTCGAGATTGAGGGGTTGCGGGTTCTAGCCTCACCAGTGTCACTGCGTTGTGTCCTTGAGCAAGACACATTAATCTGTGCTCAGTACTGGTTCAACCCAGGAAGACCCGTCCCCACTGACTGAAAATTATTGACTAGGACGTAAAGAATCAAATCAAATAAACAAACACAAAAATATCCTTTAAGATCTTAGCAAACAGAACCTGATGAAATGCCCCATTAGGTCCTCACTGTTTGTCAAAGTTTCTGTTTACCGGTATCCAGAATGAAAAGGGTTAATACAGATTCATCTGTGCCCAACAATCATCATGTAACAAAAGCAATTTTCTCCTTTAACACTTTTATGCCTAGTTACATAAAATGGTACATTAACAACCAGTGTAGAATAATCAGGGTCTACACAGTTTCCTCTTTACACCTTATTTACCCTTCCCCTTCAAAACTTGTATATACATGTATCCACTTATAAAACTGTCAATCCAAATCAAAGGCTGGAATCCTGCAAGTTAATTGGATAAAAATGGGGAAGAGGATAGTACTTAAAAATATCCAGCTTGTTAATGGTTAATGCACCTATAAAGGAAGCAAATAAAAACAAACAAACAACACTTGATTATCACCAAATGAATCATCTTTCTAAACCAGAATGATTTACATGTGCGTGTTTAAAACAGCTGATTTATATTTTTACACCTAAATAAGAGCGAAAAAACATTAGAAAAAATGACATTTTGTGAATAATTATCATACAATGGAATACTCATAACAACATTGTATTGTGTAATAATAATATACTATCACAGTGTTTTTGATGTTTAAAATGTTTCTTGCCAACCTCAGCTTAAGTTCATACTCTCAGCCTTGAGCCAGTAAATAAACAGCCTCGGACCCAGTATAAACCGACTGGTCACTGACGGAAATTCGAAGTTATGTTGTAGAGGCTTTATTTTAGCGCTATTTCACAGTACTACAGCCAATAAAATTGATTCTGAACATACACGAGATGATAAGAGGATTACTCGGGTATGCGAAGCTGAAATATTACGAGTAACAGTAAAAAGAATTGAAGTTTTCTCATCTTTTTATGTTGATTTCTGACAATTTTCGGCTAAGTGCCGAAAATAGTTAAAAAGGGTACCTAGGTTTCTTGCTGATGTTCATAAAGACAGATAAACTTTCAATAAACATAACAATAGTCTTAAAGATAGTATATTGAACCATTGCTTTTAGAAGAAATTCAAAGATATGCAGAGAAATAACGGATATATGATTATTAAATCTCAACATACGTCAGTTTTGAAAGCTCAGCCACCGTTGAGCCACGACAAGGTATTTCCAATATATACATTTACCTGTATGTAAGTGACCAGTCCGTGTTAATTGGGTCCGAGTAAACAGCATAACAGAAATTAATACTTTTCTTTTCTTTTTGGCTCTAAGCATTTGTCTAATTATTTGTACCAGCAATATACTAAATAATAATCATACATAATATATCAAAAGTTTCTTTGAGGCAGAAGAAAAAATGCCATATCAGTCCACCATAGTAAGGTAAATGCTCTAAAATTACAAACACTTTTCTCTGTCTAAATAAAATATTGCTTTTAAGATGCAAACAGAGAAGACCCTGATCAGACTGCTTCTTTGTGAGCAGTCTGATCTGGATCTGCATTGTTTGTCTATGCCTTTATGTCAGGCATCTAGTGTTAGAAATTTTAGAGCATTTACTGTAGTGGCTTTAATTTACCACTAGGCAAGCCTAGGAGATCATGGTACTTTCAAATATGGTGAAGTCACTCTTTAACCCCTTGCCCCCTTGGAAATTTTCATGCTTTTTTGTCGTCTGCTGATTTTTCAAAATCAACTTTTTCGAAAAAATTCTTTCAGGGATACTATCTGAGTGTCAAACATATTGGATCAAGATCAGGCCCTACATTCAAACATATTGGATCCAGATCAGGCCAGACATTTTGTCAGGCCTGATCTGGGTACAATCTGTTTGCACCCAACATTTTGTTGGGCCTGATCTTGGTCTAATCTGTTTGCAAAGGTTATGAGTAGACAACACTAGTAGGCAATAAGTTAAACAACAAACACAGCTATCTAGTGGGGGTATAGTCTTCATCTATTTCCATACTTTGTGTATACAAGCAGGGGAGGCTCTGGCGAAAATACACTGATGCGCAAGATTCATTTAGCCTTGGCTAGTCCCATATGTGGTAAGTGCTAAATTATCGTTCTCTGGCTCAAACTTAGAATAAATGCCCTATCAATAAATCAACAGTAATTCAACAAAATTTCTACCAAAAGCAATCTTAGAAAAACAGTTTGTCTAAAACATATAATTGCCTACTTTTTATGACATCATAACAGTAAAGTTGATTTTAAAGCCTTTAAAAAATTGAAATAAAACTAATTACCATATAACATCACATCTGGGGTGACATAAGGCCATTTATTTTATAATTAGCAGTGAATTTAATGCATTTTTAATGTGAATAAAATTGATATTTTCTACAATGAAAAGATATTGTTTTAATTCACTAGTGAGTGGTACGATTTACATCTTTTCATTTAGCAAAATGCAGCTTTTTTTTTTTTTATATCAGACTGAAACTTTTTCAAAAAGCTTTTAAATGAAGGTTTTTGTCAGAAATAAAGCTACAGAAGTTTTGATGTCCTTTTCAAACCCTATGACTTCATTCTTTGGCCTGGTGAAGAGCTAGTTTGTATGTGACCCCAGTCCTAAGGCACACTCAAAAACCTTTCTTTTAATTATTCTAGGCTATTTTCTAGGTACAAACTAGGTTTCCACCCAGTACTTTATATAATAAATAACCAGGGAAAATAAGGTTTTGCTTTCTGTAATTCTCCTTTGATCATAAAATAAAAGAAAATGTCAATACCAAATTTATTTTACAGACGAACCTGTCTTAAGCAGCCACTCAAAAATTGACAAAACAAAGATCTTAATGACAAATGGTAGCTTAATGAAGTGGGAAAGTATTGCAGAATGCTCTCTTGGAGCATTTTGCAATACTTTTGACCTGCATTAGGTGATAATCGGTCTTTAAAACCAATTTTGGTCTTCTTTTTGAGTGGCTGCTTAAGATAGGTTTTACAGTATCTTGTGCATAAAAAATATCAGCTTTTTCACTCTTGCTATGCACTCATGAAAAATATGGATTTTACACCACACGTGATGATGTGTTACTTATTCACTTCAAAAAAGTTAATATCCTCTATGTATTAAAATCCATAAACTGCTAGTGGCTTACATATTTAGTAACATTATGTTATGAGGTCCATAACAACATTACATACAAAATGACATAATCTTAACAGTGTTCACCCCAAAAATGTGATTCCAAGTAATTTAGTAATTTTTATTTCCTATGATAAATAGACTCTGACATTCGTGCTCCAGTATTATTGTATTTTTTGAACTTGAAGCAAAAAGTGATAAATTGCTCAGCAAGCCTTGCATTATCTCTTTTCCCCCAACTTGTTCAATAATTCAATAATACTTGCACACTTAGTCTGGACCAGTATGTATCATCATAACAAAGATAAAACAAATCATACAATGGTTTAATTAATTAAATCAAGCCACTGATTGCCTTGTTTGGTTAAAAAACGAAAGCTTAACATACATATAGATTTAGATAAGGAAACTTTTTATACATAAAATTGTGTCTATATTATAACTTTAAACATTTGTTTTGGATGCTCAAAAGAACGGTCTCATTGAGGTAGTTCTTTTGAGTACCCATAAACATATGTTTTGGTTGAGATTTGACTTTAATTTTGCCCTCTTATCAACGGGTCCACTAGTTGTCTTATTTGTTTAAAAAACAAAAGCTTAACAAATCTTATACCTTAGAACGGTCATAACTACATGTATATGGAGTTTCGGCAACCCTAAAGTGTATAATGAATAATATAGGGTCCAGAAAAGGGAACTTTTTATGCATAAAATTGTGATTATTTTCTTGTCCATCAATTTAAACATATGTTTTGGGTGCTCATTGAGTACCCTTAACATATGTTTCAGTTGAGAAATAACGAAATTGATTCTTTATTATGCACTCTTATCTGGACTAAGGTATATAAAAATAGTTTTGCACCAAGAGCCCTGTCAATATATTCTAATGCATAAATACAAATTACAATATATTAAGACTGTACATAGCTAAGTCTAGTCGAGCAATCTGTTTTAATAACCTGAAACATGGTACAAAGCCCATGATAAGATATTTTCCATCCGAATCTTAAGATGTTTTTTCTTATTTCTCGCTAAAGACATCTACAGTGGTACTCATATCTTTGCAAGCCAAGGGTACTAAGTCCACTCCGTTCCTTACGCGTAAGGGACAAAGTGGACTTAGTACCCATGGCTTGCGAAGATGTGGTACTCATTGGAGAAGCCTCTGTGGGACATTTTCAATGAGTAACTATAACATAGGTTTTCCTCACAAGATTACTATGAAAATTTCCCATGTATATATCTGTTATGGTCTTCATTGGTAGTATCCCTGTGAGATGCTTCCAATGAGTTCTTTCAGCAAATGTTTTTATAAGGATAAGAGGAATGAAATTTTCTGATTTTCGCCAAAAAAAATGTTGCATGGTTCTCTTTGGAAGCATCCCTCAGGGATTTTTTTGGTGCTCTCAGCGGCCGAAATTCGGCCCCATTCCCAATGGAATTTAAGTGATTTTTTCTCAATTTTGAAAAAAATCTAAATCTTCAAAAAAAATGTTTTTTTGAAGATTAGGATTTTTATTCAGTCAACACACACACAAGCTACATGGTGACGTTCTCCTTCAATTTAATGGCAAAACTGTACATGTGTAGCTATTTTTTTATTGACCAAAAATGACATAATTGTGCACTTTAACAAATTTCAAAATTAAGGGGTTACCACGCTACTTTTCCCAATCTGAAAGGCCCTAGAGGCCCCTTCTCCAAATTGAAAAAAAAAAATCCCTGTCTCTGAGACTGATGCTTCGAAAGAGAACCACAACAAAATTTTCAACAACATAAGTTTTTATTGAAAAATTAAAATAATTTGTAATCTGATCTTGTGTCTTATCTAGGACTATAATTGTACCATATAAATTGGGTTAAAACTAAAATCTCCTATGCTCAGCCTTTGTCAAGAGTGCCATAAGAGGATCTGAGGTTTCTGTGGTTTAATTGACGAAGGACCATGTATCTTTTTAGCTCTTTGCAAGAAAGCGTTCACCATTGTCCGTACAACCTGATCGAAAAACACATGAGCTAGCTGCGAATGAAGCTGTGATCGAAACTCGAATGAAACCTGAAAGAAAGAAAAAAACTAGTACCATAGCCCTTAAAGCGCCAAGAAAAAATGCATCTGAAAATGTCCTCTGCTGAAGTCGTCTGCCTCAAATGATTGCCTTACATTACTGACGAATTAAGTATAGAAGCAAACAGCCTGAATTTGATCTGGGTCCACACTGTTTGTCATAGTCTAGAGGAAAGCAGACGACTTTTGTTGTGATTGGCATTTTAGGGTTAAAAAACAGAAAACATTCCAACTGTCCTGATCCCTTGCATTTTTAGTGGTGTAGTCACAAGTGATATCACCTTTGATGTTCATGAAGAAATAAAAATTGGTCTTACACTAAAAAAAACATATTTTTTTCTTTCTTTTATCCATCAAAATGCCAAGAATTAAGCTTTGCAAGCTGTGTCTACTAATCATAGAAAAAGCTATGTTCACCATGGTTTCATGTCATTTTTGTGGTGTCCAATGTGTTTTCTGGACATAATATTGGGTGTAAATTTGCACCATTAAAATAATAGTTTAGAATTGCATTAATATAAATGGTTCTTGAAAAATTTAGACGGAAGACGTTTCATTGAAGGTGAAGCTAGTCTGCACACTAAAATCAATGTCTGCCAAAGGGATTTACCTAGGCCTGATTTGGGGCCCCTTCCCAATTTAATAAAGAGCAAAAACTTCCCAAAATAGTGTATATCTTTCCCATTTTTTTTCTACATTTTGGAGAACATTTCATGAAAATCCGATCAAAAATACCAAAGTTACAGATGCATGAAAATTTGCATAGAAAATGTGAATGAAAACATGTTTTTATTCACATTTTAATGCAATTTTTTATGAGTTCATATGGTGGGCTATTAAAGCAACAGATATGTTAAAGCTTTACACTGCTAATTTCTTACATGGTTTTTAATCCATTTAAAATGGCAGCCCAGTTCTAGTTTTCGTAAATTGATGATCCAAATGCTTTTTTCCCCCAATTTCACAGGCCCCTGGCCCCGACTTCAGAAAGGTAGGAAAATCTCTGTCTGCCTCTTTTATGTCTTTAATGAATCAAGTCATTCAAGTCGTCACCACTTATTAACGAAAAAGCACCAGTAAAAATTAGTATGGATAGTTTTCATTCATCAAATAATAGAAGGGCAGAACTAGGAATTTAATCAGAGGAAAAAAGTCAGTTTTGCTTGTTTGATTGATTCTTAACGTCCCAGTCAAAAAATTTTCAGTTATGTCGGGACTGGTCTTTCTCGGTTGAACCCGTACTAAGCTAGGATTAATGTGTCTTACTCAAGGACACAATGCAGCAGTGATTTTGTTACCTGCGCATCCTGCATCTTTTGCGCATAAGTTTTTATTTCAGCGAGTCCAGGCGAGTCCCGGGATGCAATAGTATTGCAGACTTGTCATTAAAAATATTGTTTTGGACTCATAAGTTTGCAGTTGGGACTCATTGATATTGGAAACAGCGAGTCCCAGGACCCATAAGCCCAAAATTGTAAATGAATCACTGATGCAGTGACGTCTGTGAGGCTGGAATCTTCGGTCTCAAGTCAAGTACTCTACCACTGAGCCACTCCTGTCCCCCCGCCCACCATCCATCAAAAAAAGAAGTCAGCAAGAGTGAAAATCTTGAAGTATTATTTTCACTGTCTGATTCAGTGACAGATATTGCTTTTGATTTAACTAAGAAATCTCTATATTTTATTGAAAAGCATCATTTAAGCATAATAAAGACTTTCTTTTTTTAATTTTTGTTAATTTACTTGTGCAGTGCTTCACAGATAGCTGATTTTCTTCTAGTTTCAATTTGCTTACTAATACTAAGTCATATTAATTATTATATCAAAGTGATCATATAAAGCCATTTTTTTTTAGATAATTTGTCTTTCGAGACAATACTGTGACATTGTGCAGTCATGTGCATAATACCTTAATACAACATACTAGGTGTACAGGTAGATGTACTATGCAAAGTCGAAACCCTGTAGTTTGTGATACGGGTAAAAGTAGCCTATATAAATAATAAACCACTCTTGGTGGTTGAGCATGCTTTTCCACTGACAGGGTGTTTTTGCTAGGCGGCTAAGGCTACAATACTAACTTTATCTTTAATTCTTGTACTTACAGAAAAATCTAAGGTACATGTGTTGGGTTTCCCTGGAAGACCTGGACTAAATTTCCATATAGTTAGCAGGTGATTAAATAAAAATCCATCTGTACATTCAGACTGAAAAATAGGTAAAACAACAAATGAGACATTAATATGTCCAGACTAGCAAATTATTAAACGTAAAACTGTAATTATTTCTTGAATCTTCCCCATACATGCCTTTTGGGTGCTCAACAACATCTTGTTACTATATACATGTAGGAGTTGTAGGTACGAGAAAGACTTTTAACTTGTTACTTTAATATCATCAGGGTCTACAATGTTTGTCAATATATCTATTTATACATGCACTGTTGATGTTCTTAAATTTGGAACACTTTTCTTTCTGAAGCAACTAGTGTTAAAATTTTTATAACACCTATCATGTGTTTCCAGCAAAATGTGAGCTGTCTATGACAATATTTGATCAGCTGAATGGCATCTTGCCAATAAAACTGTTTAACCCTTAAATCGCCAAGAAAAAAATTCATTTGAAAATGTCGTCTGCTGAAGTCGTCTGTTGCAAACAATTGCCTAACATTACTGACTAATTAAGAATAGAAGCAAACAGCGTGGACCCAGAACAGACTGCTCCTATAGGAGCAGTCTGATCTGGGTCCACACTGTTTGCCATAGTGGCTTCTTAAACATTTCAGAAGATGGAAAAGCAGACGACTTTTGTCGCGATTGGTGCATTAAGGGTTATCAGTTTTTGAGGAGAAAATTTAATGAAAAAGTCCATGACCTTGACTTCATCGAGGCAGATGGTGATGGTACTGCATAAAACTTCAGACCAGTATCAGGACCAGCGTGTACTTTTGATACCAAGATCTTTGAATAGCTCTCTACTTTTATTTATTGATAAGAGGCCAAAATGAGTACTTTGACAAGCAGTGTGTACTGTGTGGACTCATATGAGATAACGCAATATCTTGCTATTAGCTTATAGAGGGCCTCATGGAAGATTAGTTTTGTTATTAAATGTGTTACCCTCTTTAAATAAAGTCTATTATTATTATTATTATTATTATTATTATTATTATTATTATTATTATTATTATTATTATTATTATTATTATTATTATAAAATATCTTGCTATTAGCTTATAAAAATATTAACAATCTTCGGTGACAGAAAAAACATATTATACAAATTTTATTGTATAACATTAAAACCTGCCACACCTCTGAATATATAATGGGACATCCACTTTATTGAAATTGATGAGACTCAATCAATCAAGATAGACTTAAAGACCTAAATAAGGATTTTTTTTAGTGTAAAATTGTAAACATTTTCTTACTCATCAATTTAAACATTTTTTTTTGGATGATCAAAAGACCTGAAAGAGTGAACAATCTTACCCTGACTAAGTCTGGCTTGTGTAGTGTGACAGCAGAATTATATCTCTCTTCAATTGGAGGGAAACCAACAGCTAGGCGACAATTTAAAAACCCTGGTCTTCTGTTGTATATCTCTGATTTAGTGCACCATGGAACAAACTCTGTGTATTTGTCTACTTCTGCCACTATGTCATACATGTGTTCCATTGAATACCTGAAATTATCAACAGAGTTTAACTTAACCCTTTGTATACAGGAAACCCCTAAAGGGATACCTTTACAAACAGTGTAGACCCTGATGAAATGCTGCATTATGCAGCATTTCACCAGGGTCTACAAATATGTGGCCTTTCATCAGGATTTACACTGTAAATTAGGTAAAAAAAGATCTTCAGACAAAAGAATATGATTTTTTTTTGAAAATTATAACCTGAAACCCCTAGATACAAAATGTATGTACAATGGACTATCCCAAGTTCATTGTATCAAATCATAAGGAAGAATCCATTAGTATACGAATGATTTAATATGAGAATATTGAGTTAAATTTCATTTAGAAGGCTTTGAATAAAAAAAGTGGCATATAGTCCTTCCATACATTTCTGTATATCTTCCGTAATTCAAGTCACATGAACTTATATCACATGACTAAATTAGCAAATCAAAATTTATGCTGGAACCACGAGGTCAGCATGTTGCATCTAAATACCACAGTAATTCAGTTTTGTAAGCATACAGTCTTGTATGTATTGCATACAAAGTACCACTTCGTTGACATTAATGACAAGAGCCATTCAGCAACATTTTGCACATTTTTGTTTCCTTGAAAACCAATTTTAGGTATTTCTGTTAAAACTAGAAAGATCCTTGGATACCGTAACTTACTGTCGATCTGTTTTTCTTCCACTTTCAGCCCATGAATAAAAAAACTTGTGTCTTACACACCAGATTAATGAGGGCATGGTTATCACCTTTGCTGACAAATCTTACCTATGACATGTACAGGGAAAAAGACTAACAGGGGCCCAGTGGGGAACGGACAAAAGCCCACTGGGACAAAAGCCCACTAGGACAAAAGCCCACTGGACAATATCCCACTGGACAAAAGCCCACTGCTTAATTTGGCAGGGTGGACAAAAGCCCACTTCTTTGGAAAAAATAGGTTTAAGTCTTTTATAAAACTGTTAATCCTGATCAGACTGCTCCATTCAGGGTAAGTCACATCTGCAGTGTGTTTTCACTGACATTATCATTTCTCCTGTATGTTGTGACAAACAACTTAATTTAGGTGTTAAAAGTCATTGATATTTGAAGAAAAATCAATTTACAGTTTGGGTCAAACAATCTATTACAATTGGGAAACATATTTCTAATTAATCCAAATGCCCTTTGATCTGTCAGTAACAATTAGCATGCACTTTTATGAGAGGTGCCATTTGAAATTTCAGATTTGAGAAGGGAGATTCTTCATCTCAGGTCCGTCTGTCTGTCCCCCCCCCCCTTGGGTTTGGGATAGGTTTGAACTGGGGGTGGGGTACTCTTATATTTTTATGCATATGTAGGCTCGGGCTATTTTTGGGGGTTCAAAATTTTGAATTTCAATATTTTGGGGGGTTTTCAGAAAACTGAATATTTTTGGGGGTATGAAGATTTTGTGGAATAAATTTTGGGGTCATCACAAAATTGGACTAAACGATGCATTTTTGGATCTTTTCTGAAGGTCAAGGTACAAAATGGAGGATATTTTTTGGGTTGCTTAAATTTCAAATATTTATTTGGGTTGCTTGAAATTCTTGATATTTTTTGGGGGTGCCCAAGCCTACTTATGAAGAAAAAATTAGAGTACCCCCCCCCCCCCCACCCCCAGTTCAAACCTATCCCTGTAAAATGCATATAATGGGCTTTTGTCCTAGTGGGCTTTTGTCCTACACTCGGGCCCAGTAGCCCAGTGCCCCTAAATTTTGCGCTGGGCCCCTAAAACTAAATGTTAAGGGACCCAGCTCGCCCCTGAAAAAAGGGTAGTATGAAAATGTACGGAGTCTTGTCAAATCTGACACTAGCTGTTGGAAGTTTAAAAATCTTCATTCAGCTATTTACAATACTGTTAATTAAACATTAACCAGACAAAAAAGTTGCGACATCTTTCCTAAATTTAAATAAAAAATAAGGTATGATATTTCATGAGAATCGTCTGTAAGCAGACGATTCCCATGAAGTACCGTGCCTTATTTGTTAATTTTGAAAAAGCAGCAAAATTTGAAATTGTTGTCTGCTGCAAATTATAGGTGGCGCTTTATAATTAATGCTAGGCAATTCTGTTGAAATTAATTTTCCCCTGAATCATTTTGTTTTAGGGGCCCACCTTGCTCCTGGCGAAAAAAAGTTAGTCTGTATCCCTGTGTGCAATGTACCTTATCTTACCCATGGGCATATATATTAACCCTGTATTCTGCTGGATTCTTCCTTCTGGTGGATCGTACATATCTAGGGATGTCAAGTTATAAGTTTCAAAAAATATTATACATGTATTTGTTTGTCTGAAGATCTTTTTACCTGCTTACAAACAGTGTAGACCCTGAGGAAATGCAGCATCATATTGCATTTCATCTGGGTCTTCACTGTTTGCTAAAGTACCCATTTGGGGGTTTCCCAAATACAAAGGGTTTAGTTAAAAAAAATTAGTATCAACAGTCGACCCTGTGCATATTGGTTATATTGGAAGTCACACACATGGTCATAAGGTGGCATCATTTTAACATATGGAACACAGGTTTTGAATAGTTAAATGAGGTGTCTGCCTTTTGTTTAACATATGATTTGAATAGAGTTAAACGAGATGTCTACCTTTTGTTTAACTTATATTTTGAATAGAGTTAAACGAGGTGTCTGCCTTTTGTTTAACATATGTTTTGAAAAGAGTTAAATGAGGTGTCTGCCTCTTGTTCACTTACCCTAACAAACGTCTTTCTGAATATTCTTTCTTTCTGCTAGTCCCAGGAAGTTTGGGAAACTGAAATAAGGTCCTTGACTGTTGAGACTGGATTACCTCCCCTACAGATGACTTTCCAAGAGCTCTAAGACACCCAACACAGAGAATCCTGCAAACAAGAAAACAGGCTTAGAAAGTTAGAATATAGGCTAGATTAGGCCATATAAAAAATACCCCTGACCCTACCTAAATTTACTGGTGAAACCTAGAATTTTTTTCAGGTTTTCTTAAAAAAATATAATTTTATGCATTTTGAAAGGAACTAAACTTTACACTGTTTCTCTGTTTCCATTTCTTCTTGCTATAGGCCACCGTGGTGTAGGGGATAAACCTATGTCTTGTAAACCAGGCCTCGAGGTTATAAAACCTGAGTACAGTCTCAGACCAAGGTTGGCAAAATGCCGGCAAATAAGCATATTTGCCATGCCAGTGGCATTTACCGGGAAATACCGGGAAATAATGGCAAATAATGGAAAATACTGGCAAATATGATTTACAACCTTCCACCTTTAGATTGATTATTTCAATAATAGAGGTTATTTGTCTTAATATTTCATTTCTTCTAGTTTATCAGGCTATCAGCTAAATTATCTTAGTTTAAGGTATAAGTCTCTTTCTTTAAACATTTAAATTTAAAAAGTGAATTTTAGAAGAAGACACAAAGCCCTGTTTCATACCTCCCAAAGTACTCATCAGTTGGCTTGTGCATAGTTACAGATAAGGTTGGGTGAGTGACTCTTAGATCTGTACTATAAATCAATTAAAGACACTCCTGTTTGTGGTCACCTGGACTTCAATTGTCTTAAGTTAAAATATGAAGTATTAAAGTTGGGTGTCTGGATGAGTGACCATTATCTGTACTATAACTCAATTAAATACACCCCTGTTTGTGGTCACCTTGACTTTAATTGTCTTTTAAATGTTAAACATGACATCCTATTGTTCATCCTTGCCCCTGGCTATAAAGTAACAACTTGGGGATGTGTTGTTTTAACAATTTATGACAGGCACAGGTGTCATTCGAATGGCATTTCACTGGCGGGCCGATAGTCGCACGAGATTGGATGCTGGCTGGGTTCCTTATGTTTTCAGCCAATGCGTGGCATATTTTCGGTACCAAACACTTATTGGGATTATAACTTGATGAGTGGAAATTGCAGTCCGAAATGTTGATTTAACAAAAATTAGACCCTTAAAGAGAACTATGATAAGATTATTTACACAAAATGATGTCAATTTCAAATACAAATGAGTCTCCACTGTTTGCGCATCAGGGTAGATTGCACAAACGGCGGCGACTGATCTGTAACGTTTGATCCCAAAATGCTTGGTAATGGGATCCATTTGTTCCATGTCTAAAAAAAAAGTGACAGACTCGTAATTTTTAATGCTACATATGAAACCTGCTTGGAGCTAAGTGGGTTATACAATTGTTTTGTGTTGGTTATGAAATATACAAACTGGAACTCTGTGGGCGAAGGCTCGGTCCAGTCTGCACATGTGCACAGGTTGGTCAAAGCCTTCGTTGATCAAGTATGATCAGATAAAAAAAAGTACATTCACCGACGAAGTCAAAGCACGCCACTGATATATCGAAGTTTAATTGATCAATCAAATTTAAATTGAAGCTGATTGATAGGCGTGTGTTTACACACCCTAATCTTAATCCTGTTAATGACTCGCAGATTAAAGAATATCCGGCCGCACACTTACTTTAATTAGAGACAATAGACAACCAATTACTTTAACTGGTTGATCAGTTCCTTTTCTTAATGCAATGAGCAGAGCAGTGCCATCCTGCGTACTGGCGCAGGGGTGAAGGAAATATTGCTATATTTTATTAGTGTTTTGTTGTTGTAAGCATTGCATTTTGTTATCACGGTTTATCCTAGTCATGCTTATTACATTTATGCACTACACAGTCTACACTCCTCCCAAACTTTTTTTCATGGACACCTCCACCCTTGAGCCTGCACCATACCAATATAAGCAAATCATTTATAGCAGTGTGGATCCTGATCATATGGCTTTTGATATACAAAAAGAGATAAATCTGGGTTCCACAAGGCTTAAATGCTATCATTATTACAGAAGCATGTTCATCGTTAAAATTAAATTATTACTGAAGCGTGTTCATCGTTAAAATTAAACTATTATCATTTAAATAATGCTTAAAATATCTTCATGAAGTGTATAATAGTTTAAAGGGATTAAAAAAAGTGGGGCGAAACGACTAGGGTAAAAAAAGTGGGGCGAAACAACTAGGGTTTAGGAGTGAATCGACTAGGGTGTAGGGGCGAATTGACTAGGGTGTAGGGGCGAAATGTCTATTCTATTAAACAGTGCTACGTCACGTCCCGCTCTGGATCATCGAGGCGCTTTACGCACTCGGTGAAAACAGGTAATTCGCCGTTATCCCTACGTATTTTGGTGGATTTATAACTTGCAATATCTTTAAAACTACTCAAAATTTTGCGCTGAAAATTTCAGCATCTATTAGAATTATGATTTGCATTCGATAAAGAAAGTGTTCATAAAATAATCGGGCATATTTATCGATATATTATTGAATAAAGTTTCATGATTTTGAACGCTTTTTAATAAGCGTCTGGCATTATTTTCACCGAGTATATCGGCGGAGCTCTTCAGCATGAAGTTACAAAATGCCTAAAATACCCGGATGACTTAATAGAATAAGCATCAAATTTGGGGCAAAACGACTAGGGGCGAAACGACTTGGGGCGCGAGCTGGTCTTTGGGCGGAACGACTTGTTACCCTCCCATCAAGATAAGTGGACCAGCCATAAGAATGTTTCACTATAAAGGAAATCTAAAGAATCCAGTCATTAAAATCAAAGTTGATTTTTATCATAAAATTTTATATAAAAGTGTCTTACACTCTTACGAAAGTGTTATGTAAAGATCTCTGATAATCAAAGTCAACATGATAGAAGGTAAGAATCGTCGACAGACACGGAAGCTACCTGTTTAGTTCTTTTGTTTTCCTAATCCTATGAGCCTCTCGACAAAAACTTCGAACGATTGACGGTCTCGCCATCATCTCTCTCAACAATCACTGCGAATCGGGCCAAATCATAACAAGGTCAAGGTCATGCACTTTAACAGATCACTTGTAACAATTGACAACAAGTGTTTGCTTTTATAAAAAATGAGAAAAACAAAAAAAAATTGGGCTGTGTTTTGACCGGTACCTAGATTTACCGGAGAGACTCGAATTACCGGAAAGACCGCCGAAATACCGAAAAGACCAAAGAGTAATTGGGAAACATTGATTTTTGCTTTGGCGAAAAACTTTAATTGCTTTATGAATATAATAGAAAGTATATGTTGTTTATGATTTGTTATCTATATATTTTTAATTGTGCATTTCGATATAATGAACATAACTGAAAGTGGACATTACAGAATAAAAATCTAAAAAGTTTATTTAAAAATTACAATTTAAAGAGACTAAGTCTGCAACTATGAACATTTTTCGAAATTTTTATTTTCTTTTTAAATCATTTGTAAAAGTAGAATTAAGTTCTGTTTTCACGTTAAATCTGTTCACTATAGCTGAAAACTGCACGGAAAAGTGAATTATCTTATAAAACAGGTGTGTTTTCTCTTGTTGGTAATTATTTGCGTCCCTCCAATAATTATAGACAGGCAATTTTAACATAAATGCTGTTGTTTTGATACTGATAATTTATTACGATTTACGAAATTGGTAAAATGTATGTTTGAATTTTAGTTTTTGTACTGTGTTCTTGAAAAATAGAAATATTAGTTCTAAAATTAAAAGATCAAAAGTTACAGACTACGCAGCTTTAACATGTAGTGTCAACTATTAATTTACCTTTACTAATCATGCACATTGATTGGGTTGTTAGTTCTTGGTGTTTTGACTAAATGAGGAGGGCCCTATATAATATCACATTTGAATAAATTAGTAAAAAGAACAGCCGAAAGATTTTTTCAAAATTCTAAAATTTGCATTTCCTGGCGTATTACCCCAAGAAAAATAGCCACAAACATCTCCATTACCTAATCTGACCACCGCCCCCATGTTCGGATCCCTCCCTCCCCCTCTCCACACACAAAAAAATATTAATATAAAAAAGAAATAAAACAAATCAAAATAAATGTAAATTCTAATAACAGGCCAAACCAATATATAAAATATTAATTATCACCCCAACCCCGGTCTGTAATAATTAGTACTGTTTTATCTTGGGGGAATATCTAGGTGGAAACTCACGTACTACCATCACGGTCAAAGCCCCTCTGTAAAACACATATAAGGAACCTTCTAGATTAGGGAAATGGCTCATTTTAAGTTTGACTTCCTTCTTATGGTAGGCTGCTTTTTGTTGGCAACAAAAGTTTCAGCATTTTGTAATAGAGACACTCATTTTGAAGATATCCCAGTAGCATTCTTTCCTGTGTACTCTTCTCCAAACTTGATTACGGCAAACCATCTTAATCTTTGCTCATACCTTCCACACCTTAGCACAGTTTCAATTTTAACAAGATCAACTAAGTTCAAGGATTTTCATGGCTCCAACAGGTTGACCCATTTATATATTTTCGTTATCCTGTGTGGCAACTCTTGGGACATCGAAACTAATCCAGGTCCTGATTCCACCAATGGCACTTCACACTACTCTTGTGGTGTCTGTGAGGAAAGTGTTGGTTGGGAAGGCCGAGGGATTTGTTGCAATACATGCAATATCTGGTACCACATAGACTGTCAGAGCATGTCTACAACTATGTATAGCATCCTTAACAAATCTTCTGGCAAAGGCATTGTATGGGAATGTATTAAGTGTGGAATGCCAAACTTTTCCACTACTTTATTTGATACTTCAACTTCTCTTGACACCCAAAACAGATTTGATTCATTATCATCCCTGTCCGACCCTGAAAGCCAGGTACCAGATAACATCGGCCCCCCACCGCAGCTTCTTCCCCTATAGTACAGGATCGGAATGAAGCTAGAACAAAGACTGCCAAGGCTGTCTTGAACCACCCCTTTTGAATTTTGATTATGAATTGTCAGTCTATAAAGAATAAGAAGGCTGAACTTCATACTATTATCGACTCGGCAAAACCAGATATCATTTTGGGGAATGAATCTTGGTTAACCCCTGACATTAAAAACTCGGAAATCTTCCCAGAATCGTTTGATGCAGTCCGGAAAGACAGAGTAAGTGATGCCCATGGAGGTGTCTTTGTAGCTTTTAAGTGGGACTTACTCTGCACTGAAACCCCGGAACTGGACACCAATTGTGAAATTGTTTGGTGTAAGTTGAATATAATTGGCAGTAGGACATTGTATCTTGGTTCATTCTATCGACCCCCTGACAAGATTGATAATGATTATCTTGAGGAATTCAATATCTCACTGGGTAGGATCATGTCAAACAGAAATGCTCATGTCTTGATAGGAGGGGACTTTAACTGTGGCGATATAGAGTGGAGCACTATGCAAGTACCCCACGGGGTACAAAAACGGCAGACTCAACAACAACTTTTGGATATCATAGGTGAGCACTGCCTAACACAAGTAGTAAATATCCCCACACGGCTCGATAAAACCCTGGACCTTCTTTTCACAAATGTTCCATCCCCTGTAAATAGAGTCAAGGGGATGCCCCCGATCGGCAAAGCGGGTCATGACCTCGTCTTCATTGAGTATGATATAAAAGCTAAAAGGATAAAACAGGCATCACGCAAAATCTATCTTTATAATCGAGCAGATATGTCTGGTCTACGCGACCACATGTCCCAGTTTAAGGAGCCCTACCTTTCTGAAGACCTAAGTCACATGTCAGTAAATGAAATGTGGGTCAAGTTCAAAACAGGCTTTTTAGAGGCTGTAGAAAGGTTTATTCCATCAAAAATGACCAAAACAAAGTACAGTCTGCCATGGATCGACGCTACGATCAAACGGCTTATGAAAAGACGCCAGAAACTCTACCTTCCTGCTCGAAAGTCAAATGATCCTGACGTAAAGAAGCATTATAAGCAGTTCAGGGCGCACGTTCAGAAGGTAGAGAGAGATGCCTATTGGAGACACGTTTCCAATATTTTCACGTTTGAGAACGACCCCTCAAATCCCGATTCAAATAAAAGTGGAAAAATTAAGAAGCATTGGTCATTTGTCAAATCATTAAAGAAAGACGCGTTTGGGATCACATCACCTAGGGAAAATGGAATTCTAAAAACAGACACTAAAGATAAAGCCGATATTTGCAACTGGCAATTCCAATCTGCCTTCACACGTGAAGACGACTTTGACCCGCCTTCAAAAGGGGCTAGTCCATTCTCCTCCATGGAGGAAATAACAGTTGACCCGAAAGGGGTCGCTAAACTGTTGGATGGACTCAATGTGCATAAAGCGCCTGGCCCGGATGGACTCAATGCCAGAGTGCTCAAAGAGTGTAGTACACAGATTTCACCTATCCTAGCACTTATCTATAATGAATCTTTAGCTCAGGGCAATGTTCCAGATGATTGGCGACATGCAAATGTATCCCCGGTCTTTAAGAAAGGAGAAAAATATGATGCTGCGAACTACAGACCGGTGTCGCTAACCTGCATCTGTTGCAAAACCCTAGAGCATATATTGGTGAGCAACATCAACAAGCACTTAGCCTTAGATAGCATACTTGCTGACTGTCAGCATGGGTTCCAAAGTCGGAGGTCTTGTGAAACCCAGTTGGTTCAGTTTGTGCACGATATCATCAGCAACCTGGATGGTGCGATGAATTGGGGGCACAAGCAGACAGATTTGATCATCATGGATTTCGCAAAGGCCTTCGACAAGGTCCCACACAGGAGGCTATTACACAAACTCGATTACTATGGGATACGAGGGTCCACCCACAAGTGGATCAGCTCATGGCTCTCTGGGCGCAGTCAACAAGTAGTTTTAGACGGTCAAGCCTCAGATCCAGTCCCTGTTTTATCCGATGTACCCCAGGGGTCGGTCTTAGGACCGATCCTTTTTTCTAATTTTCATTAATGATTTACCGGATAATATCAAGTCTTCAGTTCGCCTGTTCGCGGACGATTGTGTCCTGTATAGGAACATTCGTTCATTGCAAGACTGTCTCATTTTGCAGAAAGATCTTGACAGTCTTGGGCTCTGGGAGGCCGATTGGCAAATGAAGTTCAATGTTGCCAAATGTCACTCTATGAGAGTGACTCGGCATTACTCACACAAACAAATCATTCATGACTACACTCTGCATCAGCAAACTTTGGAAAACGTCCAGTCCGCGAAATATCTTGGTATAACAATCACAGAGAACATAGATTGGGGTCAACATATCTCTGATATCTCGTCTAAAGCAACTAAGACTTTAGGTTTCCTTCGAAGGAACTTGGCTTTCGTACCTAGGAGTACTAAGGAGGTTGCATACAAAACTTTGGTACATCCTAAATTGGAGTATGCAGCCCCCATTTGGAGCCCTTACTGTAAAACTCAGATTCAACAAGTGGAGAAGGTTCAGAGGACGGCAGCCCGCTGGACCTGCAGGAGGTGGCGCAACACTAGTAGTGTTGGAGAAATGCTCGATGAGCTGCAATGGCCAACTCTGGAGGCCCGGAGGGATCAGTCCTCTCTGCTTTTCTTCCACAAGATTCATTGTGGGACTATGTCTAATGATGAAGACAAGTACTTGACCCCGTCTCAGAGTACAAAATCTACCAGGTCATCACACAACTCACAGTATTGCAGGCCCCAGACTTATAGTGATGATCTGAAGTATTCTTTTTTCCCAAGGACTATTCCTCATTGGAATAGTCTGGCTCCATCTGTGGTCGCAGCTGAGACCACAGAGGAGTTCAGGGCACTCATTAAGATGACTCAGCCAGAAGCTTTTTTTTTTTTTTTTTTTTCTCAAAATTTCTAAAAAACACTCACCTCAGAAAATGATCATATATGATCGCCTGAGTATAAGACGATAGATAGAATGGTCGGGTCTGAAAGCCCCTGCTGAGCCGAGCTGCCGAGTACCGTCCTATATAGTTTATTTTTTCAAATTCATCCTCAGTGGAGATTTTCGTAAATAATCTTTATTTAAAATCATCACATAGACTAAAATCGATAAGTGGAACAATAATAATAATAGTAAATTGCAATAATTTTGATTTTATTGCCATTTTACTGCTCGCAGGGGGTCTGAAAGCTACAGCCGAGTGAATCAAGGTTTAAGTTGATTTTTATTGGAAATTTGAAAGATAATTGAAGAAAAGGTTTAAAAGAATCTTACTTAAAAATGCTTTAATTTCACGAAAATAGTCATTTTCCAACAAGGCCACATCCAGTTCTATTTATAGACATTTTGCTTAACCTTAATGAAATGGCAATTATATCCAATTTATAACTATGAACTATTATTTTTAATGTTCCACTTATTGCTTTTAATCTATGTGATGATTTTAGATAAAATTTATTTTTGAAAAATCTCCACAGAGGATGATATTGAAAAAATAAATAATGTGGGTCAGCAGCTCGGCTCGGCAGGGGCTTTCAGACCCGACCTGGGTGAATAGCTAATACTAATTATTAGTCTTTCTTTCTTTCAGTACTGGCCTCGCTCAAACTTGATAAAGAACTAGACTTTTTCTTCTTTTAATATAAAATAGATTTTCTGTTGACGAAGTAGAGATAATAATTTAATATAAAGCAATTAAGAGGGTAAAATAGTAAGTGAGTATGATCAGGAAATACCACAATCACAAACCGCAGACAATCCCTTGGCACTGCCAGGAAGAGCCGCTCAACCATCACAAGACACCAGGAAGACAGATGAAGCCAAGCAACCAGCTCTCTCTTCCCCATCAAGATGATTGCAATACTAGAATGGACATAAAGTAACGTGCAACAAAACATAAAACAATTACAGACTCCCACAATGGGAATAACAATAAACAAAAAGTCAACAACAACAGAACCACCGCCTTAGAACGGACAGCCGCCTAAGCCACAGAGGGGGTGGGGGGGGGGGGGCTTAAATGCATTTTACTGGTACCAAATCTTCGCCCTAGATTCTGCTGTTGCTGAAGTACAAGAAATGTTCAGCTCGCATGGAGGCCATCTAACTAATGCAATGTATCATCTTGGAGAAACACTCTAATCAAATTAACACACCATGATGAAATAAAGAAAAAGGCTCATGACTCACAAAGAGTCAGAGCTAAAGAAAACCTCCAGTTGAGCCACGGTGGGTCCAGCTACAGATAAGCATCAGGCACCAACCCACCGATTAAAGCTTTATGTCAGAGCCGTCATAGAGGCTGAGGCCTGACAAAAATAAGTCCTAAATAATAATGCATTAGATGTAACTGGAAAGCATCTCACCTGAATCAATTGAACAGCTTACTTTTTTATCCCACGGACAAGCCCGTTTGGATTCCAGTTTCCATCCATATAAGGCTACTGTGTTTCCAGATTACCAGATTAATTGAGAAACATGTACCAGTGAGTAAGGTCTCATCAGGGCAGGGCAAGAAAAATCCATATGTAAACAACAGTTGTGTAGAGGCTATAAAGCGCAAGCAAACAAAGTGGAAAAAAATATCAGTACTGTTAGACTGAGGAGAATTATGTGCTGTATAAAATTGCCAGAAACAAAGTGAAATCAGAAATGATAAAGTCAAAATACACTTACGAGAGTGACCTTGCTTCCAAGATAAAGACAGATCCAAAATTATTCTGGGCGAAAGAACTAGATGGAGAAATTATCAGAATGCGTCTACAGGGGTCTGGCCTGGATTAGCGTCGCCTACGTAAGAAACGTCAGAAACGTAAGAAACTGCAAGATAGCATTCCCACACTCTGACAGGAGTCTAGAGGCCTGGGATATGTGTGAGTGTATGGAAATGGGTCAAGTCGTCTTGAAGTCAACTCGTCCCTTAGGTCAACTCATCCTTGGGCAAACTCGCCAGGGTCAATTTGTCCCATTCCTATTTGCATGGGAGACGTAACATAAGCATGTAGACAAACTTTTTTTCAATTAAATTGGTACACTGTCGATACAGGGCAAAGACACCATAGAAAGTGACAAAAACACAAGAAATATCACACATAAGAGAGTCAATAGGTTAGCCCTTTACCAGCAGGTGATCATAAGGCTGCAAGAAACAGCCAAGACAGTATAATAATAAAGACACACGTGAAACATAAATAACAAAAATGATTCACAAAAGAGGCATCCCCTGGAAACGGTCAGTAAAACAATCACTGGAGGGCTTAAACATGTTTAATGGTACCACCCCACCCTTAATTCTGATGTGGATCATGACATAACTCAAGTCCACAAACACTAAACCACTTCACGTCCACAGACTAAAACAAATGGCATGTGAAAAGTAAGTGAGTATGACCAGGAATACTCTCTTGCAAAGAGCTTTGCTAACATCGTTCCTTTGTAAAATGAAACAGCCATTGACATTGAAAGCGCTGGACATTTGAGCGTAGACCAGGAAATGCCACAATCACATACTACATGGCAACAAACGATAACAGCGACATGACATCCGAATACAACAAAAGTAATTATTTAAATAAACTCTCTTCCCAAGCGTGATGGTTGTAAAACTAGAAAGGACACAGAGTAATGCAAACCAAGCAAGGACCTATCACTTAACCCACACAAACAATGGGAGCAACAACAAACAATGAATAAACGACAGCAGAACAAACGCCTTTGAATGTCCTTAAAGTTCCAATTACATATCATCAAATAACAAAATGCTAGTTTATGCTATTTATTTCAGTAACATTCCCTGTTTTTCATAATAGTTTTGCTCTTGTAAGGCATACCATATATATCTGGCCTTACTCTTTCGTATTTTCACCTCCCTTGAATTAGGTTGTCTGGCCTCAGACTGTATGATGGTTCCAACTTAAAGTAAGAAAGAGAGCAAAGATTAGGAATCGATACAATCAAGCACCACACCTGAGGAGATCAAGGGGAAAGTGATAACGTCACAATTAGACATCACAAACGAGGACCAAGAGGTCAGACCTTTCCTAGCAGGTGAACACAAGGCATCAACAAACAGACGTGCATGAAAGCATTACAAAACAAGACAGAAATAACATAAATGATCCACAAAAGATGCGCCACCTAGGAACGGTTAGTAAAAATATTTTATTGGAAACCTGTTTAACGTATACAACAGGGTATGAAAATCGGTCATCTTATATCTTACATGCGATACAAGACAAATAGGATATCCAGGGAAAGGAATAATGGAAGGAGATTGTATAAAGACTTATCTGTATATGCGAGGCCCTTTCCAAGCAGGTGACCAAAAGGCAGCAATAAACAGACGCGCACAAACGCGTAACACAAAGATAAAAGATAAGATAAAGATAAAGAAGCCTTATTTAACGTCGCGTATAGTGTAACAGACAACATTAGCTCATGCGCTATTCTGTGACATAACAATTATATCTTTAACAGATACTTACCTGTCTTTATCTCCCTAGCACAACCCCTTTATGCGAGCGTCAGCAAGGGAGCTGCTAGTACCATTTTTTACACCTTTGGTATGGTGCGGCCGCGGGATTCGAATCCACGACCTCCCGCTGCGAAAGCGGACGCTCTACCAACTGAGCTATCGAGGCGGAAATAACATTAATGATCCACAAAAAAATAACATTAATGATCCACAAAAAAAACAACAGTTTTTTCTTCCCCATCGAGATTATAGCAAAGCAGGAAACGACTTCTGTACTAAGGGTCAGGCGTGGTACTTGATTGTATTGATTCCTGGTCTTTGTCGTCTTTCTTACATTGTATACTTATAAATTGGGGGGCGAAACGACTTGGGGGGAATGAGAAACGACAAGGGTATGGGAGCTAATCGACTAGGGTTAAAAACAGAGGCGATACAACTAGAGGGGAAACGACCGGGTGGGATGGGGGCGTCTTGGGGGCGAAACGTTTTAGTTACCAGTCTACGCCCATTAAACTTTGTTGGAAAACGGTGCATTTTGGGAAAGCAGAATCAAGATGTCGGCTCAACAGAGAAGCGTAGATGGTGAGATTTATTTATTGAAAATTAAGCTTTTCTTTTTAATATTACGGCGCTTTGTGTTATTTTAACTTTAGGACGAAACAATTTTTCATTGTTTAAATCTTACTATACTCATTTTGGTTCAAATCTGGAGGAGAATTCCGTTCTGAATGGAACACGAGAGGCCTGTGACAGTGCCATTCGGCATTCCTAACAGCCTCAATTTTTCCCCGAAATTCAACCAGATTTGGTGCGTATCATTTAAATAACCAACAATCAAGCTGGTGACCTTGTGATGGAGTCAAAGTGCCAATTACCAGGTCTGGGGAATCTCGGAAACACGCGATCAAAATTATCGCTCAAATGCGCGACCACGCTTGAGACTGGCAGACTTGCTAACAGAGGTAGTTATCCTGCAACTGCGTCGCGGTTATGAGCGATAGAAATTTGATTATTGGTTTATCATTTTGGCCCGTTTCCGCTTATTTGATCGATCTTTTTTCGGATGCATTCGGACCAAGGGGTGAGAAGCTAAACGGTAAACAAACAAAATTTTCAGGATAAAAATCACCAAATGAACCCTCTTCTGACAGAAACCCGCAATTTTTTTTCTTACCATTTTCACATCAATTTTATCATTGATTTGTGGCCGAGGTTCTGATGGTTAAATATTTATTTGTAATCTTTTATTTGTGTGTTGTAATGTTTCTGAATCTAGGGCACCAACTCGCAAAAGGTGAGACATGTGGTGATGGTCGTCGCGGAAATGTGCGATATATGAATGCCAACAAAACGGAAGTTGACCACAAACTTATTTCCCCTGATGACGTTTAGATTGATTTCCCTTTACATGGGCAGTCCACTATCGCGCATTTACGCGATAACTTTCGATCGCATGTTTCCGAGATTCCCCAGACATGATTACCATTAGATTTCTTTGAGAGCATGGGGATTTGTGGTGGCGCGCCATCGAATGTGTTCTAGTTTTCCTTCTAGAAGTCTTCGCAGATTCTATTGTTAAGTCATCCGGGTATTTTAGGCATTAACTAACTTCATGCTGAAGAGCTCCGCCGATATACTCGGTGAAAAGAATGCCAGACGCTTATTAAAAAGCGTTCAAAATCATGAAATTTCAACCAATAATATATCGATTAATATGCCCAATTATTTTATAAACACTTTCTTTATCGAATGAAAATCATATTTCAAATAGATGCTGAAAATTTCAACGCAAAATTTTGAGTAGTTTTAAAGATATTGCAAGTTATAAATTCACCAAAATACGTAGGGATAACGGAGAATTACCTGTGTTTTCACCGAGTGCGTAAAGCGCCTCGATGATCCAGAGCAGGATGTGACGTAGCACTGTTTTATAGAATTTCACAAAGGGGTACTTACATCTGTGCCCATGCATGGATTTTCTTTAAACTTTGCATAATAATAACTAATTATATACAAACTATGTAAATGTGTTTATCAAATTAGATAGTTAAGAATAAGGCTTCTGAAGCAACCCTGACGTACTCCACCTTTGAGGTGGACCCTGTCTCTAAATTTTCATGTCCTAAATCTATAGTTTTGTTTATTTCTATGATTTGTCATCTCGATTGAAATCAAAATACCATAGGCATTATATTATTACCACAAAACCATTTCGATGAATTATATTTTACGTTTTCTGAAGAAGTGATTATAAAATTTCAATATTTTTTTTCAAAAATTAACAAAACATTCAACATTCAATTCCAAAAATAGATATATTTTCTAGTCTTTGTCAAGATATCATATTATCACAAAAACATGCCATTTGTACCGTATCCTGCTGATCTGAGCCAAATTTCATGAAAATCCAAAACCTGTAACTTTGTCATTTCCTACCTCTTATATATAGGTCAGTTTTAGCAAAATTAATGACTTAGTTGAAATGAATCAATAACTTGACAGAATGAGGTTGTTTTTAAATCTACATACACTTTTCTTATAGAAAGACATGTTTATGCATTTCAAATGATTCAATGGTTGGAAATACATTTTGTACCAAAGGTCATGGCTCCATGTCATGCCTCATGGGACTATGGGGCCAAGACAATGTGTACCACTTCCTTAAGTCCTGCATGATATTGATTAAGAAACATAATATCCTAACAATAAATGTGTGAAAACAAGAAGACCAAATATTGCCTTTACATCCCAACTGAACTAGATTAATCGCATTTTGGTGCCGTGATCAGGATAAATTGTAACAGAGTCTTATCAAAGGTATCATAGAGCAGTGTTCTACATGAATAAGTGAGGTCCAGAAACGAAACTGTATGCCTAGAATAACAGCCAGCTAAAGTATAAATGTTGCTATCTGATGGAAATAAGCATCAGTTATACAAAAAAGAATGAACAGAGATTTAAGCATTAAATTAGCCATACCTTAGAAGCCAAGAAATCTCTGTGACCAAAATGGTTAATTTTTAACCAATAGGTTTGACAGGGGCTATTTTTGTGAACCAGGTTTATAAATGAGGCTTACAATTATAAAATTATAGATATAAGGTTCTTTTCCTGTATGAACTGACTTGTCATAAGGTTTCTCTTCTGTATGAATAGAAATTCTTAATAATGTTTCATATGAAGTGTTACATTGGTTACTATCCCCACGCTTTTTTAAAAAAAGCAAAGGGGATATTGGTATCGCCTCCGTCCGCCCGTTATGCTATCTCCTCTTAAACCATTGGACAAAATTCAACCAAATTTGGTGTGTGATGAGTAATCACATCAATGGGGCTCGCAACATAAAAAAAATTTTTGGCCCTGGCCCTTGAGGCCCTGGGGAGGGGTCAAAAGGTCAAATATCATTTATTTACAATTACAAAGTCAATTTCAAAGATTTTATTCCAAACTTTGTGTGTTCTCACAAATGAAAGATACAAAACATATCAGACAGGTTTTTATTCTGTCACCTGGGTCATGTCCTAGGGGTGGGACTTGGGGGTACTTAGGGGCCAAAATCAAATTCCGTCCTGATTTCTGTATGTTATGCTATCTCCTCCTAAACCATTGGATGAAATTCAACCAAATTTGGTGTGTGAGTTACTCACATGAAAGGGGGGCGCAATGTAAATTTTTTTTGGGGCCCCGCCCCCTGGGGCCCTGGGGAGGGGTCTAAAGGTCAAATATCATTTAATTTCAATTACAAAGTCAATTTCAAAGATTTTTATTCCAAACTTTGTGTGTGTTCTCACAAATGAAAGATACAAAACATATCAGACGCTTTTTTTATTCTGTCGCCTGGGTCATGTCCTAGGGGTGGGACTTGGGGGTATTTAGGGGCCAAAATCAAATTCCGTCCTGCTGTCTGTCCTGTATGCTATCTCCTCCTAAACCATTGGACGAAATTCAACCAAATTTGGTGTGTGAGTTACTCACATGAATGGGGCACGCAACGTCAAATTTTTTTTGGCCCCGTCCCCTGGGTGGGGTCAAAAGGTCAAATATCATTTAATTTCAATTACAATTTTTATTCAAAACTTTGTGTGTGTTCTCACAAATGAAAGATACAAAACATATCAGATGGGATTTTCATTATCTAGCCTGGGTCAGGTCCCAGGGGTGGGACTTTGGGGGCGCTGGGGTGCCCAGGTTGTCAAAAAAAGTAATTTTCAAACATGGTCATGTGGCATATCAAATCGACGAGGATGTCGAGCAGAACAGAATGCAAGTAAAATTTTCATCCTAGGGTCAAACTGGTGACCTTGGGGCGAGGTCAAAAGGTCAAATATCATTAACATGTCAATTTCAAAGATTTTTATACCATACTCTTTGTGTGTGTTCTCACAAATATAAGATAGAAAACATATTGAACAGAATTTTCATTCTGTTGCCAGGGTCATGCCCCGGGATGGGACTTGTGGGTACTGGAGGGAGTCAAAAACTTTAGCGTGGGGATTTGCAATGGCGCCCTATCGGCTGCGCGCTCTAGTATGTAGTTTTAACGTTAGGAACTAGATGTGGTTAGTACAGATGTCACCATATTGTATCATTTTGGGTAATATTATTGTATAAGCACTTCATTAAATAAGAATGGTGGCACATAATATCAAAGAATAATGTTTTTTTTCTTTTTCCAAGCCATAATAGGGAAAACACTGAACAAATCAACTTCTACCAATAAACATTCTAGCATGTTGATTCAAACGAAGCAAGTATTCAAGTATGTTTTACACAGAAACATAATTATTGTATTTTTTACATTTTGATGAACTAGGGCCATGTGTTTACATCAAGTTGAAAAATATGTTACCGGTCCTTGAATTTTATGAAATTTGGTCTACATATTCTTAACATATATGGATAGTTTTGTTGAAATAGTATCTTGACAAAGACCGCAACGTGTAAAAATTTTAATTCCAAATTTGACTGAATACAAAATATACAGTTGAAAATTGGAGTACTATGTCATAAAAAGGAATGCCCACCCACTATCCTAATACATACATAGCCATTTATAGTATCAACAAACTTATCCATGATATAGTAATTTAATAAAACATTTCTGCACCCGTTACATGATATGTCAATTACTTTAGAAATGATTATAATTGGGTACCCTAAGGTATTGTAGTGATATCATACATGACGTCATAAATTAGCAATGGAATTGCATAAAAACTCAAGTGCACCATAAATATAAAGGTCAAACCCCAGACAATTAATAAACATAATATTATCAAATTCAAAAGCAAGGGCATCTCCCATGTTAATTTCCCATACCATGTAAGAGCCCCTTTCAATGAAAAGCTACAAGGCATCTAGCAGTAAAGATGCGACTCAGACAGTGAGCAAAAAACTCAGATGGCATCATTAAAGGACGTGTCAGCCAGCATAAAAACATTTTAGAATTGAATATTGACCTGGTTTTTGATGACCTTGTTGTGACCCAAATCACATGCAAGACTTGCAAATAATATGGCATCAATTAATTATTTTATAACTGGGATAGCACTTGAAAAGTGAGTCTGTTTCTATTCATGTAAAATCGTCCATGTATGACAGGGCAGTTACTGCCAATGCAGCCAATGACCATCATGACAGGAAAGCTAGGAATTAACCCTCAGACATTGGAACGGATTACAGAAGATGGATTTGATTACCTCCCTGAAATGACAAAACTCTTTAAAACAGCATAATATAATCTGAAAGACCATTCTCTGATTTTCCAGCCTTAGAAGATTTGCAGCCTTAAACTAAACTGCTCAGAGTTAATGAACCTTTAAACCAACAGCTTATATCTGAATTTCTGTTCATGAAACTAAAATTGTCGAAAATGCAAGTTGTTTTTCCATTTAGCAAGTAGCCAAAAATTTCACTTGCGAAAATATGCAAGTTAAAAATCTGGCTAGATTTGAACCCTGATATGAGAATACACTTATGACAAAAGGATTAGTTGGGACTTGGGGGAAGGGGGGGATGATGTTTTAAAAATATACTTCCTATATGTATAATGCAAAAAGTGACCATTTTAGCCCCAAAATAAAGCCGTACATTCATGGAAATAGGAAATCAAATGCAAAATTATAAAATAAGGACCAACAGCAAGGTTATATATGAAGATGGAAGCATTTGATCGACTTTAATTTTTATCAAAATTATAGGCAACGATACACTGTGAATCCCATTACCACTGTCAGAGGTCCTTAAGACATAAATTTATTTATTAATTTCTTTATTTAAAAGGTCCTTTTAAATAAAGAAATTAATAAATAAATTTATGTCTAAAGTATCTAAAATACCATATCAAAAAAAAGTTTTTAGCAAAAAAAAAAACACTTGTATTTTGTCTTGAAATCATTCTTTTTGCTGAAATAAAAAAAAAGTGGATTTGGATTTTTTTTTCAAGCAAAACCCAGGCATTTAGACAGGAAATACTGGAACTACAATCCAAAAAAATGTATTTTTTTTTCTAAAGAATTAAAAACAAAGACAAGTCCATGGAGTGATATCCATTTTGGGCTCTCCTGATCCGTAAACTAATAGGAGAGCTATTGCTATCATGGAATGTCCATCCTACAGTTGTTAGTTTGTCTTGTGACCCAATTGTTTGCAGTCTTTTTTAAAAATGTGTTTTCGAGTTGCCGAATCACTCAGAAGGAACAACTTAATTGAACTGGACTGTAGATTCACATATCACTCCAGACCTTGGCTTTTTATCAATCAACCAATCAGAAGAGGTATCTAAGTGATCCAGACCAATGACATCATTTGATGAAAGGCCGAAGTTTACATATTTTGTGTTGCAGTTATGTTTTTATTCCTGATACTAAGAGAAGATTTATCTTAGTGCCTGGGGCTCTTAACAGCCTCTTATTGGGATGAATATGATGGATGATTAATGTTACTTGATTGATCAGGATTATACATGTTGATTTCTTTTCTCGTTATTTCAGGAATAGAGGAACAAGTTCGCAATATACAGGCGAAGAAACAGGCGCTCAAAGAAAACATCAGTGAAGAGCCAGAGAAACAGAGGGTTGGACTGGGCGCAGGAGGCCACTTTGACACAGATATTTATGGCTCAACGCGAAGTAAATTTGAAGGCTACCACACCTACATAGCTCCAAATGAAGATGCTGAAGTAAGTTTGACATCAATTTACGAGCAGGGGACAAAAATTCCACTCGTCCGCTCGTAATTACGACTGAAATTTAGAAAGGGCGAGTAATTCTTCCCAAAGCACTCGTCCTTTAGGACGAGAGCTTCAAGAAGAATTACTCGGGGTAGGGTGAAAAATCTGAGGGTGAAACTAGCATTTTCCGAGTATTGAGTCACTGTGCAATCTTGTTGTCAATATATGGGATGCAGTTATGAAACTGACTGGGTAAATATCAATTTAGCAGTGATATAAGGAACTTTATAAGTCATATTACTCTCTTATGTTCTTTATTGCATAGGCTTTTAAAGGACAAGTGCATGTGTTAGTAGGACAAGTGAACATTGTATGTCACTCGTCCTGCAGGACAAGTGCAATGTTGAAATAGTTTTGTCCACTGTCGAAGGCTTTAGTTGGTCCGGGTATGCACAAATTAGGGCTTGCTAATTGGCGCGCAAATGCTGATCGATAATCGGTCCTTGAATTTTGATTTATAACAGCTTAGCAATCCCTCAAACTTGAAAGAAGGTCTCAGAATGTTTTGACAACTTTTTGCATGGTCAATGGCATTGATTTCCCATCACTTCGCTATGCAACACTTAGTAGTGCATGCTATATACTCAAACAACAATAGGTTTCAATTAAAAGCTAAGTTTTAACTCATCATTGCATAAATAATGGATTATTTTTCTTGCACCACTACAGTCTCTATTCTCATTTTTACCTGTAGGTCTGTCCATCACTTACTCAAGCTGTAATACTGGGTTTCATGTCTGGGACATATCTAGTACAAGGGTAGACCAAACTCATTATAACTTCTGAAAAAAATCACATAATTATTACCAATAGGCAATAGCATGAAATGTGTCACAGAAAACACTTAGCCACCAACTCCCAATATCAAGGTCACAGCTTTGACCTACATAAGTCTGTCATTCACTTTGTAATAATGGGATTTGTGTCCGTGCCAAATCTCCTACAAGGATAAGCCAAATTAATTATAACGTCACATGATTATTACCCAAACATGAAGGTGTTAAGCCCACAACATTTAGCCACAAATTCTCAAGGTCAAGGTCACAACTTTGACTGAAACATGGCCAGACACTGTTACACTCAGAATTTCGTGTCTGCGCCATATAGTCTACAATAGTGGGCCAAATTCATTATAACTTTACATGGTTATTACCCATAGCATGAAGGTGTGTGGCTCACAGCACTTAGCCACCAGCTCCCAAGGTCAATATCACAATTTTGTTACACTCAGAAAGATGTGTCCGGGGCAGACTCATTTGACATTCTTATAGTGTTCCTGAAAGAAGTTTTTTTAAAAGTTGATTTTGAAAAAATCAGCAGTTAACAACAAAAGCAATGGAAAACATACAACTGAAAAGAGTTAAAACATTTTGTCCTTATATAGTAGTATTCACAGTATATTCATACGCAAATGTTCTAAAATTTCAAACGCTAGTTGCCTGCCATAAAGGGCTAGTCAAACAGGGCGGCAGACCCAGATCAGACTGCTTCTTCAAAGCAGTCTGATCAGGGTCTTCCCTGTTTGCTATCTGACATGTATTTTGTTAATTCCAGCCCTGAAAACCAATATTATATTTGATAACAAATAGATAAAATTGTGTTCAAAATTTTAAGAATATTCACCATAAACCATACAATAAAATGTCATTATATACACCACTGTAGTCATACCATTAAGGCAATTTGGGTCTCGTCACCCTCTCTGGTGTTATAGTAAAATTACCTTAAAATAAAGGCTGACAAAAATGAGAACTTTCGAATATGTTTGCTTCAAGATGCATCCTCTAGTTAACAACATCTGTGTTGTCTTACCAAAACGGAGATAAAAATCAGATTTTAAACATGCTTTTTTACAGTTTTATTAAAAAATTGTCAATTACGGTTTAGTCATAATTTTACGGTTTAGTCAATGATTTGTTATCCACGATGACAAAACCATAATTAGTTATTTCATGCCTAGACATCAAATATTAAAGTTTTCATTTAATTTTATAGCTTAAAGATACAATGTGAATTTGATGAACAAAAAATCAATCGGAACCCAAGCATTTTGGGGCGTGGATATGTGATTAAATGAAGAAATTGAACATGATGAGAAAGTTACCTTAACACCGAAATAAGTGACAAGACCAAAATTGCCGTAGTGGTATGACCACAGTGTACACAGTACACATCTACATTTATATAATTAATTGAAACTTGATTTTTATTGCAGGATGACGAAGATTTACCAGCAGTGGCTGACCACCCCACGAGAGCCGCTGCTCCACTTAATGCCCTCAGTGATTCTCTCAATGATAAGGTATTTATACATTTGGATAAACAACATTTTTGACCCAAAAATTGTAAATATTTTCTTATCTGTCAGTTATAACATATGTTTTTTGTGCTCAAAAGAACCATCTCATTGAAACGGTTCTTTTGAGTACCCACAACATATGCTTTGGTTGAGGAATAAGATAATTTTTGGTACGCATTCTTAACTATAGGCCTGGTATTATTTCATAGTTGATTATAGTTCCTGGTCTGTTAAGCACCTGTGCCATGGCCATTTGACTCTATGTCGGCTGAATGTTTGTCATGCAATGTGTGTCATGTACAATCATTTGTCAACAATTGTTTCAAAGGACATCTATCACTGGCTGGTTTTGACTAAACTTGACCTACATTATCCTCAGTGCTTGCACTAACTTTTTGAAACAGGAAGTCATGACTTCCACCCTTTGAGATATGGAAGTCACAGGCCTAATTTGCGGAAGTCAAACTGTGCGTGCGCGGTGCCAAAAATGCTACTCTTTTTTTTTTTAACATGATGTTGTTTGCAATGCTTAGTTTCATGTACACAGGTTTTTTGTGTTAATTTTAAACATGTTTATGTTCAACTCTGTTAAACAATGTAAAAGTTGAAACTGATGAAATATATGTCATTGTGTCCTTCTGATATCTATTCAATGATTCAAAGGTTGCAAACAGGTATGAGCAAAAACATTGTGGACCCATATCAGATTGCCCCTAAAAGAGAAGGGTCATTGATTGACTATTCCTAAGCAATATGTATTTTAAATGTTTCATTTTTCTTGTTCAAATATAAGTGTTTCAGCAATCTGTCTAGCATCTGATGCCTCAAGAATCAAGATTGTGAACACTGATCACTTTATTCTATTAACAGTCTGATCTGGGCTCACAATTTTGGGGTCCCTTGACAAAAAAGGTGACAGTCTTACAAATTCTATTACAAATATGGCAGAGCAGCTCCATAACAGTTAGGCTGTCAATTGGTTTCTGAAAAGTTTCAGCATAGGTTTTCCTTGCCAAAGCTCTTTCAGACTGTTTTTTTTTTTGTTTTTGTTTTTGTTTTTTTGGGGGGGGGGGGGGGGTAGGGGGCTGTAAAAAGTGTTGGGTAAGACAGAGAGAACAGGCATGAAATCTTTCTTGCGTTGTAATATAGATAGAATTTAGAAATTATTTTCAACTCAAAAATACCTGCTTTGACTCAAGGCCTAGTTCTTTTAAAAGCTCAACTTTTTAATTTAAATAACTCACAAAAATATTTAAGGTAAATTTGCTAGCTCTTTATGATGTTAAAAGACCTTGCCTTTATTGCTTAAAGTAATGTTGGTTATGCTTTTTCAAAACTCAGGTTCCTAAATGCAACTGTCTCATTATTTTCTTCGTAATGTGGGCCGAGTGGGTGGGGTAAGTACGGATATTGATAGTTTCTGATTTTTCTCTGATTTTAGCATTTGATTCTGATAGAAAAACATTATGTCTACTGCAGAAATGTAAAATTTTGTATAAAAACATTGTTCTCTCATTTTTCAAACAAAAAATAAACAAATATTGGAATAATATTTGGAAGGAAATGCAACAAAATTTTGGACAAAAAAAAACGGAAGGGTTTTCCGATGCACTGATCTTTTTTTCTCCTCAAATATTACTTGTGATGTGGTAACACCTGTAAATTAAATCGGCACAGCAGGCAGTGGGCGGTCTGAGGTTGTCCTGAGCGCCCATTGGTCAATTACTGAATGAATTCTTTATCAAGTATAACTGCCGTTACGCACTCTTGACTTTCTGAAGTCGGCGGCGAGATCAAATGGCCAAATTCTCAATACCGATATATACGTCACTGCTATTGTGGGCATGGCGGGGACATAAAGCATTGATCAATGAAAAAAAACCCTGCTCAGCTATTTACCCCTACCCCCAAAAAATTGTATAGCCTCAGAAGAAAGATTTTTTTCCTTTTTTTTTATTTCCGCCTATTGAGCAAAAGGCATATGTCTTACAAGTCTTCTCTAAGAATTTCAGTTATTTCTTTATATTAATTCATATACGCCTAGCCTCTTTTTTGTGGGACATATGCAAACAGTGTAGACCCAGCTGCTTTCTGGGGCATCTGATCAAGGTCTCCACTGTTTGTGTTTGCTTACAGAATTTGGATAATAAATAAAAAAAAATACCACCAACAACCATTAAACAGAAACCGATTGGTCCAATTCAGAGTTTGGTTTGAATGGCTTAACCAGACAGTATTTGGCTACAACATTGTTTCTGAGCATCCAAGGCAACTTTCTCATTAGTACCCTGTATATGTCAAAATGCTACCTACCTACTCCACTCTTAAACTTCCCGACAGAAAGCAGCATGCCAAATTATGTGTTTTAAGCATGGCCGTAACCCTTTGTATACTAGTGACTCCAAAATGCGCGCTTGGGCAAACCGTGAAGACCCAGATGAAATGCCACATAATGTGGCATTTCATCAGGGTCTTACACTGTTTACTAAATTAAAAATGATCTTCAGCAAAAGAAATACAATTTTATTTGGAAATTATAATCTGTGACTCCTCAATATATACAATGGACCATCTTGGCTTTATTGTATGTAGCTTTATGGAAAATTCCATTGGTCTTCAGGGATCAAATTTTAGATTTTTAACCACTTGCTAAAAATAGCTAGTGCCTATTTTTCTCACTTGCTAAAGATGCTGATCAACTTGCTTTTTCACTGAAAATGTTAGAACTATATTTTTAGTAACATACAACATTGCAAATTAGAAAATTGGAAAAAAACACCTAATAAACAGGTATTGTACACAGCATTAATTGAAAGACAAAACCAATTTAGCATTTTCAGCTTTCTGAACCTATATTCAGGCTTTCTTGCAAACAGTGTGGATCCAGATCAGCCAGCTTCTGAAGAAGCTTACTGATCATGATCTACACTGTTTGCCATACAACAAATGCTGTGTTGCACAATCTGGTTGGTATGAGAGTGACTTGTTTCCACATGTTAAAAATAGCTAGTGATGGCAATTTCTTCTTGCTTTTTTGAGAAAACTACTAGCATTTAGCAAGTTAGCAAGTGCTAAATTTGATCCCTGGTCTTAAATGGGTTAAGCATGGCCTAAAGCTGTATAATGTTTCTACTTCAGGATTATGATCCAATGGCAGAACACAGACGAGCAAAGATCTCCGACAGAGAGGATGAATATCGGGCTAGAAGACGTCAGATGATCATCTCACCGGAGCGATATGATCCCTTTGCTGACGGTCAGTATCATACCGTTATTTTTGTATTGTGTGAGAGATATTGTATGGCAAAATTAGGCAATGTTTTGCAAATACAGGGTGTCACTAAATGGTTTAAGAAAAATGTTTTATGACTCGGTTAATTGCAGTTCCTAAAGAGATTAAATGCAGATCTGCGATCTCTAGAATATCTCTAGGAGATCAAAATTTAAGAACCACCTTGAACTTGCAATAATATTGTCTTAGATGGCAAACTGATGTTGAAATCCTTTAAGTTATACTGCTTTATTATATAAATATTTATTCAAAAGAACATATACATTCCACAACTGAAATTGTTGTATAGACAAACTTTCTCACTTTTGACTACAAAATTGAGAATTCAGTAAATTCTAAACTTTATATATATAAAAATGGATCTTTTCAAAAAAATGTCTACACCATTTAACCCATTCAGTTGAAGTCATTAAATATTTTTCAGTTTTGATGATTCATCCATCATGAGCTCTCAGCTCTCTCATCAGGATATGCACAGGTTGACTCACAAATTTTGCATATGATCTTTCCTATCTCTTTAATAGATGAAAAATGGTGATATTTCTTCTTTTGTCTTCATGGAAACATCTATTGTGATGCTCGTTGGAGGTGTTACAATGAAGTGCTTCCAATGTGTACCCACATTGGTTGAGATTAACAAAAAATTAGCATAAAATTGTGTGAATAGTTTCTTACCCATAAGTTTTAACATTTCATTGGGTCCTCAAAAGAACCGTTTCATTGAGACTGTTCTTTTGAGTACCCAAAACATATGTTTTCGCTGAGAAATAAGAAAATCATTTTTAATCACATTCTTATCTAAAGGCCTGCAATCTCATCTTATTAATTATTTATGGTGGTGCTTTAAGACCTATAAAGTTGGATTCTGCCATATTGATTATTGAAAGTTGGTAGGGTTCATGTCAAATGTTATGGTTGAATGGGGTAGAAATCATTTGCTTATATGAAAAGTTTTGTCAGGATCAGACTGCCATCTGTTAACTTGCTCTATCTTGTAAGAATCACATTATATTTATATTGAGAGAGAGAGAGTTGGAATGAGTATTTTTCATATGTCTGCTGAGTTTTGAAATTTTTGTATGATAATGGTAAGTATTAAGTTGCATATGGTCCAGCACTGCAGCCGAATTATATAGATACAAGGACTTTAGTAAAGAGTGTGTAACGAAAATTCAATTTTCTCATTTCTCGACCAAAACATATGTTGTGGGTACCCACAAGAACCATCTCAATGAGACGGTTCTTTTGAGCATCCAAAAGATATGTTAAAATTGATGGGTAAGAAAATATTAACAATTTTACGCTGAAATTTTTTGTTTATCTAAACCTGTGGATATTACATTAATGCTTGTGCAGCTTGCACAGACCTGTGTGAAACAAGCAGGAAATGCTTATTTTGGCAGAAAGTAGAGCACATGCTTGATTAATATTACCCATTACTGCTGAATAAATAAACCCACATCCTTTAGCTATTCCTTAGAAAGGGTTGCTTTTCAAATTACAAAATTTATTTTGGTTGCTGAATAAAATTTAATTCAATGTTTAAAGCTGAACTTGAATGCTAACACAGCATTGACTCGCCATTGAGACCAATCACAGAGTGTTTTAGGCAGAGCTAAATACTCACGGAACAATTATGCTATTCACTAAGTAATTTAGGCGGTGCTGGACCCCAGTTGTTTGATATATGAATGACATTTTGACATGATTTTGTTGGTAGATGGTATGTGATTATGTATGTTTTGTGTGATAATGTTCAATATAGCTTTTTTCCCACTGACAGGCAGGCCTTTTATAACTCAGATTAACATTGCACAGTATAAATTCTTGGCTCTAAAAAAAGAATTTTACAATGAAAATGTAGGAAAGAGGTAAATTGTAACCGGTTTCCTATATTTCTTTTGTCATAAATCATCCTTTTTGGAAACATTTTGACTTTAGATAAGTTCAGGTAATTCTATTTTTTTATAAAGGGACTGCTCTGCATATGGTAAAGGATAATTTTGGCAAGTTGAGCAAATGGACAAAATAGAATACAGAGAGGGGAGCGAGAGAGAAAGAGAGTCAGAGAAAGAGAAATGTTTAAAAAGTCTAAGAATACTTGTTATCATAGAGGCACATTATTGTAGAGCATCTGTGTGTGGTGTTATTTTGACAATGTAACCTTCTTTAGTCAACCCGAGACTAATCTCGTATCCATTTCCTTTCTAGCGACATTGGACACCAGAAGATGAAACCAACATTAGATGACTACTCCATGTCCCACATCTATAAATAAATGAGCCATGTTTTGATTATGGTACTTTCTGGCCTCCATAAGTCATTGCATTGCATACAGCTAGATGTCTAGCTCTTGATCTGAATCCGCATTGGCTTCAATACTTCCTGTATGTGAACAGAAAAGGCTCAGGTTAGACAGTGCATATGCACAATCTAACCTGAGCCTTATCTGGTCTCTAGAAGTATTTAGTACCATTTTCATATGTGAGGCTCAAACATAATTAACAAGCATTAATGGATTTGCATTGGAAGAATAAGAAAAAGGGATTTTCGTTGGAATTAGTTTAATTTTCATATAATAATAGTGTAAGATAACTTTATCCGGTACAAGAATTTGAGAAAATTAATTTTTAAAAGCTTTTGACAAACTTTGATTTTAAAATTAAAATACGATATATTTTTGATATTTTATTCAAATTTTTTTATTTGGATGTTCATTAATTATAATAAGCCGACTCAGTATCTGCAGTTTCAACAGATTTCTTACTAGGATTTTGAAAATAGGAGTTAAAATGTTGTCTACCAGAAAAGTTTGGAGTTTTACCATGCTTCTCTTTTGGGTTGGAGTCAGAATAAAAATAATTGGAAGCAACTAGAACTATGTTTAAAGGAAACATTTTTTCAGAATATTTTTTACACAGCATATTTTTCAAGAAGATTAAGCATTGATTTCAAACCAGAATGAGAGTTGTGTGAAAGTGAGTGTGTTTTGAAAAGCTCTACACTAATTTCAGAATAATTGTAGGCAATCAAGTTGCTGTGGAGATGAGGTGTTTTGGTAAATTATAGCAGCTGAACCAGTAGCGTACGTATAAATGTTTGTAGCTCGGTCAGATCCTGCAAAAGCTTGATGTGAAACAATGGTTGCATGCAGTAAAAAATTAAGTTTTTTAGGATAAAATCAGTGACAGTCTGTTATTGTTCTATCTATGATCTATATGAACCGTGTAAAATATATTGGGTTTTTGGTGAAAGCAGCTAATCGGAGGATCCACACTTTTTTCATATACACAATGTTTCCATATTAATAATGAAATTACATCACTGAGTTGACTAGAAATCAGAAATTCATATAGGGTTAATGCAGTGTGCACTTAAATAACAAGAACATATGCTTTTATTTGATTCAATATGGTACATTCTGAACATTGCAGAGTGAAATTGTGTGTGTAATGTAGTTTATATCTTGGCAAAGCAGGGCAGGTGTTAAAATGGCATTAATGAGAACAGAAACACTAATGCACATCTTTTATGTCAAGCTTTTGCAAAGGGGTTTGACTACAGCTGCAGTTTTATGGTTTGAATATGTTAATAATTGACACAAACAACTTTTTCCAAATATGTATTATCACTGAAATATCAGGTTTGAAAAGAATTTGAGCTTATATAGATGAGCTTTTGGTACTTTAATATAACATATTGGTGAAGCAAAGGCTCAGACAAGCCTGCCCAAATGTGGAGTCGCCAGAGCCTTGGCTGCTCGCACTCGCAAAGTAGAAACATAGCTGAAGGCTTAGGCAAAAATTTAGCTCTCTAGCCCCATTAAGTAGGTGTGTATATATATTAAAAAATAACTTTAACGCAGATGTGATTAGTACCAAAACTTTGCATACTGGCTTGGCTGATTTATCATGAGCCATGTATTGGTACTTATCACTTTAGAGAACCACCGAGCTTTGATTCTTTCCAGAGAGTGAATAGCAAAGGTACTAACCAGACTGCCTGGATATGCAGGCTAGTTTGTGCATTTGTTGTTCATATGCAACAAAACTCCATATGATGTTGTTTGTCAGAAAATGATTTAGGCTAAGAAAAGTTGTTCATGTCAAAATCAAATTGCTTGCATTACTTTTGTAAGTAACAATGTTGAAATATGAAATATAAGAGAAATTATAATGTGATATTTTTAAATGAAAATCTCTACAATTTTTAATCTTGTGTGTATTGTTGAAGAGAACATATTGATTGGGGTATTCAATAAACATACTTTTTGTGATATATTAATTGCTTTTTACCCAGCATAGTCCTGGGAAAGACACTTTTGAGGCTGAAAAATACAGTCTTGGTAACTCCATCATAGGACCAGAATTTTTGCAAGTAAATTAGATATGGGTCCTTTTCTGCATTAAAATAAGTACCTTCTAGGTAAATTAAAAAGAAAGTTACCAAATACCCTTTAGATTGAACTTTGACCAATCAAAAATGTAATTTTTAGAGTCCACTCTTCTAAATTTGGTTCAAAACTGAAGGAAAAAGGATTCGAGAATGTTCCTTGAATACCCCATTTAAGGTGGCCAGTAAATCAATCATTGAGGTCTTTTGACATATTTGTTTGAGCAGCTTTGTTATAAATTCATAACCAGCTGAATTTCAAAGAATATCAGATGCTTCATTCAGCAATTATAATGGATATCTGAATGTTGACTTGGCTTGAATTGTTTCTTTCTATATACAGTGCAGTCCCTTTATAACATTCTATGTTATAACACTGATTTGGATATCACATGGTTTTTCATCATATTATTACAAAAGAATCATAGGAAAATGTCCATGAACCATGAAATGGTAATTTTTCTATGATTTCTTTGTAAAATTGCCCCTTTCACACAGTTCACTTGTAACACGGTCCAATGCTATGGACCCCAAGTATAGTATCATAAAGGGACTCCACTGTAAATGTATTTTTGACAGACTTTGATACCATTTTAGATTGTCTATCAAAGAACAATAGAAAGAAACAGTATAAGCTATTATGGTTATTTAAACATTCACAGTAAGCATGGTACAGTAATGAAGGTACTGTTCATTAAAGTGACTGAATTCAAATTCACCATGCAGTAAAGTGTCCACAATATTCTGTTATAAATTATATAGCTGTAAAAAACTAAGCTGATCAGAGTCTACATAGCTTTCCAATGTAGTTGAATGTACCAATTTATATTTTCACGTAAATATTTATGATTTTCTGGCTACCTTAATCAGTCCTCTGATGAGAGCTGTGAGTTAATTTAGCACCATTAAGAACATTTCTTATATACATAATACCAGTTTTTGCCAGTGTTTTGATCATTTACTTATTTTGTTTTGTATGTCGCGGCCTTGGTCGTGACATCTCTGTTTTCTGCTTGCAGGCGGGAAGACACCAGACCCAGCAGCAAGAACATACCAACAGATTCTTCAGGAGAAAAATCTCACACAAAGGGAGGTAAGAATCGCTGTAGTTTTATCATTCCTATTGCTCATCATTTAAGGGATAACTGTATTCAAAATTTTCATTTTGGGGAAGTATATCGTCGGAAATACGGTGCTAAATTTAGTTTTACGGCGACGCGTGAGCGGAGCTGTAAAACGTGATTTCCGATCGTATATCTAACGATATACCTCCCCAAATGAAAATTTTGAATATAGTTATCTCCATTCTAATGCACTTCTGCAGTTTCGTCTTGAATTTGAAGCTTTGCAAGCTGCATAAAGCAGCATGTTGTCCAACGAAATGTGACATAATTAATGACGTCGAACAATTTCCGACAGTATAATACTGTCGCAAATTTTTGAGGTTATCCAATCAGATGTCGCGTTACAAAAGCAAGTGCATTAGAATATACTTCCATGGGTGAAAGTTTTCAGGATTATTCCTGGATTCAGGATTTTGTGGATGACTTTCTATTGGAAGTCAGCCTCAAATTGCTGAACTAGGCAGATTATAATAGCTTCTCAGATTTTTTTTCACTTTAAAGACAATCTACCATTTGGACTTTAGATTGTTAACATTTTTAGGCAAACTGCAAGTTTTTATTTGAATTTCTAAAGTTCAGGAGTTTTGAAATATTGAATTTTTCACCCATGTTCTTATGGTGTGATCTACAAGAGTGTTCTTATGATGTGATCAACCAGAGAACATATTTTACACTCAGTAAAATTCCATATTAAGCAGGAGTCTCAGAATATTCTTAAACTCTTTCAGTCACTAAAATGAGAGACTTCATAAGATATTGGTACTTGTCACCCATGTGAGCAGCAATGATTCAGGGGAGCCTACTCCGCACAGTCTGGCTCTGCACAATCTGGCCAGAGCCATCACTTTTTGCTTACACATAGAAAGGGCATCGATAAAGGCTTGGGCCAAATTTCAGGTGTCTTGCTTCTTCACGTGAATGTGCATGCATGTTTAAAGAAAGATTTTATACATAATTGAGCTGTGGCATGGGATTTCCAACAATGTGGTATGTGCGACCAGCGAAGCCTCAGATCAGCCTGCGCATATGCACAGTCTGATCAGAGCCTTTGCTAGTCGCTTGAATATTCTATGAGTGTTAAGCAACTGATTGAACATAATTTGGAGTTTCTAAGCTTAAAAGGAGGCTGCACAGGCTCGTATGAGTCTACATGTGTCAAAATGCCACATTGTTAGAAATCACATGTTACGGCTCATATGCAATAAGTACCAAAATGTCATTATTTGGCTCAAATAAAGAATTAAGTTTACAAAAATAAGCATTTATGGGCACAGTTGAAATTATAAGGAATGAACAAATATTTTCGTTGATATGTAAACTCAAGCAACCCCCTCTCAAACTTCATTAAAAATATGAACTAGACAGTGTAAAAAGAGGTTTCTGTCTTTAAGGCCATAGCAGGATGTCAAAGGTCACAAAGAAGTGTCCATTTCATATTTGTGGAGGAAGAAATCAGTTTTCAGGACTTTAGTTAAGAGTGCGTAACAAAAATTTAGTTTTCTTATTTCTCAACCAAAACATATGTTGTGGGTACTCAAAAGAACCGTCTCAATGAGACGGGTCTTTTGAGCACCCAAAACATATGTTAAATTTGATGGGTAAGAAAATATTTACAATTTTAGGCTGAAAATTTTTGTTTATCTGAACCTGTGAGTTTTCATTGAAAGCAATATGAGCTGTGGCATGGCAACAAAACCAACAAAAATGATAGTATGCCAAGCTAAGACTCAGATCAGCTGTTGGCATGTGCCCAGGCTGATCAGTCTTTGTTGTATGTAACTTAAGACCCAAACTTCATGCAAACTGTGAAGACTGATCAGACTGACACACAGCCACATTGTTGTTTTTTGTATGTTGCGGCTTATGTTTAGTTGTACTTGGAATCAAATATCTGGATTTATCATATGACCACGCGTCTTGGAGTGAAATAACGCCATGCAATCAAATCGATAATCCACTAGTGGTTTATAGATTTACGGGAAACGTTATGACGTCCATAACAATGTTGCGTACATAATGACAAAATTATAACGTTTTTACGCCAGAAATGAAATTTTTAAGTATTTGTCATATGATAAATATAATCTAACATTCGTGCTCTTGTATTATTGAATTTATTAAACTCGGCAAGCCTCGCATTTTATCTCTTTTCCGCAACTCGTTTAATAAATTCAATAAAACATGAGCACTCATGTAAGATCCTCTATTTAGAGATTCTTAATCTGTATTAGCCTAGAGTCCTTTTTGTGGGACATAGGCAAAAAGTGCAGACCCAGATCAGACACCACAGAATGAGGTGTCTGATCAGGGGCCTTCACTGTTTGCTTATAGAATAAGAATGAAAAATACCACCCAACATCCCTTAAAACTGAAATGGACTGGTCCAATTAATATTTCTGAGAAGTTCCAAGTGGCTTAATTATAAAGATACATCCATGCTAATGTACATTTATCATATTTTCTTCCAGAAAATGATGCGAGAACAGATGCGTGACAAGGCAAAGTCCGGTGATCTGAAGGTAATGAATGGTTCCGAGCCCAAACAGAAGATTGGCGACAAGAAGAAGAGAAGATGGGATCAAGCTGCAGGGGGAGGGGGAGATGACACGCCCGCAAAGAAAAAGGCCTCCACTTGGGATCAGGCTGAAGTTGGAACACCATCACATGTGAGTAGTGCCAGGCCGCGTAGCCCAGTGGGTAACGTGTCTGGTTACAGATGTGTGTCTGACTGCAGATCCAGGGGTCGCGAGTTTGATCCTGGCCCGGTCCGATACTTTCGTGGAGATTGATCATGAAATAAATTCTACGGTCATTCTCCTGCCTTCCACTGATTCATTCAAGAAGGGTTGTTGTCAGTTACAAGGGAAAGTATGTGCACGAATTACTGGTTAACCGCTTGTTCAAGCCTGCCCAGGAGAAAGTGTGGTTAGGTGAACTGACCGTCCCGCCATGACCATAGCTGTTGACTTGGGACATAAAGCAACAAAAACAAAACATGTGAGTAGTGCATGAGTGAAAGTTTTCAGGATTATTCCTGAATTCAGGAATTTGAGGCTGGCTTTCTATAGAATTAAGTAAATTATTATAGGTTCTCTGATTTATATTCAGTCTTGAAGTTGTGAATATTTAGTGGCCTTACTGCAAGTTTTAAGATTGGAGTTTTGAAAGCTGAGGATTTTGGAAATTTTGTACTTTTACCCTTGGTAGTGTAACTTGGCTGAAAATATTTCTTGCACCTAGTGTTTTATTTCAATTTATTATTAAGCTTTATTATATACCTATAACTGATACGACTTTAGAACTGTCTGTTTTCTGGTCATCTGATACAGAAAGCCGGATCAACGAACTGAGGTTTTCTGAATCCATATCACTATCCTTTAAAACAAGGCTTACGTCAGTTACCTGCTTTTGCGGCGACGTTATGTAAAGTAAATTGCAAGCATGGAACCAGAGACGGAAAACATTATTGATGTGACGTCTAGAAACGTAACGTTATGGCAAATGTTCCCGCATTTTTTCCGGATTAAAGATCAAAGCAGGTTTTAAAATCAGAGAGAATGTCAGAAAAAGGCATATAATAAACATATTATCATAATAGTAACTTGATCTGGCGTACAGTATCACGTCTCGTGGATGAGGCCATACCATTGGATCACCCTCGACGCTACGCGTCTCGGGTGATCCGATGGTATGACCCCATCCACTCGACGTGATACAGTACGCCAGATCATATTACTATTATGATAAAATGTATTTATTATACTGAAAACTGCTTAATGGACACTTTTGCAAACAGTGAAAACTCAGGTGAAAATGAAAAAAAAAATGCAGCATTTCTTGAAAGTCTGTATTTGAATTTGAAATTACTAATATTTTGAAGGCATTCTACAAGTTTTTAGATTTAAGCCGTGACATGAGATTTCCAACAACCAGCAAAGGCTCAGACCAGCCTGTGCATACGCGCAGACTGATCAGAGCCTTTGCTAGTTGCTTAAATATTCTGTGACTGTTAAGCTACTGACTGATCATGGTTTGGAGTTTCTAACCTTAACGGTAGGCTGCACAGGTTCATCTGAGTCTACACATGTCAAAATTCCACATTGTTGGAAATCCCATGTCACGGCTCATTTTAATTTCTAAGTTCTAGATTTTAGAAATATAAACTCACCCATGTCTTCTAAAAGCAGCTTAAGCTTTGATGTACTTTTTCAGGCCTCCTGATAAATATGCGTAATTGAAAATTAATTTTCTTCTTTCTTAACCAAAACATATGTTGTGGGTACTCAAAAGAAATGTCTGGATGAGACGGTTCTTAAAAACAATCACATTTTTATGCTCAAAAAGTTCACCTCACCTAACTGGACCTATGTCTTGAGACCGAGAGGCCTCGGGTTCGAGCCTCACCGGCGCCACTGCGTAGTGGTCCTTGAGCAAGACACATTTATCCTAGCTTAGTACTGGTCCAACCCAGGAAGGTCCATCCCTGTTTAACTGAAAGATTGTTGATGGGACATAAAGAATCAAATCAAACAAAACAAAAACAATCACATTTTAATGCTCAAAAAGTTCACCTAACTGGACCTATGTTTTCTGTTTTCAGCCAAAATGGGACGACACCCCAGGCAAATCGAAAGGCTCCACAACTCCTGGTGCCACTCCAGGACAGAGTACAAGAATGTGGGAATCTACTCCCGCCCATGCCACCCCTGGGGCAGCAACCCCCGGTAGAGACACACCAGGACATCAGGGCACACCAAGTGCCAGGAGAAATAGATGGGATGAAACACCAAGGACAGAGAGAGGTAAGTTTTTGTATAAGTGGCCCCCCGGGGAGGGGTCAAAAGATGTTCTAGGATCTCGATTTACTTTTAATGTCATATGATAAATAGAATCTAGCATTCGTGCTCCTGTGTTATTGAATTTATTAAACTTGTTGTGAAAAAGCGACAAAATGCTCAGCTTTAATCGCTTTTCTTCAACTCGTTTAATAGATTCAATAAAACACGGTCACTCATGTAAGATTTTCCATGTAATCTCAGCACTCAGAGGTAAATTTAAGAAAAGTAAAACTGAAAGATTAAGCCTTAATGAGCCAATCAGCCCTGCAGAGGATGAAAAAAAATGATATGTGAGCCGTGGCATGAGATTTGCAACAATGTGGTATGTGCAACCAGCAAAGCCTCAGATCAGCCTGGGCCTACGCGCAGTCTGATAAGAGCCTTTGCTGCTCGCTTGAATATTCTATGAATGTTAAGCTACTGACCGAACATCATTTGGAGTTTCTAAGCTTAAAAGGAGGCTGCATAGGCTTGTCTGAGTCTACACATGTCAAAATGCCACATTGTTGGAAATCACATGTCACGGCTCATAAATATATTTCATTTTGGGAAGAATATGGGTATGGGACATACCCACATACACTTTTTGAGCGAGAAACTTGAAACAAGGCACTTTTCCCTTTTTAGCTTCTTCCTAATTATGGAATAGGATACTTCTGTGTTTATTTTTAGTTTCAATGGTAAGGACCCTTACTTCATCATGCAATGCTAGATAATCTGCCTGCTTGCCCTAATCTCAAACTGGAATGTAGACAAAACCTTGCTTCTTGCATTAGGGATGCAAACTTTGTTTATGTTGATTCCTGAAAATTGTAAGAGGTACAGTAATACCTGTGTAAAACGGCCACTCAAAAATAGACAAAATAAAGATCTAAATGACAAACGGTAGCTTAATGCAGCATTCTGCAATACTTTTGACCTGCATTAAGCGATAATTGGTCTTGAAAACCAGTTCTTGGTTCTGGTTTTACTGTAAAACAAAAAAAAAGTTATATTGATGACTATATTTACACAGCAGTGTTTGAAATAAGCAATTGCCCACTTGCCCGACACAGGTTAAATATGCTGGGGGCAAGCTGATAGATAGTCTGGGAAGGTTGCCCCTTGGACAAGCTGAAATTCCAGAAAATATTTTTTTTCATGTCTTTCTAAAGTCTTGCAGGTACAAATTCATAAATAATTAGACTGCCATATGGTCTAAAACTATGAACCTAAGTTTTCGGACAAACATGTCTAGGCAGACACTACAGACCCAGATCAGATTGCTCCTAGAGGAGCAGTCTGATCAGGGTCTTCACTGATTGTCATTGCATCTTCGTATTTTGAGCCTATCAGAATTCTTAGATATGTTAAATGAATCATGTGGCACGGTGCAGGGCAAGTTAAAATTGTGGGGGACAAGTTGCTTTTGTCTTCAAGTTGCCCGTCGGACAAGTTGAGTTCTCTGGCTTATTTCTAACACTGCACAGTGAGTATAGGGTTTATGAACCTGCTTTCTTTTTCAGAGACACCTGGTCATACAACACCAGGAGGTCACCATGCAGGCTGGGCAGAGACACCTAAGACAGACAGAGGAGGGGACCTGATTGAAGACACACCTACACCAGGGGCCAGCAAGAGAAGATCTAGATGGGATGAGACCCCTGGAGCACAGACAGGATCCATGACTCCAAGTGCTATGACTCCGAGTATGACCCCTGGAGGGACAACTCCTGGAGGTAATTATAATCATTACAATAGGTTAACCAGGACGCGTAGCGCAGTTGGTAACATGTCTGACTGCAGATCCAGGAGTTGCAAGTTTGATCTCAGCCCGAACCAATACTTTCGCGAAGATTGATTGGAAATAATTTCTATGACCATTCTCCTCCCTTCTGCTGATTCAAGAAGGTTGTTGTCATTTACTACCGAAAGTATGTGCATGAAGTACTTGTTAACCTCTTAGTCATGCTTGCCCAGGAAAAAAGTATGGTTAGGTGAACTGAAAGTCTCGACATGACCATAGCTGTTGACTGGGACATACAGCATCAAACCAAGCAAAAATCACAAAAGGTTCCTGATAGAGCATAATACTTTTATTATAAAACCCAAAATAAAAAGATGTTTGTTTAGATTACCTGACCATGCTATATTTTTCTAAGAGCAAATAACAAACATACCGATCAGATTACAAATCTGGGCATCCTGAGTGATCTATACCTTTATTGTTTGCATAACACAAAAAAGTCTTCTCAAAACTCGTAATAATGTGGATCTACATTCTCAAAGAACTATTTGCCTTAAACTTGTTGTAGTTTTAATAGTTTTGGATGATAGGAAAAGTGAAGGTAAAATTACTGTTAGCAGTGTTTCTGCGGGAGTGCGTTTCTTGCGTTTTTGACGCAATAAATTGATTACTGACGCACTGAAGTTTTTCTGTGCGTTTTTCGTGGCACACACAAAAACAGCAGCGAGAACGAAACTCTGTCGTCTTTTTGTGCTGAGATCTGAGGACTTCCAAGTTTACCTCGATGATAATACTTCTATAAATATTTTTCCTGTGGAAAATAGACCTGCGCACAAATATCTTTACTGGGTATTTCCATGACGTATCGGATTTATTTCAAAAACATTGTCATCGACCGGAAGCATTTCATCAAATACTAACCTGTCTGATTTGAGCACTGTGGGTACATGTGACATATTTGTTTACCAAATGCGTCACAGAGTCATGTGATTCGCCCGGTTGGCTGATTCAATATTGTTTATCAAGCGCGTCATCACGTGTCACTGAAACGGTTTCTATGAAAATGCCATGGGGAGAATGTTTTCAAAAATGTTTTAGTGCATACAATATGATCAGTCTATGGCTGAATACCGTGATACCTATCATTGTTATGATTTGGCTACCCAAAATGAATAGATATCTCCATTGAAGGATTATCTGTAGGCATTTAACGCTTGTTACTTTTTAACATAGGTGTTTTGAGTAATGCGTACCGTGTAACAGCAAAAACCCGATTTTTCTGTCGTGATGTCCCATAGCAGACAGGTCGATTCTTTAGTATCGCGCCGGCGCAAGACAATGTTTCAAAAACGACGACTGCGCATGTCAAAAGTTATTGGTGATTCGCACAGATTGGGGTTTGTTCCAAATAATTTTGGCATGTTTCGCTTTCACTGCTAATTTGGGGCATTATACAGCATAAATTTTAAAGAAGTAGTCTAGAAAAGAAAGTTTTCTTTGCTCCAATACACCAAAATATATTAAGATAATTATACCCCCCGCAAACTTTGTTTGTAGGGGGTATACTGTTTTCACGTTGTCCGTCCGTGCGTCCGTCCGTGTGTCCGTCCGTGCGTCTGTCCGTCCGTCCGTAACGCTTTGTTTCCTTAATAACTCAAAGAGTCATTGCTGGATTTTCATATAATTATACCCCCCGCAAACTTTGTTTGTAGGGGGTATACTGTTTTCACGTTGTCCGTCCGTGCGTCCGTCCGTGTTTATACCCCCCGCAAACTTTGTTTGTAGGGGGTATACTGTTTTCACGTTGTCCGTCCGTGCGTCCGTCCGTGTGTCCGTCCGTGCGTCTGTCCGTCCGTCCGTAACGCTTTGTTTCCTTAATAACTCAAAGAGTCATTGCTGGATTTTCATATAATTATACCCCCCGCAAACTTTGTTTGTAGGGGGTATACTGTTTTCACGTTGTCCGTCCGTGCGTCCGTCCGTGTGTCCGTCCGTGCGTCTGTCCATCCGTCCGTCCGTAACGCTTTGTTTCCTTAATAACTCAAAGAGTCATTGCTGGATTTTCATCAAACCTTGCAAACATATTCATATATGCAAGACAAATACTTAAGACAAAAAAGTAAGGGCTAGGGGCCAATTCTATTAGAGTTATTTCCCTTTGTAGTTCTAAATGGCTTTTAATATAGTGCTTTATGCTTATGCTATTATAGGCCATACACGAGCGGATCAACTCCTACCACAGCTTTTGATGGAACAATTTGATACTTTTCCTATACAATGTAGACACATTGAACATATGCATGAAGGAGTTTGGTTCAGAAAAAATAATTTTTGACAAAATGACAGCTGTGAGAACTTAGACAATTTTTCCCTAATAAGGTGTTTGTATATGCATAGACGGTGCCCTTATGGGCCGATCAACTCCTACCACAGCTTTTTATGGAGCAATTTGATACTTTGCCTATACAATGTAAACACATTGAACATATGCATGAAGGAGTTTTGTTCAGAAAAAATAATTTTTGACGAAATGACAGCTGTGAGAACTTAGACAATTTTTCCCATATTAGACTTTTGTATATGCATAGATGGTGCCTTCATGGGCCGATCAACTCCTACTACAGCTTTTGATGGAACAATTTGATACTCTGTCGATACAATGTAGACACATTGAACATATGCATGAAGGAGTTTGGTTCACAAAAAATAATTTTGACAAAATGACAGCTGTGAGAACTTAGACAATTATTCCCTTATATGGCTTTTGTATATGCATGGATAGTGCCTTTATGGGCAGATCAAGTCCTACTACAGCTTTTAATGGAGCAATTTGATACTTAACCGACACAATGTAGACACATTGAACATATACACGAAGGAGTTTATAATTTTTGTTGTTTGCACAGATTCTACTGAAATCTTTTTATCAAAACTAAGGTCTTCTTGTTTGAACTATAACTTGCCAAGTTTTTTCACTGACTCTTACTGTGCGGGGGGTATCTAATAAGCATTGCTTATTGACTTTTTTCATTTGATTTAAAAAATGAAACCAATGCATCACGTCTATTTTTAGACTGACCGTCTGCGCATGGGTAAAGCGTTCAACTGTTAAACAACAATGGCTGCCCGTTATGAAGTTGGTGTACAGACTCTTTTATTTCTTCTCCTCTGAAGGAAAGGACTTTAACTACAAGCAACACAACATTGCATAATTCCCATGAAATGAAAAATGTAACAAAAGCCGTCGACCACAAGCCTACTGATAGTAAAACATGCACCGAATTTCGAGACGACCATTATCTTACGATAGGGGACATTCTTCAAATACCTTTAATATTGATGCATGCGCAGACAAATAAAAGTTATTATTACACAAAAAAAGTTCTGACCCTCTAAATTTGCCAATGACTCCCAAATTTTCAAACATGGGGTCATCAATGACCTCCAAAAAATATGGTCTTGCAGAAACACTGTGTTAGCCAATATAATATATGCCCCAGCTTGATAGGAGATATTAAAAACTGGTATTAACCCACTCTCTCTCTTCCCCCCACCCCCCCCCCCCCCCCACCCCCCAAATAAAAAAAATAAAAAAGACTTATGAATCAAGGTTAAAAATGAATGGAAAAAATGCTTCTGCAGGAAAAATGAAGATATGATTCATCCTCAGTTATATGCTTTTCTTTCTCATTGCAGGAATGACACCCAGCGGCATGACAACGCCTGGACACAGCACACCAGGCCACACCCCCAGCCACACCCCAGGAGGATTCACACCTGGAGGAATGACTCCCAGTGGTTTCACGCCTAGTGGTGTAACTCCCACTGGAAATAAGGCCATGAACATGGCCACGCCCACACCAGGTCATCTGATGTCCATGACACCAGAACAATTACAGGCATACACATGGCAGCGTGAAATTGATGAAAGGAATCGACCACTCAGTGATGAAGAGCTGGATTCTCTCTTCCCACCAGGTTATAAGGTAATAATAGCTTTTCAACCCTTTTATTCTAGGTATATAAGGTACGGTAAAAATTCAAAAATTTGAACACTTCAAATAAAATGTTGATTATCAGGGTTGGAATTCACAAAATGCTGGTCAAAATAGCAAACAGGGAAGACCCTGATCAGACTGCTTCTCTAGAAGCAGTCTGATCTGGGTCTGCACTGTTTGCCTAGGCCTTTTTGGCAGGCATCTGGTATTCGAAATATAAGAACATCAGATCTACTATAAAGATGGATTTAAAACTGATTATCCCTTCATTTCCTTACCCTTTTCAGGCTAGGTATTTTGATATCCACATCCAACTTTTGATTTTCAGCCAGATCAGGCTAAAAGGTAAAGACTGCTTGTCAATTCTTTTATCCCATTGATTCTTGACCTTTGGGAGCACTGTAGCTCAATTGGTAATAGTCCGAGAGCCCGTAATAGGTTTAATCAAGTGGTTGAGGCCAAAAGGTTTGAAGGTGTGTTCTTATGTAGAAAAGTGTGCTGAATTCAAAAATCAAACTCTTAAAAAATCGGTTGGTACACAAAAGTGCTATGCGCAACGGAATACCCCCGGTGTATGCAATATCTCAAAATAGCGCTAAAATGGGGGTACACTTGCATGTTTATAATTTAAACCATGTAATATTAGTAGTAAAATGCAAATTTTGGCAGCAAACAATATATAATGATCAATGTTCAATATAAAAATAAAGTAAGAGATGCCAAGGACGCATTCTAACATAAAATACAGCAAATTATAAAGCCCACGAAAACTAATGACTTTTGTCTCTCGTTATCGGATGGTTTTTAATTTGTTTAAGCTAGAGCAGATTTATAATTCAATCTTATGTTGTACAATGGTGTTGGCATCAACAACTATTATAATTTCAAAAAAATAATAGAGTATGGCCAAGAAATGCCATAATCACAGACTGCAGGCCAACCAATGGCACCGTGAGGAAGGGACACAAAGAAGGCATAATTGAAGCTCTTACAGTACAATATTTATGTATATTTCAAGTTCCTTTTCCTTTCAATGTGAATAAATTATGCTCAGATAAGACTATGATTTGCCTGGATGTTGGCCCAGCCTATTAGGTTCTAAGCTGTGAACTCTATGTATAGCTAACTATCCCCACATGGCCAACCGCGACTGAACAGACTGTGCTGGTCAATACTCCACATAACTTATATTCTATGTCCTAGGAATTGCATGATAACCCATATCCCACTCTTTTGCTGAATCATAAAAGAATGCATGAGTATGAAAAAGTGAGTATGATCAGAAAATACCACAATCACACAATGCAGACCAACCCACGGCACCGTGAGGAAGAGCTACAAGACACCCAGGAAGACAAACAAAGTAAAGCAACCGACTCTCTCTTCCCCATCAAGATGATTGCAGCATAGCAATGTACAACAAACACAGAACCCCACAATGGGAGTAACAATCAACATTAACAGAACCGCTGCCTTAGAACAGCAAATTTGTACGGAAAAGCAATATAGTTAGAACGTCAGTATAGATGCATTTGACAACAATACTAGGTTGAAAAATTAGTTCACAAGTATGCTTAACATGCAAGACAATACAGGTATCAGCTTCTACATTGTGTCAATTTAGGTCTAAGACATCTTGATGTATCATTTGTCCATCAAATAATTTGTATCTGAAGCAGACTTCATCAATCCAAAATACAGCTCACATGGCATTAGCACGCTCATTTCGGCACCCCACTTCTGCAACTAATCTCAACTGAGATGTCTTAAATGATTCTGACTTTAAAGCTTGAGTGAATTATTTTGGTATGCCCTGTTCAGGTCCAGATACATTTACATCTCCCTATACCAAACCATGATCTTCTCTGGTAAAATCATTAATTGATGGATATTTAAAAGTGTCACTTGCAAAATCTATATGATTTGCACGTCTGACAAGACGACGAGACAGAGTCACATTTGCTTGACCCCAAAAAGTTGAAGGCTAATCTACATGAGAATGTACTAGGAACATTCCATCGACAATAGAAGCATCTATATTTCTGGGAGCTAACTGAAAAGAGTTGATTTGTCAGTAGATATTTTTAGTTCATCAATATGTCAAAAGTCAACGGAACGGGTGGAAGGGGATAAGCGAGCACCCTTTTCAGAACTCTAACTATTGACAGATAAAGTAAGCAGCTAAACGAGTATTTTGTTCTACAAATGGTTTTAATTTTTTAAAATAAAATTTGTCACCATAAGGGAGCATCCTGTATTAAACTCTTTACACCATTGTTGTCGCTTTGTCTGAGTTGCTAAAATGCTCCCTGCAATATTCTAAGATATCATCTTACCTTTGAAATGCAGTAGAGCTTTCATCTCGAAAGTCTGTAAGGAATGAGTCTATAGTAGTCCCAATCACAGTGATTAGCTTGTTCATATCTACATTGTCACGCTTGATTGGGCTTGGTGTCATCTGCATTCTCTACAGTCCTGACTTTCAATTAAATTGCTTACAAGCTCACTTAGTACAGACCTAGTCACTACCCACTTCCTTCTTGCAATCAACGATTTACTGAATGATGTCATCCCCTTTTGTCTAGATGGAACATCAGCATTGACAGTATCTGCTCTAAATTCAAATCCACAGGCGTCCTAAAAATGGTTTGTTTGTTCGTTGGATGGACATCATAGCCCCTGTCTCCTACTATGCACACAGAGTTAGGTGCCAGGGTTGGGTGTGTCTCATCGCTGTAAAGAAGCTCTAGGTGATATCTCATCATCCATTGAGCATAATTAGGAAAACTTGTAGCAAATAATATAATTGCACACAATTTACATAGACAGAAAGTGAAACAGTTTCAAACTTGGGGGGGGGGTGGGGATGGAAGGGGGACTCGGGGTAATTTTGGCACGGGTTGCAAGTCAGTATTCTGAAACAAACCCCAATCATATACCCGTTTTTTGGAAAAAAAACAGCCTATTGATATACTTGATTTCACAGAAAGTTGACCTATTCATATACTGTTCTTTGAACTTATATACCCTTTTATATCCTCTGTGATTGGGGGGGGGGGGGGGGGGGGGGGGGGCAACTCGGGGTAATTAAGGTAGGGGTGTGCGAGTCAGTATTTTGAAACCAACCCCAATAATATACCCGACCTTTGCAAAAAAAACAGCCTATTCATATACTTGATTTCACAGAAAGTTGACCTATTCATAAACTGTTCTTTTAATTTATATACCCTTTTATATCCTCTGTGATTTGTAAACAAGTTTACAAATGTAAACAAGTTTACAAATCACCCTCATCACGAGAAAACCTGCTTTATATATACTTATAGCTCTGAAAAATGGTGCTATTCGGCACGCACATCCGTTCTATGTCATATATAGGGTACCCACCACCCCCATCCCCCTCCCAACCGAGGTTTTAAACATTTTATTGTGCAGGATTTGTTGAAAAGAAGATGGATCTTTACAATATCCATGTACATAATCCAGAAGGCTGCTGTTTTACCTTGTTCCCTGACCTAGTAAGATCTGTGCAATGCACATAAGTCTCCATAGATGTCTTGTGACTTTTGGTGCTTTGTGGCTCTTCCTCACGGTCTTGTGTGTTGGTCTGCAATCTGTGATTGTGGTATTTCCTGTTCATACTCATCCATATTTTTAATTAAGATTCAGCAAAAGAGTGGGATAGGGGTTATCTGTGGGGGTGGGAGTTATTATGCAATTCCTAGAACATAAGTCATGTGAAATATTGACCAGAACAGTCTAGTCAGTCGTAGTTGGCCATGTGGTGCTAGCTATACAGTTCACAGCTTAGAAACTAATAGGGCTGGGCCAATATCCAGGCAAATCTTAGTGTTATCTGTGCATAATTTATTCACCTTGAAAGGAAAAGAACCTGAAATATACCTATATTGTTCTGTAACAGCTTGGATTATGCCTACTTTGTGTACCTTCCTCACGGTGCCATGCCGGGTTGGCCTGCAGTCTGTCATTGTGGCATTTCTTGGCCATACTCCATCATATTTGAATCTATAATAATTGTTGATGACAACACCATTGTATTAAATAATATAAGATTGAATAGCTTAAACAAGTTAAAAATCATCCGAGAACCAGAGACCAAAGTCATTAGTTTTTGTGGGCTTTATAATTTGCTATATTTTAGTGTTAGAAAGCGTTATTGGCATGTCTTATTCTGTTTTATGTTGAACATTGATCATTATATATTGATTGCTGCCAAAATTTGCATTTTACTACTGACATAACGTTGTTTAAAGTACAATCCTGCAAGGGTACCCCCATTTTGGCGCTATTTTGAGATATTGCATACCCCGGGGTATTCCGTCGCGCATAGCACTTTTGTGTACCAGCCGATTTTTTTAAGAGTTTGATTTTTGAATTTAGCACACTTTTCTGCATAAGAACACACCTTCAAACCTTTTGGCCTCAACCACTTGATTAAACCTATTACGGGCTCTTGGACTATAAAGTGCTGGACTCGTGACCAAGAGGTTATGGCATTGAATGCCATTAGTAGGCTAGTGCAGTATTGTGTTTTTGAGCAGTGCACTTTATCTTAACTGCTTCATACTGGTTCAGTGGCATGAAAATGTCCAGACATGACCACAGGTTTAGATAAGCAAAAATTTTCAGCGTATAATTGTAAATATTTTCTTACCCATCAATTTTAACATATATGTTTTGGGTGCTCAAAAGAACTGTCTCATTGAGACGGTTCTTTTGAGTACCCACAACATATGTTTTGGTTGAGAAATAAGAAAAATAAAAATTTCATTACACACTCTTAACTAAAGTCCTTGTGACTGAAAATTTGTTATAAGGATCCAGAAAAACAGCGTACCTCCAGATCATCTGGCTTCTGAAAAGGCAGCTGATCTGCATCTACATGTTATTCTTTTTAACCATTAAAGCGCCAAGAAAAAAATGCATCTGAAAATGATGTCTGCTGAAGTTGTCTGCTGCAAATAAATGCCTAACATTACTGAATAATTTAGTATAGAAGCAAACAGTGTGGACCCAGAATAGACTGCTCCTATAAGAGCAGTCTGATCTGGGTCCACACTGTTTGCCGTAGAGGCTTCTTAAACATTTCAGCAGACGAGAAAAGCAGACGACTTTTGTTGTGATTGGCGCATTAAGGGTTAATACTGGTTCAGCACCATGAAAATGTCCAGACATGACTGAAAATTAGTTATAAGGATCAAGAAAAACAGCGTACCTCCAGATCATCTGGCTTCTGAAAAGGCAGCTGATCTGGATCTACACATTTTTAATTGGGCCCCATCGCGAGAAAACCTGTCTTCGTGGTTTCCGTCAAAGCGAGATTCAAACCATTCTCCTCAGCTAGAAAATTGAAATTTCATCCGTAGCAAGTTTACATATGAAACTTTCCAAAAAGCGAATAACAAAGGCCCTGATCAGACTGCGCGGATGCGTAGGCTGTTCTGCGCCTGTGTTGTTCGCAAACACCCGAAGACAGGTTTTCTCGCGTCTGGGCCCAATTTATTCAGGCTCAGCAAGACTGGGGTCAAATGGATTTTCCTATCTGTATACTTTGAAAGAATGCATTGGAAACAATTATAACTGGGCTTTTCCAGTTCAGTTGCTGGCCTGATACCCTATCATGCCACAATGATTTCATTCTCTCCATACAGCTGATTCAAGTAGGGCATTTTGTCACTTCTGACAAAAGTAGGAACAAGTTAATTACTGGTGAATTCCTTTGGGGAAGCCTTCCTGGGAACAGTGATAGAATTACTGACCATCACAATATGACCGAAAAATTGTTGAATGTAACGTTAAGCTAAAAAAAAATACCCTAAATATACTAGCCAAAATTTCTAACCAGCCACTTGCATTTTATTAATTTTCTGCACAACGTAGAATGATGCGACTACTCTTTTTGCATCTCGAAATAGCCAGACCTGTCCTGTACCCTTGGCAGTGAAGATTGAAAAAATGTTCAACAGTACATGCTGGATGCCAGTTTGAATAGTGGTACCCCCATTTTCAAAATTCGCATTTTGGCACAATTTGTGAGTCACGACTTTTTGAAATAACGCCTTTTCACATGCAAAACGTTATCATTTCAAAAGTCAAACTCCTATTGAACACTAAAGTGCTTAAATGAACACTCCATCAGTATGAGACTCATTGCTATTGACCAAAATGTCAAAAAAATACCCCACCATCCAATGCAAATTCATGTGAATTTTGAAATTCAGGGTACGTGTATTCGGCAAAGCTTCCCGAATACAAATTTATGCATTTTGCAATGCCATTTTCTGGTACCGTTTACTGATAGGTTGGCCTATTCGGGAATGCAAATGAAATTGATATAGTGCTTATAGCTTTTCAGAAAAATGGCAAAAACACACGTGGCTGGTTAGAACTTTTGGCTAGCATATTTGCACTTTATCCAAAAATGTCATGTAATATTCAGCTGTTCTTATATTTATTTGCTACACAACTGCTAATACCATGTGTGCGTTTTTTTTATTTTATCATTTGAGGTTAAATGCCAAGACTAATTCCTTATTTTGTTTATATCAAACAATATTTTTGTTCTTGTTTTACAGGTCTTACAACCTCCAACAGGCTATATCCCCATCAGAACACCTGCCAGAAAGTTAATTGCCACACCCACTCCAATGGCCGGTACCCCACAAGGTTTCAGAATGCAGACTCCAGACAATAAAACTTCAGTGGTAGACATGCAGCCAAAGGGCAACCTGCCCATGATGAAGCCTGATGACATGCAGTATTTTGATAAGCTTCTGGATGATGTAGATGAAGAAGCATTGTCACCAGAGGAGCAGAAGGAAAGGAAAATTATGAAGCTTTTGCTGAAGATCAAGAATGGTACTCCACCCATGAGAAAGGTAAATCGTGATTTATCTCTTTCCATGCTGGTGGTGACTTTTGTCCTCTGATGATAACCTTTGCAAACAGATTGGACCCAGATGAGGACCGACATTCTGTCCCTCCTGATCTGGATCCAGGGAGCGCAGTGGCTCAGTGGTAGAGTGCTTGACTTGAGACTGAGGGGCCGCGGGTTCGAGCCTCACCGGTGTCACTGCGTTGTGGTCCTTGAGCAGGAAGACCCGTCCCTGTTTAAGTGAAAGATTGTTGATGGGACGTAAAGAATAAAATCAAACAAGCAAATGATCTGAATCCAAACCATTTGACACTGATAGTGTTCCTGAAAGTATTCATTGAAAAAGTGAATTTTGAAAGTCAGAAGATGACAACAAAAATGTGAAAAATTATCCAGCATGCAAAATGTTTAGATACTTTTGTATTCTTATGTTAACCAAGAATTGACTGTAAAATATTTTGTAAATTTCTAATCCTGGCTTCTCCAGTCTGTCAGATGAGATTTAAAGCTGAGGCCCCATTCCCATATGCCTTAGCTGCTGGTGGGATGTTAAACGCAACACAGAAATGCAAACATTTTGTAAGTAATTCATGATTCTTCCATTTGGCTTGAAACTATGAATTTGGGATGGTTCATTGTACAAATCAGGAGTCACAGGTTAGAATTGCAAATAAAGACACTTAGTAATGCTGGCTCTGTATTGAATGTAAAACTACAAGCATTGTCTCAATAGAAGTTTTATAATAACTTTAAAGCTTTTCATAATCATGTAGTCCTTAATCCTTAATGCGCCAATCACAACAAAAGTCGTCTGCTTTTCTCGTCTACTGAAATGTTTTAGAACCCTCTATAACAAACAGTGTGGACCCAGATCAGACTGCCCCTATAGGAACAGTCTGTTCTGGGTCCACCCTGTTTGCTTCTATACTTAAATTAGTCAGTAATGTTAGGCAATTATTTGCAGCAGACCACTTCAGCAGAAGTCATTTTTCAGATGCTTTTTTTTCTTGGCGCTTTAAGGGTTTTAACAATTCTAAATTCTCTTATTGGTCCTTGAAAACTTCCAAGCCTCCTTATATACATCCAATCTATGTTTCAGGCCGCATTAAGACAAGTAACAGACAAGGCACGAGAATTCGGGGCAGGACCCCTCTTCAACCAGATCTTACCGCTACTGATGTCACCGACCCTTGAAGATCAGGAGAGACATCTGTTGGTGAAGGTGATCGATAGAATCCTCTACAAACTTGATGACCTTGTACGTCCTTACGTGCACAAGATTCTCGTTGTAATTGAGCCGTTGTTGATTGATGAAGATTATTATGCGAGAGTGGAGGGCAGAGAGATCATCTCCAATTTGGCAAAGGTAATTTCATTTTTTCCCTCTCTAAGCTTTTAGTAAGGTTCAAGGCAATTGTACATCTTGAAATTTGAGTAAGAGTTCATTATGAGTGTGGCTGGGCCAATAAATCAAAATGCTGAGATAAAGTAAGAAAATGTAAAATAAAAAAGAGAAAAAAGGAAACAGTTTTATACATAGGAGCCTGTTAGCCGCCAATAAAAAAAGTACTTGTTGAGATGATTTTTATATCCCCCTACTGAAGAGTAAGGGGGGCACATTTTTTGTGTGCAGATCTTCAACAGTAGGCGTCCATGTTTCTATTATTTCTCCTGAAAAGGCAGGGAGATTTTAATGGAATTTGAATGGGTGTACACTGTACATTATCCGCAAGACAATTTTTTTTATGTTTAGACGATCAGGCTAATAAGAAAAAAAAAGACAATTAAATGCTTAAAAATTTGCTCATCTGGACTGATAGAATCACTTTCAATACAAACTTAACATAAACCACTTCAGCATTTACTCGTTTATGAGTGGTTCTCCATCGATAAGTTAAAATATGTTGCATATTGAGATGTAACTAGAGCAGAAGTCGATGGTACACCATCGCAAATACCCGCTTTTTGACCTATAACCTTTACCTTGGGGTCATGGTTACACAAAATGTTGCTCAGTACCTTCAACATAATATGACCTATGCACCCGTAAAGTTTGAAGTTGCTATGTCCAATGGTTAAGGAGGAGCAGCATTTACAAAAAATACACTATATGACCTTGACCTATGGGTCAAGGTCACACCAAATGTTGTCTAGTGCCCTCCAAATCATATGATCTTTGCACCTGCAAAGTTTGAAGTTGCTACGTCCAACAGTTTAGGAGAAGATACATTTACAAGAAAGTACATTATTTGACCTTGACCTTCAAGTCTAGGTCACACTAAATGTTGCCCAGTGCCCTCTACATCATGTGACCTATGCACCTATAGAGTTTGAAGTTACTATGTCAAAAGCTTTAGGAGTAGAAGCGTTTACAAGAAAATTCAATATTTGACCTTTGACCTTGACCTTGGGGTCTAGGTCACACAAAATATGCCCAGTACCCTCTACATCATGTGTGCTATCCAGCAACAAAGTTTGATGTTGCTAGGTCTAACCGTTAAGGAGGAGATACATTTACAAGAAAATACATTATTTGATCTTTGACCTTGACCTTGGGGTCAAGGTCACACAAAATGTTGCCCAGTACCCTCTACATCATGTGACCTTTTCAGCTACAAAGTTTGAAGTTGCTACGTCAAAAGGTTTAGGAGGAGATGCATTTACAAGAAAATTCAATATTTGACCTTTGACCTTGACCTTGGGGTCAAGGTCACACACAATGTTGCCCAGTACCCTCTACATCATGTGACCTATTCAGCTACAAAGTTTGAAGTTGCTACGTCTAACAGTTTAGGAGGAGATGCATTTACAAGAAAATTCAATATTTGACCTTTGACCTTGACCTTGGAGTCAAGGTCACACACAATGTTGCCCAGTACCCTCTACATCATGTGACCTATTCAGCTACAAAGTTTTAAGTTGCTACGTCTAACCGTTTAGGAGGAGATACAATTACAAGAAAATACAATATTTGACCTTTGACCTTGACCTTGGGGTCAAGGTCACATGAAATGTTGCCCAGTACCCTCTACATCATGTGACCTATTCAACTACAAAGTTTGAAGTTCCTACCTATAACGGTTTAGGAGGAGATACATTTACAAGAAACATGACGGACGGACGTACGCACGGACGGACAGACGGACGGACGACGGACCGACTTTGACACGAAATTAATATACCCTTTTTTTCTAAAGAAAAAAGCGGGTATAATAAGAAACTAACAAATAACAATCCACAAACATTTCTATTTTCTTGTTTTTAGGCAGCTGGTCTGGCCACTATGATCTCCACAATGAGACCTGACATTGACAACATGGATGAATATGTCCGTAACACAACAGCCAGGGCCTTCGCCGTGGTAGCATCAGCTCTTGGAATACCCTCCCTTTTGCCGTTCTTGAAAGCCGTATGTAAGAGTAAGAAGTCTTGGCAGGCCAGACATACAGGAATCAAGATCGTACAACAGATTGCCATTCTTATGGGCTGTGCTATACTGCCACACTTGAAATCACTGGTGGAAATCATTGAACATGGTAAGTACCAGGCCTCCAGATAAGAGTGCATATTGGAAAATTATTTTCTTCATTATACCCCCCGCAAACTTTGTTTGTAGTTATACCCCCCGCAAACTTTGTTTGTAGGGGGTATACTGTTTTCACGTTGTCCGTCCGTCCGTCCGTCCGTCCGTCCGTCCGTGCGTCCGTGCGTCCGTCCGTAACGCTTTGTTTCCTTAATAACTCGAAGAGCCATTGCTGGATTTTCATCAAACCTTGCAAACATGTTCATATATGCAAGACAAATACTTTAGACAAAAAAGTAAGGGCTAGGGGCCAATTCTATTAGAGTTATTTCCCTTTGTAGTTCTAAATGGCTTTTAATATAGTGCTTTTTCCTTAATAACTCGAAGAGTCATTGCTGGATTTTCATCAAACCTTGCAAACATGTTCATATATGCAAGACAAATACTTGAGACAAAAAAGTAAGGGCTAGGGGCCAATTCTATTAGAGTTATTTCCCTTTGTAGTTCTAAATGGCTTTTAATATAGTGCTTTGTGCTTATGCTATTATAGGCCATATACGGGCCAATCAACTCCTACCACAGCTTTAGATGGAACAATTTGATACTTTTCCTATACAATGTAGACACATTGAACATATGCATGAAGGAGTTTAGTTCAGAAAAGATAATTTTTGACAAAATGACAGCTGTGAGAACTTAGACAATTTTCCCTAATAAGGTGTTTGTATATGCATAGACAGTGCCTTTATGGGCCGATCAACTCCTACCACAGCTTTTTATGGAGCAATTTGATACTTTGCCTATACAATGTAGACACATTTAACATATGCATGAAGGAGTTTTGTTCAGAAAAAATAAATAATTTTTGAATTTGATACTTTGCGGATACAATGTAGACACAATGAACATATGCATGAAGGAGTGTATAATTTTTGTTTGCACAGATTCTACTGAAATCTTCTTATCAAAACTAAGGTCTTCTTGTTCGAACTATAACTTGCCAAGTTTTTTCACTGACTCTTACTGTGCGGGGGGTATCTAATAAGCATTGCTTATTGACTTTTTTCATTTCTCGTGCAAAACATATGATGTGGGTACTCAAAAGAACCGTCCAATGAGACGGTTCTTTTGAGCACCCATAAAAGATGTTTAAATTATTGGATAAGAAAATAATCAAACCTTTATGCAAATAAAATTTCCTTATCTGGACCTATGAAGTACTCTTTATTTACATTTACGGTAAATGTTCTAAAATTTTGCACTATTTTCTCTTTCTGTTCTCACGTGAAATGTTGGTTATCAGGGCTGAATTTGACAAAATACATGTTAGAATAGCAAACAGAGAAGACCCTGATCAGACTGCTTCCTCAGAAGCAGTCTGATCTGGGTCTGCACTGTTTGTCTAGGCATTTTTGGCAGGTAATTAGTGTTGGAAATTTTTAACATTTACCATACACAAAATATTCAGACAATTTTTTGTATCTTACCATATTTATCCTAAAATTGAAATCAGTTGATTTTAAGTTAGGTAGGACTGCAGTGGCGGAGTGTTAGACATGAGATTGAAGGGTCATTGGAGGGAGACTCACCAGAGGCACTGTGTTGTGTCCTTGAGCAAGAGCAAGGGTTTAAGCTGTTTTATGCGGCCTATCTGTCTGAATGACTGTAGTGCTAGTGGGTTGATGTAGTGCAAACTGAGTAAATCCTGATACAACAGATTGCCATTCTCATGAGTTCTGCTATACTGCCACACTTGAAATCTATGCTGGAATATTCGAACATTGTATCTTTCAAAGAACCAATCAAGCAAAAAAAATTAGCGTAAAAAAACAAACAATCTCTCTGTTTTTCCATAGATATGGCATCAACCAAAAGTTGACATCCTAATCTCAGAACATGTGATAACAGGCAGTTTTAGTGTTTCAGTGTTTGGGCCTTCGTCATTAGTAATGGACCTCAGTTAGCAACTCTTGGTAGTAAAGAATGTTATCAATATCAATAAACTTGAAAATGAAAGTAACTTTAATGCAGTATTTTGTATCAGGAATACACATGGAAAACTGATTTGGGCCAAATAAATGTCTACAGGTACTGATAGTACAGTGTCCAGAAAAAGAGTCAAAAGAGTTTCTGAAGTTATATGAATTGAGCCTTAACTAAAAATACTTAATAAATATTCTTAAATGATACAAATCGGCATTGTTTATAAAAGTAAAATACTCAATTTAACATTGGGATGCCCATTCAAATGAAAAAGGAGTGAATAACTATTTCAGATTTATTTTGTGTGTTACAGGTCTGATTGATGAGCAACAGAAAGTAAGAACAATCACAGCCTTGGCACTGGCTGCTCTGGCAGAAGCTGCTACTCCCTACGGTATTGAGTCTTTTGACAGTGTACTTAAACCTCTCTGGAAGGGTATCAGACAACACAGAGGAAAAGTGAGATATCTTATTCCATCTAAACATTTTCCTGCCATCTGTCACAAATTTTGTCTGCTTTCTCATCTACTGATAGACTTTGACATATTCATATACAGCTTCTCGTACTGTTTGCTGTCTTAATAAAGTAGTCTGGAGATCATTTGAATATACACTGAAACGATGTTATAAGTGGCCACCTTACATTTTTTGCGCCTGTTCAGAAAATAAAAATCGCTCTTACAAAATTTTAATTCTATGAAAAAATTCAAGGCTTGGTCGAGACTGCAAATTATCTCTTTTTAAAATGACAGGTAGATCTTGCACAGATAAAGTCCGAGAAAAGGTACCCTCATTTCAAAAAGTCACACTTTTTAGTGTGATATAAAATATTGCTCAGATACGTTATCCATTTATATGTTAATTAGTGTGAAGCTGTTAATACAGCTGTGATATAAGATGAGAACGAATTAAAAGTTTTGTGACAATTGAACTCTCCATTTCTCTACGTTAACATGAAGAGAGCCACTATCACAGCTTAGTCAAAGAGTTTTAGCATTAACCATGCAATTTGCATACAAACTTTGCATTGCTCTCTACGCTTTATTATCTGCGGCACGGCATTGAAATTTTCAGCGATTATTTATTATAAATAGGCGTCACTTTTCTACTTAAAAAATATCAAAAAAATCTTTTACATATATGCCATTTAAATGACCTTTTAAGTTTGACTTTAAAACCGGCAGTGGACAGTCTTGAAAAATTATCGTTAGAAAATGGGTTAATCAAGCTGTATTGTGTTTGGTCTAACATGTTCGCATTAAATAAAACACATTCAACTATTTTAGTATGTGCAGCTGATGATTTTCGAAAATACCGGAAAATGCAGAAATTGAGATTTTTAAAAAAAAAATCCTAAAAAATCGGTCATAAGCAAAAAATCAAGTGTTTGGTGTTTTTCAAGTTGGCTAGACGGGTTTGTAATCACCTTAACTTCAATTTGATAAAAACTACTCTCCAAACGCTTAATTACTTCAAAAATTTGATTTTTGCATTTTTGAACCTAAAAATTGTGAAGTGATAGAAAACTCTTTTAAAGCACCACTTAACTTTAGTCCATTGGAATGCACATATTTGGGCAAAATTCATTTTTAATATCATTAGCGCTTAGTCAGAAAAAATGAAAGTGAAAAGTGGCCACTTAGAACTTCGGTTCAATGTGTATATATTATATATGCAGCAGAAATAAGCAGAAAACATTTTCAAGACAAAAAAGACAAGTAACAGTAGAAATCCATTTATGTTTTATCCTCTGCTAAGTACTGGTTCAATGTTACCCAGGAAGACCCGTCCCGACATGACTGAAATTTTTTGACTGGGGCGTAATTAAAGAATCAACTCAAACAAAGTGTATGGGTCATGCCTGGAGGAAAACATTAATGCATAGTGTCCTATAAATGGGACATTAGCAAACAGTTTAGTTTCAGATCAGATGCTGCATTCTAGATGCCTCAGAATGCCGCATCTCGTCTAGATATTCACTACGTGCTATTATTGTACAAGCCATATTAAAAAAGCCACATTAGTAAATTTCAACCAGCATGACAATAAGGGTGGAAAATTTTATTAGCATAAATTGAGTTGCAACATGAGATTTCCAACAATGTGGTATGTGCGACCAGCAAAGCCTCAGATCAGCCTGCGCATTTGCGCAGTCTGATCAGAGCCTTTGCTTGCCGATTGAATATTCTATAACTGTTGAGCTACTGACCGAACATCATTTGGAGTTTCTAAGCTTAAAAGGAGGCTGCACAGGCTCATCCGAGTCTACACTTGTCAAAATGTCAAATTGTTGGAAATTTCGTGCCGTGGCTCATTTATTAGTGTTTTTTGGCTCATTGAATTTTGCTTTATGATTGCAGGGTTTGGCTGCCTTCTTGAAGGCTATTGGTTACCTTATTCCATTGATGGATGCTGAGTACGCCAACTACTACACAAGGGAAGTCATGTTGATTCTCATTCGAGAGTTTCAGTCCCCTGATGAAGAAATGAAGAAAATTGTACTTAAGGTATGTATGTATATAGTGAAAATTAACCTTTAGCCCGCCAGTCACAACCTCTAGTCTGTACCTCTTGTATGCTTATGTTCATAGGTAGCCTGTGCCTATTTTGCAAACAATTAGAGCCAGATCAGACTGCTATCTTGCTCCATGAAAAGTGCACTTGAATATATGCTGCAGATGTACATTAAGCAACCAACATTATCAGGACAAAAAAAAATAGTGGCGGAATATTTCACTCAACTAGACTTTCAGATACTATATATGACGTTTAAGTGCTTATCATATTGTCTATGGAACGAAGGCTCAGACAAGCCTGTACATATGCACAATCTAGCTAGAGCCTTTGTTGCTCATAAACACAAGTATTGCTTCAAATTTAGACCTAGAGCCCTGCTGGACATTTAACGGAGACTTGTGCGCATATACATTGCCCACAAAAATCTGGTGCTAAGCCTTTTTGTAGAAATACAGATTTTCGGATTGTCAATGCTGCAGAAAATGGAAGTCTTTGATCACTGTGCTACTGAATTGTTTGCATACTGAAGGATTACTCTGTCCAGATTCAATGAATATATGGGGGCATGATTGAAAAATTGTTGACTGGTATGTCAAACATCAACCCAAACAAACAAAACTATCAAAGTGTAGAGAAAGCTGATTTTACTATTATAAACTTAACTCTTTATATACTAGTGTCTCCTAAATGCGTACAAGGGGCCGCTGTGGTGTAGTGGATAAACCACTTGCCTTGTAAACCAGGGGTCGCAGGTTCGATTCATGGCTTCACCAGTCTGTCGGATGAGACTTTAAGCTGTGGCCTTGTCTCCATATGACCTTAGCTGTTGGTGGGACGTTAAACACAAACACAACAACAATAAATGCGTACTATATGGCAAACAGTGAAGACCCAGATGAAATACTGCATAATGCTGCGGTTCATCAGGGTCTACACCGTTGGCTAAGATAAAACAATCTTCAGAGAAATACAAGAGAATAACATGTAAATCCTCTATATATCAAGTGGACCATTCCAAGTTTATTGTTTCAAATCAGAAGGAAGAATCCATAAGGCATAAAGGGGTAGAATTCATTGTTCATTAACCCTTAAAGCGCCGAGAAAAAATGCATTTGAAAATGTCGTCTGCTGAAGTCATCTGCTGTAAATAATTAGTATAGAATAATAAGTATAGAAGCAAACAGCGTGGACCCAGAACAGACTGCTCTTATAGGAGCAGTCTGATCTGGGTCCACACTGTTTGCCATAGAGGCTTCTTAAACATTTCAGCAGACGAGAAATGCAGACGACTTGTTGCGATTGGCTCTTAACATTTTTGGGTTTACTGTTTCAGGTAGTAAAACAGTGTTGTGCCACCGATGGTGTGGAACCTCAGTACATCAAAGATGATATTTTACCTCCATTCTTCAAGCACTTCTGGAATCAGAGAATGGCTCTCGATCGCAGAAACTACAGACAGGTAATCAAACCTTAAGATTTTCTCCCCCCCCCCCCCCCCCCCCCTCACAAAAGGTACATTTGCAGGCTATTAGATAAGAGTATGTTATCAAATATTATTTTCTTATTTTTCAACCAAAACATATGTTGTGGGTACTCAAAAGAACCATCTCAATGAGACGGTTCTTTTGAGCACCCAAAACAAATGTTAAAAATGATAGGTAAGAAAATATTCACAATTTTATGCACAAAATATTTCTGTATTTTGACCTATGATTTGAAATTTGAAATGATTTGCGAATAAGAAATAATGTAGATTCGTAAAAAATGTTTAGGGGTAGCCATCTCTTTGTGTCTTGCATGGGTGAAAGTTTTCAGGATTATTACTGAATTCAGGATTTTGAGGCTGACTTTCCGTAGAAAGTCAGCCTCAAAATACAGGTCAACCTCGCTATGTCAAACTTGCTTATCTCGAATACACGGCATATGTCAAAATGATCATCCATTCCCGAGCATTTCTCCTATATTGCTTTGTATTTCAAGCCTGTTTATGTCGAACTTGGTTATCACGAAATCTCGGCTACATCGAAGTGTTTTTTTATTCCCGAAAATAAGTTTTCCGCTTCTTTACCACTACTTGTGTCGAAGTAAATTTTGTGCTGGTCAAAAAATTAAACAATATGAATGTCAAACAAAGTAATTAACCTTCAGACATCGAACAATAGTCTTTAATTCAGTCCAGCATAATCCATTGTTGCGGGTAATTGCCAATTAGCTATAGGTGGAGGCGGCCATTGTTCATTGATCAGCTGTTTGTATCGATTGACCTTGACAATGCATAACAACTGAGGTGTGCTTAATTTGAACTTCAGACAGTTAGCGGTGCCATTAAAATCTTAATGTTGTTTATTGGTGTCCTTTGATGAGATATTTTCGACAGTCTTTACTTATATAACTTGGTTTTGTTTTTTATGTTTGTTTATTCCCTTGAAAAAAAAACGGAAATTTCAATAATTAAAGCCTGTTTTCACCATTCCTCTATTCATAACCAGTAATTTAAAAAATCACCGTTTCCACGATATTGTTTATCCCTGGCTAAGACTGTGGCGTTATGGCGGTCCACAACGTAATTAAAGTGGAAATAAGACAAACTAAAATGAATTTCTTTTTATGTCTTCATTTTAATCCGGTTTTCAGGAGGAACAGTTTGACTACACATGTACTGCAAAAGTATGTCTTGTAGAAATTGAATGTGTACATCAAATTGGGGTGACATCACATTTTGCTTATGTCGAACTTCGGATAACTCGAAGTATTTTCGCCATTCCCTTGGACTTTGAGATAGCGAGGTTTACCTGTACTGAATTAAGCAGATTTTAATAGCTTCTCTGTTTTGTTATCATTTCATCTTAAGACAATTGACCTGCTAATGGTTTATAGGCATATTGCCAGTTTTAAGATTTGAATTTCTTAAGTTCAGGATTTTAGATAATTTGAACTTTCTTCCATGGTCTTGACCCATATTTTATGAGTCTGTTGAAGACAAAGATTGCTAAGGTGCCTATTGAATGTTACACTGGAGTACCACTACTATATCCCCCCCCCTCCCCACTACAGCACAACAGTAAATAGGACAACTAAATCATTTGGATGCCCAAGAAACTTGGTGATTGAGGTACCAGCAATACCATGGTTGCTGATCATGGCTTACATCAATCATGTTATAACATATCAGTGTTCTTATAATTCTATTAAGGTCACTGCCCACACCTGGGCGATTTTTTTTTCCAAAAAATAGATTTTTTTCTTTTTTTGATATTCTGTAGTACATCATATTATAAGCAAAATAACGCAAAATAAAGAAAATTTACCGTCCTGTTCAAAAGTTACAGCTCTTCATTATATGGCCTATGTTGGCTTTTTTACGCAGCTTTTTGGAAACTCATTAAGACAAGTAAAATATTCCGTAACTCAATTTTATATTTGAAAATCGTTATTTCAAACAAGCATGCGAAGCCATAGATAATTAAGAACTTTTTCTCAAACCATTCTTTTGCAGCTATACAAGTATTTTTCTTCATATCACGCTTTCAAACCAGCATTCACCGATATTTATGCATTCATTTTCGGCAATTACTGACTAATAATTCAATATTTAAACATACTTTAAAAAAATAATTTTTTCTAAATTTTTTTTAGGAAAGTGATCATTATATAAGATGCGTTATGACAAAATTTAAAAAAAAATTCACCGTCTAATTAGTGAGATATTACCAAATAATTATCCCTACCCCCTAAACTAAAAATTAATGAACTTAGCAGGCTTTTCTTATTTCTAAGCATGTTAAAACCTTACGAACCAAACATTGATGATTAAAATACCTCACTGTGAACTTCCAAATGAAACTTTATGTACTCCAAATACTTGGAACATTTATATGCATATATGTGAAGACTTTTCAATACCAAAAACGATACCAAAATACCCCACCCACGGTAAAAAGAAACTTATCCGCATTTTGTCTGAACACTTAGTCGATATATTTTGACCAAATTTGCATAGATACGCCATTAGGATAGAGATGTAATGTTTTGGGGACATTTACCGTTTTTCAAGGTCACGGGGTAACTCTGCATGTCAAATTTAGGTGAAAATGTGCTGTTTTAATATGCATCGTTTTAATTGATCGATGCATATACTTCATGTACTCATCCAAGAATTTGAAATGGTTTTAAATCTTTGTTGCCGCCTCGGGCGCCATACTAATGCCCAATCGCGAAGCAAGGCCAGACCTTAACGCTTGACCAGAGTTGGTTTATTTCTATATATGATCTATATATCCCTTGACGGACATCTTTCAGTTGTAACATGTCAAATGTAGAGTAACCTTGGAGATTAGCAAAAAATTTAGCGTAAAATTGTAAATATTTTATTGCTCATTATTTTCATATTTGCTTTGGGTGCTCAAAAGAACCGTCTCACTGAGTACTATAACTTACCTATGATTTGGTTGGACCCGCATTTATATGAAAAAGGTTCTTTGTATGCCCACACCCTTCCCGCTACTGATGGGGGTATTCAGTGGCGCGGAGGGGGAGGGGTACTATTTTTGGTACGGATCCCGTCGGCGTTGGTCATGGGCGGAATTGGCCATTAGTAGTCTAGAGGGGCTAGACATTTTCTATGCGCATATCACATGAACCAGGCTTGAAGATTGGGTCCGCATTTACATGAATATAAATGAGCATAGATGCGACTAAACCTGTCTTCAGGGTTTCCGATAAGATCATACCAAAACCAGCCTTCTCAGCCACTGAGACTAGATAGAATAGTGAAATCTCGCTTGGAGCAAGTTTAGATACGATACTATTCAATTTGTGAATAGCAAAGGCGCTGATCAGACTGCGCGGATGCGCAAGCTGGTCTGCGCCTTTGTTGTTTGCAGACCCCGATGGCAGAATTCCTCGCGTAACGGTACCTTTAATAATTTAGAGTAGGCCTACTATAATTTAGAATCACGACTATACTTGAGTCAACCTTAGCCCAAGATAGCCTTGTAGCTAAATATTGGAACACATTTTACATAAGGCAAATTGTTTAGGACGCTAACTAAAGCAAAGGTCTCTCAACGTCAATGTCAAGTTCAATACTTGTCGTTTACGCATAATGACGTCACAAGAGCAAGTGACGTCATAAGCGCACGTCAGGTTCAAAGTAGACGCTAGAGAACGTGACGAGATAGTCTGTCTTGGTGAAATTTTAATGCAGGTAAAATAAAACCAGAAAATCATATATAGATCAATATACAAGTAGTTATATCATGACTGTTGATGTGGAATGTCAAAAAACCGCGAACAGTCGACTGACATTTCCCTGGTAAAATGCGTGTTCCATTACACTGACTGACTTTTTTTCTTCTCACAGAGCTGAGCGTCCATCGTTTAGTATCCGTAAAGAATGCCAACTTTTGTTGTTCATTATACTTAAAATTTTGTTTGCATTTTTAATGTTATATCAATCACTTTCATATTACCAACGTGCAGTGTAACGGGCATTACTGTCGGTAGAAAACATATCATAGTTGCGTAAAATCACACTTTGTCATAATCGAACGCTACCAAGTATTACCTCCCTTGATGATTTAGAGTTACGGTTATTGCTATGGGTAGTGACCTTAAATACACTTGCTATTGTAATGCAATGGCTGACTGAAACACTAGAAATTTGTGACAGTGTATCTGCGATATATTGTTGGAAATAGTTCTTAGTCATTAATTATGTCACATTTCATTGTGTGACATGCGGTTTGCAGCACTCCAATTTGAGACCAAATAAAATTTTCTACAGTACACAACAGTAGAAGTGCATTAAAATGGTGATAACCATATTCAAAATATTCATTTGGGGCGGTATACCCTCGTCAAACTAGGAAAACAAGTTTTCTTTTTGCAAAGCTCATGTGTGTCTTATTATTTCCAATTCAGCTTGTTGACACCACGGTGGAAATAGCCAACAAAGTTGGAGCCGCAGAAATCATTGGTCGTGTGGTTGACGACTTAAAAGATGAAGCAGAACAGTACAGAAAGATGGTCATGGAAACGATCGAGAAAGTCATGTCAAACCTCGGAGCCGCTGATATTGACTCAAGACTGGAAGAACAGCTTATTGATGGCATATTGTATGCTTTCCAGGAACAGACAACTGAGGTATGTTTGTTAGTGATCATTTAAAGAGTTACAGGCCTTTAGTTAAGAGGGCATACAAAAAAAAATATTTTTTTTACATCTCAACGAAAACATATGTTGAAAATTATGGGTTAGAAAATATTCACAAATTCACGCTGAAATTATCTAAATCTGTGAGTTAGCCCCCTTTACAAGGATTCAGTTTGACTCAGTGTTACCATGGATATTTTATCCAAGCAGCTCCGATCTTATTCGGTCATTTGTAAATTTGCTAGGAGCCTAGAACATATTTAAATATTGTACATGTTTAAATATTGAATTCACTCTTTCTCAAATTTTCGGTCCTGGGCCTTCTTCAGGATATAAGAAACAATTTTTACAGCTAAGTAGCATCCAGGATGACCATATGGCTTATGTTGGCTGCCCATTGTCAGTGGTGACGCCACATCACTTCCTGTCAAGTTGCTCTCAGATTGGTCTAATGTCAAATGACATGACCTCATCTCCACCAAAACAGCATATATGGCCATCATTTCAACTCTGCAAAAGTACTTAACCCTTAATGTGCCAATCGCAACAATAGTCGTATGCTTTTCTTGTCTGTTGAAATGTTTAAGATGCCTCTATGGCAAACAGTGTGGATCCAGATCAGACTGCTCCTATAGGAGCAGTCTGTTCTGGATCCACACTGTTTGCTTGTATACTTGATTCGTCAGTAATGTTAGGCAAGTATTTGCAGCAGACGACTTCAGCAGACAACATTTTCAGATGCATTTTTTTCCTGGCGCTTTGGCATATGAACAGTTGGAATATGAATGAAAATTTTTTTGAATAAATAATTAAATGTGAAGGATGAAAGGATGTAAGTTTTGAAGTAGATGCAAGTTAATACCTAAAACCTCTCTCAACTAATAGCAGTGCATATACTTTTTAACGAATGACTTAAAAAAAGTATGTATTTTACAAGTTCTATGTTATAAATCTATTTCACTGTCTTAAGTGTTTTTTGTTGTTATTATACAGGATGTTGTGATGTTGAATGGTTTTGGAACTGTTGTAAATGCCCTAGGGAAGAGAGTAAAGCCTTACCTGCCTCAGATCTGTGGTACGATTCTCTGGCGTCTCAACAACAAGTCCGCCAAAGTCCGACAGCAGGCAGCTGATCTCATCTCAAGAATAGCTATTGTCATGAAAACATGTCAGGAGGTTAGTACTCTTCTTGTTAATCGTGGCTAAATGTTGTCAGGTGTATCGTCTGCTAGTCCATTTTAAATATCTATGTAGCTAACTGTGTGGACCAAGATCAGATTGCTCCTTTAGGAGGAGCAATCTGATCTGGGTCCACATGGTTTGTCTGCCGAAATGACTGGGTGTAAGCATTTACATGCAGATGACATTTTCTGGTGCCCTTTTTAGCAGAAGAAGGGTTAAAACTTCTATACAGATTTTAATACAAGTTCTGTAAAATACTTAATTTGGCGGCCATTTCGTTTTCATTGGCGCTATTGGAGGTCAAGGTAAAAAAAAAAAAAAAAATCAATAACTTCACAGAGTGCAATAGAAACAAGCTAGCAGTAATTTTTTCCAATAATGTGTCTTTTGTATGATAAAGTAAATTGCAGCATCACCTATTGAAGGGCATTATCCATTGCAAAAGTGTAATTACTTCTTTAAATTGTACCATAGCATTTTGAAGCCACCACAATTTTTTTTTTTTTTTTGGGGGGGGGGGGGGGGGGGGGGAGGTTTTAAACTCAGCCAAAATATAAATCCTGTTCTGTCCTAATCTGGAGATAGGCTTTTTGACACTCTTGATGTTATTCCTGAAAGAAAAAAAAAAAGGAATGTTGAAAAATTTCTGCAGACAGCAAAAAATCAATCATGAAAAGTTACCTTCATGCAAAGAGTTAATCAATTAATACTGAGCAGGGAGCATCAAATAAGGAGTCTATTAAACTTTTTCATTTATTTCTGCTTGCAGGAGAAGTTAATGGGTCATTTAGGAGTGGTTCTTTATGAATACCTCGGAGAAGAGTACCCAGAGGTGTTGGGTAGTATCCTTGGAGCCCTCAAGTCCATTGTCAATGTCATTGGTATGACCAAGATGACCCCGCCCATCAAAGATCTTCTGCCCAGACTTACACCTATATTGAAAAACAGGTAAGGTTTATGTTGGATTTGTTTAGAAAAGTTGAAGGATGCAACCAACTTATTCCTGTTTGAATAGTCATAAAAAGTTCCATATTGTGAATATAACGAATATATGTGATATATAATGAATATATACTCCTCAAAATAATTGAAGGACCAATGCTTTCAATTATAACATTGATGCATTTTGTGTAGAACGTATTTTGAAGACCAATTTTACGATCTATCCTAAATTTTTCGGACACCTTTAGCCCCCAATTGCCAAGTGAAACGGCAAAAAGAAAGTGGTAGAAAATGTTACTAACAACGATTCTTTTTGTCATTTTGAAACTTGACCTAAATGCATTGGAATGTCATTTTTTGTGCGTGATCCATGGACCACAGAACTGCATGAAATGAATGAAAAATGCTTTTAGATGCTGAAATCTCTGTTTTCACATGATTGTATGGTGTTTTAATCCCGTCGATACCACCCACCACTTTTTGTGAGAGAAAATTGTCCCTTTTGGCTTTGGCGTAATGGCCAGTCTATGGGTTCAGACAACTGGTTTTGGCGTTTGTCTGTGAAAATCTTAAAACAATTCACCGGGACATCTTTCTAACACTCAAAGGCAAAGAATGACGATTGAAAATCTGATTCTTAATGGCCAAGTACACACATTGTTTTCAGAAAACAAAACAATGTCAAAACTCCATTGTCAGAGATGTAAATGCTTGCTTCCCAGTATATTGAACATGTTTGAAGACTTTTTTGCATGTAAATTGAACTGTTTAAAACAAAGTTTAATTTAATGCCACTTTCGTTCTACTCGAATTTCTTTACCCCACCCACTGCCTTTTGAAAGTGTGTTTTTGAGGGTATGTGCATTTGAGACACAGTTATGGCAGAATTAGGCATGGAAATCAGTAATAATGATTCTTGACTTATGGGCATAAAGAATAGAAAGCTTTGGGCTAAGTTTTACAGAATTTAAATGTTTGAGATAATTATACTCGCATTCTAAAATCTTGGTCCTTTAATTATTTTGAGGAGTATATGTGTAGGTGTTAAGGCATGTTTTACCGATTTGAATATCTCTCATGTCAAAAGATCAATTGAAATACACAGCACCTGTCTTTAGTTTACATTTTATAACTGTTGGGCCGTGCTTACCAAAAAGTGAGTATTGGGATTAATTTACTGAGTTTTAGCAGGAGCCTTATGGGTAAAAAAGGCCATAGGGCCATTTTTCTTTTCTAATTATCAATATTTTTGAGTAATCAACCAATAAATAATAGAGGTAGAATTTCTGTAGCGCATATAATAAAAAATTCGGGACTGACTGCTGCTTTCAAAGTTTTAGGGTCTTCGAGTAAGAAATATAAATGCTAAGGAATTATGCCTGTAGTGTTTAAAGATAAATAATAAGGGGCTATTTTGGCCCCCTCTAGAGCCAAAAACTGAAAATTGCTTTTCACCAATTTCTTTTGATTGGTTTATAAGAAGAATAACTGAAGTGTAAAATTTCGGCATTTATTTAAATTTTACCATTTCTATGGTAACAAAAATGACCCACAAAATAGGCTTAAAACAGAGAAATTGCCATTTTGGACCAAATTTAAGGCTTTTGGAGACTGCTTTTTTAAGAATTAGATATCAGCACAGCTAAATACCAAAATATCCTTTCAATTGTTTGAGTGTCATGGTAGTTCTAATCTTATGTTAAAATATCTTTTTGGTATTTGCTTGTGCTCTATGTTAATTTCTCTGTCAAACCTCTCCATTTTGCTCCAAAATGGTCAATTTCCTATTTTCAGCCTATTTTGGTGGTCATTTTTGTTACCATAGCAACAGTAAAATTGAAATAATTTGAGACTTAACCTTTGGTTATTGTTCTAATAAACTAAGAAGAACAAATTGGTGAATAACAATTTTTATATACTCAGCGTCAATGAAAAGTTACCAGCATCGAAATTTCGATATATCGGAAAATATGTAGTACAGATCTTTGACCAATGTTTCTGATCAACGACAAGCTGGATTGGAGAGATAAAACAGTTACACGAACCCTGGAACTATGGTGCACGTGATGCACATGCATTTTATGTTTTTTGCAGTTTTTAAGAATTTGAAATAATCATTTTCAGAAGACAACATGCCAGAACATTTTCATTGAAAACGCCACCAAAATGGTTTAGTTTATCCCTTTAAACTCGAAAAATAAGGATCAAACTTTAATGTAGCATCAAAACTTTTCACTTTCCTATACAATACAATGGAAACTACAAGGGTCTGTCAAGGAATGATTATAGTACATTCGGGTGAAATGGATACAGTTTTCCATAGTGGTGATGGATGTCACCCTATGCCATAAAGTCGAGTGTTGAAGTATCCGCATTTCTTCGTTCTGAATGAACTAAATATTGTCCTATCTTAAGTGTATGTGATTTACTGGTAACTTTTCACTGACGTTGAGTATATTTTAGCCTCATAGAGGGGCCAATAAGCTCTTTGTATGTTATGTTTCATTTTATTGCATTTTTTTCAGACACGAGAAGGTACAGGAGAACTGTATAGATCTTGTAGGTAGAATAGCCGACAGAGGAGCAGAGTATGTGTCAGCTCGAGAGTGGATGAGAATATGTTTTGAGTTACTCGAGTTACTGAAGGCACACAAGAAGGCTATCCGTCGAGCTACAGTCAATACCTTTGGTTATATTGCTAAAGCTATTGGGTAAGCAAGCTTCAAGGTTATTGACTTTTTCAACCTTTCAACTAAATAGAGTATGAACTATCAATTGCTCATAGAAGGTAAAATGATGATAATTAAGGATTTGTCTTGCTTTAAAACATTCAGTTGTATTTATCCTGCTTATAAATGTTAAAATGCCATTTATGAGTAGGATAAATTTCATGCTCAGTTGAGTTGACCATGAAAAGTTTTATAACCTCTAGGCTAAGCCTCAAGAAAAGAGTGTAATTAAAAATTAATTTTCTTATTTCATCATGAGGTTCTTTTGAGCACCCAAAACAATTGTTGAAATTGCCTAATTTTTCCTACGGTAAGCTTTAATCCTTGAAAAGCTAATTTAAGAAACTTAAACAATTATTCGTTCAATTTGTGGCAAAAAAGGCTTGAATTATATGTGACCTGTCTGAAAAATCGAAAGAAAAATTATGTTAAATTTCATTTATTTCATCTCCGTTGATATCCTTGAGCCCACTTCATACTTTAGAATGCCTATAACTTTCTTATTTGTGGACAAAAACACAAAGTGTAGCCTAGGTATTCATTTTCTTAATTGGATCGCAAGGAAAAATTTGGTAATGTAATTGTCGGTATTTGCTGAAATTTTCACTTTCTGTACTGTGGTTTCAGTTTTGGCAGCAACGTCACCATATAATATAATGTAATGTGTGATCGTGTATGAAGTTGTAAAGTGCAAAAAGATTGTCATGCTTAAACATTTTGATATTGAATATAATAAAAAGAAAATTCAAATATTTGGAATGATTAAGACATTTATTTCATCGAGTGAAGCGAAAAAAAAAGTTTATTTCATTCATGGCTTTGCCACTCATGAAATATATATATTTTTCGCTGCACTCGATGAAATAAATAAAATATACATATTTTGCTTTGCTTGATGAAATAAATGTCATATTCATCCTAAAACTTGAATACCCTCTATATATTTACCAATACTGATTTTATATATCTTTCAGACCTCATGATGTGCTGGCCACCCTTCTTAATAACCTAAAAGTGCAGGAAAGACAGAATCGTGTGTGTACAACAGTGGCAATCGCCATTGTGGCAGAGACTTGTTCACCATTCACAGTTCTACCGGCTCTCATGAACGAATACAGAGTTCCCGAGCTTAACGTACAGAATGGTGTTTTAAAATCTTTGTCGTTTATGTTTGAATATATCGGTGAAATGGGAAAAGATTATATTTACGCAGTCACTCCATTGTTTGAAGATGCTCTTATGGACAGGTAATTACTTGTTTGTTTTTTATCAAATTTTTTTTTCAAAATTCTATACCCTGTTTTGAAAACAGTGTAGATCCAGATCAGCTGGCTTCTGTGTTTTGACAAACACAATGAAGCCATATTAATTATGAAAATTCTTCGCAGGACTGGCTAAAAAATCGGAAGTTGAAAAAGCATTTATAGGTTAAAAGAGAAACTTGGTGTGTGCTCATTAAGTCGAATACAGTATTTATATGGTGTTTGTATGAACAACAAAGATACAGACCATCCTGCATATCCATGCAGCTGCGCACCCGCACAGTATTGCCACAGCCTTCAATACTTATGCACTTGTCATTGTTTTCTCCCAGAGGGGAGCGGCGGAATACCCACGAGGTATTAGACAATTTAAAAAAACTGGGGTCTAATTTCCCACCCTTGGGTAAATAAATTATATGGTGCCTAAAATCCCTTGGATGGGCCATCAAATTTGTTAAATAATTTTAATATAGAAATTCCAGATGAAGTATCTAATTGATGAAGTATCTAATTCCCCATCAAAGGGTTTAGGGGCTATATCTAAAATCTGTGGATAGGATTCTTTTGCTGTCTAATTACCCTTGTATCCCCCTGGGAGAAAATACTGATAGGTGCATTACACACACAAAGTATTAACAAAGATGTAGACTCTGGCCTACTTTCAGGCCTCTAGCCCCTCTAGGTAGCTGCACATGTATGTTTAAAGAGTGATTTTATACAGATATGCAATAAGTACTAACATTTCTTAAGCTGGCCAATTGGCACCAAGACAAATGATAAGCTAAAATATTCTGCTTTCTGTAAATACCCTAAATACTTGAACTTAAAAGCCTATGCAAATAATCAGACTGCTCCTTAGGATTTCCGACAAATTGGGATTCAAACCAGCCTGCTCAGCTACAAAGACTACCTAGACAATGTAGCTAGTCTTGATATGATACTTTCCAATAAGTGAATAACAAAGACACTGATCAGACTGCGCAGATGCCTGGTCTGTGACTTTGTTATTCGCAAACCCTGAAGACAGGTTTTCTCACATCAATGGACGTGTCACAGTTATATGATTAGCACTATGTTGTCTTCTGTACTCATGCAACTTTTATTTTATTTCAGAGATCTCGTACACAGACAAACATCAATGTCAGCAATACAACACATGGCCCTTGGGGTGTTTGGCTTCGGCTGTGAAGATGCTTTGACTCATTTATTAAATTATGTGTGGCCAAATGTTTTTGAAACGTCACCTCACGTTGTTCAGGCTTTCATGGGCTCAATAGAGGGCATGAGAGTGGGTCTGGGTCCATCCAAAGTTTTACAGTATACGTTGCAGGTAAGTGCCATAGGTCCAGATAAGGATGGTTTGTGCACCTAAAATTGCATTTTTTCCCTTACCCATCAATGAAAACATGTGTTTTGGGTGCTCAAAAGAACCGTCTCATTGAGACGGTTCTTTTGAGTACCCACAACGTATTTTTTGGTTGAGAAATAAGGAAAAAAATCCAGTACACACTTTCATCTGGAGACCTAAACTGTGCCACGTTTTTGTAACTTGTCAGGTCTAACAATATATAGCAGTCCAGGGATTTTTCTAGGTCAAATTTAGGGCAGAATATAGGCCCCTTACCAGTTTTCTTACCAGCTAATTTTTCACGAAATTATGAGTAGTATTCCCAATTTTCCATGGTAGCTATTTCTAGGCCTTGTACCTATTACTTTGTGAGCTGTTTGCAAAAAAGGAGGCGCAGTGGCTGTTGGTTGAGTGTTAAGAGTGGGTATCAAAGGGTTGCTAGTTTGAGGCACATCTATGGTGGAGTCATTGTTGTGGACTTGAGCAAGACACTTTATTGGCTGCTTAGTGGCAGGCAGAAAAATTGTCCCGCCGTTGGCTTGAAAGAAAAGCATTAAAAGCATCCAACATAGTTAGCCAATGATGAACATCCAGTTATAACATTCTAGTCATTAATGTAGTCAGTAGTGGTATGTACTTTGAATGAAAATATCATGTTTTATTTTATCATATATTCTATTTCAATAAGTTTTAACATATGTTTTTCAAGTTGACAAGTTTTTTTTAGTTTGGAAGATGGATTTGGCTGACATTATATCTTTTAAGCTTCCCAATCACATTTAAATTGATGAATAAGAAAATAATTTCAATTTTACACATATTTTTTTTATCTAGATCTTTGATATTAACTCTTTACCTGCTAGTCACAACTTTTGTCATCTACTGTTAACCTTTGCAAACAGTTTGGACCCAGATCAGGCTCGACAGAACATGGGGCCTGATCTGGATCCAAGCTGTTTGACACTCTGCTGGTATTCCTGAAAAAATACTTTGAAAACATCTTAAGAGTACATAAAATCATGAAAAATTACTCAGCTTTCAAAGACAAAATCACAATTTAACACATAAAAAGTTTGCTTTTTGTGATATATTAAATCTGTTGAATTTGAGGTCATGTTTAAAAGGGTTAATATTAATTTGTATCTCTTCAGGGTTTATTTCACCCAGCAAGAAAAGTACGAGACGTATATTGGAAAGTCTACAACACAGTTTATATTGGGGCACAGGACGGTATGATTCCAGCCTTCCCACGTGTACAAAATGATGCTAAAAATAACTACATGAGATATGAGTTGGACTATGTATTGTGATACCTTTAACACTTTTCCCATCATTCATGGCAAAATGCCACCTGGTTTCTCATATGCTGGTGTAAAAATGTTACTTCAGGTTTCGATGGTACATGCAATTTTTTTTAATGATGTTAACTCAAGACTGTGGAGTCCTGAAGAAGATATAGGGCCCTGTTGACTTTTGTATCCTACATTGCAAACAGTATGAACCCAAATCAGACTGGTTTGATCAGGGTTCATGATGTTTTCATCCATGTTAAGGCAGTCTGAAGTATGTTTGAATATATGCAGCAGATGAAAAAACAATGACATTTTCAGGTCAAAAAATATTGGCAGGATATGGGTGTTATGGGTGATATGGTACAGACTTATGATAATAATATTTTTATGTGTCATTCTGTAAATTATCATATTGTCAGACAATGAATTTCAATTTTGTAGGGCTTGAATTAAAAGGGTGTATTTCTGAGCAATTTCTCAACTGGTTATAACACAGATTTGGATATGATGTGGTCATGTTGTGGCTCCCAAATATTTTTACCATGGAATTTTACAAAGGAATTATAGGAAAATGACCATTTCCAATAATTCCTTTGTAAAATTATCCCTTTATAACATGGTTCACATATAACATGGTCCATTCCTATGGACCCCAAACATAGCGTTATAAAGAGACTGATTTGTATGGCTGGGCCCTCAAATAATGGTCTATAATCCAAATCAAGTTGAGAGTTCATAAAGAACCACTGCAACCAACCATGTTTTGGATACAATACTTAAAAAAGGCTGTCTCAGTGAGTTTTCTTTTGAACCAATACCTACATTGTTGGTTGTTTTAAGAACTGCCTCACTGAGATTTTTTTTGAGTCACCACAATATATATTTTGCACAAAACTTGCTCTTGGTACTGAAAAGAACCACAACAGAACATGTTGTGGTTACATGAGTAAAACAGTTTGTTTACATGAGTAAAATGCGTTTTGGGATTAGAAGAGAGCTTTTTATGAGGTACTCTGAGTACCCTCAACATATGGACTTGGTGGCAAAAAAAACTGATTTTGTTGCATGTGATAGCAAAGGCACCGCCTAGCCTGCCCATCCATGTCACATGATCAGTGCCTTTGTTTCTTTTGGAGCAGGTGCTCCATTTTCCATAATATTTTCAAAAGTATTCAAAACTTAACTTAAATTATTGTTTAATTTTTTTCAATATTGTCTAAAAATAGAAAATGATGTGATCTAAAAATAGCCTATGGAGTAAAGGGTCAACGGATTTGATAAAAGCCTACTATAATATTCAATTATAGCCCCGCTTAATAGCTCTGTATGCATATTTCAAGAGTCTTTATGTATACAGTGTAAACCTGTGTAAAATGGACACTCAAAAATAGACCTTAATAGATCTTAGTGACAAATGGTAGTTTAATGAAGGTCAAAAGTATTGCAGAATGCTCCCCTTGGAGCATTCTGCAATATTTTCGACCTGCTTAATGATTGGTCTTAAAAAACAATTTTCGGTCTATTTTTGAGTGGCTGTTTTACACAGGTTTTACTGTATGCGATGAGTATGATTATACATATGGGTTCCTTAATTCTTTCCTTGCCAGGGGTGACATGTCATCTGCTGATAACCTTCGCAAACAGTTTGGACTCATATCAGCAAGACACTTTATCTGCTGCTTAGTACTGGTTCAACCTAGGAAGACGGGGAAATCGTCCTGACATTACTGAAAAATTATTGAATTGATGTATCCATATATTGTCTGGCAACATTGACCATAACTTAAGATAATCAAAAAAATTATGTGTAAAATTGTAATTATTTTCTTACCCATCACTTTTAACATATGTTTTGGGTGCACAAAAGAACCGGTTTTCTGAGACGGTACTTTTGAGCACCCAACACATGTTTTAGTCTAAAAATAAGAAAATTAATTTTTAATTATGCACTCTTATCTAGGGGCCTGAGCATGGGTGAAAGTTTTCAGGATTATTCCTGAATTCAGGACTTTCCATAGAAAGTCAGCCTCAAAATGCTGAATTCTGCAGGTAATAATAGCTTTTCTGATCTAGTTTCCGTTTATCTGAAGGTATTTGGCCAATAAACTTGGAATTTTTGACAATTTGGAGGCATACAGCAAGTTTTGAATTCTGATTTTCTAAAGTTCAGGATTTTGGAAATTTGGAACTTTCACACATGCCTGAGTGACTCGATTTTTTATGTCAATAAGCCCAAGCTACCAATGCTTTGACTGAATGCCTATGTGAGCAATAAGTAGCCATAATTTTTGTAAGGAAAGGTACATTAAAGGGACACAAGTTGTACAAGTAACATAGTTGTGAAAAACTCAAATATACAGTGCAGTCCCCTTTATAACACACCTCATACCGGTATAACACAGGTGTCAATATAACATAGTCCTGTTGTGGCTCCCTTTTTTTTATACCCTGTAATTTTACAAAGGAATTATAGGAAAATGACCACTCATGGTCATTTTCCTACAATTCCTTTGTAAAATTGTCCCTTTATAACACAATTCACTCATAACACAGTTCATTCCTATGGACTCCAAACATAATGTTATAAAGGGACTGCACTGTAATTGTTGTAAATTCGGAAATTTTCATGAGGGTTTATTTTCGCGAAACTTTGCTGATCGTGAGTTTAGCGAAAATAAAATCCTCGCGATATGGCAAAACCTCTTAAGTCCTTTACTGATCATACTGATCAAGTCGTGAATTTTTTATGTGGCAAATATGTCTTTTAACGCTTTTCGCGAAAATAAAATTCTAGCAAAAATTTCCGAATTGACAGTGTTTCACGTTTACAATAAAGAAAGCTCTTCATTTTGTGATTTTGGACAGTCATTAAAAAAAAAAATGTATGAAAAACTGATTTGTTTCTTACATTTGTCTAAACTAGATCTAATCAGGAATTTCCCTCAATAATGAGCTTCAAGAGTCCCCGGTAACATACTTCCTTGTGTTAAAGGTTCCAAAGTATAAACAAAGTGTCTTCTTTTGACACGCATGCACACATCAAATAAGCTTTTCACAGGGGGGTCCAAGACTTGGTTTTAAGAATTTGATATCCTGCCTCCACAGGGACCAGTCCAGTGTTTACAGTATGCCACAAAGTAATAAGTTTATAGTCTATTTCAGTATATTATCAGAGATGGCATATAATTAAGCTGGACTGGCCCGTGCCTGCGTGAACCAAAGCCATGAATTGTGAAAAAGAAACTATCCATTTTGCAAGCGCATAGTTTTAGGGGAAGGCCACAGTATTTGAGCCATCTCGCTATACCAGTACCCAGATCTCCAGATAAGAGTCAGTAATTTAAACCTTAAAGCGCAAATCACAACTGCAATAGACAACAAAGGACGTGTAACGGTTTTGTATTACAAATGGCCCACTTTTACAGTAAAAAATCGATTGTAAAGAAATCCCTCCTAAATATTACCAAATGATACCTAAGAGTCATGAATTGTGAAAAAGAAACTATCCATTTTGCAAGCACATAGTTTTAGGGGAAGGCCACAGTATTTGAGCCATCTCGTTATACCAGTACCCAGATCTCCAGATAAGAGTCAGTAATTTAAACCTTAAAGCGCAAATCACAACTGCAATAGACAACAAAGGACGTGTAACGGTTTTGTATTACAAATGGCCCACTTTTACAGTAAAAAATCGATTGTAAAGAAATCCCTCCTAAATATTACCAAATGATACCTAAGAGTCTCTAGTTTAATGTCCACAATTTATTTTCTTCATTAAAATGTATTTTTATGATAAATTTTGGGGTTAAATGCATGCCCTATCAACCACACTTAACACTGAGTCTATGGTAAAACCAAACACCCTCGTGTACTTCGTGACTCAATTACATACATGTCCACATGCGGAACCGGATAAAACTATTTCTCATTTTATTGTGCATATATTACACCATAAAATGGTAACTCTGAGTCGGTTCCGCATGTGGCAAATACTGTAAAAAGTCTTTTTCTGCAAATTTTATCCTGAAATGTACTATTAACTTCATACTTATCAAAGCACTGAGAGTACTAAAATCACTGGAGAGACGTAAGATTCCCGTAAAAAAATGGAATACAATGTACATATTAGCAAGCTCGTATCAATATTATTTCTTACAAACAGTCCTTGGATATATTGCGTTTGAAAAGCAAATACAACAACATTTCAGTAAATGCGAGTCTTATTTGAGAGAGAGAGAGAGAGACCAGCAGAGAGAGAAGATGCAAGGAGAGAGTTTGATGTGCCCCCTTCTTTAACTGATACATAGATTTCAGGAGACAGTTCTTTGGTACAATCTGCTTTTAAAAAGACAGCTCACCGCCACTTTTGTTTTGGCATGGCCCATTGTTTTGAATTAAGATTGTCAAAAATGGCAAAGTATGTGATCATTCTTTGGAGCATGAGGAAAAAATAATCAATTATTGGTATTCTCAAATTACAGGGCAGACACTGTTTAATATGGCCATACTAGAGTAGTTAGGAATGGAAAGTAAATAACATTAGATAGAGTTGTCCCCCCACCCACTTAGAGGAGTTATGTGACGCTGGTGATCTTGGAATTAAGGTCAATTTCACCGAATGCTAGTCATTCATTAAGGTCTTCCCAATGAGTTATCTGTGCCAGTTTGGTAAAAATCTGGTCATTGGTTAGGAAGATAGAGTACAGACAAGCCTTTTTTTATATATGTCCCTGGTGACCTTGTAAATAAGGTTGAGGTCACCAAAATCTTATAATTCGTTTTGGCTGTCCCAGATAAGTATCTGTGCTAGTTTCAATGAAATTTATCTAGCGGTTCATAAGGTAGAGCAAAAAGCTACTTCACAGCACAGATATAGGAATCATTTGATATGATTCCAAAATTTTGATAGAACTGTGTCAGTTTAATGGTAATATTATTAAAGTGAGGTTATTTGAACAAAAAGGTGCTGGTGTGATGTATACAAATGCACACTCTCAACATATATTGTAACTGACCCTCAAAACTAACACCTATCTATTTTTTTTGAAGTTCATAACTTCTCATGTACATATATGATGTATATAGGTGGCGCAGATTTTGTTGCAAATAAACCAATATAATTCTTTGATTTAGTTTTGTTCTTTTCAATTCATTGTTATTTATGCAAGAAAGCATGTATAAAAACAGCCAATGGCCTGAATGCGAACGCCACAACTGTTTGTTTCCTCAACGAATATCGCTCTCGTAAAGTGTTTGCTAAAATAATGCAGTATATATACACAACAACCACTTATCTGCAGATGGTAAATAGCCACTGGTACCAACAAACACATACATTTAATATTCAAGGATCAAAATACTCTATTTTAGATGTTTATTCACCTTTATCAGAACACAGTGTATTTTGTTCAAACGGTTCCGAAATCCCTGCATTGACCGAAGTTGTCACCCTTGAAATAGATGTCTACCCCACAAATGCTTGAAACATGACTAAGTGTTTTAATGCTCTACGTCACTGCTCTACGTTACAGTGAACCATATTTCAGTCATGATGTTTCCTCGGTTGAACATGTATTACGCAATAAAGATGAGGGGTCTTGCACAATGACACAAAACATATGTTTCTTAAGGATTGTGAACTGCGAACCCTTAGTTACACGGAAGATAATAGGTAAGTAATATAGGCCACAGCGTAAAATATGGAGCAGATATGCATTCTGTACATGTAACCTATGACCGCCTGCTTTGACATGGCCTTAAAGTATTCATTTATTCTGCATGTTCATCCACAAAGGTGCACAGTTTTGTGAATTGTATAATCGAATCAGGTGTTTGGAAGATACGCCACAGACACAAATGTGTGACATACAGACGAATTGACAGATGAACAGACAGATATACAACACTCACATGTATCTATTTAATAATTGTGGCTATTAGCAAAACAAGTGTTCAAAGCTTCCATTATCATTTCTGTTGCTTTATAACTATTTATATTTATGTTTCATACTAATCCAGCAAAAAAGGTTGCGCAAGTAATGCCGCGTTTAACATGTTACATGCACGCTTGTGTACATGTTGTACTGATTATATTGATATGAATAAACCGGAATAGGCTTGTTTGAGCTATTAACTGGAAAAGGCGATGAACACTAAATGTTTAATTATATATTACACCTAAAAACAACATATCATCAAGGTAATCGTAAACACAGTATTTAGCCAAGTTTTAGCATAATTTTTAATTAATGATGGTAGTGTTAGCTCAAATTACGACATAGACATGACGAGTATAAACATACGCATGTTTGGTATTAAGTTTGAGGTCAGTTTGCTTGTTGCATCTTTAAAAATATCCACATTCATGAACAAACCTCTGTTTATACATACTAGTGAGAAACTAATTCAGGTGACTGCATATGCGGTCGTTAATTCAAAAACATGCTCATGTGAAAGGGCAAAGATCAAGCCACCATATATTCAAATTTCAGCCAAATCCATCGTGGGCCAAAAAACGGCCAAAACGTTACACGTCCTTTGGCGACATCTTTCCTAGTTTTTACAAAAATAATGTATATTTCATGAGCTGGTAGGCGATTCTCATGAAATAAAGTGCCTTATTTGTTATTTTAGGAATTTGCCCAAAAAGCAGCAAAATTTAAAATTGTCGTCTGCTGCAAATTATTATAGGTGGCGCTTTAAAGGTTTAAACCATTTTCTTACTTCTCAACCAAAATATGTTGTGGGTACTCAAAAAATGTCTCAATGAGACTGTTCTTTTTAGCATCTAAAACAGGTTTAATTTGACGAATAAGAAAAAACTGTTTTTTGTGAAATTTTTTTTGCTTATCTGGACCTATCAAATAAGTGACTAGAGAAGTCTCTGACAAGTCTGTGCAGTATCCTCAGACATGGGGATGGGTGTAAGCTAACAGTTTCAAAATCCCCAATTTTAAATTCAGAACTAACCTACAGAATGTCTACAAAGCGTTGGTTTGATTCTTTACATCCCAGTCAACAGCTATGGTCATGTTGCGATGGTCAGTTCACCTAACAACACTTTTCCTGGGCAAGCTCGACTAAGCGATAACCAGTACTTCGTGCACATACATTCGCTTGTAACTGGCTTTAAAAACCATCTTGGATCAGTGGAAGGGAGGAGAAAGGTCGTAGAAATTATTTCATGATCAATCTCGAACTCGTGACCCCTTGATTTGCAGTTAGATACATATCTGTAGTCAGACACGTTAACAACTGTCACTACGCAGTCCGGATGTCTGCAAAAAGTAAACATTTACTAATTAAAATTGTAATAGTTGCCTCAAGACAATCTGGAAATTAAACTGTGAAGCTATTATTTCACCTGTTCCTTATAACACCCTTTATAAAACTGCTCAAAAAGGTTCCACTCCATCAAGCTAAATAGCAACCAGAACAACAAAAAAACACTCTTTAAACAACATCTGACCTATTAGCCCAGATTCAAAATAATTACACACAAATGTATGTTTCCCATCCACCAAATCTACTATGATACTCCTGGCCTCCAGGTAATAAAACTTTTCATGCTCAACTGAGCATGAAATTTCAAATGCTCATAAAATATAAAATACAAATAAAGAAGTTTCTTGCTTTAAGTCTCTCAGATGTTGTATGTATCTTGCTAATAAATGTTAAAATGCCAACAATTGTTGGCATTTTAACATTTATGTGTAGGATAAATTTTGTGCACTGCTGAGTTGAGCATGAAAAAAGTTCTATAACCTTGGGGCCAGGTTCGCTTTTGCACTCTACCAAAGTTTCTCAAACGATTACATTCAACCTAACAAAAGTGCCATCAGGAATACAGGTGAGTCATCCAGGAATTTCATGGCTTCTTAGGCCACCATGAATGAGCAAAGCTCCAAGTCAGCTTATGGTATGGCCTGTTGTTGATCATTCCATCTGTTGTCCATTGTTTTGGTTTGGTTTGTTACTTTACGTCCCAGTCAACATCTATGGTCACGTCAAGACAACCAGTTCACCTAACCACACTTTTTTCCTGGACAAGCTTGAACAAGCTGTTAACCAGTACTTTGTGCACATAATTTCGCTTGTAACTGATAGCAACCCTTCTTGAAATGAATCAATGGGAGAGAGGAGAATGACTAGAAATTATTTCATGATCAATCTCCACGAAAGTATGGGACCAGGCTGGGATCAAACTCGCGACCCCTGGATTGCAGTCAGACACGCATCTTTAGTTAGACATGATACCGACTGTGCTAGGCAGCCTGTTATGTCGTCCATTGTTAGCTTTTAATACACATTTTCGACATCTGTATCAGAAGTTAGATTGAGCTAAAACTGTATGCGAGATAGAGATTCAGAATAGCTAACATCATTCAGTTCTACTATCCAAGATGGCAGTCATCTTGAAATTCTTTAAAGAACATTTCTCAAACCATTTGTGGGATAGAACCAAAACTTGGTGAGGGGTATCGGGGCAATTTGGAGATTCAAGTTTGCTAAAATTGTTCCCTTTTGATATTTAAGATAGCTGCCATTTTGAAATTATCTAAATGACATATTCTCTGGATCCATATGTCTTAATTGAACCGAAGCTTGGTGTGAGGCATCGGGGCAACATTGAGATTTAGATTTTTTTATAACAGATAATCAGGGCCAGGGCTCACCCTGTCATTGGCCATTGTAGCCATTTGCTACAAAATTGTAGAATGGCTACAGATACAAGGAAAGATACAAACAGAAAAGATTGGCTAAAAGACTTAATTCTACTCTAGGTGGTTCAAAAATTACATATCTGCAAAAAGGTGCATTTAGTTCAGCTTTTGGATTTTCCAAAATCGCTATGGTTATTCCTTCACTCTTTAGAAATGTGCCATATTTAAATACAGAACAATTTATTGATATGGACACATTTTTTTTGACCAGTCACTTGGTTACACCAGCAATAATTATCCAAATGCTTAAATATCTTTTCTAATGTGCCATGTAATACAAAATTTATTAAGAAGCGAAAGAACAGTACCTTTTCTTATTGTAAAACTCAAAAGCTTGTGTTTTGTGTGAGCATGAAATAGGGAAAAAAATAAATGCCGATTTTGGACATTTCAGGTGGCATTTTGAGAAGCGTGTTTAAATTCACGTCCATGCAAACTTAATATGAAGACTTAGGAAATACAACAAGTGTTTAGTGTCTTTCTAAAAGCCCACTTTTTCAGATTGAAACGTAAAAAAATACCTTTTATTACATAATTTTGTAAATAAAATCACTTTCAAAAAATTGTTTGCTGATGTAACATTTGTGTCCAACCATGTTATGTCTTGTCCTAATGTACTTAAACTCAATTATATTGACAGTAAGAAGAGTGCCAACAGTTGGAATATGAATATTAACGAGTTGGGAACAATGCGGGGACCAATCAGTATGCTTAGAACATTATACACAAATAAAAAAATATCGACCTTAAATGTTGGGGTATTTATTGTGTCCAGTATGTTACGTCAGCACCTTTTGAGAAAATCGATATATAAATGTACCTAGGCACTTTATCATCATAAAATTTGCGCGCTTTTTGTCACGTGGGTATACACAACTGAAATATATTGTACGCATCATAAGTGGCTTGTTGGAGGTTGGAGGGAGATGAAAATACCCCAGTGTTATTTTAAAATTATGTTACGTCTTGGCCAGAGAAAAACTGCCTGGTTGCTCATTTCAGAAGCTAAAACAGGCAAAGGAACTGACATACAAAGTGTTGCATCTCTGTACATGTTGTTCATGCACAGAAAAATGTCATTTAGCAGAGAATGCTTATCAAAACGAGACTAATATTAAATGATGTAACGTGGACACTATCCTCCTGTGTCTGTTACAGCCAGGTTTATAAAGGAGAATATTCAAGAGAAATCTACTTTACATTAAAGATGTGATGCTGAATTCTGCGTTAATGTTGTTATTCAATCCATTGATGGTCTTTTCAGGTCTTTATGTTTACAGTTACTTTAAATAAAGCCAAAAATATTGAGAGGGACGAAGACGCAATTAAAAGGTGTCCTGTTACATCTCTAACGCATTTTATGTAATTTATTGATGACAATAACTCCATTATATCTTTGAAACTCTTCTTTAAAAAAGAAATGCTGAAACTGAGCTAGTCATAGTATAGTTTTGTAATATTGTAGTTGGAGTTCTATTCAAATAAACAATTACAGCAAAGATGAAATGAAGGCTCCATGATTTGTTTCCAGTTACATCACAAATGCTTAAGTTCACCCTTTAGTTTTCTGGTAATAAAAATGTATTGTCTAACTATAAAATATTCCAAGAGAATGATTCCTAAATACAGTAGTTACCCAAACAGGAAAAAGTGAAATATTTTGTAAAGTAAAACATATAGCGCGAAGATGTAATGAAGACTCCATAATTTATTTTCCAGTTACGTCACAAGTGCTTAAAGTACATTTACATCTTAGTTTTGTGTAAACAAACATTTAATGTCTAGTATTTAGAAACAACAAGAGAAGGATTTCTAAAATCAGTAGTTCGAAAAAGGGGAATTATTTTGTTTATAAGCCTGTTTTCAGTGTGTCGTCAAGCGTTACATCACTAATTTATATGAATATAAAATTGCAAATAACTTCAAAATTACTGTAAGTTTTTTCTTCTTCTTCGGGATGTTGTAAGCAGTTGACTTAGGCTTGATGCTGCACTTGAAAGTAATCGCTTCAATACACTTTTAGTGTCCATATGCCTTTTGGCTTAACCCTTGGCTAAAGTCAAATTCATTTAGCTCAAGTTTTTTTCCATTTTGCTAAAGTGTTGGCTACAACAAATTCTGAGCCAGGGTTAGCCCTGAGGACAATCAAGTTTAAATTCAGTCGAGATGGGACTGATGATCATAAGAGTGATCTGCCCTTGACTCCTAGTCCATAGTTGACCTTTCCTAGGCATAGCCCATTGAATTCTAATTGCAACATGAAACCTGCATATAATCAGGGCAGTCATTAACAATTTCTATACTAGTGACTCCTAAACGTGTTCTTTGGCAAACAGTGAAGACACAGATGAAATGCCGATTTTCATCAGGATTTACACTGTTTGCTATGACAAAAACAATCATCAACAAGAGAAATACATTTTTTTAATTTGGAAATTATAAACTGTGACCCCTCAGTATATGCAACTGACCATCCCAAGTTTATTGCATCAAACCAAAAGGAGAATCCATTTGGGCATAAAGGGTTTTAAATTTTGGCTAAGTTCCAGTAAAGGCCTGAGCAAACCAATGACTAGGGAGTTCCATGCCCTAGGGCTAATATACTTAGGAGGATGTCCAGAGTATTTTGAAAAAGCTATCAAGACAGGGGTGAGGTGGTTATTTGACCCTTAAAAGTCCCCTAATTCACTCACAAAGTTTTACATGAAGTCAAAAGCGAACTTAACATATTTTCACTAGGTACGGTCTTCACAATTTTTAAAATTGGTCCATAAAATTACAACTGAGCAGAGGAAAAACTTATGCATGTATTTAAAAAAGCTTTTCTTTCCCATTTTTCACACCGTACAACCACCAGTCCTGTTTTGAAGAAAGATCACTGCTTTGAAGACTTTAAAAGGACTGGATTACTAAGGTGAAGATTTTATGTTTTTCATAGAACAATGAACAAATCTATGGACTCGCCTTGCTAATGAAGAAAAAGATACTGCAGCAGCAATCTGAATTGTTTCACACCCAAATAAGACATTTGTTAGCTTGTAATATGTTTCAAGAAAATTGCATAAAAAATAGCTTTCTGCTCCATTAACATGTCTACGAAACAAACCATATTGTAGTCACTTGCTCCCACTAAAACTACAAATATCCATCTGCAGTTCTGCATAATTTGACCACACAGGTGGGTTTAATAAACGAGATGGGGGACCATGAAGAGACCTGGTGTCTGGACAAAATGATGTTGAATAATTGTTCATGCTTTTGTAGTCTGTTGACTGTTTCAAAATTCACTTTTTCAAACAAATCTTGCTGAAACACTTTCAGAATATCTTAACGGTTTGGATTCAGATCAGGACCGACATTCTGTCAGCCAGAATTTTGCTAAGTATGCACTAAAAATGATACAGTTAGAATTACAAAATGGCATAACTCTTGCAATACTGATCATTCAGCCCTTTTTTTCCTACCACACATGCACTGCCCAATGGTTTTAAAAGGTGTGGTGCAAATTTGATAAAAAAAATGGACAAAAGCTACATTAATAATTCAACAAAAACTTCGAAACTTTGAGGGAAAGACCAGCAGGCTGAAAACAATGTACCCCCTATAGTAGGTTTTAGTGAGTACGAAAACTCCACAAAAAACAAATTCCTTTACATGAGATCAGCAAGGAAGATTTTGATACTTATTACATATGCATGAAGACACTTTATAACTCATTGCCTTCTGGGAAATTTTGCATGCTTTTTTCTCATCGACTTTTTTAAAGAGATTTTCAGGAACACCATCAGAGTGTCAAAGAGTCTGGATCCAGATTGGGCCAGACATTCTGATCTGGATCCAGACTGTTTGCAAAAGTTTTCATCAGACGACACTAGAAGGCAGAGTTAAACAAACATATGCAGCTATCTGATGGGGGTTAGAGCTGTAAATTTAGTCCAAAGCCTTCATTTGTCTTAACTTTGCATGTTTGAGCAGTGAAGGAGAGGGGTTGCAAGTTCGAGCCTCACCAGAGGCACTACATTATGCCCCTAGAACAAGACACTTTATCCTCTGCTTAGTACTGTTTTAACCCAGGGAGACCCGACCCCAACATGACTGAAAAATTGTTGACTGGGGAGTAAAGAATCAAAACAAAACAAACAAACATACATATGCAGCTAATAAGTGAGGTTAGAGAGTTAAATTTTGGACTGTCCCTTCTTTGTGTGTGGAAGCAGTGAAGGTTCTGGCGAGACTTACCAGACTCACCTCAACCTCCACTGCTCACCGATGCGATAAATATATAATATTATAAAAGTAACTTGATCTGGCATACTGTATCATGTCGAGTGGATTAGCTCATATCGTCAGATCACATGAGACGCGAAGGGTCGAGGGCGATCTGATGATATGGGCTAATACATGAGATGTGATACTGTACGCCAGATCAATTTACTATTTTAATAATATGTTTATTATATACCTTTTTTCTGACATTATTCTGATTTTATATATTGTTTAGGTCTTTAATCCAGAAAAATTGCGGGAACGTTTGCCATTAATTTACGTTTCCTGATGTTACATCATCATATTTTCAGTCTCTTGTTCCGTGCTTGAAATTTACTTTACATAACATTGCCGCAAAAACAGGTGATCAGTGTTAGCCTTGTTTTAAAGGATAGTGATACGGATTCAGAAAACCTCAGTACCTTGATCCGGCTTTCTGTATCAGGTGGCCAGAAAACAGACATTTCAAAAGATGTATCATTGAGAGGTATATAATAAGTACCGAAATCTTACGTTCTGGCTCAGATATGAAAACAACACATGTTGTACATATACAATAGCGATTTTATTATACAGTTTACCTATACAAATTATCTACACAATTCCACCCATGACTGTCATTCTGTGGTTTAAAAATCCTTTTCCACAAATTTTCAGTCATACGGTATATGTTCTAAAATTTCGAACAAAAGTTTCCTGCCAGAAAGGTCTATACAAACAGGGCCGACCCAGATGAGACTGCTTCTGAGGAAGCAGTCTGATCAGGGTCTTCCCTGTTTGCTATTCTGATAAGCATTTTGTGAATTACCATCATTTTATTTGAGAACAGAAAGAGAAGTGTTTGAAATTTTAGAACATTTACCGCATATCCTATCACACTTTTCTTAGACAGGGTCCTCAACTGTTCATCAGTGTAAAAAAGCCAAAACAATATACAGTAAAACCTGTGTAAAAAAGCCACTCAAAAATAAACAAAACAAAGATCTTAATAACAAATGGTAGCTTAATGAAGTTCAAAAGTATTGCAGATAGTGATGTTCCGATGATCGATTATAATCACAAGTCAGTTGATTGATGCTGGATTTCGATTAATCGAGCTTGAAATATATAAATTGATTCATCAGCTGAAAAGGGAAAACATGAATTTTCAGCCTTATTTTCTTTTAAAGTCTCTAATAGATGGCAAACCCCATAGGATATGGAATTTTTCACCTAATTATACTAAAACAGAAGGTATATATCTTCAGTGGGGAAGGTGAAACACATGCAAAAATATAACAAGAAAGGCTTTAAATTTTCGAAATTGTTGATTGCTCCCAAGGCATTGATATTTTGATGGCTTAACTAAAATTTATAAGTAATATTCAAAGTGCTTAGTATTAATGTACTTGCTAAAATATACAGTTGTGAATTTTATACATTGTATATTGATAGAAATTTTAGAACTTTTAACACATGTATATGTGCATTATGGGCAGTCTGTACAAAAAGAAACGAAAACTGCACCTAATGTTTTGCTTTACTAGAGACAAGAAAAAGGTTAGCCTTTCAACCTTGCAGGATACTTCGATTAAACTGTCACCTATAAGTAACTTGAATTCCATATCGTTTATCTTTTCAGGCCCTGTTACATTATGTTTTCTGTCGACTTGCAAGGGTAGCCATGAAAGAAAAAGTCGCAAACACAATATGTAATGAAAACTTCTCGTTTCCTTTGATTTACAGACTTCCTATGTCTTAACTCATTTGGAACGATATACTATCATTTTTCCATTGTTTCTCTGATATCCAAATACATTTTGCGTTTCACACTGTTTGCTTCTTGAAGTTTGCCAAAGGCATTGAAAAGAAAATAGCCAAAGAGTGGTCAACCTGGAATACTGACACACTTTGTGTTCTAAGGCAGCACTTTTGTCCATACGCCAGATTGGCCATTCATTGGCTATCTTCTCTACGATGCTTTTGGTGAATTATCAAATATTGTGACTGGCAAAATGTATTGTGATATCAGAGGAACAATTAAAATGATAAAATGTTGTTTCAAATTCCTGGGTTGTACCAGTACTAAGTGGATTCTCCGCTGTTTCTTTGTTTGAGATAAGCTTTCCTGGGTTGAACCAGTACTAAGCAGATTCTCTGCTGTTTGTTTGTTTGAGATAAGCTTTCCTGGGTTGTACCAGAACTAAGTGGATTCTCTGCTGTTTCTTTGTTTGAGATAAGCTTTTCTGGGGTGTACTAGTACTAAGCAGATTCTCCACTGTTTGTTTGAGATAAGCTTTCCTGGGTTATACCAGAACTAAGCAGATTCTCTGCTGTTTCTTAGTTTGAGATAAGCTTTCCTGGGTTATACCAGAACTAAGCAGCCTCTTCACTGTTTATTTGTTTGTTTGTTTGTTTGAGATAAGCTTTCCTGGGTTGTACCAGTACTAAGCAGCATCTTCGCTGTTTGTTGGTTTGAGATATGCTTTCCTGGGTTGCTACAGTACTAGGCAATGTTTCCTCTTTCTTTGCATGTTGAGATATGCTTTCCTGGGTTGAACCAGTACTAAGCAGGTTTTCTTCATTTTCTTTGTTTGCTTGAGATATGCTTTCCTGGGATGAACCAGTACTAAACAGGTTTTCCTCTTTTTCTTTGTTTGCTTGAGATATGCTTTCCTGGGTTGAACCAGTACTTAGCAGCTTCTTAGCTAACATTTAAGCCCAAATCTTCCACTAATCTATAGCTCTGAACCTCATTACTTTGTCAGTAAAAAGTCTTGTGTTTTAGTGTGCTGTTTGATTTCAGACTCCCTTGCTCACCACAAGAAATAGCCATTAAATCAAAGTTAATGTGTTTTCCAAAGGGAAGTCTGCGGAGCTGATTTGTAGGGCTTAGTCCTGGGCATACACATATATTATTTTTCTTTGTTTGAGATATGCTTTCCTGGGTTGAACCAGTACTAAGCAGCTTTTCTTCAATTTCTTTGTTTGAGATATGCTTTCCCGGGTTGCACCAATACCAAGCAGTTTTTCCTCCTTTCTTTGTTTGATTGAGATATGCTTTCCGGGGTGGCACCAGTACTAAGTCCAGGGTGGGTACTCTCATTTTTTCTTCATATCTAGGCCTGGACACAGCATCTACTGTTTACTCCCAAAAAATATATGGAATATCAGGCATATCCCCAAAAATATTTCATATTTTAGCAACCCCAAAACATATCCCCATTCTGTACATTGACCTTAAGAAAAGACCCTAAAATGCATAGAAATGACCCCTAAAACCAGTCCAGTCTTGTGATGACCCCCCAAAAATATCCACAAAATCTTCATACCCCCCCCCCCCCCCCCCCCAAAAAAAATAAATAAAAAATATTCATTTTTCTGAAAACCCCCCCCAAAAATTTGTGAACTAAAAAAATGGTCTGAGCGTACGTATATATGAAAATATCAGAGTACCCCGACTGGGTTACTAAGCAGCTTCTCTGTTTCTTTGTTTGTTTGAGATATGCTTTCCTGGGTTGCACCAATACTGAGCAGCTTTTCCTCTATTTCCTTGTTTGTTTGAATTATACTTTCCCGTGTTACACCAATATTCAGCAGCTTTTCCTCTATTTCTTTGTTTGTTTGAGACATGCTTTCCTGGGTTGCACCAATACTAAGCAGCTTTTCCTCTATTTCTTTGTTTGTTTGAATTATACTTTCCCGTGTTACACCAATATTCAGCAGCTTTTCCTCTATTTCTTTGTTTGTTTGAGACATGCTTTCCTGGGTTGCACCATCACTAAGCAGCTTCTCTGTTTCTTTGTTTGTTTGAGATATGCTTTCCTGGGCTGAACTAGTACAAAGGAGCTTTTCCTCTATTTCTTTGTTTGTTTGAATTACACTTTCCTGTGTTACACCAATATTCAGCAGCTTTTCCTGTATTTCTTTGTTTGTTTGAGATATGCTTTCCTGGGCACTGGTACATTTAAGCATATGTTTGTTACGATCATTGCATCGAACAAAGCCTTTGTCACAATGACTACAAACATGTGGCTTCTCTCCCGTATGCAATGTCATAATGTGTCTTTTCAAACTGGACTGCTGGTTAAAGCGATTATGACATATCTCGCAAGAAAATGGTTTCTCCCCCGTATGAATTACTGCGTGTTTCTTTAAATCAGCCGGCAGACTAAAACACTTCCCACACCAGGGTACATACAAGCAAGTATGAGTAAAATTCAAGGACTTTTCAAGGACTTCTAAAAGCTTCTCCAACAGTTTTCAAGGACTTAAAGTTAATGAAAAATACTGATCTAAGTGTTAATTTTCTACTTCAGCAATGCTTGACTGAGATGATGGAGACATTAGTACTGGAAAATGAGTATAACATTGTTGTGCCTATATTTGGTGCAGCATATGCTGCACCAAATAAAGGCACGACAATTTTATACTGATTTAGGTCTCTATCAACAGTGCTAAGTCCTACATAAAAAAAGTAGAATTCATACCCCCCCCCCCCCCCAAAAAAAAATATTCATTTTTCTGAAAAAAAAAAACAAAAATTTGTGAATCAAAAAAATGGTCTGAGCCTACGTATATATGAAAATATCAGAGTACCCCCACTGGGTTACTAAGCAGCTTCTCTGTTTCTTTGTTTGTTTGAGATATGCTTTCCTGGGTTGCACCAATACTGAGCAGCTTTTCCTCTATTTCCTTGTTTGTTTGCGATATGCTTTCCTGGGTTGCACCAGTACTAAGCAGCTTCTCTGTTTCTTTGTTTGTTTGAGACATGCATTCCTGGGCTGAACCAATACTAAGTAGCTTTTCCTCTATTTCTTTGTTTGTTTGAGATATGCCTTCCTGGGCTGAACTAGTACTAAGCAGCTTTTCCTCTATTTCTTTGTTTGTTTGAATCATACTTTCCTGTGTTACACCAATATTCTGCAGCTTTTCCTCTATTTCTTTGTTTGTTTGCAATATACTTTCCTGGGCACCGGTACATTTAAGCATATGTTTGTTACGATCATTGCATCGAACAAAGCCTTTGTCACAATAACTACAAACGTGAGGCTTCTCTCCCGTATGCAATGTCATAATGTGTCTTTTCAAGCTGGACTGCTGATTAAAGCGATTATGACATATCTCGCAAGAAAATGGTTTCTCACCCGTATGAATTACCGCATGTTTTTTCAAATCAGCTGGCAGACTAAAACATTTCCCGCACTCATCACAGCGATGTGGCTTCTTCTTATTATGATATTCCATATGTGCCTCCAAGAGTGCCGACTCGGCGAAACCTTTATCGCATATTTCACAAGGAAATGGCTTTGTATGAGACAACAAGTGGGTATTCAAATGAGATGACTGCTTAAAGCATCTGCCGCATACATAGCAAGTATGTGGCTTCTCTCCGGAGTGAACTAGCAGATGCCTCCTCAAATGCGCAATCTGTCGAAAACTTTTCCCGCATTCTTCGCATGTGTGTGGCTTTTCACCAGTATGAACGAGCATATGTTGCTTCATCAGTGATAGGCTTGAACAGCGTTTATCACACTTACCACACGTAAATGGTTTCGCTCCAGTGTGAACTACCAAGTTATGCCTTCTCAAGCGTGCAGCAATTGCAAAAGTTTTGTCACATTTATCACACGCAAAAGGCCTTTCAGCACTATGTGTTTTAGCATGTGCCTTCAAACTTGCCGAATGTGTAAAACTTTTACCACAAATGTAACATGAAAATGGCCTTTGTCCTGAATGTTCTGACATATGTTCCTGAAGGTAGGTTTCTGAAGTATAAGACTTGTCACAGAGGTTGCATTTATAAGGTTTCTCTCCTTTATGACCATAAGAATGCTTCTTGAGATTTGTCAGCCAAGCAAAGCCCTTTCCGCAAGTTTCGCACTTATACCTCTTCTCTCCGGTATGAACGACCTGATGACTTTTCAAATGTGCCTTACATTTGAAAGCTTTGCCGCAGGTAGCACATGGATGTGTTCTCTCTCTAGTATGAAGTAACGCATGTGCCTTCATCAGAGGTAAAGTAGCAAATCCTTTGCCGCAAGTCCCGCATACAAATGGTTTATTTCCGGTATGTTCTTGCATGTGTTTCTTCATCAGATGTTCAGCACTGAACGACTTCCCACATATGAAACATGAGTACGATTGATCTCGGCTGTGAGTTAAAACATGCTTCTTCAAGTTTGCTGCCCAAGAAAAGTTTTTACCACAGGCACCACATGTAAATAGCTTGTTTCCTGTATGGCCTAGTATGTGTGTCTTCAAGTTGGACTCCCAAGCAAAGCTTTTCCCGCAGGCATAACATGAATATGGCTTGTCTCCTGTGTGAACAACTAAATGTGCATTCAGATCCAACTGCCCACTAAAACATTTACCGCAAGTATTACATTTATATACCTCGCTGGTCTGAGCTAACCCATGGCTGTCAAGATCTGGACCAGCAGAGAAATAGTCACCACTTACATTGTAACTATTTTCCTTTTCCGTTTTGCAACTTAACATTGTATTTTCATACAAGTTTCTTTCATTTGAGGTATCTCCATTTGTATTTGATGAATGCTTAAGTTCATGATGATCCAAAGTGTATTCATAAGTCCTTTCTTCCTTGACACGATGTGTTTGTTCATTTGAAGTTTCTGAATTGCAGTTACCAAAGTTAGGATCAACAATACCTTCATCTATGGGTTCTGTCTTGATAATCACTTGCGTTGCCATAGTTCTTTGGTTTCCTATAAGGCTGAAAAAATAAGTGAACCAGTTCATTATTCCTTTGTATACAAATGAGCTGTGACATATAGATTTACAACAATGTGGTATGTGTGACCAGCAAAGGCTCAGACCAGCCTGCACATATGCGCAGTCTGATCAGAGCCTTTGCTAGTCTCTTGAATATTCCATGACTGATATGCTACTGACCGAACAGCATTTGGAGTTTCTAAGCTTAAAAGGAGGCTGAATAGGCTTGTCTGAGTCTATTCATGCCACAATGTCACATTGTTGGAAATCACATGTCGTGGCTCTTAATGAATCCTTCCATCTGGCTTGACACAACGAGTCTGGGGTGGTTCATTGAACATATCAAGGGGTTACAGCTTAGAATTTCCAAATCACAATCTTCTTTAGTTCCTGAAAAGTGGTTTATGCCCAGCAAACAGTGCATATTTCATCTGGGTATTGACCATTTGCCAAAGTACTGATTTAGGGGTGTCTAGTATGCAAAGAGTTATACACTGTATGTTGGTAATCAGCGCAAGCTTAAGGCCCCAAGGTTACAAAACTTTTCTCAGGTGATTAGGTCCCAAGGTTACAAAACTTTTACTGTATCAGGTGATAAGGTCCCAAGTTTTGTAACCTTGGGACCTAATCACCTGAGAAAAGTTTGATACTATCATATACCGCACCAAATCAGAGCCTTCACTGTTTGATCGCACATATTTCAGTTCAATATTGTAAGAGGACTCGTACAATAGGTGATATACATGATATCTTGTGTTTATATTCAGGACAATAGACGAAAAGGTTGAGAACCAATCAGTGTCTTCATTGTTTGGTAGCATGTATTTCAAATCAGGATTATGAGAGGCTTATATCAGTAGCTGTAATATAGGAAGTACATTGTTTATATTCAGAACAATAGGAAAACAGTGTAGATCAAAGTTAAGTACTGACATATACAGCACCCAATCATGGCCTTCACTATTTGATAGCGCACATTTTAATTCAAGGCTATAAGAGGACTCGGTAAAAAAGCTGGTGTACAGGAAATACATTGTTTACATATCAGAACAATATTATCAAGCTCAGCTCCCCTTAGAATTAATTTCAACTGCTCATAAAGAACTCAAATAGTTAGAAAGAAAAAGAAGCTCCTGCCTAATACACTCAAGGGTACACGTCACTAAATATTCATAAGATCTGGCTCCTCCTTTTTCAGGGAGAGCATTTACTTTACATTAGAGCCAAGCTGGCATCATTTGTCAATATTCATTGATTGTCATGACAGTGCTTTGGCATGTTTTTGATAATTAAAAGATGTGAACCATAGCCCGTTTAAATTCCGGTACCAGGTTGATACCAGATGGGTTTTGCCTCTTGGACCCCTTGAAGAACTATCAACATGAACATTACGAAACATGGTATTTCGTACTTTCCTAGTATGTCAGTTTAAAGGGATACAGTGCGGGATTGAGTTGGTAAACTCATAGTTATTACTCATTAAAACTAACAGGCTAGGATGATATTTTAAAATGAGGCATGTTTGGTAAATTTTGTATGAAGGTGATAAAATCTCATGCCCCGGCTCAGATATATACTGAACAAAAGTGAAAATGCTACACCTGAATTGTTTGCCATCTATATACAAAATTATGCAAATCAAAGATGCAAATGAAAGTGCATCTTAATATTCAAATACTGGGTAATGCATAACAGTAAAAATTATAAGGATGTTGTCACGAGGAACACGTGAGAGCCATTTAAATGTGACAGGGGTCCAATTTTTCAGGATGAAAATTTGAACAGAAATCTCACACAGTTTAGGCCTTCAGAAATCCACTACCTACGAGATCCGACTGCACGAAATGGTAGTCTAGACATCTGACAACTAGAAATAAGAAGGACTTATCTCAAGCGTGTTTTGATCGTTTAGAAAAGCAATCTTAAAAAGTGGGTTTTCCATCAAATTGCCAAGTTTAAATTTTAACACTAAAATCTCCATAGGAAAATCAATTTGTTGTTGCATCTTCGTATGAGGACATTACTAGTCCAGAAATGGTAGAAAAAATGTGCTGAGAGGCCTACCTGATTTGGCAAAAGAAAATTATCGAAAATCGTGGTACATCGAAGGTTACCAAACATTTAATATTCCCTATTTGTTTTTGTCAAAGGGAGACAATTTTCAATTTTTTAACAAATTTGATAAATTCGAAATTGATTTCTGAGTTATTACAAGTGATTAATCAGTTTTCTTCTGTTTTTATGCAACACAATTATGACCCATTTTGATAAGCATAACAATTTTAATTTGTGCATGCACAATAGCAAAATTCAGTGAATAAAGCTTTAAACACTTAAAGGAACATAACTCAGACATCAAATGAGACAAATTGGCGGAGTTTTGACGAATCATGGCTGGATGTCTGGGAAACATCATTAAACTTAAGTAAATACTTTTTGGTCCAATACTTTCTCGCAAAATATAGATAATTGTAATGAAACGTTTTCACTTTTGTTCAGTATAGTTTATTGGAAAATAAACTTTTAACCCTTTACCTCATCATAGAGACGCTTTTCAATACTTTTGCAAACAGAGCAGACCCAAATCAGGCAGCTGCCAGATCAGGGTCTACTCTGCTCGCTCATGGAAATATGATATAGCTGATCCAACACTAGTGGAAAACTGACAAGTAATTTCTTTGTTCTACATGTATGTACAAACATGAAAATTTATTTTGATTTATTCATACTAAGTGGGTGGAGCTTAGCATTAATATTCATAAAGGAAAGTGTTAACAAGTGATCACTGCAATCACCTGTTATAGTGACTCACCCGGATCCTCCATTTAATCCTTTCCTTCATGAATATCCATGCTTGGCTCCACCCACTATGAATGAATAAATAAATAAGTGTTCATGTTGGTACAAAGAACAAAGAAATTATCTGTCCGGTTCACTTGTTTAGGATTAGATATATCAGTTTCAATAGCAAACAGAGTAGACCCTGATCGGGCAGCTCTTACAAGAGCTGCTTGATTTGGGTCTGCTCAGTTTGCAAAAGCATTAAAATGTGTCTCTATGAGGTAAAGGGTTAACACAAGGTTGACTTATCTATTTATATCGTCCCTGCTATCAATGGCATTAATTGGGCATCAGGCCTCCAGATAAGTGTGTGTAATGGAGAATTATTTTTGCTATTTCTCAACCAAAATATATGTTGTGGGTACTCAAAAGAACCGTCTCAATGAGACGGTTCTTTTGAGCACCCAAAACACATACTTAAATTGATGGTTAAGGAATTAAATACAATTTTAAGTGCACAAACTATCCTTATCTGGACCTATGTAGGCATGTATGGACACTGAAATATTATCTAAAATGGGAATCCTTCAAGAAAAGACAATAGACCTGAACTACTTATGTACTGTACTAAAATTTCTAAAAGTTAAACCCAGGTTATCAACAGATCAATTTATCGCCTTAACCCAAAGTGGAAGAATTCACCACTCAATGGCATTTCAGACTCCTACAGTCTAGCTTCTTTCCACAGACTACATTTGTATTAGCAATTTGAATGCCCTCCCAAAATCCAGGGTTTTTACTCCAACTTTGGGAACACGATCCAACCCCGGGAATTTTCGTGTTGTTTTATACAAAATTGGGATAAATTTGCACCATATATTATAATGAAATAGAACAAAAATGAAATATTAATTATTTTCACTAATAAGCACATTTTAACACTTGGGTCACTTGGAATGCAAAAATAAAATTTGCGGTGTCACAGTGCAGCTACAAGTCATAAAATGGTTACACTTTATTTGTTCCTTGAATTGGGAATTTTTTCTTGTAAATTGGGAAAAAACATACATTTTGCCATTGTTAACAAGACCCAATATCAGTATCCGTGGGCCAAATAAACCCTGAAATCTGTACTTTGCTTTGCTGCAATTGCAGATGATTGTGTTGTCAAGTCTACTTCTCTGGTGAGAGCTAGGGGCTAATCTCCAAAATACAGGTCCTGGTGAATGATTGTCAGTTTTGGCATTTCACAAGGTCTTTAGGTATTAATAAAAGAGATTATGCCAGTACCTTAATTAATGTTGTGAACAATTGGGTACGTTACCCACTCCTTTTTCATTCATTTGGGTATTGCAAATGTTAATGGGGTATTGAACATTTCTAATATTAATTTATTTGGGTATTTTGGTTTTTCAATTGGGTATTTTTGTAAATGTTCAAACTTTACTCACAAATCATGGTTACCTTTTAGGTCCTATTGCTGTTACATGTATGTACATAAATGTTGCTCAAAATTTACTTTATTCTCTCAGATCATATTGAATTAACAGGGCTTTCCCTGACTCAGAATTTGTTGTAGCCAACACTTTAGCCAAATGGAAGAAGTTGGAGCCAAATGAAATTAACTTTAGCCAAGGGTTTAGCCAAAAAGTAGTACCAACAAGTTGTTTTATATTTAAATCTTTGCCCGCTAGGGGTGACTTTTGTTGTCTGCTGATAACCTTTGCAAACAGTTTGGACCCAGATCAGGCCCGACAAAATGTCGGGCCTGATCTGGATCCAGAATGTTTGACACCCGGATAGTATTGAAAAAATCCAGCATCCAAAGAGTAAAAAATGGCACATTAAGTGTGAATCCAACAGCTGATCAAAATACACTGTTTTGCAAATATGTATTAATTTTTGAACCACCCAGACTACTTTTAGCCAATGACTTATATTTGTAGCCACTCTTCATTTTTAGTAGAAAATGGCTACAATGGCTTATGGCAGGGTGAGCCCTGAATAAATGCTGAAAACCAGTCATTTGGCTTCACATTTAGCCACTTGGAGCTACAACTGAACTGTGGACGGCATCGTGATAAAATCCAATACTCATATTTAAACTATTTGATTGTATTGGGTAAACTGAATTTCTTTTGCTTTTTGTTACCCTACCTGATCAATTTTAATTGTTTTTTTTTATTTATTTGGGTAAATACGCAAACTAATTAAGGAACTGTTATGCTCACCTCAACTGAGCATAAAATTTCAGACCTTTAGTTAAGAGTGTGTAACCTTATTTCTCAATCTAAACAAATGTTGTGGGTACTCAAAAGAACCTTCACAATGAGACGGTTGTTTGAGCTCACAAAACATATGCTAAAAGGTTTGGGTAAGAAACAATTTTCAATCTTAGGCTGAAAATGCTTGTTTATCCAAACCTGTGAATTTATCACGCTCATGATGTTAAAATGCCAACCAAGGTTAGCATTAACATTTGTGAGCATGATAAATTTCATGCTCAGTTTAGTTGAGCATGAACTCTTAATTTTCAGCCTTTTAGTTTATATGAGCAGTTGAAATTTCATTCTCACTGAGTTGAGTGTGAAAAAGTTTTATCTTGAGGCCAATAAACTGTCTTGATTGACTCAGTCGGCACATCCGGAACTTTAATCATTGTTGATAGCAACCCAGGCGTGTATTACATACTAACAAATAGGCGCCATTTGTAACACAGAAATGTTAACTCATAGTGGGCGTTTAATTAACCATTTTAACGTCTTTTTAATAAACTATGCTAAAGTTGTGTAGTACAGGAGTTTGCAAAAACCATTATTTACAACATGAGAAGCTTTCATTCAACAGTTTGTCAGACGACAGATAGGGTGAAATGGCCACGCATAAAGACGAGAGCGATGGATATTGGCATGCCGATGAAAATGTGTGGAGTCCAATGGAGTCTTAACTCGTATAGTGAAAGATTTTAATTGTTTGGTTTCTGGAAGATTTAGAACTACCATTATACTCCCCGTCTCTCAGAAATAAAATTTGAAAATAGACCTCTGATATTCAGACAGCACAAAAACTGGGTCTGTAGATAAAGTAAACAACATATCTATCTACTAATTTAACCCTGGGAATTTAACTTGCCGATGCGGTCAAAGACTCTATCTACTAATTTAACCCTGGGAATTTAACTTGCCGATGCAGACAAAGACTCATTTAGTCCGCTCACCAAATTCATTCAGAAGTTCACTCCATTTTAAAGAGGAATAGCTAGGCCAACATTGGCAACAGCATCCAAGCTACCACAGCTATGTACCCCCCCCCCCCCCCCCCCCCCCCTGTACCCATATCTGCAATAAGTAATTTCAACCTGAATGTTCAGTTCTTGTGCATCTAAATTGTTTGTTGGACAAAAAGACAACATAGTACCATATCGGAGACCAGATTTTTCGTGAAAGCCATTACTTGTAACAATTAACAAATCTTTTATGACGGATCTCTGAATTTATGCTGCGTCCAGAAATACCAAGACAGAATGATCTTCTATACCTGTTTGGCGAAACTAGTTTGACCCAGATACAATTTGACAACGCTTACAAAAACGATAGGTAAAGCGAACTTTTTGTTTCTCGACAATGAGGAAAGAATAAATTATAAAGAAAATCGATATTCGAAAGCGACAACTCCAGAGTTACTTACTGTGTATATCTACAACTGCAGAAAGATGCATCTAGATTACCGTCGTCAGTTAACCAGACCCCCCCCCCCCCCCCCCACCCCATCATTGGTGTGGGAGTACTGGTTATCTGCTTTTCCAGTACTAACCATCTGTAAACCGGGAATATGTCATTTAGATGTCTCGCCCCCACCCCGAGCTAGAATTACCCAGATGACAGAAGGCGCCCTAGTGCAACTTCTCCCATCTACCACTGTTTGATTGCTGGATTGGCATTTTACCAGTAACTGACAACCGCATGCCCTTCTTTGAATCAGCAGGAGCAGGAGAGATTGACTGTGCTGGACTGGAGGAGCGGAACTATCGGACTGAAGAGGTGATCGACCCGGTTATCGCACGCACGCACGCACACAATATACACAGTTCCGATAAGTATCCAGATCTCAACAGTATAGGCCTTGAGACAATCTAGTCAAGATTTAAAAATTTCATATCCTTTGTAATATCATAGGTAATCATCGCGAAAAAATGATTTTGCATCAAGAGAACAACAACGGCGTAGCTGACCAGGCTTGATTGACCCTTACTCAATATTTATATCATCATTCATGCATACATGTATCAATTCTTTGATTGCTGAGTAATTCTTCATATTTTTGTCTTCTAACTGCTTTTAAAATATCTTTTGCAACTACGCCAGAAAGCAGTTCGACAGTAATTAAGAGATCAAATTGTGGAGCACATGACACCAAATAATTTCTTCTCCCCTGAGCAACACAGTTTCATCAAAGGGAAATGGTGCACACCTTTCTTGAAGGACAGTTACATTCGTGGATAAAATACTTTCAGGAAGAACACAAAGGGTAGTACGTAGTGAATGGAAAAATGTAAAGAAATGCGAAGGCTACAAACGGGATTCCAATATGCAGTATCTTGGGGCCCATCCTATTTTTAATATATATAAATGACTTGCCTTTAGTGATCCAATCATTCAAAAAGCTTTTTGCGGACGACACAAAGGTCTATCAAACAGTTACAGCGCTGGCAGAGGTTGCGCACTTTCAAAAAGCCTAGACATATCTGTGGACTGGGCAAATATTTGGGAGATATTCTACAACTACAGAAATGTTAACGTATGCACCTTGGAAATCACAATTTGGACCAAGTCTATTGGATGAAAGCAGGGGAGGAGAGGATACCTATTGAACAAATCAATTAAGAAAAGGTTCTTGGAGTCATCATTGATTCGTCCTTAAAATTCTCTGAACACATAAATTCAAAAATTAAAATTCCCAACAATGTGGTATGTGCGACCAGCAAAGCCTCAGATCAGCCTGCGCATATGCGCAGTCTGATCAGAGCCTTTGCTAGTCGCTTGAGTATTCTATGATTGTTAAGCTACTAACTGAACACCATTTTGAGTTTCTAAGCTTAAAAGGAGGCTGCACAGGCTCGTTTGAGTCTACACTTGTCAAAATGCCACAATATTGGAAAACACATGCCACGGTCCATTTAATTAAAATTGCAAACATAAATTTGGGGATTGTCTACAGAACATTTTCGTACCTGGTTAAAGGAAATCTTGTTCAAATCGTTAGTTCGCCCGCATTTCGTCAATATGGTCCCCAGCATACAAAACGGACAGAATAGCTATTGAAAATGTCCAGAGACGGGCCACCAATCTTGTAACAAGTGTATCGCACCTGCCATACGGAGAAAGACCTCGAAACCTTGGACTTCCAAGCCTTGAATACAGGAGAGAGAGAGAGAGAGAGAGAGAGCTGACGTAATGCAAGGGTTGATAAAGCGGATAAAGGTGAGCTGTTTACACTAGCAGAGTATACTTGAAGCCATTCTCTCAAACTTTATAAACGTAGGCCAAGACTACAAATACGTGCTAGTAGCTTCAGCAACAGAGTCATTGATGATGTGTGGAACAGTTTACCTGAGACTGTAGTGCTCCCTTACTGTTTTAACCTTTTAAGCGCCAAGAAAAAATGCACCTGAAAACGTCGTCTGCTGAAGTCGTCTGTTGCAAATAATTGCCTCACATTACTGACGAATTAAGTATAGAAGCAAACAGCGTGGACCCAGTACAGACTGCTCCTATAGGAGCAGTCTGATCTGGGTCCACACTGTTTGCCATAGAGGCTTCTTAAACATTTCAGCAGACGAGAAAAGCAGACGACTTTTGTCGCATTAAACTGAACAACTGGTGACATAACCAGCCATACAAGTTCGGACCAGCATGCTACATCCCCAGCCAAACTACCAGCAACCAATATTAAATGCGTCTGGAAGAGGCAGAAATACCTGATGTATGACGTCTACAACAGTAAGCTGTATTAACATTTCGGGCCTGATCTGGGTCCAAACTGTTTGCTAATGTTATCAATAGTCGGTAAGAAAGGTCAGACACCAAACAGACTTTTTTCATGCTCAACTCAGTTCATCTTCCCATTAAAACTAAAATTTTGAAAAAGAAAAACTTTTCTTGCTTTCAAACTCTCAGATGTTGTTTTATCATGCTTAGATGATGGCATTTAGACATTTATGAGCATGATAAATTTCGTGCTCAGTTAAGTTGAGCAAGAAAAAGTTTTATAAACTCGGGACCAGTGGTGTTCTTTTAGGTCACACGCGACGTGTCAATAGCCATGACACGTGCAAATATTATGGTATATGAAATATGAAGTCAAACCCAAATGACATGATCGCTGTCCCTCCCTTTCAGCCGTTTGCAGGAATGTAATTTCCAATAATGGATGAAAGAATAACGCATTATTCTAGAAAGCCGTTATACAAAATGTACTAGACTTTAGGTTGGCGCCGTTAAACAGGTTTAAGCCCTCCAGACCGTTCCAAGGCGGTACTTCTTTTGTGGATCTTTTATGTTTTTTTTCTGTCTTGTGTTTGCTATGTCTTTGTGAGCGTCTGTTTATATGTGCTTTGTGGTCACCTGCTGGGAAAGGGTTGTCCTCTTGGCTCTCGTTTGTGGTGTCCAACTGTGAGTTTGTCACTTTCCCATTGGTATCCTGGGTCAGGTGTGGTACTTGATTGTATCGATTCCTGATATTTGCACCCTTACTTACTTAGAAGTCCATTTTTCGAGTTGATGTGAAGATGAGGCTGTCGATCAGAGTTTGTCTACAGATAGGTTGTGACCTCTGAGCAACTGTTAACTATTCCAATAGCAGTCACGCTCCAAAGCTTTTCGCCGAAGTATAGCGATGCAGTCGGTACCACTCATTGTGTGGTTAAAATATGATTAAGCGTGGCAATTAAACAGTAGTTTTAATTTCAATGGTGCTGACGACACGCAGAACACGCAAAAGGCACTTATGGTTGAGATTTTTATTTCTTCTGTTGTTTGAGGTTATGATTCTTGTGTTAGTTGAGGTGATTTTTCTTATGTTGTTTGAGGTGATTTTTCTTATGTCGTTTGAGGTGACGATTCTTGTGTTGATTGAGGTGATATTTCTTATGTTGTTTGAGGTGATGTTTCATATGTTGTTTGAGGAAATGGTTCTGGGGTTGTTTGAGGTGATGTTTCTTCAGTTGTTTGAGGCATGATTCTAATTGTTGTCTGAGGTGATGGTTCTTTTGTTTGGTGATGGTTCTTGTGTTGTTTGTGATGATGGTTCTTATGCGTTGTCTGACTTGGTGTTTTATGCTGTGCAATTTTATGCTGTGCAATTTCTTTGTTGTTCGAGTTGATGTTTCTTATGTTGTTTGAGGTATGGTTATGTTTTTGTTCAAGGAGATAATTGTTTTGTTGTTTGAGGTAAGGTTCCGTTGTTTTTAATAAATGGTTCTTTTGAAGTAAAAGGTAAGGTTCTGTTGTTGTCGTTTGGGCGACTACTTTTCTGTTGCTGTTTTTGCGCGATGGTTTTGTTGTTGTTTGAGGCTATGGCTCTACTGTTGTTTGTTGTGATGATTCTGTTGTTCATTGTGCGATGACTCAGCTGTTGTTAGAGATACGGCTATGCTCTTTGGCACAATGGTTTGGTTGTTGTCTGGGGAGCTAGTTTTTTTCTCTGTAGATTGAAACTGCATGACACTGTTGTCATTTTGTCATTTCAGGCGATGGTTTTTTTATAGTTTGAGACTATGGTTCTGTATTTGTCTAGTGCAATGGATCTGGAGCTCTTTGGGGCAATGGGTCTTTCATGGGCGGATCCAGGGGGGAGGGGACAGGAGGTCCTAACCCCCCCCCCTGAAAAACCACAAAAATATAGGGTTTTCTAGCGATACAGGGGTCCGGACCCCATGAAAAATCGCAAAGGTACCAAGCCACCATTCAATGTTGGCCCATCATCCGCACCATCACTGGCGGGTCGATGATGGCCCGCTGCTTATAGTGGTATTTGTATGGATCTTATCTCCCCTCTAGACAAAAACAAGAAAAAAACCGTCTTAGTTGGACCCGCCTCTGACAAAACTTTTGGATCCGCACATGTCTTTCTTTGTGTGAGGTATGGGTCTGTTCTCGTTTGAGGCTAAGGTTAGCGATAAATCTGCTTTTGTTTGGTGTGCGTGTTCTTTAATGTATGGTTATTCTGTTGTTTGATGCATTAGTTTTGCTGTTGTTTGGCACTTTGGGTCTGTTGTTGTTGTTTGAGGTGATATTGTTTGGTGCTATGGTTAAGTTACTGCTTGATATGCTGGTTCTGTACTATTTTGTGTATAATTCGATTATAATTGAGGTATGATTCTGTTGTAGTTTGAGGCGGCTGTTCTATTGTTGTTTGTGGCATGGTTCTTATATTATTAGAGGATGTGGTTCTTATTTTGTATTAGTTTGCAGTTTAAGGCCATACTTTTGTTATTGTTTGTCACGATGGTTGTGTTGTTGTTTCATACGATGGTTCTGTTGTTTTATTATCAGGACATTGTTCTGTTGTTGTTAGATGTGAAGATTCTGTTGTGATTTTGCACGACATTTCTACTAGTATTGTTGCTTGAGATATGATTCTATGCTGTTATGTGCAATGGTTCTATTGTTATTTTAGGGAATTGTTTTGCTTGAGGCAGTGTTTCTTTTGTTGTTTATGGTTTGGTTTATGTATTGTTTAGGTATGGTTCTGTTGTTGTTGAGGTATGGGTCTATTGTTGTCAGGTATGGTTCTGTTTTCGTTGCAGGTATGGTTCTGATGTCATATTAGGTGATGGTACTGTTGCTGTTAGGGTAAGGGAGCCATCTTGGCCATGTGACCTGGACCAGGGTGCTCCATTTGAAAAATGACTAGTTGGCACTGTGATTTCTAAAAATTAGCCTTGGCTGAAGGTCAAAGGTCATGTCAGCCTTGACCTCTGGTGCTTACCTGTACTCATGGTCTCATTGAGTCAAACCTATCTAGTAAGCATGACGAATTTCGCTTCACCGGTTCGTGTTGATGCTTTAAGTCCCAGTCAACAATTGTTTAGTATGTCGTGACTGCGCTCTGTGATTGTGGCATGTCTTGGTCATACCTCTGACATGTCTGAGGGTCATACTCACTTCAGGGGCGGATCCAGGATTTCTGGAAAGGGGATTTACATGTATATAGGTGTTGGGGGTTCACTTTGCTTATTTTATCTCATTTTTCTTATATATCCCATGAAAATGAAATTATTTGGTCTCACTGAGACCAAATTATTTCCTTTTCATGAGACCAAAATATTTCATTTTCATAGAATATTTCACTAGAGGACCTGAAGGTTCTGAGGCGGTCACCTGATCTCTTTAATAATGTTAAAATAGGTCAAGGTCAACTACAGCTTATAATGAAACATAATTTGTTTTACCATACATGGGGGTTGCGGCCATTTTGGTCAAGTGACCTAAAACAATCTAATGAATACTCTATATATTTCTGAGAAATCAATGTTAAGATAGGTATGTGGCAGTCTAAATGAGTGGCATTGGATAAAAGGTCACAGGTCAGATTGACATTTGATTCTTATATAAAACCATTGTTTCATTAGGTTAAACTTTGCTCGCAAGTATTATGATTTCAGCTTAAAAAGTTATAGAAAAATGAACATTTCAAGATTTTTCCCATTTAATTGCATTAAGATGCAAATTTGACCTTGACGTTAGGGCCCACATCCCCAATGCTACAAAGCAAGTCCAAGGCCATTGTCCTTTTAGTTCCAGAGAATAATATATTTAAAGGGATTTTACCATATATGGGCGTGGTGGGCATCTTGGTCATGTGACCAGAACAATTTGTACCAATTATGGCTATCCTATCATAAGGAATCTTCACATGAAATTTGAGTTCAATTGGCCTAGTGGTTCCTGAGAAAACTGTTTTAATATGTTGATGGGACTCCAATATGAGCAACCTTGGCTGAAAGGTCAAAGGTCAACCTTGGTCTTTGAAACTTATTTATAGCCATTGTCTCATTAGGTTTAACATATCAAGTGAGAATAATGACTTTGGCTTCAACAGTATTAAACTAGAGGACCTGAAGGTCCTGAGGCGCTCACCTGATCTTCTTAATAATGTTCAAATAGGTGAAGGTTAGCTACAGCTTATAATGGAACAAATTTTGTTTTTACCATATACATTTTGGTCAAGTGACCTAAACAATCTAATGAATAATCCATCAAACAGCCCTGTGATTTCTGAGAAAAAGATGTTTAGATAGGTATATGGCAGTCCAAATGAGTGGCCTTGGATAAAAGGTCACAGGTCAGCTTGACATTTGGTACTTAATTAACCATTGTCTCAATAGGTTTAACTTTAATGAATTCGGCTCAGTTATAGAAAATGAACATTTTAAGATTTTCTCCATATAAATGCATAAGGAATCAAATTTGACCTTGCCATCAAGTAAGTCAAGGTCAACCTAGATTCATCATTTGTGCTAACCTGGTAGGGCCCACATCCCCAATCCTACATACCAAGTCCCAAAGCCAATGGCCTTTTGGTTCCAGAGAAGAAGAGATTTAAAGAGTTTTTACCATATATGGGCATGGTGGCCATGTTAGTCATGTGACCATAACGATTTGTATAAGTTTTGGCTAACCAAACATAAGGAGTTGTCATATAAAATCTGGTTTCAATTGGCCAAAAATTGTCTGAGAAAACTATGTTTTAATATGTTGATGGGACTCCAATATAAGCCACCTTTGCTGAAAGGTCAAAGATCAACCTTGACCTTTGAAACTTATTTATAGCCACTAGATTGAACATATCAAGTGAGAATAATGACTTTGGCTTACACAGTATTCAAAAAATCAACTTTTCAATTCAATATTCCATTCAAATGCGAAACAAACTTGACCTTGACGTTAAGTAGGTCAAGGTCATCCTAGGATCATCATTTGAACAAACTTGGTAGGCTGCACATCCCCAATACTACATACCAAGTCTCAAGGTCACTGGCCTTCTGATTCTGGAGAAGAAGATTTTTAAAAGGTTTTTACCATATATGGGCGTGGCAGCCATCTTTGTCATGTGACCAAAATATTTTGTATAAATTTTGGCTGACTTATCATAAGGAGTCTTCATATGAAATTTGAGCTCAATTGGGCCAATGGTTTGTGAGGAAACTATGTTTTAATATATTGATGGGACCACAATATGAGCGACCTTGGCTGAAAGGGCAAAGGTCAACCTTGACCTTTGAAACTTATTTATAGCCATTGTCTCATTAGTTTCAACATATCAAGTAAGAATAATCACTTTGGCTTTAACAGTATTCAAAAAATCAACTTTTCAAAAAAATTCCCATTTAAATCTATTAGGAAGCAAATTTGACCTTGACGTTAAGTAGGTCAAGGTCAACCTAGGATCATTGTTTGAACAAACTTGGTAGGCCCCACATCCCTGATGCTACATACCAAGTTCCAAGGTCATCGGCCTTCTGGTTCTGGAGAAGAAGATTTTTAAAGGGTTTTTACCATATATGGGCATGGCGGCCATCTTGGTCATGTGACCAGGAACATTTGAACAAACTTTCGTTCCCCCATCCTAAGGAGTCTCCATATGAAATTTGAGTTCAATTGGCCTAGTGGTTTCAGAGGAGAAGATGTTTGAAAATGTTGACGGACGGACGGACGGACGACGGAGTCACTGGTATACTTATAGCTCACCTCGGAGCCTTCGGCTCAGGTGAGCTAAAAATCAATGTTTCAAAAACTTTCCCATTTAAATGCATTAGGGAACAAATTTGACCTTGACGTTAAGTAGGTCAAGGTCAACTTAGGATCACCATTTGAACAAGCTTGGTAGACCCCACATCTATAATGCTACATACCAAGTCCCAAGATCACATGCCTTCTGGTTCTGAAGAAGATTTTTAAATGTTTTTTTACTATATATGGGTGTGGCCGTCATCTTGGCCATGTGACCAAAATATTATGCATAAATTTTGGCTCACTTATCATAAAGAGTCTTCGCATGAAATTAGAGTTCAACTGGGCAAATGGTTTGTGAGAAAACTATGTTTTAATATATTGATGGAACTCTAATATGAGCGACCTAAGCTGAAAGGTCAATGGTCAACCATGACCTTTGGATCTTATTTATAGCCATTGTCTCATTAGGTTAGCCATATCAAGCGAGAATAATGACAAAGCTGCTTGTTACTTGCTATTGTAGCACTATGAGTTCGGGAAACCCCTAAACTGGTACTTTGGCAAACAGTGAAGACCAAGGTAAAATGCAGCACTATGCTGCATTTCATCAGGGTTTACACTGATTGGGTCTATAAATATACTGTAACGTAATTCTGCGTTTCCCAGAGCTATGGCCCACTTACTTGCTATTTTAACCCTATGTTTTCGGAAACCCCTAAACTGGTACTTTGGCAAACAGTGAAGACTGAGATGAAATGCAGCAGAATGCTGCATTTCATCAGGGTTTACACTGATTGTAAAGGTAACAAAGATCTCCAGACAAAAGAATACAATATTCTTTTAAAATCATAACCTGACACCCCTAGATATGTACAATGTACTGTCCAAAGATTATTGTATCAAACCAGAAGAAAGAATCTATTAGTAAACAAAAGTGATTGGTAAACCCTGTTGGGAGCAAAAATCAATACACTAATGTTTCTGCTGTTCACCAATGTCTTACAAGAATTATAACAAGTGCTCTTAATAAAGTATACATGATTCTTTGGGTTTTACGCCAACATTTCTAGTAATCCACAGGTTTAGATAACACGGGTGGTAATGTCGTAAGGGGCAATCGAACGGTTATGCAAATGAAATCTTTACGAGATCATCCGGACATGAGCTACGGGAGCAATAAACAATGCAATCAGCTATGTGAGTATTCCTTTTTTAGCTGTTTTTACCGTTTTGGAGCCTAATATAAGGAAACGGAGAATGCTATTCCCAATAATGTCCATTTCTGTACAAGAGGCAAAAGAATCTGACGTAAGAAAGTTTACATCTAACGAATGACATACTTTCTCCTGAGTAAGGTGTACGCATTATATTATTTTAGTGGTTGCTAATGAAGGCTTTCTGTTCAAAAAATGCTCTTAAATGCTCAATTTTGTTAAAAAATCATATCCTTTCTAACTTATTTTTCAAGCATAAGCCGTATACACCATCTTCTGGATGTCACTTTGTGTCTGCGACAAGTTTTTTGGTGACCACTACCCCTTACGACATTGGTTGCCCCTAACGGTACGATTGCCCCTTACTAGCGAATAAACTTGGATAGTTCAAAGAGAAAAGAACAGATGAGTTTTAGAAAATATTCTCGTTGTGATGCATGACGTGTCACTGATATAAATTCAATTTATACTCGGCATGTGAAAACCTGCTTAATGTCAATTGCGACCAACAAAGGTGCAGATCAGCCTGCCTGCGCAGTCTGAACAGCATCCATTATTTCGCTTCTTTGATAGCAGGATATCTACTGATGTTAAAGCCAGCCTAATCATGCTAGAACTAGAACATTGATGCAGCTTGTTTCTGTGGCTGAGGAGGCTTGTTTGAATTTTACCTGGTCGGCCTAGAAATCCCTAAGACGCATTTTCGCATGGTATGGCTCATTTCCAAGTTGATTATATTGAGGAACGCGGTGACTAATTGGCGAGCTGGAGTGGTTGCTGAATCGAGCCTCAGCAAAGGCGCTATGTTGTGGCTTCAAACAAATACTTGATTTATTGCTTGGTATTGGTTAAACCCGATTTTGAGATCAACGAAGTTTTGAATAGTATTACTAATTGTGCGTGTGATGTGTGGGGGTTGAGGTGGGGGGAGGGGTTTGCCATTGAATGGGGATGTTTGGTCATTTTAGGCTCTCATTAAGGTTAAGGTAAGATAGGAATACTTTGGGGAAGGGGTTAAGCTATATTTCGAGCGTGTGTGTTTGTGGGATGCGTGCTAGAAACGTATAGTTGAGGGGGAACTAATACTATAGATGGAAACTTTTGAATATAGCCCCCCCCCCTCCACCACCCCAACCAATGTGCATGTTTACACTTGGTGACTTTCTTTATTTCTTCTTTTTTTATGCTGGGGGCGGGAGTGGTGTGTGGGTTGCTACTAAATGTTGTTGTTGTTGTTTTTTTTTTTGGGGGGGGGTCATATTTTGTCCACTCTTAGGCTAAGGCTAAGACTTAGAATAGTTTCGGAGGTGGGGTATACTCTTATTTATATGTTTTTGGGGCATGTGTTTGATACATATATCTTGAGGAAGGGGTGTTGTGCAAAGCAGTCAGTGGATTGTAAGCCGACCTGATAATTTAGCCAGAAAACAATGAACATAGACGCCCCCCACCCCCTCACACACCTTCCACTGGACGTGTGGGTCATTATCGGGTGGTGGTGTATCCCAAGCGATTTCCCTACGTAACCTGGTATTTTAACATGCAAGGATTTGAACAGAGCTAAAAAATGCAATTGCAGCGAATCTGAGTGCACCATCACAACCAAACTCTTTCCTATACCCCAACTCCTCTGCTAGCACTTGCCTAGGGCTACAGTTTCATTTATATTTTTCCCCGGGTCTGCTTAAACATCACCTCATACATCTAGGAGCTGCCGTGGTGAAGCGGATGAGCCAGGGGTTTGCAGGTTAGATCCCCTGCTTCACCAGTCTATTGGATGATAATTTATGCCTGGGTCCAGTCTCCATATGACCGTAGTTGTTGGTGGGACGTTTTAAACACTGCGCATACATCGATCAAAGGGATGGGTGTTGTTGTTTTGTTATAAGTAGGACATCATGCTGTCCCTTTCTGACAAGATCAGGCAAATGTTGTTGAAACGTTCAATGCTACTTCAATCTTTTTTCAGGAGAGCAGTTGTTCAGTGGTAGAGTGCTTGACTCGAGACATAGGGGCCGCGGGTTCGAGCCTCGCGGGCGTCACTGTGTTAAGGTCTTTGAGCAAGACCCATTTATCCAAGCTTATTACTGGTTCAACCCAGGAAGACCCGTCCCTGTTTAACTGAAAGATTGTTGAAGGGACGTAAAGAATCAAATTAAACAAAATCAAACAAAAAATCAATCTTGATTTCTATATTGATAATCCTTATTTCGAACAAATCTCCTTTTGGTATGCACGAGGTCTTCGTCCCCGCTGAGTCAACCATTAAAATATGTTTCAAAGCAATTCGCCATTTACAAAATTGTGAAAACTTGCATTTTCTACCCCCAAAACCTGGTGGCCATGTTTTTGACAGGTCATATTCGTTTATAGCGTTTTTGCTATTTTGTAGAGGCTGAATAAGTGTGTGTTTTTTTCAAATTCGGACCATCATTCCAAAGAAGATGTTTTAAGGTTCTTATATAGGTAAAGAAGCACCCTGGTTGCCATGTCGTTGATGTCTAATGTTTTCGCTAGTTTGGAAACAGATCATTCAGTAATCAATTCTTCTAAATTATTTTGAATTCTGATCACATGGTTGCTCTCGTAATGGTTTCAAACCATGCGGTACTACTGTCCTAATTTACTCTTCTTTAAACAAAGAACAACAGAAAACAGTCTCAAAAGCATTTTATTCTTTGTCGAAGGCTTTAAAGATGAGATAATTAATTTCAAGTGCATATCATGAGGGTATCAATGGGGTTAACTTGTCACCAAGTATGGCCCTAAAATTTTAGGGTTAGCCAATCTTTAGGGCAAATTTAACCAATAGCGGAATGAGAGTTTCTAGTGGTTAGCGAAATAAGGCATAAAATATAATGACAAGCGATTTTGGGGCAAAGAAATACCGAATAGCACAGTGGCGCGTTTAATCAGTTAACAACTTGATGGAAAAACGCTAATCTGCTATTCCACCCCGTAAATGCCTCCAGACAGGCTACTGATTTTTGGGCCTAAAATTTACTGATTTATGGGGCCAAAATTTAACTGATTAGCGATTTGGGGGCCTCAATTTTACTAGTTGGCGATTTGTGGGCATAACTTTACAAATTAGCGATCTATGGGGCCCAAATTTTACTGATTAGCGATTTCAAAGGTACCCCATTGAGACCTTCTATCATGTATGAATAATGTGCAAGCGCTAGACCAAGAATTTTCTAGCAGACACTTAAGAGTAATCCGTTGTCTATCAGATGAAGGGCGTTTACCATACTGGCTCGTAAGGGTTAACTGACTCGTAAGGGGGAGTCAATGTCGTAAGTGTTGATTTTTTTTCTATTTAGTCTATGTCAACATTTTTAACCCGATTTTGACTAAACACTATTAAGGCATAAAAGAAAATTCATGTTATGTATATTTGTGTCACTAAACCTGCAAGTAAACATGTTAAAAGCCCCTAAACCATGTTTATTCAAGATCAAAACCAAACAATCAACACACCCTCGTCCAGGAGAAATTGATTTTTAGACTAACCACTCGGTTTTCCACTTCTGCTATTGCTTCCCATTACACAAAAATGATAACTATTGGGAATAGCATTGCCTGATTTCTGAATATTAATCTGCAAACATTGAAATAAATGTAGAAGTCGCTAACTTACATATTCTGCTCGTTTTATTTTCATCCCGTCACTCATATCTGGACGCTCTCATAAGGCGACCGTTTGCATAACTTTTGATCGCCCCTTACGACATTACCACCCGTGGATAAACAAAAAAATTGGTATAAAATTGTGAATATTTTCTTACCCATAATTTCGAGCATATATTTTGGGGGCTCAAAAGAACCATCTCATTGAGACGGTTCTTTTGAGTACCCACAACATATGTTTTGGTTGAGAAATATGAAAATTATTTTTCTGTTACTAACTCTTAATTAAAGGCATGTTATCGAATATGAAAACATTCAAGATTCATTTAAACTATGCTAGCGTTCAAATTTTGCTATACTTCTACCACATCCTCTAAGTAATTCAATGCATTTACTAGTACAGTCATGCCTCAAAGCGTTTTGTGGAAGTATACATGTACACTGTAATTTACATTTAAAAATAATATTCATTTTCTAACTGACAGCCCTTAATTCTTTATGAAAAAAGAAATGTGGTTTAAAATGTGCAGTAAAGCTTTTATTTCTTAAGTTTCCCAAAACCTGGATGACAATTGTAAATCAACAAGATCAAATGATAAGCCAAAATCATACTTATTATAAATAGGCCAGACGAGCAAAGACTCAGACATGATTATGCAATTGCACAGTCTCATTTAAGCAGTTTCAACACACACACACACACACACATTAACAATTTTACACTAGAAATCTATAAATTATAATGTTGTCAAACAGCAAAGACCCAGATAAAATACCACAAACTGTGGTATTTCATCAGGGTCTGCACTGTTTGCTTAAGGTTAAACAACATTCAGAGACAGAAATATATAATCTGAGGTTCTCATCTGCGACCCTTTAAAATAAATAATAAACAATTTTATTCTTAACACTTTACACTCAGGAAATCGCTAAACGGGTAAAACAGTGATGCAGAAGTTAATGCAGCATTTCATCAGGTCTGTACTGTATGCTTAAGATAAAACAACATTCAGGGACAGAAATATATAATCTGAGATTCTGATCTGCGACCCTTTAAAATAAATAATAAACAATCTTATCCTCAACCCTTTGTATAATCCTTGCTCGATAAGCGTAGAGTGACGAAACAGATTAACAGTTAGAAGTATGAAAGAAACCCCTGTATTTGTCCATTCGGGTGAATAAAGCACCGTAACCTGACGAACTACGTAACTCTATGCTTATGGAGCAATATCTATAAAACAGAACCCCCTAAACAGGTACTTTTAAAAACAGTGAAGGCACATATGAAATGCCCCATAATGTGGCATTTAATCAGGGTCTACACTTGTTGTTATGGTAAAAAAAATCAGTAAAAAATACAATATTTTTTTTAAATCATAACCTGACACCCTAGATATGTACAATGGACTATCCCAAGTTTATTGTATCAAACCAGAAGGAAGAATCCATTAGTATACAAAGGGTTAATAGATACTAGTGGATTTTATTATATATATACAGTAGAACTTCAATGGCTCGAACAGGCTTTGGACCATGAAAATTAGTACTAGCAAAGAGTAGTTCCACTCCAGGGGACAACAAGATTGCACTTGTCCTGCAGGACGAGTGACTTACATTTTCACTTGTCCTGAAAACACATGCACTTGTCCTTTTTAAACAATTGCAATAAAGTACATAATCGTAGGACAAGTGCTTTTGGAAGAATTACTCATCCTTCCTAGATTTCACTCGTAATTACGAGCGGACGAGTATAATTTTTGTCCCCTGCACTCATCTAGGCTTGATTATGCCAAAAGTGGCCTGTAGGGACAATGATTATAGTTCTAGCCAGCCCAGGTGAATGAGCCATCAGAGTTCGAGCCACTGAAGTTCTACTGTATATAGATGAAACATTAAGACAAGATAAGCACTCTTTTTTGAGTTTATAATCATGGTTATTTTCTTATCCATCAGTTTAAACATATGTTTTGGGTGCTCAAAAAGAACCGTCTCATTGAGATGGTTCTTTTGAGTACCAACAACATATGTTTTGGCTGAGAAATAAAAAAATAATTTGAAATTACACACTCTTATCTCCAGGCCTGTTCAACTTCCAATTATCAGTAGATCTACTGAATAGGTGCTAGACATTAAATTGTTTGTAGCCCAAACTGATTTTTCAGTATTTTCTATACGTATAGATAAACAAAAATTTTCAGCATAAAATAGTAAAAAATTTCTTAACCATAATTTTAAGCATATGTATTGGGTGCTCAAAAGAACCATCTCATTGAGACGGCTCTTTTGAGTATACCCACAACATATGTTTTGGTCGAGAAATAAGAAAAGTATTTTCCTGTTTCACACTCTTAACTAAAGACCTGATTTTCTATCAAAGCATATGTTTTGGGTGTTCAAAGAAAAGTCTCAATGAGACCAAGACCAAATGTTTTGAAATGAACTATGAGCCGGGGACCAGCAAAAGGTACCATAGGTTTAGATAAACAAATATTTGAGCGTAAAATTGTAAATATTTTCTTACCAATCAGGTTTTACATGTGTTTTGAGTGCTAGTTTAAACATATTTTATTGCCAAAAAAAAATACAGCAATGGAGTTGGGTCAGAAATTCTCGCAACATTAGTTACGACCCTCCCCATACATAATTTTGGGTGCTCTAAAGAACCGTCTCATTGAGATGGTTCTTTAGAATACAAACAACATATGGTTTGGATGAGAAATATGAAAAATAGTTTATTTTTGTTACACACTCTTAACTGAAGGCCTGGGTACAAACTTGCATGTGTGCCCATGTAAAACTCAGACCAGCCGGCAATTGGATCAGTCTTCACTGTATGCACACACTAACTTGTACCTTATGCCTGATAATGGCTCATATAATAAAAACTGTTCATAAATATGTCCTGTTACAGGCCTTTAGTGTGCGTAACAGAAAAATATTTTTCTTATTTTCTCAAACAAAACATATGTTGTGGGTACTCAAAAGAACCATCTCAATAAGACGGGTCTCAATGAGACGGTTCTTTTGAGCACCCAAAACGTATGCTAAAAATTATTGGTAAGAAAATATTTACAATTTTTCGCTGATCTTTTTTTGTTAAGCTAAACCTGTGCTATTATCTGAAACCAATGTATCCCAAACTTAATTCTAGGTACAGCAAAACACTCAATATTCACAGGCTAAAAATTTGGACAATTTTAAAACACTGACATTTCCACATACATGTAGTTTGATTTGATGGTTTCTCAATTTAATGCCCTTAAACATTATCTTCTATTCTGATAGGGGCTACATGTACTCTTAAAGGAAAGAATATGCTTTCCATATGCTCCCTATGGGAAATATGCTCCATATGGACAGCATATTCTTTCCTTTAGTTGTTCAAAAGCTGGTTTATCTATTCAGTTGCGTATCAAATAAACACACTTTTATTTGCTTGCTGTTTCATTTGAGACGACAAGTTTCTTGCGCGTGTCTTGAGAAATAACAGGACAAAAAGACTGTGTGGCAGCCTCAAAGCCAGCCTGTGGTCTGTTATTTATTGTAGGCAGTGTCTGTTTCAACATTAACAAGAGGTTCTTCTCCAGCCATTTGCTTTATCCGTCGGATATACCTCTGATTCTGTGACATGGACTCTTTGTTTAAGGCTGTGTGTTCATTAACTGCTTATTGTGTGACTGAATTCAAAACTGTATTTCGTGGCCTCATATTTTGGCTATTTTTGTTTATATTGCCAATAAAGCCAATTAAATACCCACCAAATATAAGTGTTTCACAGTAGCTATAATCCAAACAATTGGAGTTCAATTAATGAAATATAATGTGTTTAACATGAAGCACATGGTATTTGCTGGGTATGAACTGATGATGCATGTCTTTTAAGCTCATTGGACCGTGCAAAACGTTTATCACAAGTACCACAAACATACGGCTTTTCTCCTATATGAATTGAGACAACATGTCGCTTCAAGACTGACATGCGATTAAACCGATTGCCGCACGTCTCGCAAGCATACGGCTTCTCTCCCGTATGAACAACCAAATGTTTCTTCAAGTCAGATGGCCCACAAAAACATTTCTCACAAACCTCGCATTTATACGGTTTCTTTTTCTCGTGGTATCTCTTATGTGCCACCAATAGTGAAAAGTCATCAAAGCTTTTACTGCACATGTCACAAGCAAACAGTTTCTCTACAGTATGAACGATCATGTGAGTCTTTAAATGTGATGCTTGTTTATATGATTTACCACAAGTGACACAAGTATGTGGTTTCTCTCCAGTATGAACTAACAAGTGTGCCTTTAAGTTTGATGCCTTTTTAAACCCTTTACCACAAGTTTCACATACATGTGGCCTGCCACCGGTATGAACAATCATGTGTGTCCTCATGAGTGACAAGCTCACGAAGCATTTACCACAGACAAAACACGAATATGGCTTATTTCCGGCATGAGCTAAAACATGTCTCCTGAGGTTGGAAGACCAAGCAAAACATTTGCCACAGCTGTCGCATGAATATGGTTTATCTGCTGAATGAATAAGCATATGTTCTTTCATGAGAGATAAGGTAGTGAAACTTTTACCACAATTACCACATGGGAATGGCTCATCTACTATGTGAAATAGAGAATGATCAATCGGCTGTGACTCCTGTTTCAAACATTTCCCGAGTATTTCAGATGTATTGGGCTTCTCTTCATCATGAACTAGCATGTGTTCCTCAATAAGAGACGCATTAGAAAAACTTTTGCCGCAACTACCGCATGTATAAGGCTTATCTCCGGTATTGCCTGTTTGAAGGTCTGTTGCCCATACAAAACATTTCCCACTGTTATCAGATGTATACGTGTTTTCTCCCGTATGAGCGCCCATATGTGTTTTTAAATCTGATTGTCGACTAAAGTGTCTTCCGCAAATATTGCATGTATACAAATCTCTGCTACATGTATCAGCTGAGCTATGACCACCTTTAGCTTCATCTTCGCAAGCCAGGGGTACTAAGTCCACTTCATTCCATACGTGTGTATGGAACGAAGTGGACTTAGTACCCTTGGCTTGCAAAGCTGCTTCAGCCTCTAAGTCAGAGATATTGTCACGGCATGTTTCATACGTTGATTGCGTCTCCACATTTTGACTTGTCACATCTGCATCACCAATATTCTCCACATTAAGACTGGCCATATCTTCATCGTCATTGGATGACTGCGTAGAACCTTGAAGATCAAGTGCGTACGTATATGGCTTTTCTTCAGTAAAGAATTGCTCTTTTTCATTTAGTACTTCATTGCAGTATTTGTCGAACTGCTTAGCCTCATCGATGCTCCCATCTGCATGTCCTTCAAACTGTGTTGACATCGTGCTTTTGATTCCTAAAAGAAGCAAAATAATAGGATGGGATGCCTCTAAAGATATCTACATGTATTTTTTTAATTACACACTCTAGATCTGGGTTTACCTGTTGGATTTCATTTGCTCCGGTATTCAGTTTTATTTACTGTTGAGTCCTTATCTTTGCTTTATCTCCTTTTTATATCTTGATTTATATGTTTTAGGAAATTAGGAGATGATGCATTGATAAGTTAGGTGTCTTTCATGCAAACCAAATATCTATGTGTCTTAATCCACATCTGAACTAAGAGTGAGGTTGGCACTGTGAAACCGGTTTAAGCCCTCCAGTAAAAATTTTTACTGACCATTCCAAGGCGGTACATGTACTTCTTTTGTGGATTTTTTATGTTTTTTCTGTCTTGTGTTTGTTATGCTTTTGTGTGCGTCTGTTTATTTGTGCCTTGTGGTCACCTGCCGGGAAAGGGCTGACCTCTTGGCTCTCGTTTGTGGTGTCTAACTGTGAGTTTGTCACTTTCCCATTGGTATCCTGAGTCAGGTGTGGAACTTGATTGTATTGATTCCTGATCTTTGCACCTTTACTTACTTTTATCAATCAAAATTTTTTTTCTTATTTCTTACCCAAAACCTATGTGGTGTGCTTTCAATGAGATATTTGAATACAAAAAACATATTTTTCATCAAATGGATGAGAAGATAGAAGATTTCATTATCCCCACACTTTTTTAAAAAAAGCGATGGGGATATTGCAATCGCCTCCGTCCGTCCGTCACGCTACCTCCTCCTAAACCATTCGACAAAATCCAACGAATGGGGAGTGCAACAGTACATTTTTTTGACCCCGCCCCCTGGGGCCCTGGGGAGGGGCCAAAAGATCAAAAATTATTAAATATCATTAAATTTCATTTACAAAGTCAATTTCAAAGATTTTTAAACCAATCTTTGTGCATCTACTCACAAATGAAAGATATAAAAAATATCAGACAGGATTTTCATTTGGCTGCCTGGGACATGCCCCAGGTGTGGGACTTGGGGGTACTTTGGGGGTTGGGGGTCATTTTTTTCTGAAATTCATCCAGAGTTGGTGTGTGAGTTACTAAAATGAATGGCACATGCAATGTCACAATTTTTTTGCCCCCCCCCCCCCCCCTGGGGCCTTGGGGAGGGGCAAAAAGGTCAAATATCATTAAATCTCAATTACTTAGTGAATTTCAAAGATTTTTTAACCAAACTTTGTGTGTCTTATTACAAATGAAAGATATAAACTTATCAGACCTGATTTTAATTCGACCACCTGGGTCATGCCCCAGGGGTTGGACTTGGGGGTACTGTGGGGGGTTGGGGTCAATTTTTTTTTCTAAAATTCATCCAGAGTTGGTGTGTGAGTTACTTACATGAATGGCATATGCTACAGCACAAGTTTTTGGGTCCCCCGCCCCCTGGGGCCTTGGGGAGGGGCCAAAGGTCAAATATCATTAAATCTCAATTACTAAGTCAATTTCAAATATTTTAAACCAAACTTTGTGTGTCTTCTCATAAATGAAAGATAAAAAAACATATTAGACAGAATTTTCATTAGGTGCCCTTGGTCATGCTCAAGGGTTTGGGACTTGGGGGTGCTGGGGGTCAAAATTTAAATTTTCTGAACATGGTCATGTGGCATATCAAATTAAAGGGGATGAACAGTAGCCTAAGATACACTGAAAAGTTTTACCCTGCAATCAAACTGGTGACCTTGGGATGGGGTCTAAGGGTCAATTACCATTAGATTTCTTCGAGAGTGCGGGGATTTGCGATGGCATGCCATTGAATGTCAGGGCTTATTTTTGGTTGATTTTATAGCCGTTATTCGGTTATATTCCCAATGCCAAAAAGTATCTTTTATTCCCAATTTTCAGAGGAAAATTCCCAATTTCAAGTCAGAAAACAATGGATTATGGTTGTATGTTGGCTAAAAATTGTTTGTACAGCATGTGGAATATATATTCAACATTGTACAGTCTCATATAATACACATACAATGCTGATTATACAGCTTAATTCAAAATAAGAAGTATTTTATGATTTGACAATATAGCTAAAACACTTAAAAATTCCCAATTTTGGGCATTTTTTTAGCGCTAAAATTCCCAATTGCAGGGGTATGGGTCATTGTCCCAAAATGGTGAAAAGAAGCCCTGAATGTGTTCTAGTAATTTTTTGTAAATAAGTATGCTGTCCTTGACTCTTGACTATTACCTGTGAATATCTTACACATAGATTGTAAACATGTTCCGTTTCAAGCTCAATAGGTCTGCCTAGTTCACTGAGGTGTATCATAACTACCTGTACCTACTGTATACATGCCAGTGTAAATTGATAGCAAGCAAACACATCACTTTCATCTCAATTTTAGGCTGCAAACATTGTATTTCCATGTATATGGACTAAACTTTGGCTTTCTGCGAAATAAAATTTGGTCATAAAAATACCATCACGCCCGAAACTCTAACTCATAATAAATAAAAAAAATATATATATTTTGCTAGGTGCACTAAATGTAAGGTTTTGATTTACGAACAAAAATACAGTTGTCAATTATACAATTACATTATCAAAGCCACAGCCTACAGGCTCTCAAATGTGGGCAGATTGAATAGGAGACTGTCCAAGAACCTTTAGCAGTCTGGTTCAGAGCCCCTGTTAAATAATAGTTTATAGCATTAATTGAAATTCTAACATTTAGTTCTGTCCATGATATCTCTTGCTTTGCAAACATTTTGGACCCAGATCATGCCCAACAAATTGTGGTTACTCAGGATCCAAACTGTTTGGTACTCTAATCGCATTCCTGAAAAGAGTTTTTAGGAAAAGTGATTTCTTAAAGAAATCGGCAGACAATTAAAAAACATTCCAAATAACCAAGTATTTGCAAAGAGTATTCAAATTATTTAATGTGTCATAATTTTTATCATTACTATTATCAATTTCATCAATCTGAGCCAACTAATGAAAATTCAAACCAACAAAATGGACTTACAGGCCCACCAAATTCAGATCAGCCAGTGCCAGCAAAGACTCAACTGTGGCCATCTCCAGGCTGATCTGAGTCTTGGATGGTGCTTTTTGATGTAGCTATTTAACTATCATAATATAACTATCCAAACTGGAATAGGAGCATATAATGAATAGGCATTTAAATTATTTAAATGAGTATGAGCCGCATCATGAAACAACTACAGTTAATGGCCCAGTTTCGAATCTGGCCCAGTTCCGAATCACATCATAGTTTCGTTGCAAACTACACATCAGCGGTATAATATAAAATACATATTTTGGCTTTGTTTTGTTGCATAATTATCCCTCTGTGTGTGAGTGAAAGCAAATATCTATAAGTTATCTGCTTGGTGAAAATAATTACAATTTTCCTCCACGACTCATTTTATGAAGGTATATTTTCACACGTGTCAGTATCTGTTCACGGCATATTTCCGAAAAATGCTTTTGTTTGAAATGCATTTTTATCAAACTTTCGGTTTCAACATGTTTTCCAACAATTATTAAAACACATCCAAGAAAAAAACGGACCTTTTATTCTTTTTTTGGTTCCGTGATAGCCGTGTAATCATTGTCACTTATTTGCCCAGTTTAGAATCAGCTGACTCAGAGCTTTATCTTACGCGTACACGCGCTCAGCTGTTTGTAATGTACAACATAGAAGTCAAAATTATGTGATAAAGTTTCATGGGCACCATATGCTCTCTCTCTCTCTCTCTCTCTCTCTCTCTCTCTCTCTCTCTCTCTCTCTCTCTCTCTCTCTCTCTCTCTCTTGACTCTGACAATGCTTTTTTATATTCATGTCGTTTTAGTTGATGAGGGGAGAGAGGATCCAAATACCACAAAAGCGGGCCATCATCGGCCCGCCAGCGAAACTCCATTTGATGGCCTTGGTAGCTCTAGAAAGCATTAGTGTGAAAATAGTCTAAATTTTTTATGGGTATAGCTATGGGACCTTACAGGTGTTGGCGGGGGGGGGGGGGGGGGGGGGGGGGCCTCTGTCTCCCAGTCTTCCCTGGATCCGCGTATGCATGGGGATTATGCCTTTGTGTGTGTCTGTTGAATTTCTCTGTCTGTCTATCAGTCTGTCTGTCTATCTAAGTCTCTCTAAATGCCTGTCTGTCTGCATATCTCTTTCTCCTCTCTCTCTCTCTCTCTCTCTCTCTCGCTCGCTCAGCATATGTTGTGTAGACCTAGCAGACCAGGGATCCCGAGCTCGATACCGGGCAATTCAAGTCTTTAGTTGGGACTCTAAACCAGTCCCGTTCCCGATTAACCTTAGCTGGTAGAAGCCCATTATCCTAATTATGCATCATTTATCCGTAACCACTACATGCGCGGATCCAGAAAGTTTTGTCAGCTTGACATCGTTTTTTTAGTTTGATGGGGGAGGAATCATCCAAATACCAATATAAGCGGGCCATATTCGGCCCGCCAGTGAAACGACATTTAAATGGCGTTTCGCTGGCGTGCCGATTATGACCCAAAAGTGAAAGCTGGCTTGGTAGCTTTACGATTTTAAGGGGATCGGTACCAGTATTGCTGAAAAAACCTCTATTTTTGTGATTTTAGAGGGGAGGTCCGGACCCCCGGTCCCCCTCTGGAACCGCACATCCACTTCATCCTCCTGTGAGTAAAAGTAGGGCTAACGCCTTGTTGATTTTCCAGTGCCCTGGTATATGCCCCACTCCATCACAAGTAGACATACTTGTGTCGGATGATTCCCTTGTTTTTTGCCCAACTATGTATAACAGAGTTTTAACTTGGGTAGAGACCAGAGCCAAATCAAAATTAAGAGTGAGAATGGTACCGTTAAACATGTTGAAGCTCTCCAGTTTTTCTTTTTACTGGCGCAGATTTCGTTTCTAAATGTTAAAATCTTGGCCTTTACCCCGTACTGTGGAGTGTGTGTGTTGGAACGTTATAACCATTCAAACATCTACCATGACCCCGCTATCGGCTACTGTATCACATGTGTCGACCGGTGTTGGCGGGTGAGGCAGTGGTTACAAAAGCATTTCACTCTCACAACGCATGTTGGATAATGGAAATGAGCACAGACGTTAAATAAAAATGTCACATAAATAGAAAAAAATACTCTGAAAAAGTGAATGTTAGTGTTTCTATCACAAAGCGGTGCGTCAAATGACAGACAGTGCAGATTCGGATTAGAACGCGCCTCTAGCAGCTATCTGATCTAGTTCAACTCTACACTGTCTCATAGACCAAGTTTCGATCATTAGCCAGGGTGTTTAATCGGCCGCGGGAGTATTACTTGCATGTGGTAAAATACTCATAGTCTTAGGACATTTATTCATGCGCGGATACACAGGAGTGAGTACTGGGGTCCGTCCCACCCCCTCCCGCATGGAAAAGCACAAAGCTGTAGATTATCTTAGGCTTACTGGTTGGAAAAGTACGAAGCTACCGATGTCGGGTCATCATAGGACCGCTAGCGAGGCGCAACTTATATGACGTTTCGCTGACGGGCCGATGGTTGCCCGTTTTGGTTACTTTCTGTGTCCGTGCAAGTTTACTGCAATGAATACGGTAAAATAATGTGTCAAACTCGTCATTGGAAGTAGTGATTAAGCCAACAATGTCAAAACCTAAATATAACTGTACTACTGAAGGTAATTTTTTAGAATTTCTAAAGTGATTCGAAACTGGGCAAATGACCCGCAACTAGGCAAATTGGCGGCCTACTTCAAAGCCGTGGTATGACACATAGCAGAGTCCGAATGATACAAATTGAGGTTCATTATTTAGGGGAATGATAGTGCTTTGCAATAGTAAAATCGAAATCTTATTTACTCAGAGCAACTATTTGGAATACGCCTTGAAGCAAAAGTGATTCGGAACGGGGCCATTAACTGTACAATAATGTATCACAATATTATGTAACCCAAACGAACTGGCATCTGCAAATTCTAGTCAGAGTCCTCCATGCTAATTGCTTGGATAATTAGCTACCCATTATGTTACTGTGAAAACACTGATCAGACTTTAATCAATGTAGATGTGGTGCTTTTAACCCTAGACCTGTTTGTGTCGTCTGCTGATAAGTTTTACATACAATTTGGATCAAGGTTAAGTCGGAAATTTTGTTGGGCCTGATCTGGATCCAAACTGTTCGACACTACGAAAACATTCATCTGCTGATAATCTTTGCAAACGTTTGGAAATAGATCAGGCCAGACATTTTACACTAACTATAACTAACCTTGTGACCTCTGTAGTGCTGCCTGGTGTAGGATGCCCCTGTGGCATGTGAGTGCAATCAATTTGGCTAATATTGGAGCAGTTTCAACAAAATTTATGGTCATGTGGTTCTCACTATACTGTAAGCTCTATAGTAAATGCATATGAAAAAAGTGTGAATTTTTACTTTTAAATAATTACTTACTCAAAAAAAAAATGCTGATCCAGTGCGAATCCTGGATGCTAAAGTGCCAAGCCACAAGAACAACATTGCCAGGAAGATCCACCTGTTTTAACAGGTGTTTGTTTGTTTGATTTGATTCTTTACGTCCCATCTTCTATATTTCAGTTATGTAGTGACGGGTCTTCCTAGGTTGAACCAGTACTGATCAGTACTAATCTAGGATTAATGTGTCTTGTTCAATGACACAACGCAGTGTAGTTGCAGAACTGCGACTTTAAATTTGTTTATCTTTGACTTTATTTAAAGTCGCAGGTAATTGCCTCGTTTATTCAATCGCTTACAAATTGTTTTTGTTTTGTTTTTCCGTGTCACTGGCATCAGTAAAGGTCAACTTCCGGCGGTCTAACCTTAAGTCCGAATGGAAACAGTTTTCGCGAAAAAAATCGTTTTCGCGAAAACTTTCATAGGCTGAAATTTCTTGTGTACAGAATTTTCAACATATCATAAAAAGCTATATCAACGTTTTTTTGTCCTCATTTATTTTACAGAAGTCCAATGGTTATTCAAAAGAAAACTAATTTTCCAAGGTTCAAGAGTGGGGTCCAACATTTTCCAGGGGAGGGACCTGGAGGGTGGTCCAACTTTTTCGAGGTGGTGGGGGGGGGGGGGGGGTAGGGTCCAATTGGCAATACCTATAGAAACCCTTTCTTTCTTTCTTCCATTACGTCTTAACCCCCTTGGGGACATCAGACGGGTATTCAGGAATACCAAGTTCTGAGGGGGTTAGTTGAAACAAAGTGATAGAAAAGGTGGTAAGATGAGTTTGTACAGTGCAAGAAGAAGTGTTAGTTTAGATAAAACCAGGGGTTGGTATTTAGGGGACATATGGATCACTCGGCAGACAGCACTGCTAAACTTTGCCAGGGTGGGAAGGGTACGTATGTTGGCAGGGAGGGCATTCCAATGGATGATAGTTCTGGGAAAGAATGTGAACCTGTAATAGTCTTTGAGAGTCTGGATATGTCTGTATGCCAGTGAAGGAATGTGTCTTGATGCTCTGGTGTTTCAAACAAGATAAAGTGATGCAGGGATAACTACGCAGTCGTATGTGACCTTATACATTATCATGAGTCAGCTATCAATGCAACGTTGGTCTAAGGGGCCCCAGTTTAGGTCCTTCAGCATAGCAGTGACACTAGAGGTGTATCTGCAGTCTCTTGTAGCCCACCTTGCAGCCCTTCTTTGGACTGCTTCCACTTTATTTACATCTGTAGTGGTGTAAGAATACCATACTGTTGAAGTGTACTCCAACTGAGGCCTTACAAGAGTTTTGTAAGCGACTGATTTTAGGGCCTTGCTATGGACCCAGATATTTCTTTTAAGGAAGCTAAAAGTTTGGTTTGCCTTTCTTGAGGTAATATCGATATGTTTGGTCAATGAGAGGTCGTCTTCAATTGTGACCCCTAAGTATTTTGCTGTGGAAACACTTTCCATTTCTACATTATGTAGAATGTACTTAGTGTTTAAGGGTTTTGCCCTTTTTGTGATTTGGAGGACCTGGCATTTAGAAGGGTTAAATTGCATATCCCACATCTTTTCCCATTGTTCCAGGCATGCTAGGTCTGTTTGTAGACCTCGCTTTCTGTAGTTGAGCTGATTGAAAGGTACAAAGCGGTGTCATCTGCAAAAAGTCTTACTCTGGATTTGTCCTGCTCAGGCAGGTCATTTATGTATGCAAGGAAGAGAATTGGGCCAAGAACTGAGCCCTGCGGGACGCCAGAGGAGATTGAGATTTTATCTGAATTTATTCCATTAATTACAGCTGCCTGTTTTCGATTGTCCAAAAAGTCTTTTATCTTAAGAGTGTCTCTCCTGATACCATAATGGTGTAGTTTAAGGAGGATTTTTTCATGGGCAACTTTATCAAAAGCTTTACTAAAGTCCAGAAGAATTAGACCAGTCTGCTTGCCAATCTGCATGTTTTCATATAGTTCATCAATTTACATTGTGTCTCGCAAGATTTCTTTTCTAAAAAGCCATGCTGCATTTCATAAAATATGCCCAGTTCAGTAAAGTGTTTAGCCAGGCTAGAAGCAACACTATGCTCAAAAATTTTACACAGGACAAAAGTCTGTGAGATTGGCCTGTAGTTGGATGGCTCAGATTCTTCGCCTTTTTTTGTAAATTGGGGAAACATTTGCTTCTTTCCAAATGTCTGTTATTTTTCAAGAATCAATCGATCTCTGGAAAATAAGCTGCAGGATGGGCGCTAATTCCTTATGTAATGTTTGTTGGACAATGGGTTTGAATTTGTCTGGTCCTGCAGCCTTGCGTGGGTTCAAGCATACAAATAGCATGTCAATGCCTCCAGCAGATATGCTTATATCAGGCATTTTTGGGTGGAAACTGGGCTGGAATGGTAGGTTGGCCCTAGCGTCGTGACATTACCCATATAACTTGTGATTTTTGCAGGGTTGGGGGTTCGAATGATCTGCCCCTTTTGAGACTGACGCTACTCTAACTTAATTACTTTATGAAAGTGGAATCCATTTTCAATATAACATGCTTCAATGATGTAAAGGTTTGGGTAGAACAATCAGTTTTTAATTAATATTCTAATTTATATGTACATGTATATATATGTATATATAAATCAGAAACGTTTAATAAAATATAAAACAAATCAATAAACACAGGACTCTTACCAGAAAAAGCAAGATACACAAGGTTAGGATAGACTAAAAAGCCCCTTCAAATTTGCTTAATGTGATTCTAATTTCATCCTCTCAACAGGCCGAATTTTTAAGGCCCATCTCTGTGAAAGCTGCAGCACACAGCACACCACCCTAACACCCTTGAAAAAAGGACAGTCTATGAAATGTATTGTTTAACGAATAGATAAGATATTAAACACTCAGAAATTCAAACTGTTTCTAGATTTAGCCTCTATAGTTGTAATTTGCAGTTGATAACCTGTTCACAGTTTGTAAGGTGAAACTTTTTATTACATTTCAATGGGTGAGATTATGTGTGAGGCATTTTCTGGTCATTTATAATTGACCAGCTTTACTTTTTCCATTATCTTCTGGACTCACTCTCATTCACATCAGACCATGATCAAGCTTCTTCAATAGAACGTTTAGAAACATGCAGTTTGACCGTTTTGTTCCTGATATTTTAATCATTGCTGCAGACACACTTAACCATGTTTAATGTACTGTGGTCACAAACTGTTATAACTGGTTAAAACTGATTAAAACTGCAAATATTGCGCCATTCACTTAACTAGTGGTGTCTCACTATGATTTGCAGCCGTTACAAAAAGAGTCTAAAACCACAATGGAAATAAGAGAAACCACTTTCTCTTTTTGGTGTTATCCTTGGTATTGGTTAGCAAGCCATGGAACATTGCAATTTGTGTATTTGAAATGTATATTTTATGTGTATATTTAACATCACTTTGTGCTGTTTTATTTAATTGCTAAGCTGTGATACTGGAATAAATAAATCAATCAAATTGAGCATTAGCAGTTGAGCCTGTACAGGCTTGATCCCTTAAACAACAACATATGACACGTGCATACGCTGTACTCTATGGGATTGCAGGATAAAGTAACAATTTCTAAATTAGCGTATGGTTCTTTAATATAATGAACAGGGGGTGGTGGCCTTCCCTGCATAGGTTACTTCCTTCCCTGCACAAGTAACTTCCAGTTAACATTATTATCTGATTGCAATTGTTGGCCCACTGAGCAATGAATCAAAAACGACAGAGCCAGCACCTTGGCATGGAAAACAACCATATGCATTGGATAGATAGACAGAGAGATAGGGTATGGTGGTTGATAGTTATCGAAGGTACGAGGATGGGAAGGAGGTTGGGAAGGAGGGTGGTAGTGATATTTTATCTGCGCATCCTGCATCTTTTACTCATAATTTTGTCTCTGGGATGCAAAGTTTTTATTTCAGCAAGTCGAAGGGTGCAATGGTATTGCAAACTTATAATGAAAAAATAGTGTTCTGGACTCATAAGTTTGCAGCTGGGACTCATTGATATAAGAAACAGCGAGTCCCAGGACCCATAAGCCCAAAATTGTAAATGAATCACTGTGGTGGTATTCAGCGGTTGGTAGGGGAATAGGGGACAGGCACGCAAAGGCAGGTAGGTAGGTTAACACCATGACAGATGATAATTCCCATCATATAAGTTGGTCTTCAACACACAAGAATTACTTTGACTAATGTTCTTAAGCTGGTAATAAGTTGTTATTGCTTGTATGGTATGATTAGCTGGATGTCTAGTTACAACGTGACAGGTATATTCTGCCCAGACAATTTGGGCCAACAGAAGTCAAAAAGGGCCATTAAAAGGTTTATCCGTTAATCAAGGTCGTCAGGATGGTAATAAATGGTAAGAAATGGTGAGAAGAAATGCTTTTAACATAAATACTCGACTTACGGTTGAAATTGAAACCTTATTAAAGATGAAATATGTCTTAAAAAGTATTTACAACGTAGTACACTCTTAACTTAATGTTAGGCATTAACAAACAGACGTGCATGAAAGTATAACAAAACAAGACAGAAATAACCTAAATGATCCACAAAAGAAGCACCGCCTTGGAACGGTCAGTAAAATTATTTTACTGTAGGGCTTAAACTGGTTAAATGGTGCACCAACCTCACCCTTAGTTTCAGATGTGGATCAACACACATAGATGTTTGGTTTGCATGAAAGACCCCTAACTTATCAATGCACCATCTCCTAGAACTTATAAAAAGGCGATAAAGCAAAGATTAGGACTGAAACAGTAAATAAAACTGAATACCGGAGCAAAAGAAACCCAACAGGTAAACCCTGGTGGGCCTGACAACAATTATTCTATTCTATTCTACAATGTGTGTTCCCTTCAGCTTATAGACATACCTAAAATAATTATCACGTGGGAGCCGGATTGAAAAGGTAAATAAACAAGCAAATGATTTTAATTTTACAGTTCTAATTAATTAACAACGACCTGTCAGTGACAAAATTTAGAAGTAATATTCAGAAAACACATTTAGTTCACATGAGCAATAAGGCTTGAGAGATAAAAACAATTGGAATTATGGTTTTGGACCAAATTTGGAGCGGTTTGCATCCATGCAAACATTGGGATTCAGTTAGCAAGCCTAAACTTCAGGGCTGTAAATGATAACATAAAATAAAAATCCATCATACAGCCCTGAATTCAGTGCTAAACGCAGTGACGCCCCGCGGCCCCTCGGTCTCGAGTCGACCACTCTACCACTGAGCCTTTAAAAGGTGTAAACGTGGAAAGGAAAAACGGAACGCTTACTAATTGAAATTACCTGTTTGTCGAACACACGTTTCCTGCAATCTCCAGGAATAAGCTGATGACGTATCTATTATTTTTCTTGGACAAAGAAAAACAAATCGATATTTGTAAGCGACAACTCTTATAAATACTACAACTCTGATATCTGCATCTGCCAATCTGGGGTCACTAACTCGTTAAGCTTACTGGCCCTAACGATTAGCGAATTTTGGCCAAAAAATTAACGGTTAGAGAATTTTAGGGGTCAATTTTACCGAATAGCGGAATGAGAGGTGCTAGTGATTAGAGAATTTCGGTCTAAAATATCATGATTAGCCATTTTTGGGTGAATAAATAATTCGCTTTTTACTTTCTTTCTTTCTTTCTATGATTACAGGCTCGACCGCATGCGACCAAATTAGGGTCATTTTGTGAGTGCGAATTTTGAATTTTGAAGAAAAAACAAAACAAAAAAGCAGAAACAAAAGAAAACAAACTCTTTCGGCTGTGTTTTGACTAATTGAGGAGTGCCCTAAATTCCTCAGTAGTCTGGGAATTGACCACAGTACGAGAAAGACCATTCCACTGTGGAATAGTTCGGGGGAACAATATTGGGCACTGCGTGATACCCTGGTAGTTTTCAAACTGTGAGCAGGGGTCAGGTACTTGTCTTTTTTTCTATGGACACAGCACCAGAATGTATCTTATGAAAGAGAAGCAGGGAGGACCGATCCCTACGGGCCTCAAGAGATGGCCACTCAAGCTCATCAAGCATCTCGCCGACACCACTTGTCCTACTTGCATTTCGCCATCTCCTGCAGGTCCAGCGGGCTGCTGTCCTCTGAACTTTCTCTACCTGGTTAACCTGAAGTTTCGAGTAAGGGCTCCAAATGGGTGCTGCATACTCTAGTTTAGGCCGAACCAAAGTTTTACAGTAAACAGTTACTGATTATTGATTTTTGGGGCTACTTTTTACTGATTACTGATTTTGGGCCTAAGTTTTACTGATTACTGATTTTGGGGCATATGTTTGTTTTTACTGATAACGATTTTTGGGCCTGTATTTTACTATTTAGCGATTTTTTGGGCCCACATTTTACTGAATAGCGATTTCAGAGGTACCCCATTGAGACCCTCACTTAAGACTAACTTAAGTTCACCTTAACGGTCATAAGACATAAGACAAATTTTATTTAAAGTCGGAGAGTATAAACAGTATAAACACTAAGTCGTACTCACCTTAATTTATGGCGATAACGTTTAAAACTTAAATGATCATCGTAAAAGGTAGTAAGGGTGCAACGATCAGGAATCGCTACAATCAAGTACCACACCTGACATAGGATACCAATGTGAAAGTGCAAACTCACATCTAGACACCACAAACGAGAGCCAAGAGGACGGTCCTTTCCCAGCAGGTGACCACAAGGCATAGATAAACAGACGTGCACGAAAGCATAACAAACACAAGACAGAAAAACATAAATGGTCCACAAAAGAAGTACCTGTAGTCAGAGATGGGGATCTGACAGAAATTTAAACTCACCCATGATTTTATGTATGTTCTGGGTACCTACAAGAATGAGGAAGATCCAATAAAAAATGAAGGCGCTAGAGTGGTCACAACATTATCATTTTAAGACGCTCAAGGGCAGCTAACTCCACAACAGGTGATTGAATATGACAGAAATTCAAACTCAATCAAGCTTTTATGGTTGTCCTTGATAGCTGCAAGAATGAATAAGATCCATCCAAAATGCCATCTCCCATTATAAGTCTATTTGGATTTTTTTAGACGCTCAAGGGCAGCTAACTCCGCTGTCCGAAGTCTTCTCTGGTAGAATTTCAAACCCATCTGAGACTTTATGGCTGTCCTTGTTACCTGCAAGAATGAAGAAGATCCAGTCAAAGATTAAAGCGCTAGAGTGGTCACAACATTATTCATCGATTTTTCAGATGCTCAAGGGCAGCTAACTCAATAGTCGGTGATGAGATCTTAACGAAATTCAAACACGCCCAAGCTTTTATTGTTGTCTTTGAAACCTGCATATATGAAGAAGATCCATCCAAAAATGAAGGCACTAGAGTGGTTACAACATTTCTTCCTTTATAAGTCTATGTGGCTTTTTCCAGACGCTCAATGGCAGCTTACTCCACAGTCCGAGGTCTGATCTGGCCGAATTTCGAACTCATCCGAAACTGTATGATTGTCCTTGTTACTTGCAAGAATGAAGAAGATCCAATCAAAAATTAAGGCGCTACAGTGGTCACAACATTATTCATTGATTTTTCAGATGCTCAAGGGCAGCTAACTCCGAAGTCGGCGATGGAATCCTGCCAAAATTCAAATTTGTCCAAGCTTTTATTATCGTCCTTGTTACCTGCAAGAATGAAGAAGACCCACCCAAAAATGAAGACACTAGAGTGGTTACAACATTTCTTCCATTATAAGTCTATGGGCTAGACGCTCAAGAGCAGCTAACTCCTAAGTCCCTGGTCGGATCTTGCCGAATTTCGAACCGATCCGAGAGTTTATAGCTGTCCTCCTTACCTGCAAGAATAAAGAAGAACCAATCAAAAATGAAGGAGCTAGAGTGGTCACAAGACTTTCCCCATTACAACCCTATGGGAGCAATCTGTTGCTACTATGGACACCAGAGTTCTAATCCCATCTGGCCCTTAACCTAATGCAACCAATCCCCCACCCCAATGATGCTCCAGATAAAATTTGATTACGATCAGCCGGCTGGTCTCAGAGGTATTCATGTTTGAAAGTGTGGACCCGCACATGCCGGCTCGAGTCCCATCCTTTAAGCTCATCACGAGCCTTCGGCTCCGGTGAGCTAAAAGACCAGTTGGGTCTGGATCACCCTTCCCCTGGCAAAAATTCCTGGGTCCGTAAATGTAGGTATGTAGCAGATAAACATGCATGATGTGTATCTGTATTGGATCCAGAGGTGGTTTTACCAACCCCCTCCCAGCCTCCTTTGGCTCAGGTGAGCTAAAAAGCAAGATAACACTTTTTAAAGGTGTCCTAGATTTTGACCTCCAGCCTCACCCAGGGAAAGGGACGCTGGAGTCATGATGTGAATGCCAACCCTCCAGGGTAACAATATAATGGTCCAAATATGAATGGTTACTGAAATATACATCACTTGAGAAACTTTAACCAAACATTGTCATACTTTTAAAGGTGTCCCAGATTTTGATCTCTAACCCCATCCAGGGGCAAGGACCCTGAGGTCTGAAGTCATGATATCAATGCCAACCCTCCAGGGTTTTATGGTCCAAATATGAACATGACGAAGTCGTCAAATTTATATCCCCCGACGAAGGGTTATTTTAGAGAAACATGAAAATAACAAAAAAATAAATCCCAGTTATCTAAACCCTAGGTTTGCCTTTGGTATCATTCAGATCATAACAAATGCCTGTCAAGTATGTTTTAGTGCTTATGCTTAGTTTAATAAAAAAAAACAATTCTTGCATCTGCACAATTTCAATATCTGACCTTTCAACCCAACCACAGAGGTCAAGGGTGTGTGTAAATTCAAAGTGTTAGCTTGCATGTTGGTCTACACTTCTCTCACTTTAATTTGATATGCAACAGGTCACTTTCAGAAAAGAAAAATACTTTTCGACCCCACCTAAGGGGTCAAGAGTGTGTGTGAGGACAGCATATTTGCTTTCATAATGCTCTGTGCTCAATTCCCTTTAATTTGATATGCAACATCACTTCTTTCAGACAAAGATATGGTTTGAGGTGTTGTGTCCTTGGACAAAATATTTGCTACCATGTTGCTGCATGCGTCTTTAGCTTTAATTTGATATGCAACATGATCATATCTTGAAAAGGTTCACTTTTGGCCTCTGACCTACACCCTAAGTCAACCTCAGGGTATTGGACCCAGGCCTTCAAACTAATATCCTGTTTGATATGTTTCATATCTATTGCTCCTCTGCCTGCATGCAAAATTTTAGAAAAAAAGTATTAATAACTGCCTTAGTTATTGCAAAATTTATATCTTTGACCCCGTTGGTTGGGTAAAATTTTGACACTGCCATGCTTATCTACAGGCACTTGGCTATCATGGTCTATAGTAAGAAGTTGTTAAATATAATAGCTTTGAGGAAATGTGAAGATCATTACACAAAAAGCTAATATATGTGTTGCCTTATAATTGCCTATACTAAGACAAGGGCAATAACTCAAGTGTTAAGGGGTCGATTTTGACGAAACTTATAGGATATAGAGAGTCCATGGTACTTATCATTTATTCCAAATATGCATCTAATCTGACTAGTAGGTACTGAGATATGGTTCCGGACAGCCAAAAAAGTGTGACAGACGGATGAAATGGACGGACCGACCGACGGGATGCAGGGACAATGCCAAAATCGGGGATAATAATTTCTGATACATGTATGTGGTTACTGAGATATTAGCCACATGAGGAACTTTTAACCAAAACTTTGTTGTACTTTTTAATTGTGTCCTATATTTCGATCTATAGCCCCACCCAGGGGCAAGGACCCTGTGGTCTGATGTCATGATGTGAATGCCAACCCTCCAGGATAACTATGGTCCAAATATGAATGCTATCAGTGGTTACTGAGATATACACCACTGGAGAAACTTTAACCAAAACTTTGTCATTATGGAAGTACGAGAACGGAAAGACTAAAACTATATACCCCTCGGCATAAATACTGGGGATATAAATTTGGTGGTTCTGTTAATTAATGGAAAGTACTGTCGTGCCAACCAAGAGTGACAGTGACATCTGTTTGTTTACATTTTTTCAGTGAAACATTAACTTGTACACTCCACCTGCCCTAACACGAATCAATAGATCACATGTGTATTAATCCTATCCTGTGGATAGGATTAATACACAAGTAATCTATCGATTCTAAGTCCCTGATAACTTTGTACACAAAACATGATGTCACTGTCACTCTTGGCTGGTAGGACAGTAAGTATAAAAGCAAATGATCTGAATAGATATTTTAATAAATAAACAAGTAATTCAGCACATTCTGCTTTTCATGCACTCTGAATATGAGCTGTGACATGTGATTTCCAACAATGTGGCATTTTGACAAATGTAGACTCAGACGAGCCTGTGCAGCCTCCTTTTAAGCTTAGAAACTCCAAATGATGTTCAGTCAGTAGCTTAACACTTATAGAATAATCAAGAAACTAGCAAAGGCTCTGGTCAGACTGCGCATATGCGCAGGTTGGTCTGAGGCTTTGCTGGTCGCACATACCACATTGTTGGAAATCTCAGTCGCCGCTCAGATATATTTTAATAAATACATGGAGGATCTTACATGAGTGCTCATATATTATTTATAAACAAGTTTGGGAAAGGAGATAAAATATGAGGCTTGCCAAGCATTTTATCACTTTTTGGCAAGAAATTCAATAAATTCAATAATACAGTAGCACAAATGTTAGATTCTATTTATCACATGACATTAAAATTACTTTGGGATCACATTTTTGGCGTGGAAACATATATTGATATTGTCATTATGTATGCAACATCATTATGGACATCACTAAATAATGTTAGCAATATGTAAACCACTTGTGGTTTAATGATTTAAATACAGTAAAACCTGTCTTAAGCAGCCACTCAAAAAGAAGACCAAAAATTGGTTTCAAGACCGATTATCTTTTAATACTTTCGACCTTCATTAAGTACCCATTTGTCTTCAAGACCTTTGTTTTGTCTATTTTTGAGTGGCTGCTTAAGATATGTTATATAGTACTTGGTGCTATATCATTCCCAGACGCGACTTCATATTCAGCACATTTTGCTTTACATTCACACTGACTAAATATTTAAATAAATACACAAGTAGTTCAGCACATTTTAATTTACATGCACAATCACCCCTGCAAACTGCGTTCACATAATTGAGCCGCGTCATGAGATTTCAAACAATGTGGTATTTTGACAAATGTAGACACATACAAGCATGCACAGCCTCCTGGTAAGCTTAAAAACTCCATATGCTGTTTGGTCAGTAGCTTAACAATCATAAAATTCTCAAGCAACTAGCAAAGGCTCTGATCAGACTGCGCGTATGCTCAGGCTGGTCTGAGCCTTTGCTGGTCGCACATACCACATTTTTGGAAATCTCATGTCGTGTCTCATATCAGTATCATCTTAACAGGGTAAAATAACATCCTTGACTCATATATGCCGAATGGAATTACCTTTTTTTTTATTTATTGGAAGAGTTCATTTTCAACTTAAGGGGTGACATGTATGTTTTTTACTTTGTCAATTTATTCCAGTAAGGAAACAATGGAGAGTTAGATCAAACATAGCTTTCTGGAGTCTGATCTTGATCTCCATTGTTTTCCTATGTCACCCAAAGGAGACACCAGGCATACAAAGAAAGGTAGAGCATAGGAACTACAGTAAATCTTGTATTACGGTAAATTTTCTAAAGTTTTGAACACTTTTCTCCTTCTGTTCTCAAATAAAATGTTGGTTTTCAGGGCTGAAATTCACAAAATGCTTGTCGGAATCGCAAACAGGGAAGACCCTGATCAGACTGCTTTTTCAAAAACAGTCTGATCGCAAGGTCGGCCCTGTTCGTCCAGACTGTTTTGTTAAGTAATTTTTATTTGTAATTTTAGAACATGTATGGTAGTTCGTACACTTGAATAGTTCATTCACCTGGGCATGACGTTAAAGTGCATCCCCCACCTCTAGGTTAAGAGGATGCCACAGCCTTGGTGGCAGAGCTAGATGGCAGTCATCTACACATCAATAATTTGGCAACCTGGAAAATATAATGGAAAATGGAGCATTTGCTCTTTTGGAGCAAATGCTCCATTTCCCATAATATTTTCAAAAGTATTCAAAACTTAACTTATTTTTTTTTGAATTTTGTCCATGTTGTCTAAAAATAGAAAATGATGTCATGATCCAAAAATAGCCTAAAGAGTAAAGGGTTAAATCATCTTGAAGAGAGTGAGAAGATTTTAACAGGTAATCAGGCAAAAAAGGGGTTTGGTGAAGAAATAAGAATCTATGATTTTAGATACCATCTTATTTGGAGACCTGTTGAATTAACCCTTTTTTGATGGGTATATTTTCTATTAGTTTGAAACAATACACTTTGGGTAATCCAATTTCATATTTTGAACCATGTGCATTAACATTTGTAGAATCAGGCCTCCAGATTAGAGTGCATTCACATTTGTTTTGGGGTCTTACTATGATGGTTCACAACATATGTTTGGTTAAGAAATAAGAAATCTATTTTTTGAATATACACTCATATCTGCAGGCCTGGTTCTAAATCATGCAGGGGTGAGAACAGTCAGACATTCTCAATCCAGAAAACATGTCGGTTGAATCCTGAAAGGAGCCATACAGATTTTTAGATCACTTATTAAAAGCTTAAATTAACACAATACCAATAGAAAGCACTCAGTTTATGCTTCATCTATGGTAAAATCAATTCATCAATGTTAAAACTAAATGTCAACCAAATTTACATTGACATTATACACATCATTTGCCAGTGCTCAATCAGGAAATCCTGATCAATCCAGAACTTTCTCATCCCTCCTTCACCTACATCCATATTTTATTAAATGTATGCAAGAAGTGAAGGCTCTGGCAGGTCTGCACAGATGTGCACACACTGCTTGCAGAATACAGATGCCGTAAGTCCTAAAATAGCAAATAAGTATGATCAGGAAAACTGCAAACCTGTGGCACCGCAAGGAAGAGCCACACAACAATCGAGAGACACCAGGAAGTGAAACTAAGCAAAGCAACCAGCTTTCCCTTCCTCATCAAGATGAATGCAAAGATAGAATGGACACAAAGTAACGCACAACAAAACAGAGGACAATTACAGAATCCCACAATGTGAGAAACAATCAACAATGAAAAAGCTTGTGTGCTGGCCAACTTTTTTCTCAAGTAGCAGGTTAAAACTTTGAATATACTTAATTCATCACAAATGCAGCATTTCCTCAGGGTCTACACTGTTTGTTAAGGCAAAAAAATCTTCAGACAATTTTTTTTTAAATATATAATTTGACATCCCTAGATAGTCTGCCGCCTTTAATTTCTACGAGGACTCCTGATGGCATTTTTTGTTAATGCTCGGCATCCAGGCTAGAATGATTCCTTGGACTATTACAAACAATATAGGGGTGGATGCCAAGCGTGATTTTTTTTATTTAAGGTCACGATGAGGTCAAAGGTCAAGTTAGTGCAATTATGCAGAAAAATGGCATGTAAATACAGTAAATTATTTTCTTCATCACAAAATGCTAACAGTATGAACAAAAAACAGATGCAAACGAATGAAGAATAATAAAGAGGCTTGACACAGCCTCTTAATTGACTTTTGCCAAAAATACCGTATTTATGATAATAAACATTCAGGATCAATACAAAATTTAAGAACTATATAGTCTGGGGCTAATTTAGCTTATCTTGAAACCCCTAGGACAATTTTTCTTTGGTGCCAAATTGTTCATTACGACCACCTAAATGCAAAAAAAAAGTCTCAAATGTACCTGTCTGGGCTGTGTTATAATGCATGGTTTCCATGGCAACACATAATATGATTCAAGATGGGGATGTGCCTACAAAACTACTGATCATATCTCAGCTGCTACTTGTCCTAGACATCTGAACATGGTTTCATATTAAAGCTGAGACAGTAGCCTTTCATCAATTGTCCCTTATGCAAATAATCTAATTTATCTACTTTGCACAAATATTTATGAAAGCATTAAAACTATGATCCAGGAATGGGGGTGTACCTACAAAATCAATAATATCCCAGTTGCTACTTACCAAAGCCTACAAAAATTGGTACCGAATTAAAGCCTAGACATTGGCCTTTTATCCATTTGTCGCATATATATTCAAATCATATGACATACATTACATAATTTGCGTTTGCATGAATATTAATTGAAAATGTTAAAAGATAAGGAAAATCATTAAAACATAAATAAGCTGATTGCATCCCCATATTATTATTAATGCATGTTGTTATGCCATCAGTAATACAATTTGACAAGTCCATTTTTCCAATGGTCCTTTTTGAAAATGTTCTCATTTGCACATCCATGAATATATGTGTAAATTTATAGAATGAGAGAAAATCATGTAAAACTATAAACCTGGGGGTGAGGGGAGAGGGTGTGGTAATTAGGCACAGGATTAGACCTACCTTGCACCCTAGGACATTTTCTCATGTATGCCAACCTACTTAGAGGGACAGCCTTAATGAAAATATATTGTCCAAAAATAACCCATTTTGGAAATTACATGGTTTCCATGGAAACCCATTATGCAATTATGAAGAATAGGGGTGTTTGGAGATCCTAATGAGCAATTTGGCACCCATGAAAAATTGTCATAGACTAACTCTATATATGTAAATTGTATGAAACATGACCCTATAGATTTGATATATATTTTTATGTTATCCAAGGCACTTCTAATTCACATCTGCATTGTATTTATTTGGTGTATGACTTCATTTACCACAATCCTAGCTTCGAATAAGTGCCTTAGATATGTTTATAACTTGAGACACCTATTTGCAGGTAACCTAGGTCTCTACGGGTGGGATAGTGAAAAATTCCACTGATTCAGCATATTCAACTGCCTCCAGGACAACTTGTAGGCCTACAAGATAGGCACATCCCACTGCATCGTATGCGCATTCTATCATCCAGATCTCACTAGCCTTTAACAATTTTATCTGGCGGTGCTGCATTTTTTGCAGCCACAAGTGGTGAGCTCCATGCAAGCCGGACGCACAGCTGACAATCTGTCTGTCTGTCCATCTGAACCCAAATTGTGTCCGGAGCATATCTGCTACGTAATTTTAGATAGGAATATCAAATTAGGTATGTGGCTACATATTTGGGTAGTGATGTGTCTCGTACTGTTTTGGGGTCTGTGACGTTGATCTTGAGCTCTGGCCTTAGTTATAGAAATAATGCCTGGAGCATATCTCCTATATTATTTGAGGTAGGAAGTGTGGATACACCTTGGGATCGCAGAGTGTTGCATACTGTTTTGGCGTCATTGTGACCTTGACTTTAAGCTTGTCCTCTGACCCAAGTCCTAGAAAAATTGTGTCCAGATCATATATATAAGAGATGAAAAAGTAAGTCAGTATGATCAGGAAATATCACAATTACACGCTGCAGTCCAAACCTAGGCACTGCTAGGAAAAGAGAGATTTCATAACACTAACAGTTGAAAGACACCAGGAAGACAATTAAAGTAAATCAACTAGCTCTCTCCTCACCTATATGCTAATGTCTTACACATAGATTATACCTGTTATGTTTCAAGTTCATTCACTGAGGTGTAACATAGCTACATACTGTATACATGTCATTGTAAATTGATGTTAAGCTACAGGTTTGTTCAAAAGTAGCTCCTAATGAGCTTTTATACTAAATTGTTTTTGAACATTTGACAGCCTCCCCCCCCCACCCCCCGTTTGACCAATCATGCCATTTTCATATGCTCTGTGTAATGTAAAAATTAGGATGAGCTTGGCACGGGGGAAAGCATTTCTAAAACATTTGTATTTCCAATATGTTGAATAGCAAAAACAAACAGAGTTTTCAACCCACAGTTCTAAATCGGTACTTGTCCAAATGAGATAATTCGAGGGCCGAACCTACTATCCTTTCCATGGAAAAATATCATTTTCTTTGAAACTTTTTTCTGGCTATTTTTTATGGGCAATTCTTCATTAAGACTGTCTGATGTCCTTTGGTGACATCATACACCAGATCTTGTAACAGACTTAAATTGAGGGCTCTGTCATAATAATAAAAAAGTGAGTATGATCAGGAAATACCACAATCACACACTGCAGACCACCCACAGCACCGTGAGGAAGAGCCAAAGAACATTTATAGTTACAATACATCTGTAAGACAATAATAGCAAAGCAACCAGTTTTTTCGTTCTATTCAAGATGATTGCAAAACTAGAATGGACACAAAGCAATGCATAACAAAACAAAGACAAACACAGAACACCCACAAACAATGGGAAGTCCATTAAACAATAGATCAACAACAGCAGAATTGTAGTCCTACAAGATAGGCACATTCCACTGCATCGTATGCGCATTCTATCATCTAGATCGCATTAGTCCTCAACATTTACATATGGCGGTTCTGCACTTTTTTGCACCGGGAGGCTTAAATGCATTTTACTGGCGCCAAATCTTCGCCCTAGATTCTGATGTTGTTAAAACACAAAATTTTTTGGTTCGCATGGAGGCTTCCTAACTAATGCAATGTCTCGTCACAGAGAAACAATAAAATCAAATTAACACACTATGATGATACAAAGAAAATGACTCATGACTCACAGATAGTCAGAGCTAAAGAAAATCTCAAGTTGAGCTACGGTGAGCCCAGCCAATGACAAGCATCAAGCACTAACCAACAGATTAAAGCTTTACGTCAGGGCCGTCATTAAGTCTGAGGCCTGACCCACTGTCCTGCAATTAAAGAGGAAACCATAGCTATTAAAAGTGATTGGGTTCACAACCAGGCATGCTGGCTGTCATATTCAGAGGAACTTTATGAAGAATCAACTTTATGGGGCCTTTGCTAAAGTTTTGGGGACGGCATTGTCAGACTAATCAACCGGATTAATTAGAGACCAAGATGCGTTCTTACATCATAAATGAATGAGTGTCATCTTGATAAATATATCTGTGGTATTTCAAATTCGGGGGCTTCTTCTGTAATTTGCAGGTGAATGTATTTTTCCCAGACACCTCTTATCATTCACATGACCAAGAGCCAATCTGTGCCCAGAATTGTGAAGAGTTCGCCCCCAATCATTTAGTTTTTGTCACAATAAAACAGCATTTAAATGTACTGAAGACACTATTACCAATCAACTGATACAATGTACAAGCATTCCTTGTGGGTGGGCCATAACTAAGGCATGACTGAAAATGCCGTTAAAAAAAGACTGTAAATATAAAAAATCTACTCCGCAATCATTGGGGGGGGTCTGTGAAAAGTATTTTTTTCTATCCCATAATAGCTAAAACATTCCACAAACTATTCTTGTCAACATTTCTATATCTGGCTTTTAGTTTTCAGCATATTAAACATAATTAGACTGATTTAGATAGCATACAGAGCAATGTAAAACAGCCTTATGAGGATTCTAATGCAAAAATGCAACTATTTGACCTTTGACCTTGCTGTGACCTAAATTCGAAGTTTCAGACGTGGCATCCACCCTGGGGCACTTTGTTATACCCCAAAGAATATTTCTAGCATGGATGCCGAGCATTAACAAAAAATGCCATCAAAACCATTTTCTAGGGGTCTTAGAAATTATAGGCTGCAGACTAAGATGTATACAATGGACCATCCCAAGTTTATTGTATCAAACCAGTAGGAAGAACCCATTATTATAAAAAGGGCTAACTCTTTGAGTGCTAGAACCAATTAAATCACTCAGATGCAATCATAATAGTACGAAATCAATCTGTTCCGAGAGGAGTAGTCTGATCAGGGACTATTTGCAGTGCCTGCTTCAACAAATAAGCCAGTTCATGATTATGATTAGGAATGGATATGCATATGTAGGCAGTAAAGGCTCAGATGAGCCTGCACTGAAACACAATATCAGCAGAGCATTCATTGTTCACACACATACCAAACATAGGTTAGATAAACAAAATTTCTATGCGTAAAATTGTAAATATTTTCTTACCCATGAGTTTTAACATATATTTTGGGTACTCAAAAGAACCGTCTCATTGAGTAGGTTCTTTCGAGTACCCACAACATTATGTTTTGGTTGAGAAATAAGAACAAGAAAAGATACGACAATGAACTGCCATATCAAAGACCTGACCTCATTGAAGTGATGGGAATCAAAAATAATTTGATATATATCATTGCATTTTCATACTAGTTAATATTATAAATGTGTAAGGGACATGTCTGATATGTTGTTGAAATTATGTAAAAGCTAATATAATGGTAGATGTACCAGTATTTGTGGTAGCTCCAGAAATCGTGGTAGCCATCATTTATCTACTCCTAGAAATTTTCGGATTACTTAGCAAAACGTTTGGACCCATTAAAATTTAATTTTTGAGAGAAAAAAATCAGTAGACAACAAACAAAATGCAATATGAGCAAGTACAGGTGATGATTTATTGATTTTTGAAGGGGATTGCAAAGGGGAGACAAGACTCCCACATTGCTAGGCTGGAGAGGAGGAGTTCAAAATGATACAATTCCATACATCAGTCTGAAGGTTTATAAGCAAATACCATATTTGTCCTAATATGTGAACATAATATAATCAAATTTCTAAACCATCTTATGAAAAGTGTCACTGTATATCCAGATCAGCTGGTCTCTGATGAAGCCAGGTGATATCAGAAGCCAGTTGATCAGGATCTACACTTTTTCATCCAAGCTATAATGCAAGGATTCTATTTCATCCAAACTTTAAGTCCTGGATTCTTTATCATCCAAGCTATAATTCCTGTATTCTTTTTCATCCATACTATATATCATCCATCTTATAATTCATGGATTCTTTTTCATTCAAACTAGAATTCATGGATTCATTATCATTCAAACTATTTATCGTCGTTCTTTTTCATTCATACTATAACTCAAGGATTCTTTTTCATTCAAACTTTAATTCAAGGATTCTTTTTCACCCATACTATTATTCAAGGATTCTTTTCCATTCAAACTATAATTCAAGGATTCATTTTCACCCATACTATAATTCAAGAATTCTATTTCATTCAAACTATAATTCAAGGATTCTTTTTCATTCAAACTCTAACTCAAGGATCTTTTTCACCCATACTATAATTCAAGGATCCTTTTTCACCCATACTATAATTCAAGGATTCCTTTTCACTCATACTATAATTCAAAGATTCTTTTTCACCCATATTATAATTCAATGATTCTTTTTCACCAATACTATAATTCAAGGATTCATTTTCATCTAAACTATTATTCAAGGTTTCTTTTCCATCCAAACTATTATTCGAGGATTCTTTATCATCTAAACTATCATCCATGGATTCTTTATCATCCAATCTATGATCCATGGATTCTTTATCATCCAACTTATCATCCATGGATTCTTTATCATCCAAACTACCAGTATAATTCATTGATTCCCCATCGTCCAAATTATAATTCAAGCACTCTTTTTCATCCAAACTAAAATTCAACAATGATTTATCATTCAAGCTATAATTCAACGAGTCTTCTCCTAAGCTTTGTTCATGCCTGGCTATGTGTCTCTTCAATGATGTTCCCTGGGTAAAAGAGGAACCACAGAGAGCACACACATACGGCTTCACCCCCTTATGAATTAGTTCATGTCTTTTCAACGTTGATTTATGCCCGAAACCTTTACCGCAAGTTTCACAAATAAACGGCCGTTCACCTGTATGAGTAACCATGTGAACTTGCAAATTTGACGTTCGCGAAAACGTTTTTTGACAAAAGCAGCATGTGTGCTTCTTCTTTTTTTCCAGTTTCAAATGTTCCGCAAAGATGGATTCATCCGAAGCACTATTTTCAGCAGCAATGCGAGAGCACTCGTCACATTGGTTCATCTGCGATGAACCAATGTGATGAGTGTTCGCGCATTGAGTCGATGTCTCCAAATCACTCGGCAACGTAAAGTTTTTTCCACAAGTATCGCAGTTACATTGCTTCTCTGTGAAATGACTCTCTACATGCCTGGCCATGGACGGCCGCTGCGTGAAAGATTTCCCGCACACCTCACAGCTGTACGGTTTCTCTCCGGTATGAACTCTCCGATGTCGCTTCAAATTTGACGCGTCCGTAAAGTCTTTGCCGCAAAGATCGCATACATGTGGCTTATTGCCGGTATGGGTATACATGTGCACCTTCAAGTTGGAATTTCTTTTAAAGCTTTTGAAACATATAGTACAGGTAAAAATCTTCTCTTTGGCTTGACCTTTAGCTTTTTCTATGGATCCTGTATGACCCAACTTTCCTGCCCTCTCCAACATTTGTTCTGTCTCAGAAATATTCTTTAGCATCTTTTTATTCTCTCTTACACGGACTATCATGTTATCTATCCCGACATCAAGACCTAACATGTTATCTATCTCTCCATCATGGCCTAACATGTTATCCATCTCTCCATCATGACCTAACATGTTATCCATCTCTATATTATTGGATAACATTCTATCATTGTTTCTCTCTCTAACAAGGCTTATGATTTTTTCTATCTCTTTGGAATAATCAAATGTTATGTCTTTGGTGCCTGTTTCTGTTGTAGAGGACTCATTTTCGAAAGCTTCATCTTCAATGTCTGCAATTGTTGTAGAAGACTCGTGATTGAATGTTTCGTCAGACATGCCTGCTACTGTTGTAGGAAACTTGTTATTGAATGTTTCGTCTTTCATATTTGCTACTGGTGTAGAAGACTCATAATTGAATGTTTCGTCTGACATGCCTGCTACTGTTGTTGGAAACTTGTGATCAAATGTTTCATCTTTCATGTTTGCTATTGGTGTAGAAGACTCATCATCAAGCATTTTGCCTACCATGTCTGTTTCTGTTGAAGAAGACTCATAAATATGGTCATCATTAGAACTAGCTTCTTCCTTGATAACAAAATCCATCTCCAATCATTCAAATGTCTTGGTTTTATTGTTCATATCTATTGCATGCTTCTGTTTGTATCAATTACCCGGGAAGAGATGTGTTAAATTTCCCTTTAGTTCTTCTTACGGCATTATTTCCTTCATTGATAACAAAATCCATCTCCAATCATTCAAATGTCTTGGTTCTATTGTTCATATCTATTGCATGCTTCTGTTTGCATCTAATATCCAGAAAGAGATGGTGTTCAATGTTCCCCTGGGTCTTCTTACGGCATAGCAGTGCTTCACTTGTTTTTGGAATACCATGGTTCATGCGTGGGTATGTAGAGTTTGGGGATAAATATCGCAAAATGGGAAGCTTGTTTACTCCTCATAGCCACAAAGCTTCATGCTGGTGTACATGTAAAGTCCTCATAGTGAGACCCTTTTGTAGGGTCTCCGACCTGTTAGCTGAAAGATGAAACAAAACTACATTCAGTACCCGCACTATGATTGTTCTAATACATAAATAGGAGAAAGTTAGGTCTCCAGATATGAGTGCGTAACTGAAATTTTTTCCTTAAACATGTATTTCCACCAAAACATATGTTGTGGGTACTCAAAAGAACCATCTCATTGAGACAGTTCTTTTGAGCACCCGCACCCGTTTAAATTGATGGGTAAAAAATTAATGACAATTTTACGCTCAAAAAGGTTTTTCATTTCCTCTTGCTTTCAAATTCTTTCTGTCATTAATACAGTGGTAGGTGAATTCATTGTACCTTATATCAGCGTTATGCCACTTGTTGGGCATCTGAAGCTGAGCTGTGACAGCTGTCTCCAGTGATCACGATGATCGAGAGAAAGACTTAAATACCATCAGCATTCTGGTAGCGGACAATTGCATTTTCAAAGACCAAAATTGTCAAATTGTTATGTGCCATTTTGACAAGATGACATAGAAAGAATATATGGATTGATTATTTAATGGATGGATGAGCTATTACTGTAGTGTAGCACTTCAAATGGAACACAGTTTTTCGTTTTAAAATTTTACGTAAAAGTTACTTCACACTGAAAGTTTGCATGAGCATAGAAATAGCAAAACCCTAACTAGATTTAAATTTTGACGGAGAATGATATCAATCTTAATGCTCTGATCATTGAAAATAAATGAAACATTGTCAATTATGCTGAATCTCTGATAAACATAAGACAAATTTAATTTAAAGGCGGAGAGTATAAACAGAAAATAACATTTAAATGTCTCATTGAGACGGTTCTTTTGAGTACCCACACCATATGTTTTGGCTGGAAAACAAGAAACTTAAGTATAAAATTTTGCAACAAAACAACTAACAGGTAGAACATTTCAACCAACAGAACAAAATGAAGATGAACAGGACCCACCGCTCCATGCATTTTATTTGGTTTTTGAAAACACCAAAACTGTTGATATCATGGAGATGTTGAGGAAGAGAATTCCAGATTTTGGCTGCTGTGGAGTGAACCTGGTTTAACTGTTCTAAACTGTAGAACTATGACTGTTTTATGGTACCTAAAATTATAAGAATTATTTTTTAAAGTTAACAAATCATTAAAATAAGCAGGAGACAAACATTCAAAATTTTAAAGGACTCCAAATCTATTGTCCTAAAACGTCTGACCTTCAGTGATGGAAGCTAAGATTTTATCAACAGCGACTCATAACTGGAGCTATAGTCACTGTAGATAAATCTCAAAGTCCTTTCTTGAATTTTTTCTATTTTCTTAGTGTTTACTTCACCACAGAAGTGCCAGGTACAAATGAAAGTGGACAATACATGTAGTTGAAGTTAGACAGAATGAAAGAGTGATAACAGTTCAGCTTTCCAAGTCTGCACAAGTGTTTGTCAATCTGTTTTAAGACATTTAACTGTTTTGATGCCCTTTTTGCATACATTTGAAACCTGAGCATTGAAATTTAGCTGAAAATCTATTGTCACTCCCAAGAGTTTAACATTTTCTTCACATTTAATAACATTGTTAAGATCACAGGGACCCATAAATAAAGCTTTTATCAAGCCTATATTGACTTTTTGGCCATTTTAGACTATAAAACACCTATACATGCCGGGTCCCTGTGGTTAAGATTGAAATCAATATCTTCAATTAATCAATTTTGTTTTTTCACCTACTGCTATAGCCTGAAATTGTTCCAGATTGGCCTTCATCTTGTTATTTAGACATCACCTAATCAGTAAAACACTATCCTCAGAAAGTTTACGAATGACATACTCCAGACTATTGTCTGAGCAGCAACACACACCAATATGCCGCTACATTTAAAACCACTGAAGCCTTGTTGTAATTTTTTTATGTAAGTAATTAAGTATATACATGTAGACTGCTTAAGTTCAATTGAAAGCCAGCGAATCGTTTCACTCAAGGTACTAGAAGGGAATTTGATAAGGCATAAAGCATTAAGGATGTTAAAATTCCACATCCTATCACAGCATTTATGAAAACATATGCAAACTTCATAAAATTATTTTTGATTAGGGTTTTTTGGTTTAAATATTTCACAAATTATATTTACAATCTGCATTTTAGATTAAATGTTATTGCTGAAAAACAGTGTTCGCGTTTACGCCGTAATAATATCTAAATACGCAACGAAAATCGTTGGTACGCAAAAAAAAGACAAGTAGCTTGCGTCCATGGAACGCAAGATCAGAAGCAGTCGACTTTCAACACATTTAAGCCAGCTCAATATTGAAGAGAGTTAAAACCCTTGAATATCGGTCTTTTGTACTTTGCAACGATTCAAAATCACAAAGAGACTGCTATAAATAGTATTCAGTTGTGGTTTTCCGACATCCATTGTTCATAGCAACTGTTGAAATCAGAACGAGGCTCAGCTATAAATAATGATTTACGGTTTTTCCAAAATCGATTTGCTGGGTAAAAATGGCATTTGTCTCGAGGAATCACACTAGAAACATTTAAATAACTTAATAAAGTGTATTCTGAAGCCAATACTATCACAATTCGATGTTTTATCCATTTAAAAATGCGTTCACAGACAGGTTCAGCGATTTTCAACAGGCACAAGTAAAATAATCTTGGTCTAGAGCGTCAAGTAAAGACTTTTTTAAAGTGAAAAAGTTTAATAGTCAAAGACTACATCACTGCTAAGTATGCTTCATTCTTGCTTTTTTAATTGATCATCAATCACTTAGTGTAAACTGAAACTGTTTGAGATTAAAGTTAATTTATAGTTTTAGCTAACTTCTCTGTGTTTAATATTGCAAAAAAATTAGGTTGGGAAACTTTCTGGGACTCAGTAAAATTTACATGGGACTCAACTTTTGTTGATGCCCTGGGTCCCAGGGACGCAATAGAAATCAAGCCTAAATCTAACACTGCTGAAAAACAGTGTTCCATTTAAAGGGCTACACTACAGTAATAATTGGCCTGGATGCGAGAAAATCTGACTTCGGGGGTTTGCGAACAACAAAGACGCAGACCAGCTCTGATCAGTGCTTTTGTTAGTAGCTTAATGAAAATTATCATATCTAGACTTGCTATGAGTGAAATTTCCATTTTTTAGCTAGTATCTGTCATACTATCTGTAGCTAAGCAGGTTGGTGAAACAGGTTTTCTTGCGTTGTGGCACAATAAGGCCTAATGTAAATGCATGGAAGTCAATAGTTGTTTGCACACTGCAGACGAGCAATTAGTGGGCCATAAAAGAAAATATATTAATTGGTTTTCACAGTTTAATTGGGTCTGCTAAATGTGTTTTTGCTGTATAAATTTCTGGCTCCGTTATTATTTTGATATTTACTTCAATTTGAAGGCTCTCATCACACAAACATCTATGTTTCTCTGGCATTGAAATTAACCTGAAAAATCACAATAGGTCCCAGCCAAATTGGTACGGCGAAGACGACTCCGGGGCGAACTGGACTTTGGCCGAAACAAAAAGTTTTCGAGCTTTATATTCTTAATTGACGAGTTTTTGAATGACTTAATACGGACATACTTCAGAAAATAAAAGTTCAATATCTGTCCCTAAATACTCACGGTTCAAAACACTAAATTAAGTACAAATTTCTTTTTTTTTTAATTTTCCTTTTTAATCACGATAGATAACTCTTTCAACATGTTCAAAACTGCAACTGCAAATCGATGGAAGTCAAAACGTCTCCAAGTCACAACGTCCCAAGTCAAAATGTCCCCATGTTTATTTTGCGAGGAAAACAATGATTCCTGGATTATGGCACAGTATGGATAAGGCTGCAGATGGCAGACCTGAAAGAGGTAAGATCTTCGGATAGGACAACCGAGGAAGGGAGGTTGTTCTACTGCACGATTGCTAAAGGGGAAATGAATATTTATAATATCTTGGTCAAGATCTGAACAAAGTGGAATCGTCATTCTAATTTGTCGATGGATGTAGGTTGGCAGTGGGATCTCAACTCAACCCTGTACATTATCTTATAGAACAGTATAAGACGTGCTTCAGCACACGTCTAGTCTTTGCAATGACCTCCATCCAAGGCTTTTATCATCTGCGTAACACTACGATATAAGATTATTAGCCATGGGAGACCCAGTGTGATGGTGCTTCCCTGCGTTGGACGGCTTCATTCTTGCTGATATTGGTCTGGGATTGGGGAGGCATAGGCCTACTCTATAGCTGAGGTCTTACTAGTGTTTGGTATGCTGCCTGACGCATGCCTTTATTATTTTACGTATGTTTCTACGCATCATACTTAAGTCCAGTGTCTTATTGGCTTTGGCGGTCACATTATGGATGTGCTGGTGAAATATCTCGGTCTTACTTTAGATGATCAATTAACTGGGGAGGCTATTGTTAACTCTATTGTTCAAAAAGTCAATGGTAGGCTTAAATTTCTTTATAGACAATGTAACTTTTTGGAGGAAAAACTTAGGAAATCCATATGTTCTGCACTTATCCAATGTCACATAGATTATGCATGCTCCTCGTGGTACTCGGGTTTGAACAAACAACTTAAGAAAAAACTTCAGATTTGTCAAAACAAAACAGTTCGGTTCATTAAAAATCTTGGCCCTAGATCTCATATTGGTTTCTTGGAACTTAATAGTCTTAATATGTTGAATGTGGATTTCAGGGTAAAACAACTTCGTCTGAGTCATGTGCATAAAATTTTCAATGGAACTGGCCCGTCGTATTTGTCTGAACAATTCATCAAAGTTTCCGATGTTCATCATCATTTCACCAGAGGTAGTACTGAAAACTTTATAGTACCTTTTGTCAATGGTGTTGCAGCAACAACTTTTTATTACAGTGGAATTAAAGATTGGAACTCTCTACCCTCGGATGTCAAACAAAAGTGCACTTTCAATGGTTTCAAATCTGCTGCAAGTCAATACCTTAGATCTCAACTGCAACTTATGGAATCTGATACCTATGCTTATTATTAATATGCACTTAGCATTTCAATTTTGCAACTTAGGTTTATGTCCCCTCCTCTCCTAACTGCTTCTTGGATCTAACAAACAGGACCCCATTGGAAATAAGCCTTAGGGCTTTCATGGGCTATCCTGGGTTATTTCAACACTCATACATTTTGCCTTTACATCATCATTCATTAAAATAACAAATTTTGTTTTCATTCATGTCTCGCACTCTTATTCGGGAGTGTGAGATATGAATGAGATATCAGTCATTTTCACCATTTATGTTTTGTGACTAGTCAAAAAGTGATCTCTTAATTTATAAAATGCATAATTGTGATATGTGATAACCTAGTTCACTGTGATAATCTTAATGTGATATTTGTGCCAGATCCATTCAAATTAATCTTAAATTATTCAAATTCATCTTAAATTATAAGTTTTAATAGCATCAGAGATTTATTTAACTTTTTTTATTTAAATTATTCCATATTTTAAAGTGCTAAAATGTGATATTTAATGTGCTATATGTTTTAATTTGCTGTTGTATATGTATGTATGTGTTGATTTTACCAAATAAACATCAATCAATCAATCAATCTGGTTCCAGCTTAGGTATTTGCTGATTTCCAGCCCAAGGTGTTTAGCATGTTACGTGTCTACTGCCTCTAAAACTTGGCCATGTAGACCATACTGGGCCTGGATGGGGTTCTAGGCCCTAGAAATATGCATGACTTGGCATTTGCTAGGGTTGAAGTGCATTTCCCGAGTCTTTGCTCATATATAGCCCATCAAGTATCGTGTTCTTAGAGAGGTGGTTTAGACTCAGCACAGGAGCTTGAAGTTATGTCTTTATCTCACCTCTATAGTCTCAAAACCCAAAACTCACATTGTCATTACGTATTACGTAGTACTGACATTATGAGATTTTTTTTTTCGGTTTTAGGTATTAGAAATGATATTAGGATCGAACTTCAAGCTCCTGTGGTCTCAGAGGTGAAACCGGGGGGGGGGGGGACTGATTGCAGATGGTTTCGGCAGAAACGTGACCGTATACTTTAAGATACTCCCGGACGTGTTGCTTTCTTTGAAAAATACCAGTGAATTTTAATAAACAATTTGAGGATAAGTAACATGTTGTGCGCAGACGAGTGGTTCCAAGTGGCCGAGTGCCGTCATGCGGACTCTTTACAGGTGACTCACTACATGTATGTACTTATTATTGAGCAGCATATGTATAAGGTCGTATCACTTTGGGATATTCTAGGAAGATTTCCACTTTTGTTTAAAGACCTCTTTAGTATCGAAATAACCCCACATCTGCGAACCTAATTCCACCGAGAAAAAATTATTTTTTCATTGACTGGTTATCCGTAAATGGTACTTTAATATACAGCGTAGACCAAGACAGTGACCTATATAGGTCATTGACCAAGATGAGGTGCCTATGAAATGAACCAGTGTCTGCACAATTTGCTATTTTTAGGACACCATGAGGGACAGAAATATACATGCACCTTTGTTTGTAAATTCGCACTTGCGTCATTGTTAAAAAACTATATTCTGTGTTTTCATGCTGCAAAACTTTATATTTCGTGTACATATTAATACAGTATTTTGCATTATATAATCCTGTTTGCGCATGAGCACCTTGGGTAGACTTAGACCAGGCAAAATGATTTATACTGACTTCAACAATGTTTATATCCATCAAATTAAGGCAAAACAAATGAATAAAAAAAATGATAAAAAAATAAGTCAATTATTAATAATATTAATAGTTCTTTCACCACGTCTAAAACGTCGTTAGAAACGTGTGTGCAACATGCGAATAGAAATAGTAGTTTGCATGCCCCTGGATGCCGTTACTACACATGAAAGCTTTTTGAACAAACGTACAACTTCCTATGGTGTTATGTGCTTTATGTGACTAACATCATTTAACCAACCCTTTGTATTCTGATGGATTTTCACATACAGATACAAACAATAAGGATGGGATTGTTCATTATATATCTAAAAGGCTCACATGTAGAAATTTTCAAATGATTATATACTTCAGTCCCTGAAGTCCTCACGGTGCGTGGGTTGGTCTGCAGTTTGTGATTGTGGTATTTCCTGATCATACTCACTTTTTTATCATAGCAAATTGTGCAGACCCTGATGAAATGCAGCATTATGCTGCATTTCATCTGGGTCTTCACTGTTTGCCAAAGTAGAGTATGAGTGTTTGCAGTATACAAAGGATTAAAAGTGTTTCATGTGTTCCTAATCGTTTTCACTCAAAGGACTTTGTATGTATCGCCTGTGCCATTATCGAACAAAATGACTGAGTTAAAGTCCTTAGCAGAACAAGATGATCAAACACAAATATTGGTAGTATTTTGGTGCTGTTTCACAAAGTATATGCATGCAGTTGAGTATGATTCTGGCATATGCCCCTCCATGTGAAGGGACGAGGGCATCCACTGACCGTACATCAACTGCCTCTGCATCGGTGCTAGTCAAGTGATAGCATTGTTATGATATTGCAAAGTATATGTCTTCACTATCAGGGATGAGAACAGTCAGCCATTCTCAATCAGGAAAATATGTTAGTTGACTCCAAAATGGAGAAAAAGCAATTTTAAATCCCTTATTAAAGGCTTAAAATAACAAAATATCAATAGAAACCAGTCAGTTTATGCTTATTTTATATCTAAAATTGAGTTTTAACTTCATTCAAACATAAATTTCAGTAAAAACAACTGACATTATATAAATCATATGCCAGTGCTCAATCAGGAAATCGTGATTAATCCTGAATTTTCTCATCCCTGCACTATGTACCTCTACAAGATGTATCTTTAACAAAGTCGACTCTTGATGATTTTAGCAGATGGTCTTATACCATTTCTGCTACATGGTATAGGATTAAAGGATTCTTTACGTCCCACCAACAATCTTTCAGTTAAACAGGGACGGGTCTTCCTGGGTTGAACCAGTACTAAGCTAGGATAAGTGTAACAAATTAGTGGAGTTTCGGCGAATCGTTTGCTGGATGTCTGGGAAACATTATTAAGCTTTAGTAAATACTTTTTGTCCAATACTTTCTCACAAAATATAGATAATTGTAGTGTAGCCTTATCACTTTTGTTCAGTCTCTCACGCCAATACAAAGTTCTTGCTCATTTATTCTGCCATTTTACATCATTTAATAAGCCCTTTGGTTGCAGATCTATGATTGCTTATCATATTAGCAACCAATTCCCAAAAATGTAAGATATCCACCAGCAGCAATATTTTCACATATTTTTTTTTACTTAAATGGTACACAACAAAATCGACTCCTGGGGCTAGGATTGTTTAAAACCTCATTTTAAACGATATATTTAAGAAAGAAAAGCAAACTTTGTTTTTTCTACAATTCAAATGAGTATGTTGTAAAGCAAGATCTAAAACGTTTTGAAAAATACACAGAGCAGTTCTAATAGTAAATAAATGATGTTAGTCACGATTACCATTATAAAAGGGTAATTTAAGTAATGCACATAACACCATAAGAAGCTGCTATTTTGTTGCAAAATCTTTCATGTGCAGCTAAGGCATCCAACAAGCAGACTATATTAGTCATTTAAATAATTAGATAGTTTAATGTCTTTTTTCTGAAGTTCAAACTTTCATTGTACTTTTTCTTAATTTGTTACAAGCTAATGCTCCAGCTTACAGAGTGCAAACATCTCTAATTCTACGTAACTTGGATTGTTCTTTAAGCTTTAAGATATGATGTGTCTGCAATATTCCCAAGGGGGTAGGGGCTGGGGAGGAGGCGGACCAAACCATTTCAGCCAACAGTCTACATGGAAGAATATCATAACACAAATGTTCATTATTAAAATAATTTATTAATCCTTAACAATCATAGTCATTTTCCATCAAGTAACAATTCTCATGAAGATACCACAACATCCTAACCTTTTACCATACCTAACATTATAAGAATCCATTATGAGTGTGAGGGTGGGATAGAAAAATCTGTCCAGAGGATCCCGTTTGGCATCACAAGACTTGCCAAGTGATAACAAATGATGATTGCGAGGGACAGTATTTCTATCCCACCCTCACATGAATACTGGATAATTTTTCTTGCTCACCATTAAATACAGCATTTTATGTTTAAGAAAGGCTCCCAAGTTCCTGAATATGTTGAAATACGACATGGCATGATGACGTCACTTTAACATAACAATGACGTCACTTGAAGACCATGCATGTGAGTTCCTATACAACCAATGTAGACAACATGGGTAAGATAACATGGGTAAGTTAAGATTTTCTATCCCATGATAAAATATCCTTATCCGGTGTGCAAGAAAATAAAATATGAGCCAACACTTAATATTTTGGTACTTATCACTTGAATATGCCAGCAGATAAGGCTCACACAGTCTCACCCATAGGTTCTGATATAGATTTTTTAAGCTTAAAATTGATACATGTACTATTTTGTTACCCATCTATCTAAACATGTGTTTTGGGTGCTCAAAAGAACCGTCTCAATGAGACGGTTCTTTGAGTACCCACAACACATGTTTTGGTTGATAAATTTCCATTGTTCACTCTTATCTAGAGGCCTGTCACCAGAGCCTTTACTGCTTACATACACAAAGTAGGGACTTAGATGAAGATCAGTCAAAATTCAGGCCTCTATCTCCACTAGATAGCTGTGCATGCAAGTTTAAAGAATGACTAAGCATTAGTGATAAGAACAAATATTTCTTGAGCTGGCAAATATGACTTGTTTGTTTGATTGATTTGATTATTTTATGTCCTAGTCAACAATTTTTCAGTTTTGACGGAACAGGTCTTCCTCAGTTGAACCAGTACTAAGCAAGGATTAATAAGTCTTGCTCAAGGACACAATACAGTGACACTGGTGAGGCTCGAACTCACAACTCCTCATCTTTAGTCAAGCCACTGCGCTCCCTAAATATGACTTGTTCTTTTGACTACTAAATGAGATGTATTAACTCCGCATGCTGGCTGATTTTTCATGATTATTTGGCATCTGCTGATTTTTTTCAAAATCAACTTTTTCAAAAAAATTCTTTCTGGAATACCATTTGGGTGTCAAACAGTTTGGATCCAGATCAGGTCCGACATTTTGTCGGGCCTGACCTGGGTCAAAGCTGTTTGCAAAGGTTATCAGAAGACGACAAAAGTCGCCGCTAGCAGGCAGAGTTAAATACACAGACAGAACTGCAAACTTTAGAATTGATCAGACTGACAGTGAAGATGCTGATTTGGACTTATGTGGGAATATGCACACTCTACTCTAGTTTCAGTTCTTTGGTGCAGTCTTTGCTTCCAAAGGATACCCTTTTAAGAACATATTGGAAATATGCCCAAATATTTAGAGTACAAACAGTAAATTGATGAAGTAAAATAAATATACAGCAACACTCCTAACAGAGACTGTTTTTTGTATTCCTTCTTATCATCTCCCTTTTGTTAATTACAGTGCAGTTCCTTTTATTACACATTGTTAAACACACAGATTTGGATACAACACAGTCATTTTGTGGCCTCCAAATGTTTACGCAATGGAATTTTACAAAGGAACTATAGTAAAATGACCATTAAAGTGTCAGTTTCTTAGATGTAAAATTATCCCTTTATAACACAATTCACTTATAACACAGAATGTGGTTTCCAAATGAGCTGCGGCATGAGATTTCCAACAATGTGGTACATGTATGTGCAACCAGCAAAGCCTAAGATCAGCCTGCACATATGGGCAGTCTGATCAGAGCCTTTGCTAGTCGCTTGAATATTCTATGACTCCTAGGCTACTGATTGAACAGCATTTGGAGTTTCTAAGCTTAAAGAGGCCGCACAGGCTCGTCTGAGTCTACACTTGCCAAAATGCCACATTGTTGGAAATCACATGTCGCAGCTCAAACATTTTTATGATGGAATTGTAGCTTTATAACATGGTTCACTTATGACACTGTTCATTCCTATTGATCTCAAACATAGCATTATAAAGGAACTGCACTGTAACTGGTGATGAATGGACAATGAGATGTGACGTGATTTCCAACAATGTGGCATTTTGACATGTGTTGACTCGGACGAGCCTCTGCAGCCTCCTGTTAAGCTTAGAAACTCCAAATGGTGTTCAGTCAGTAGCTTAACAATCATAGAATACTCTAGGGACTAGCAAAGGCTCTGATCAGACTGCGCGTATGTGCAGGCTGATCTGAGGCTTTGCTGGTGGCACATACCACATTGTTGGAAATCTCATGCACTGGCTCAAATATCCTTTTAAGGAATGAATTCCACATGTCCGCTCTTTATCAAAGAATAACAATGTGGTTGCTGGTAAACATTTCTGGTGACCAAATACAGCTATATTTCCATTAACTCTTAAAGCACCAGCAAAACTCTGCAGCTGAAAATAATGTCTGCTTAAGTTGTCTGCTGCATATATTTGCTAACATAATTGACTATTGTAAGTATAGGGACAAATAGTATGGTACCAGATCAGACAGATCTTCACTGTTTGTAGGACAGAGATATATAGATATACCACAACCTCTGATTAATGACCTTTCGGTCTTTCTATATCAAAAGATTGATGCAGAATGCGCAAAATGAGCCAGTTCAGCTGGAACATCTGTGTATGTCAAAGCTTTTAAAGTAATGCAAATAAATGCCTGAAACCCTTTTTCCTAGGAAAACATATTAATATTGTAAAACAGTCACACTTCAAAGCTTTTTGTTTATCAGTAGTAGGAAAAATCCATTTCATTGTTTATATTTACATTCTATTTGTTTTTCTATTTTAAGTTGTGAATGTTATACACATTTTGTATTTCAAGTGAGTACAGTAATTCAATTTTATTATTCATATAAATTTGGTTTGTGGATAAAGCCAGTGTGGATCCTGATCAGCTGGCTTCATCAGAAGGCAGCTGATCTGGATTTACTCTGTTTTCAAAAAATAGTATCTAATTTTGAAAAAAAAGTTGTGCACAGTGCAATTAATATGTCTATTATGGTAATACATTTTGTATGGTCCACTTAATATTATAAGAGGTGACTGTTGATGATTTATGAGATTGCATTTCTGTCCATGAGTATTGCATTCATATACGAGGGTCAGTCAAAAATAACTGAGAGTTGGTTAATATCTTTTAACTTGGTTGGCAGTTTTTGCTGAAACTTAATCTCATATAGGATGAACCTTCGGGCTTCATTGCACATAGAGGTTGATGTCTAATCATCTTCAATGTGCTGTTGCTAGGCAACCGAAGACCGTCTCTCAGTGACTAAGCAGCTATGAATTTAAAAGCATTTTAAATCTAAAACAGTATAATAACGGACCTGTTATCTCTCTAATTGTATCAATCAATGTGTTAGCAATGTTTTTAAGAAGTGTAATAGATAGTAATACATGCAATGTTTGTTGCCTAGCAACCAAAATCTATGGAAATTCCTTTTTTAACTAAAACACCAGATTTTGTTGCTATGGCAACTGTTTATTTCTAGGAAAAAAAATGCATTCGGATGTCAAAACCAATTACTTAATATAATGAAATGGTCAAATGATATGATACTTTGTTGATAATATTGCTCTAAGATGAACCGTAACTGGTGGGTGTGGTATATTTAGTGTTGAAATTTTCATAACATTTAGTTAATTTTCCTCTTATTTATGTAACGTTGTTGCATTTCACAAAATATATCCACATACTTTATTTGCAACAAATGCACAAGTTGATGTAACTTAAATTTTGTAAAGTGTTTCCATGGCAACGCTATATTCCAGCGTGAACACATGACGTTATTTCACATTCTTCTGTTGCTAAGCAACAACAATCTATATGTTGCATGGTCTTGTATATTGCATATTCTGATGCAGGACAGTTTGTAGCATGCATGTACCAAATTTCACTAGTGTACGTTCGCCTATGTAAGAGATATGAATTAACTCTCAGTTATTTTTGACTGACCCTTGTATATGAACAATGCAGACATAGATCAGGTACCACCTTACATGGCATCTCATCTGGGTCTACACTGTTTGTCAATGTATAAGTTTATGATTTTCCAGTTAAGAAAAAAATCAAAAGATAGAGTTTGCTCCAAAAAATATTTGCTCCCCTGTGGATCAAATTCTGTTTTGAGATGCCCTTAAAGAGGAGACAAATCAATTCATCCAAGAGTAGTTATTCTTTGAATGCACCCATTCATCATCATTTCATTCAATGTACCGTAAAAATTCTATTAGATGCGCAGGCGTTTATTAGAATCATTTCCTTTTATGGAGATGGGTTGGCATTCATTAGAGGCTACAAGTGCCAGAAAAGCATTAAAACACCCCGTAGCTGCAATTTCTTGCAAAGGGTCGCCATGACTTTTGCTCTGATACACTGCACATATAAAATGGTGGATTCTTATCATTGGCATTTTTCTCTTTGCTCTGGTAATCAAATCCATCAATCCATACATCGCTGTCAAGCCCACTTTTGGTCGAGTCTAATGGTACCATATTGTTCTCATAAAAGGTCCTACTTTGAGAAAACTCTCTGTCACAAAATTTGAAAGGACAAATGCCATGGTACACTGCACGGACGATCTTGCTGAAACCTGTGACAGAGTGTTTGCTTCAAATTCAATATGGCATCAAATGATGTGGACAGGTGGATAAAATGTGGACAGGTGGATAAAAGTGCCATAAGAGAGAGGAAATAGAGGAAATGCTATTTACTTATGGGAAGAAAACAACAGTCTACGCGATGCATCAACACAAACCATGTGATTCACCGACCAGAAAGTTATGACATGGAAATAACTTCTCAAATGCAAAGAAATATGGGCAAATATACACACATGGGTAGGGGTAGCATTATAATACCTTAACATTGAGATATGAACACAGGGTGTCATTAACAGTGCCTTAGAATAACTAGAAATTGTGTATGTGAAACACTGTGCCCCCAACCATATGCCTGTCCATAAGGATATGCTCTTTTCTAAAGGCAAGGGTCATCTTAAGTTTGAAGCTCCAAGCTATACTACGCATCATCGTCTATCAGCCGACCAAGTTTGAAGCTCCTAACTATAATTGTTTTTATATATCTTGATAACAAGTTTTCAATTGCCAAATTTGCTTTTTTTCTTAAAAAATTTTCACCAAGTTGTCTACTCATCATCCTCTTTCAGCTGAACAAGTTTGAAGCTCCTAGCTATAATAGTTTTTGAAATACCTCGACTAGAGATTTTCATTCTGACCCTTTAAAAGGGGCATAACTCCATAAAGGGAGATAATTCAGACAAAAAAGAATAAATACAGGTTAGCTATATTTTGATGAGGAATGCATATATGAAAATTTTGATACCTTAACTTTTCTTTTTGAATGGATGGATGCACATATATACGAAAAAAATAGGGGTCAGATATTTTTTTATGAGGATTGCATATATAAAATTTCGAAACCCAAACTTATTTTTTGTGAACGAACGCGGACAGACAAGCCGAAACCAACATGCCCTTCAACATTTTCAAAGTTGGGAGCAGAGCAAAAGAACAGCTCATTTTAATAAAGCACAGTTATTGTTCACTATTTAGAAAAGTGACAGGGAAATGCTGAAAATCAGATTTTGAAATCTTAGAACATAGCCTATGCATTCATTGCAATCTACTTGACATCTGAGCAAAATTACATCTCACTTTTACAACAATGAATTGTTTGTTTTCATTCCAAACTTTCATAACGGTTTCAAAATATGAAAATATGTCAATTCTATAAATAATAAAAAGCTTGCCGGTATGAATATACAAACATAAATATTGCACATTATGGACTATTACTACATCAGATGAAAGCAAGCAATATATGTTATATACATGTGTGAGTCTATAAATAACTAGCTATATTTAGACTACAGTATATGTTCTAAAATTTCTAAATTTTTCCCTTAATGTTCGTGTAAATGACTAAAAATCTGGTTATCAAGTTTTGGATTCAAACAATATTTGGGCCTCGAGGCGAGAAAACCTGCCTTCGGGGGTTTGCGAACAACAACGGCAAAGACCAACTTGCGCATAAACACAGTCTGATCAGCGCTTTTGTTATTCGGTAATTGGAAAGTATCATATTTAGACTTGCTTCAAGCGAAATTTCCACTTTCTATCTAGTCTCTGCAGCTGAATGGACTGGTTTGACTCTCACTTTATCGGACACCCCAAAGGCAGATTATCTCGCGGCGAGGCCCATATGTCAGAATAACTAACAGAAGAGGCGCTGATTCTTCTCCATTTTCATATACCGTTTGGTAAGATGGCTAGTGTTTTACATTTGGGCCTCTTCGCAAGAAAACCTGTCTTCGGGGTTTCCGTCAAAGTGAGTTTCAAACCGGTCTCCTCAGCTACAGGGACTAGCTAGAAAATTGAAATTTTACCTGTAGCAAGGTTAAATACGGTACTTTCCAATAAGTGAATAACAAAGGCGCTGTTCAGACTGCCCGGATGCGCAGGCTGGTCTGTACCTGTGTTGTTCGCAAACCCCCGAAAACAGGTTTTCTTGCATCGTGGCTCATTTTAGAACATATACCATATGACCTTTACAAGACCTAGAATCAAGATAAGGGTGAATTTCTGGGTTTTCTTATTTCTCAACCAATACATATTTTGTAGTTATATACTCAAAGAACCATCTTGATTAGAATGGTATTTTGAGAAGCCATTACATGTATTTAAAACAACATTTTTTCAAATACAGTTTTCCTATGAATATAGTGTAAGGACATGATTAGTCTTTAAAGTAAGCTTTTGGCTCAAGTATTGAATGGCAAAGAACAGTAAAAAGACAGAAATACAATTGTAGTAAACATAATAATGGACAAGATACTGAACTCACATTTAAGACTCCAGTCTGGTCTACTGAAAACTTTTAGGGGGTGACAAAAGTCTTTCTAGGATATGTATAAACAGGCAACAGAGCATTTTACTCTGTCTAGTTTTCCATTTTTAGCAGACTGCACCAAATACCCCCTCCTACAATGTATCTGTTGTTGAATATATTAATACTGTCTCACTAAAAATCTTGAGACAATAAAACCATAATGGCACATAATACAAGTCCAAGAAAAGGTGGACAATGGACATGTCCAATATCAAGATTACAAATAGACCTGTCAAGCATTAAGGTTGAAAAAGGATCTGCCCAATGTAGAAGGGTCTCATTTTTGTTGAATTCATTATACAATAACTATTATGCATACAATACAATCTAAAACCCTGGCCAGATGTGAATATGGCAATATGTAAATTGTAAATGACCGATAAATTACATGATGCAAAATTATAAGCTAAATTATCATTTTTGGATAAGCTATATACCAAATGTTTAACTATATTTGTTGAATATAATGCAGTCCCTTTATAACACACCTAATTATTACACAGATTTGAATATAAAACAGTCACATTGTCGCTCACAAATATTTTACCATGGAATTTTACAAAGGAATTATTGGAAAATGACCATAAAATGGTAATTTTCCTATAATTCCTTAGTAAAATAGTCCCTCTATAACATGGTCCATTTTTTACATGGTCCATGCCTATAGACTGACCCAAATATAGCGTTATAAAGGGACTGTACTATAGGTCATGAGATATGGATTGCTAAAAAGCTTTCAACAAAACTTTATAAGGACATGTACAAAACATGAAATCTGTTTATTTTTGCACAGTTTCCCATTTTGTACATTTTCTGTTTTTTTGTTTTTGTTTTGATTTGATTCTTTACGTCCCATCAACAATCTTTCAGTTATAAAGGGACGGGTCTTCCTGGGCTGAACCAGTACAAAGCTAGGATTAATGTTCTTGCTCAAGGACAAAATACAGTGACGCCGGTGAGGCTCGAAACCCGCGGCCCCTCGGTCGATTCAAGCACTCTGTGCTCTTTGTACATTTTCTGTGATTGCAAAAACAAAATAGAACCACAGATATTTGCTTGTATTGATGCCTTATGTCCCGCCCTGTCAACAATTTTTCAGTCATGTCCGGACATTTTCCTGTCTTGCTTGGTTGAACCAGTATTAAGCAGAGGATAAAATGTCTTGCTTAAGGACAAAACACAGTGCCTCCGGTGAGTCCCCAATTAGCGACCCTTTGGTCCCAAATGCAACACTCTACCATTGAGCTTTTCACAAGTATTTTTAGTAGATTTTTTCTAATCTAAATATCATCTCCTTCTTTGACATATAGGTATCAAAAGTGCATATGAGTTTTCTAGTGTACAATTATGATGGAATGCTAACTGGTTCATGAAATAGGCACCAGAGATAAGCAATTTTGTACATTGTAATTATTATTTTTGGCCAAAAACGAGTCTGATAGAGCATGAAATCCTTCAATATTTTTTTCCAGCTCTTCCAAGACCAATGGCATAATCCATAAATTGGGTTATCACATTTCTAATTACAAATTAATTTGCTACTCTTTGGCAGGTGAAAATTTCAAATGTATATCTTTAATGAATACAGTGTCTTTACATTATAACACACCTTGTTATAACACAGATTAGGGTATAACATGGTCATGCTGTGGCTCCTAAATTTTTTTACCATGGAATTTTACAAAGGAATTATTGGAATTTTACAAGGAATTAAAGGAAAATGACCATTATATGGTCATTTTCCTTTAATTCCTTAGTAAAATTGTCTTTTTATAACATGATTCACTTATAACACAGTCAATTCTTATGGACCCAAAAGATAGCATTATAAAGGTACTGCACTATACAATGCAAAGGTCAGTGCTATAGCTTCACCTGTACATTCACATTTAGGTGAGCTAAAAGGGCATATACACGAAATAAATAACATGAATCAAGCAAAATAAATGAAACTGGTATAAAATATAATATCTTCTATTCTAAATCCATTTCCTTCACAGCTTTGTGCTTACTGTGCTGTATTTACTCATGATATTCATAGATCTAAGCAATCACTGATTCAATGGCATCAGTCTAAAACCTTTTACATTTTATTGGGAATTTCCCATACAATTTGCCCATTTTGAATTTTAAGGGGTCACAGGTCAAAATTTCTGAATGATAATGTATATCTGAACCTGAAGACTGTTATTACCTTAGCAAATAGTGCAGAACCTGATGGAATGCTGCATTTTGAAGAATTTGATCTGGAATTCACTGTTTTCTAAAGTACAGGTTTATGGGCATCTTGTATAAAAAGGGTTAATTAACTGGCTAATTTATTTTTTCTCTCACAAAACTTTGACTTGAGATTTCTCAAACAAATATAAGCCAGCCCATGAGTACTTATGGCATAGGTAGGCGGCTAAGGCTCAGATCACCCTGCACATCCATAGTCTGGCCAGAGCCTTCACACAAAGTATGAAAGTAGATGGAGGCTTAGACCAAAAGTTAGACTTCAAGCCCCAATGGACAGACACACAGGCACAAGTAAAGTTTACAAAGTGTACCTTTACTCGTATGTAACAAGTATCATTATTGTATGGGCCTGCCTAAATATTTTTTTCTCAAATGAAACAATAGTAATATGATGATTATTAACTCTTTGCATGCTGGGTAATTTTTCATGATTTTTTATCTAGTTTTTTCAAATATTCTTTCAGGAATAGCATCATAATTTCAAACACCTTGGATCCAGATCACACCTGAAATTTGGTTATCAGCAGAAAACAAAATTCACCTCTTATCTTGCAGGCAAAGAGTTAAGAGTAGATAAACTAATGAAATGCAAATAAAAACACCCTGCTTGTGTCATTTTACTGGTCCCTTTTTCAATAGTGCTGATTTACATAGCATTAATGTCTTTGAAAATCCTTTTAATCTTAGGAAACAGAGCAGACCCTGACGAGATGCATCTCTATCTTAGTCTACACTGATTTTCAAAGTACATATACGGTAAATGTTCTTAAATTTTGAACACTAGTTGCTTGCCAAAAATGCCAGACAAACAGTGCAGACCCAGATCAGACTGCTTCTGAGGAAGCAGTCTGGTCAGGGTCTTCCATGTTTGCTATTCTGACAAGCAAGATTTTATTTGAAAACATAAAAAGATTTTTTTTTGAAATTTTAGAACATTTACTGTTCATGTTCATTTATTTATCAAAATTCTCTCTTGTTGGGATAGGAACAAAGAAAGAACACTGCTGGCAATATTGTCCTTTAATGCGCCAATCCCAACAAAAGTTGTCTGCTTTTCTCGTCTGCTGAAATGTTTAAGAAGCCTCTATACGAACAGTGTGGATCCAGATCAGACGGCTCCTATAGGAGCAGTCTGTTCTGAGCCCACGCTGTTTGCTTCTATACCTCACTTGTCAGTAATGTTAGGCAACTATTTGCAGCAGACGACTTCAGCAGAGGACATTTTCAGATGCATTTTTTTCTTGGCACTTTAAGGGTTATGATGGAAACCACTCATGCCATGACAGAATGGGCTGATATGTAACAAATGCTATAATCATAAACAAGTCTTGAACAGCACTCTGGCTTTAATCCACTGGGTTGAACCATGGTAAGGCAGTCTTCTATATAGTAGCACCTTTGATATGGTAATGTTATGGTCCGAATATTTTCTGCAAAGAAAAAAATCATTTTTATAAAATTTTCTTTTGTTATCTGTCCCCTTTAGAAAAGGTATCAGGGCTGGAAAATTCTACTCGTCCGCTCGCCATGGCGAGTGGAAATTCTCGCTGACGAGTAATTTTTTTAATCTGCTCGTCCTTAAGGGCGAGTGAAAATTGCTTTCAGAAAATAATTCGTGGTCTGTGCAGTAAAAACAGGAAAGCGTCATATACACAAAGGAATATGATTTATTTCATCTGGAAACATCGTAATTAATTTGTTAAAGTCAGTAAAACGAATGCGTAAACATTTTTTTAACTACGGTTGTCCATAGCAACGCTTACCGCCAAAACGAGGCTGACACTGTATCACACTGAATAATCAATATTTCTAACCGAAAAATTTAATACCAGTCTGTAATATTGGGAAAACCCAGACATGTGCTTGTTTTTCAAGCAGAGCGAGCCGATGACAGCACTTTGGGGCCAAAACAAGGTGGTGGGGATAGTGAAAAAACGTAAAGCATGCTGCCGAACACTCTGCGGCCGAACAAGAAGAGTAAACAAACTTTGGCAGGACTGAAAGACAGCAAGTTTTGAAAGGTTTTAATGACAGGGGATCTGGATGGAATACCGTGAGACAGCAAGTGCTTTATTTTGCCGAATTTGTCATAAATCCCCTAAACAAGTATTCAACACTGTTTAAAACAGTTTTATATTACTTCAACACTTTCTATTACCCTCCCTACAGTATAAAATGAATGGTAAAACTATCTACATGTATTTGGTCAGATTTTTGGTTTAAAAATATTCTGTGGCAATTCGATGTAGGACAAACAGAATCACGTAAGGACGAGTAAACTTTTTATGGCACTCGTCCTGTGGGACAAGTGGACTTTGAAAAAAATTTCCAGCCCTGGGTATCATAGCTTTAAATACATGGCCAGGTACAACCCATTAATGCAAGATACATATGGGTCAGGATATGACAAAAGGTACCTTATGGTTATTTCAATCAAAATCTAGCTCATGTTGCATCTGTAAAGTGCTATATCATAAGAACATTCCCTGAAAATTTGAAGCACTTATCTTTAATATTGACAAATATATGGAGGTTTGAAGCAACATATGTAATCAAGTTAGGAAAGCGACGTTGAAAAGAACTTTTAAATAAACTTAATATGATGTCAGATTGCAGGTTTCCAGTTGTTGACCCAGTATAAACATCTAACAAATTTAATGTATTTACATGAGTTGTCTGTGTTATAATGTAAATGCAAATTAAAATGTATGACTTTATACTTTCTAGGTCATATCATATACATTTAAAGTGACCCACCCTTCATTATGTAGGCGTGTAGGTGTAATGGCCTAACTGTTGCAATGGTACCAGCAGCATTCAAAACTTTAAATATAATCAGAAACATTTGCTACTTTGATGACATCAAGCTATAGAAACATTTTTGTGATACTATAAAAGCATGTGAAATTTTGTCATTTTAGGTGTTTTTCAAATGTCTATTATACAATAATTGCTGGAATCCCTTAAGGATCCTTCTCTTAGATCCATGCTCATATCTTTTACACAATGCTTTAAATAGTTCTTATAGACATGATGTTTTAAAATGCTTTGAAAGTTAAATATTTATATCAACTATAATGGGATGCAAAAGCATGAAAGATGCATATATTTGTGTAGGTTTTAAAAATGCCAGTTCCAGAGCAAAGGCTTGCATCATTCTGATGTCACTGTATCATGTTTACTTCTATGCACGTTACTGTTGATGACGTCAATTTTTGTGACAGTCCCAGGATGTGTATATGTTGAGTAATAAAAACTGTGAATTAACAGCTGGTGAAATTTGTGTATTGCCTGATTAATACATGGGTTTGTGCCTGGTAAATCATGTTTATTTTATGCGATGCAGCTTTTTATGCAATAATATTGTTTTTCATAACACTAAACTACATAAGATGAAAATTTTCTGTGTTTCATTTTACAACCAGTTAATAGTAGTCATCTAATAAACACTACTAAACAGTTTATATTTCTCTCCATTCACATGACGATTCTGATGTTGTAACTTACAGTCAGTCAGAAAGTTAAAAAAAATTTAACTGAAGAACGAAAGTGTTTCTCTGTCTCAACTAAAAGATGTTAATTGTTTTTGTTCAGAAATAAAAGAACACACAAAAACATGCATTTGAAAATGTGTGAAGTGCGACAGACTCCTGTATGGTACACTATGAAGAATATCAGTGTCCCTCACTAAAGAAATGATACAACAGGATTTCACAAGTGAGTTGATATCAATTTCATATGAAACTGATTTTACAATTGTGAATAAAAATGAGGTAGCCGCAGGATTAGATAAACGCAATTTTTGAGCGTAAAATTACAAATTTTTTCTTACCCATCAGTTTTAACATATGTTTTGGTGCCCAAAAGAACCGTCTCAATGTATGTCTCAATGAGACAGTTCTTTTGAGTACCCACAACATATGTTTTGGTTGAGAAATAAGAAAAATAATGTTTTGGTACACACTCTTAACTAAAGGCCTGGGTAGCTGATCAAATTTCAATTCTTATTAGTACACATATGAACAGCAATGGCTCAGATAAACCTACATAAAAGCCTGTTCTTGACTGATCATGAGCCATCACTTTTCATAAATATTAAGTTTGGAAGTTAATAAAGGTCGAGACCTAAACCTAGTTATCTAGACCAATTAGATAGTTGATACTGTATTACCTACAAAGTGCACTATGCACATAACTTTTGCAAACTCTTTACCCTCTTTTAAAAACAGTGTAGATCTAGATCAGCTGGCTTCATCAGAAGCCAGCTGATCAGGATCCACACTGTTTTTCATCCACACGATGATCCGTATTACTAATGAAATTGCACCTCCTCCACAAAGACTGGAAATAAGAAGTTTATATAGAAAGTACTCAGTGTGTGCTTATATGAACATGTGCACTTACAAGATTGATTTAAAGTACTGCAATTGTTTACAAAGAGCAAAAACATCTTTTATGACACTATGTATGTTCCTAAATCACAATGATTTTTCCTTAACAAATTATCTAACCATCCTTTGATATCAAAATGTAATCCTTAATTAGAATTGTGCAGTCAATTGAATGCCATACCAAATCCACACAACTTTGCATAGCTTCTGACCCCTCCCCAAGGCAAAAATAAATGTGCTCTTGTATGCCTCACTTGTATAAGCAATTCACTCTACAACAAATTTGGTCGGAGTCGGTCAAGGGGTTTAGGAGGTGATAGCTTAACAGAAAGAGGCGATCGCAATATCCACTACACTTTTGCTTGTGGTGGAAGAAATATGGTTGTTTAGGATGATAGACGGTAGCGCCAATAAGCTAAATTATACAAGAATGTAAATGTATTAGTCATTTGGGGTAATCTTGGCTTTGAAAACTCCCAACTTATAACCGAATCTATTCAATATTATAGGGTTATCACACTGATATTGGTGAATGTTGTCCCCGAGTCGGGATATCGTGAGCATGCTCACGTCCTTTGATATCCCGACTCGGGGACAACATTTTCCGATATCAGTGTGATAACCCTTTTACTATATAGCTATAAATATTTTCGATAGTGTTATGAATATTCCAGATTTCACAAAATTGTTTGAAACTTCTGTCCGCAATGTCACAAACAATTGAGGTCATCTTATGTGTTGTCATGGAATGGTAACATGCTATGGCATCCACGTAAGGGTGCAATATCATAAGTGTTCAGATATTGAGTGATATAGGCACACTTGTTACTCAGCTTTTATCCTACAGTTTTAATCAATTGATATCTAAAGCTATATAATAAACTAATTACCTTCATGTTACTTAATTAACATTTAAGAAGAACCAGATCAAAGTAGAGAAACTTAATCAGAGAGAAACCAATTTCCAAACTAATAACCCAATATTTCTATAATTGGAAAACCAGACACCAGCTATTTACTGATCAAAACTTTGAAGTTTTAATGTTCACTCTTTCCTTGCTACCGATGACTTTTGTAGTCTGCTGATCACCTTTGCAAACAGTTTGTACCCAGATCAGGATGTCCAACATGATCTAGATCCAAACTGTTTGACCCTATGATAGCTCTCCTGAAAGAATTTTTCGAAAAAGTTAATTTAATAAAAATGTCAGCAGTGGATAACAAAATAACGAAAAATTACCCAGCATGCAGAGTTAATATTCGTTTTATCAATTTTTGTACCCCATGGACTCTCCTATACATATTGATAACCTATTGATTGGTTCATCCACATGTCATTATTTCCAAATTATGATATATTCTGTCCCTGAACATTTTTTACATCCTTGCAAACAGTGCAACCCTGATGAAATGCCACATTATGTGGCATCTCATCTGGGTCTTCACTGTTCGCCAAAATAGCCATTTACAGGTTTTCAGTATGAATGGATTTACTCTGAATGAATGTATTTACTCTTAATAGCCATTATGAGCCACCGTACAAGATTTTTGTATTTACGGTAAAACCTGTGTATAACGACCAGTCTCAAACAGACTGAAAATTGGTTTAAAATAAGTAAGGTTGCAAAGATCAGGAATCGATACAATCAAGTACCACACCTGACCCAGGATACCAATGGGAAAGTGACAAACTCACAGAAGACACCACAAACGAGAGCCAAGAGGTCAGCCCTTTCCCAGCAGGTGACCACAAAGCACATATAAACAGACGCGCACAAAACATAGCAAACACAAGACAGAACAAAAACATAAAAGATCCACAAAAGAAGTACCGCCTTGGAACGGTCAGTAAAACATTTTACTGGAGGGCTTAAACCGGTTTAACGGTGCCAACCTCACCCTTAATTCAGTTGTGGATCAAGACACATAGATATTTGGTTTGCATGAAAGACCCCTAACTTATCAATGCATCATCTCCTAAAACATATAAATCAAGATATAACAAGGAGATAAAGCAAGGATAAGGACTCAACAGTAAATTAAACTGAATACCAGAGCAAAAGAAATCCAACAGGTAAAGACCAATTATCACTTAATGCTAGTCAAAAGTATTTGAGAATGCTTTCTGCTATACTTTTGCCCTTCGTTAAGCTACCATTTGTTATTAAGTTTTTCGTTTTGTCTATATTTGAGTGGCCATTTCACACAGGTTTTACTGTATGGCAAATGCCTCTACTAAATGTGCATGCTGACATATCCAACAAAGCTGGAGGTCTAAATTTTGGTCTGAGCTTTTATCTTCATCCTTTTTGAGTAAGCAAAGAGCAAAGGCTCTCACTGCTCACTGATGCAATAAGAACCAAGATCTCGTGCACTGGCTCATATAAAATCCACAGATAACAAAAATGCTTGCAAAATTACCCAGCATGCCAAGGATAAATCTAATCATTGTCTATGGACTGATTGTAAATTTATGAAGCAGGAAAGGGTAAACTTTGATCAGTATACAGCTGGTATTGACGGGTGAAAATGAAACAACTAACCATCCTGCCAAGTCTGCTCAGTCCTGTAAGTACAATGTAATAGGAAAAATGACTGAGCTTCTAAGCCTTTGAACCCATTTGTGCCTAAAAGAATGTTCCGCCCTAATCAAATGGACAAATCCATTTAGAATTTCAAGGGTTGTTGGGTAGTAGTAATTTACAATTTCATCATAAATTAAAAAGTATATTCTGTAAGTAAACAGTGCAGAACCTGATCTGATGCCCCATTCTGCAACATCTGTTCTGGTGCCACACTGTTTGCCAATGCCCCCATAAAATGGACTCTAGGGCTTATATGGTTAAGGATATTTGACTATCATTTATGAGCAATTTTTATTCAACACATATGATCATATTAGCATTTGATATTATTAAATATTGATGGTATTAAAACATAAATTATCTAATAAGCCCAGAATAGAAAATCACAACAACATTTATTCATACTTTGGAAGCTTCTTAACACATTATGAATTAATGTATTTTGCCCTTAGTGGATTTCTAATTTTTGTTTAAGGGGTACACATTTTCTCCAAAAATATGCATCAAATTTATGGATATTTTTTTTCTTCAAATTTTGTTATTTGGATTGGTAAATTAGTTTGATAGGTTGAAATTAGGAACCATACTGGTCAAAATAGCTCAAACGGCTTTAAAGTTCTAGAGCAGACACCAGTTTGTGATGGACAGTCAGACGGAATTCTAAGGGAGATAACTCAATAAATATACAAGCCTACGTTATTGATCTTAAGCATGACAAATCGTCTCATCATGCTTTTAAAGTGTATCAGGTTTCATCAAAATACCGCGAAGGGTTTTCAAGTTTTAGAGTGCCTCAGTGGTAAGGATTTTGTGGTGGAAAGACAGATAGATACAAGGGGAAAAACAATATGTTGCCCAACCTTGACAGGGGGAGACATAGTTTATCTGTTGTTAAAGTGAAAATTTGCAACATCATCAGCAGACTTCATTTTCTGCTGTTTTTTTTTCGGCTGACAAGTAAAACGGTTAACCCATAAAGCGCCAAGAAAAACATATGCATCTGAAAATGTCGTCTGCTGAAGTCGTCTGCTGCAAATAATTGCCTAGCATTACTGACAAATTAAGTATAGAAGCAAACAGCGTGGACCCAGAACAGACTGCTCCTATAGGAGCAGTCTGATCTGGGTCCACACTGTTTGCCATAGAGGCTTCTTAAACATTTCAGCAGACGAGAAAAGCAGACGACTTTTGATGCGATTGGCGCATTAAGGTTAAAACCACAATAGAAATTTCAGTTCTGCCTAGTCTGTCCATGTGGGTGCTTATATTCATGATGGAAATTACTTACAAAATTCTTATCCTCCCTGGCTATCAACTGTTTCATTTGGTCCTCAGAAAATTGCACAACTGTCCCAATAACTCGCGCCAATGTCTGCAAATAAAGAATGAAGATATTGATTAATATTGTTCTGTGACTTTACCCTTAAAGCTCCAATCTACTGAAATGTTTAAGAAGCCTCTTGGTCAAACAGTGTATAGCCAGATCAGACTGCTCTCACACTGTTTGCCTCTACACTTACATTTGTCAATAATAATAGCAAATATGTGCAGCAGGCACTCAAGCAGACAATATTTTCAGATGCATTTTTGCAGGCCCTATAAGGGTTAATTCTAATAATTTCCCTGACAATATCAGAGCCAAGTGTTTTCATAAATTGTTCAAATGGTTCATTAAGACCCTACAACCTTTAACAATACTATCCTAATTAAATATTCAGACATACTGGTATGTGCAAACAGGGTAAACCCAGACTAGATCAGGGCCTATACTGTTTTGCTAAACAGTTTGTCAGTCTTTCGGTAAATTGAACACCTTTATTCAAATAGTCAAACTAATTTGTTTAAATTTTAAGGGTTAAAGCCTTTTATTATTTATGATAACTACAGCTCTGATTGATATGTAATATGTCTGACATTTTCATAATAATTTAACATACTCATTTTTTCATGACAAATCATTAACACCCCTAGCATTTTAATGATGTTTACAAGTTATAATTATTAAGCATCTAGTTCCAAATTTTATTGTATTTGTATGAAAATATAAGACCTGCTTTTGTGGCCACCTGTATTAAGCAAGCAGCCTGTATTGATCAATCATGTATTCAGTTTCCGAAAATACATTGAAAAGTACTTGTATTAAGCAAGCACCTGTCTTATGTAAGCACAATTGACTATCACTTAGGTGCTTGCTTAATACAGGTTGGACTGTATATTGAAGGGGTCAAACTGCAGCAGCATCAGCCACTCACTGTTTCTGAAGGACATCATGTGCACAGAAAACAGAACTCAGTGCTGCAAATTATTATTGTATTCAATTTTATAAGGACCAGGCCTCTATTAGTTAAAGAGTGCGTACAAAAAAAATCATTTTATTATTTCTCAATGAAAACATATGCGGTGGGTATTCAAAAGAACCACCTCAAAGAGACGGTTCTTTTGAGCACCCAAAACATATGTTAAAACTGATGGGTTAGAAAATATTAACAATTATGAGCCAGCGCCCTTATAGGTTTAGATAGGTTTAGGTTTAGATAAACAAATGTTTTTGAGCGTAAAATTGTTAATCTAAACCTATAAAGGCGCTGTGCTCATAACTCTTTTTTTTTCAAAACCATATACCCTATTTTGAGAACAGTGAAGGTCCAAATGACTCATTAACAACTTAGCTACACTGACTGGCTATGTTTTCTTACCTTTGTCTCTTTCCCCATCATATACATGTAGAGGATATTTCTTAGGTACTGAAATAAAAATAGAAATTTTCTTTATTATATGTTGAGCTTAAAGGGCCCATTTAAAAATATTTGCTGTTCATGAAATGTATAAGTCTCTTATAAAGTTTAAGGACATTTCTTAATTATCTTATATTCTAACACACCTCGCCTATAGAGCCAATGCTAAAAAAAAGTGATATATCAAACGATATAGTCATATTTTTGAAAGCGCGTGGAAAGCAGGCACTAAACGATGTCAATTGTTACTGCAAAATGACATCAGCCGTGGCGTTACACGGTGTAACATCGTCTTTACGCTTGAAAGACACTACATATTCATGTAAACCTATGCGACACAGTCCAACTATTGGCAGGATTTCTTCAGTGCAATGGCGGAAAGTTGGAAGGAGCTGAAGACTTCAAATGTGTTTTCCTCGTTTATTGTGTGTTAGAATGGAAATAGATCAGCTCTAGTGCGTGAATTTTTGAGTAATTACTTATAATTTACTGTTTGTCGGTCAGTTGTACGAAGATAAATCTCTCGCGCTGTTTGCTCGTGATTTGATCTTCTTTACAAATGACCCCCAAACAGTGAATTATTATACAACAATTCACTGCTAGAGCTGATCTATTTCTTAAGTAACACTATATATAAGACAAAAAACTAGTCTTCATCATACCAGTTATAAACTGGGTTTAATTTGATAAACTGGGCCAATAAAGGCAAATTCTGCCAATTGAAGCCAATTTCACTCAATATAAATCATGGGCCAATACAACTCAGCCTCTGTTTATCAATCTATAAAATTATCATTAGTCAAGAAATTTCATATTTACCATTACATATCCTAGGACAGCTGTATATTTCCTCTGCATTCAACCTTAGGCCAATACAGCAGACCTTGGACCTGTATCCTGGGCCAATACCAAATTTCTTGTTACTAACATAGCACATTACAGCAAAACCTGTGTAAAACAGCCACTCAAAAATAGACAAAACAAAGGTCTTAAAGATAAATGGTAGCTTAATGAAGGTCAAAAGTATTGCAGAATGCTCCGCTTGGAGCATTCTGCAATATTTTTGACCTGCATTAAGCGATAATTGATCTTGAAAACCAATTTTCGGTCATTTTGAGAGTGGTCATTTTACACATGTTTTACTGTATACATACCTCTAACTGAGTAGGCTCTGTTAATAAGGGCCCTGAGGGTGTACCATCAGTGAAATATCCGGGACTAGGTGGGGAACCAAAGCTGTTAGAATGTGTACGACTGGAATGTTCATCTGTCTGTAATACAATGGCATATGCATTTACACAAGCGTGATGGAAAACAGTGCAGATTAGATAAGCTGGCTGCTGCAGCACCACCTAACCAGTGGTGTGTCATGAAATCTCTCAAATTTGCCCCGGTGGCGAATCCAAAGGGGGTTCAAGGGCTTCGCTCAAACCACCCCCTGCCCTCAGTTTCTAAATATCTCATGAAAATGAAATAATTTGGTCTCACTGAGACCAAATTATTTCATTTTCATGGGATATTCAGATAAAAATCAGCAAAGTGAACACTTCTGAACCCCCCCCCCCCCTCCACAAATCCTGGATTGGCCCCTGTGCCCATTAAGATGATGGCATAGCTAGGTGCCTACTTTGACCACATAGCATGCAAAAAGTTGTTTTATTTTGCACAAGTCGCATCCTAGTGACCAGCAGGTAACCACTTGATTAGTCATATTGCTTGCACTCTCAGGTTATTCCATGCTGCCAGATAATAATGCATAATTTGAAATTATTTTAAATTCTTATTTCTCAAATAATACGTGTTGTGGGTACTCAAAAGAACTGTCTCAATGAGATGGTTAATATGAGCACCCAACATATGTTTAAACTGATGGATAAGAATATAAATACAATCTTGTGCTCAAAAATTTGCTTACTGTATCTGAACTTATGTTATATAACTTTGCATGCTTCTTTCAGGCCTTGAAATATTTAAAAATAGGCACTTGCCCTGCATCACAAAAATGATTGGCATATATGGAAAAAATGTAAATTTTCATTGAAATCATCCAAAGTTTCACTTGTCCTGCAGCCTGAGCACTCGTAAATATGAGTGGACAAGTGGATTTTTCGAGCGTTGTCTTTTTAAAAAAAATCAAAATAATCTTTCAGGAATACCATCAGCGTCAGAGAGTTTGTATCCTGTTTAGGTCCAACATTTTGTTGCGCCTCATCTAAGTTGAAACTGTTTTAAATGAAAGCTGCTGTAAAGCTCAATAAACCTCATGTTTTATTGAATTTATTAAACTAGTAAGGAAAAGTGATAAAATTTGAGTTCATAGCTTTTTCGCAAGGAGTATAATAAATTCAATAATACAGGAGCACGAATGCTAGATTCTATTTATCACATGACATTAAATTGCTTAAGAATCACATTTTTGAGTGAAAATGTCAAGATTTTGCCAGCTTTTACGCAACATTATAATGGACATAGTTACTCTATGTTACTAAATCTGTAAACCACTAGTGTTTTATCAAATTTATTGCATTATGTTATATCAATCCCAGACGAGACATCATATGATCAAATGCTATCAGCATCAAAATAAATGCTTTTTTGTCAACCCCAGATAAAAAAAAAATATATATATATTTTCTTTAAAAGATGATCTTTGAGTACCATCAAAATGTGGAACAGTTTTGTCAGCCTGATATTGGTACAAAAAATGTTTACAAGGTTATCAGATGGTGATTTGTTTGTTTGATTTGATTCTTTACGTCCACTCAACAATCTTTCAGTTATGCGGGACGGTCTTCCTGGGTTGCACCAGTACTAAGCTAGGATAAATGTGTCTTGCTCAAGGACCACAACGCAGTGACGCCGGGTCCTTCGGTCTCGAGTCAAGCACTCTACCACTGAGCCACTGCGCTCCCTTATCAGATGGTGACATAAGTGAACAGTAAAGAAGGTGGAAAGAGTTATCTACCTTTAATAATTCTTTTTCTCTTAGTTTGCTTCTGGCTAGTTCCCCTTGTAGATGATTAACTTGAGCCTAGAAAAGAAAGAAATGTTTCACGGTAAGAGAAAGTTACAGTATAGACATAAATAGGGAATGATTTTAATGTATGATCGATGTACAGATTTGTGGTAGCCCCATAAATCGTGGTATAAGAGAAATGAAGCCATCATTTTTCGACACTTTGAAATTGAACAATAATGTGTTGTCAGCAACAAAATGAATAGATTTTCTGATCCTCCAATATTTGTACTGCTATGTGACATTACTAATGACAGCATTATGAAGTGCTTATGTTTGAGCCTAACAGTCAACATTTGACAACTACGAGAATGCTAACCATGACAACAGGCTAACAATAAAATCATGGAAGTTGAAGTTTATACACCCCTTCGGGTAGTCAAATAAACAAGTTCATATTGTATGATAAATACAGTAAAACCTGTCTTAATTGACCACAAAACAAGAAGACCAAAAATTGGTTTTCAAGACCGATTTTCGCTTAATGCAGGTCAAAAGTATTGCAGAATGCTCCAGGGAGCATTCTGCAATACTTTTGACCTTCATTAAAGTACCATTTCTCATTAAAATCTTTGTTTTGTCTATTTTTGAGTGGCCGCTTAAGACAGGTTTTACTGTATGGTAAGAAAATATGTTGAGTAAATACAGTAATGCATGTGGCTCTCCCTCTTACCTGTAAGTCTAGATTAATGAGTTCTAGATGATGAGTTTCACCATCCCCACTTCCATCAGGGGCAGCAATCAGAGGCTGTGGCAGGAAAGACTTTTGATTGTCTGAATATGAGAGTAAATACAGTAATGCATGTGGCTCTCCCTCTTACCTGTAAGTCTAGATTAATGAGTTCTAGATGATAAGTTTCACCAATGTGGCTCTCATGCTTACCTGCAAGTCTAGATTAATGAGTTCTAGATGATGGGTCTCACCAATGTGGCTCTCATGCTTACCTGCAAGTCTAGATTAATGAGTTCTAGATGATAAGTTTCACCAATGTGGCTCTCATGCTTACCTGCAAGTCTAGATTAATGAGTTCTAGATGATGGGTCTCACCAATGTGGCTCTCATGCTTACCTACAAGCCTAGATTAATGAGTTCTAGATGATGAGTTTCACCAATGTGGCTCTCATGCTTACCTGCAAGCCTAGATTAATGAGTTCTAGATGATGGGTCTCACCAATGTGGCTCTCATGCTAACCTGCAAGTCTAGATTAATGAGTTCTAGATGATGAGTTTCACCAATGTGGCTCTTGTGCTAACCAGCAAGTCTAGATTAATGAGTTCTAGATGATGGGTCTCACCAATGTGGCTCTCATGCTAACCTGCAAGTCTAGATTAATGAGTTCTAGATGATGAGTTTCACCAATGTGGCTCTTGTGCTAACCAGCAAGTCTAGATTAATGAGTTCTAGATGATGAGTCTCACCAATGTGGCTCTCCCTCTTACCTACAAGCCTAGATTAATGAGTTCTAGATGATGAGTTTCACCAATGTGGCTCTTGTGCTAACCAGCATGTCTAGATTAATGAGTTTTAGATGATGAGTTTCACCAATGTGGCTCTCATGCTTACCTACAAGCCTAGATTAATGAGTTCTAGATGATGAGTCTCACCAATGTGGCTCTCAAGCTTACCTACAAGCCTAGATTAATGAGTTCTAGATGATGAGTCTCACCAATGTGGCTCTCATGCTTACTTACAAGCCTAGATTAATGAGTTCTAGATGATGAGTCTCACCAATGTGGCTCTCATGCTTACCTGCAAGCCTAGATTAATGAGTTCTAGATGATAAGTTCCACCAATGTGGCTCTCATGCTTACCTGCAAGTCTAGATTAATGAGTTCTAGATGATGAGTTTCACCAATGTGGCTCTCATGCTTTCCTACAAGCCTAGATTAATGACTTCTAGATGATGGGTCTCACCAATGTGGCTCTTGTGCTAACCAGCAAGTCTAGATTAATGAGTTCTAGATGATGGGTCTCACCAATGTGGCTCTCATGCTTACCTGCAAGTCTAGATTAATGAGTTCTAGATGATGAGTCTCACCAATGTGGCTCTCCCTCTTACCTACAAGCCTAGATTAATGAGTTCTAGATGATGGGTCTCACCAATGTGGCTCTTGTGCTAACCAGCAAGTCTAGATTAATGAGTTCTAGATGATGGGTCTCACCAATGTGGCTCTCATGCTTACCTGCAAGTCTAGATTAATAAGTTCTAGATGATGAGTTTCACCAATGTGGCTCTCATGCTTACCTACAAGCCTAGATTAATGAGTTCTAGATGATGAATTTCACCAATGTGGCTCCCCCTCTAACCTGCAAGTCTAGATTAATAAGTTCTAGATGATGAGTTTCACCAATGTGGCTCTTGTGCTTACCTACAAGCCTAGATTAATGAGTTCTAGATGATGAATTTCACCAATGTGGCTCTCCCTCTTACCTGTAAGTCTAGATTAATGAGTTCTAGATGATGAATTTCACCAATGTGGCTCTCCCTCTAACCTGCAAGTCTAGATTAATGAGTTCTAGATGATGAATTTCACCAATGTGGCTCTCCCTCTTACCTGGAAGTCTAGATTTATGAGTTCTAGATGATGAATTTCACCAATGTGGCTCTCCCTCTAACCTGCAAGTCTAGATTGACGAGTTCTAGATGATGAATTTCACCAATGTGGCTCTCCCTCTTACCTGGAAGTCTAGATTAATGAGTTCTAGATGATGAATTTCACCAATGTGGCTCTCCCTCTAACCTGCAAGTCTAGATTAATGAGTTCTAGATGATGAATTTCACCAATGTGGCTCTCCCTCTAACCTGCAAGTCTAGATTAATGAGTTCTAGATGATGAATTTCACCAATGTGGCTCTCCCTCTTACCTGCAAGCCTAGATTAATGAGTTCTAGATGATGAGTTTCACCAATGTGGCTCTCCCTCTTACCTGCAAGTCTAGATTAATGAGTTCTAGATGATGAATTTCACCAATGTGGCTCTCCCTCTTACCTGCAAGTCTAGATTAATGAGTTCTAGATGATGAATTTCACCAATGTGGCTCTCCCTCTTACCTGCAAGTCTAGATTAATGAGTTCTAGATGATGAATTTCACCAATGTGGCTCTCCCTCTTACCTGCAAGTCTAGATTAATGAGTTCTAGATGATGAATTTCACCAATGTAGCTCTCCTGCTTACCTGCAAGTCTAGATTAATGAGTTCTAGATGATGAATTTCACCAATGTGGCTCTCCCTCTTACCTGTAAGTCTAGATTAATGAGTTCTAGATGATGAATTTCACCAATGTGGCTCTCCCTCTTACCTGCAAGTCTAGATTAATGAGTTCTAGATGATGAATTTCACCAATGTGGCTCTCTCTCTTACCTGCAAGTCTAGATTAATGAGCTCTAGATGATGAGTTTCACCAATGTGGCTCTCCTGCCTACCTGTAAGTCTAGATTAATGAGTTCTAGATGATGAGTTTCACCAATGTGGCCCTCCCTCTTACCTGCAAGTCTAGATTAATGAGTTCTAGATGATGAATTTCACCATCTCCGCTTCCATCAGGGGCAGCGATTAGAGGCTGTGGCAGGAAAGACTTTTAATTGTCTGAATATGAGAGTAAATATGGTAATGCATGTGGCTCTTGTGCTTACCTGCAAGTCTAGATTAATGAGTTCTAGATGATGAGTTTCACCATCGCCACTTCCGTCAGGGGCAGCAATCAGAGGCTGTGGTAGGAAAGACTTCTTCATATCCCTGTGACCACTCAGCTCAGCTATCTCCAACCTGACAACAAAGAGGCATTGAAGAAAGTTACCCCAGTGCAGTCCCTTTATAACTAACTCTATGTTTGGGGTCGATAGGAATAGACCGTGTTATAAGTGAACCATGTTATAAACTAAAGCTACAATTTTACAAAGGAATTATTGGAAAATGACCATTTTATGGTCATTTTCCTATTATTCCTTTGTAAAATTCCATCATAAACCACAACATGACAGTGTTATATTCAAATCTGTTATAATGAGGTGTGTTATAAAGGGACTGCACTATAAATTGTATCATACCTACTAAGGAACATGAGACTCAGGATGTATTTTCAGACAATAAAAGTATCTATTGGACATGGATACCCTGCCAGCTGCAATTCATATTCATGAAATATGGTCAGTCTGACAGACCAAAGGAGAAACATGTATCTCAAAATCTAATTCGGGGAGGACAACATTTCTTTTTTGGAACCATTGTTTTTCTTATCACGCACCCACCTGTGAAGTTTCATTACATAATTCCAAAGGGTACACAAGACAAGTATTTAACAAGAAGGTGGGTCTGAAGGACAGCTAAATCCCCTGTTGCAGAATAACAGTCAGAGTGGTGGGACCTATGGTTGTAGAAGCGATCGTGTGTCCGACTGATTAGTGCTCATACCTTTGGATAACGGAGTTCTCGGTTGTTTCCAGCTGAACCTAAACAGCACTTTATGCCCCTTGTTGTCATCTGCTGACTTTCTTCAAAATTAAGTTTTTTCAAAACTTTCAGAAACACTATCATTAAGTCAAACGGTTTGGATCCAAATCAGGACCGACATTATGTTGGTCCTGATCTGGGTCCAAACCATTTGCAAAGGTTCTCAGCAGTCGACAAAAGTTGCCGCTATCAAAAAAAACGTTAAATTCATGTATCGTAAAACTTACCTGTGTTTCTCTTTGATGTCTTCTATTTCTTTGGTGAGCAAAATAACCTGGTGTCCGAGATCATTCTTGCCAAGACCTGACTGTACAGCGTCCATGGTCAGCTGATTGTGGCGTAGCAACTCCTGTTGATATATCAAACTCATTATGTTTACAGCCCTTATGACACTTATGTTACTTGCCATGGTTCTTAAACTGGCATATTTTCCTTGATAAATGCATAAAGTGCTTAGAATTTTCATTTTCCGAAGTGAAACTGGTAGAATTTCTTGATTTAGAATTGCGGACTGTTCTGAGTTGATTAAATCTAAGAAAAGTTGATTAGATCAAAGAAAACATCGCATTGTATATGCTGAACCACACTTCTAATGCAAAATCAAACTGAACCTTAAATATTACATATATTGAAACATTGTAACGCATTTATTTATGAAAATGAAAGTAGAACTTCATCAGTCAATAGTTCCCTTTTAATTATGTAATTATACAACACACTAATTTACAACTGCATGTGTCACACACGTGGATCAAGTCAAACAATTGGTGGTTTAACGTTGAAAAAGGTGGATTAGAATTAAAAAGGTAAGTTAAAACAGACAACCATGCCTGTTGATTTCTTATGAAATGCAATCGACTAAAAATGATCAGCAGGACCATTTTTTTGTAATGAGTTATCAGTTTTATTGACTTAGCCGTTGTCGAGATAGATGTTGTGGAATTGCAACAATATACACTGAGCAAAATTTCTATTTGGTCACCTTACATTTTTATGTTAGTTTTGAAAGTAACATTCGGTGATACAAAATTCATGCTTCTATAAATCACACAAGGCCTTGCCAAAACTCTGCAGGTCATTTCATTTAAAAATGACTGGTACAGCTTGCACAGATGATGCTAGAGTAAGGTACCCTCATTTAAAAAAGTTACATTTTTTGCTTCAATATGAAATATTCCACAGAGACGCCATCCATTTGTTTTTTGTTTGTATGAAGATGTTTCTGACTGTCGTGATTAAAGACGAACACGCTTCAGATGATTCACTTCAATCAGACTCCTCTTTTCTGTTACGTAATAGCATAATGACAAACATTACCAGCAGCCAAATCATTGAAATTCAGCTTTTTGCATGCAATTTACATAGGAAGTTCGCATTGTTCTGTACGCCTTATTATCTGTGATACGGCATTGAAATTTTCAGCGATTATGTATTACTACTAGACTTCACTGTTCTTGTTTGGAAATTGAAAAAATAGTGCTAAGTACCGTCAAATTGACTTTTAAGTTTTATATTCAAACCGGAAGTGCCCAGCAGCAGCAAAATGTTTGTCATCACAAAAAGGACGAATCAAGTTCAATTCTGTTTGGGCTATCTTGGGCTATCTTGTTCAGATGAAATAAAATTCATACAGCAATTTTTATACAAGCTACTAATAAAATTCAAAAATCTCGAAAAATGTGATATTTTAAAATATGCGCAAAAATCTACTTTAGTCAATATTTCAAGTGTTTGGTGTTTTTTGAAATCGACTAGACCAATTAATTACCAGCTGCACTTAAATTTGATAAAAACTTCACTCAAAACCATTTTCTTCAAAAAAAATCATATTTTTGCATTTTTAACCAAAAAAACGTTGATTGAAAGACAACTTATTCTGAAAGACCACTAAACGTTTCCCCATTAAACTGCACATATATAGGCAAAAAATCATTTTAATGTTATTAGCGCTTGATCAGAAATAATGAGTTTAGAAGGTGACCAATTAGGGGAAAATACCGGGACCAGGCTGTTGGGTCGAGATAAGTGATAGTATTGAGTTATGCATACTTGAGTTAACAAGAGTCGACTGTTGTATACAAGATTAGCATAAAAACAATAAAAGGGACATAACTATGAAACAAAGAAATAGAAAGCAACTGTTACTGCAAGATAAGTGATAGTATTGAGTTATGCATACTTGAGTTAACAAGAGTCGACTGTAGTATACAAGATTAGCATAAAAACAATAAAAAGGACATAACTATGAAACAAAGAAATAGAAAGCAACTGTTACTGTAAGATAAGTGATAGTATTGAGTTATGCATAGTTGAGTTAACAAGAGTCGACTGTAGTATACCAGATTAGCATAAAAAAATAAAAGGGACATAACTATGAAACAAAGAAATAGAAAGCAACTGTTACTGTAAGTGACACATTTTCTTGACCTAATACATATTCATATAAAGTTACATGAATATATCCCCAATAGATACTGAGTTAGGGTGTGTACAAGAATTTTTAGAAAAATATAAAAGGGGAATAATTTAGAAACTAAGAAAGGGGGAAAAATCATTCTTGTGCACGACATGTCGTCTTGACCTAATAAATATTCCTATAACATTGAATGAAGATATCTTGGACGTTTATTGACTGAGTTATGGAGTTTACAAGAATGTTTATGGACAAAGGGATGGATGGACAAACAGACAGATGGATCTGTTTTTGCTTGATTTGATTCTTTACGTACCAGTCAACAATTTTTCAGCTATGTCGGGACAGGTCTTCCTCGGTTGAACCAATACAAAGCGAGGATAAATGCGTTTTGCTCAAGGACCAATACAGTGAAGCGGGTGAGGCTCAAACCGGTGGCCCCTTGGTCTCAAAGCTTCTACCACTGAGCCGCTGTGCTCCCCAACAGACAGATGGAGAGCCATGTCATTATACAACTGTTTTTTTAAATGAGCGTATAACTATAATACAACCATTTCTTCAAAACTGGCTTATAAAAAGTAGTGATAGGACAGCATTTTCAAGAAAACAGTAGGGAAAAATCGGCAAACAAAATAAGGGAGAAGCAAGGCCTGCCTGAAAGCCTGCATGTACCACTAGGAACATTGACTTTCAATAGAAAACTAAAGTAGGATTGGAACATGCTTGACCATGCTAACACAATGAATGAAATAACATGTATATGTACATTTGATTTCAATGACTTGAACACTGATGGCTCCTTCACACATCGGATAGGCGGCAAACAAAAACGTTAATGGTATTGATGAACATAGATCAAAAGTCGTTAGAAACAGAGCTTTTGATAGCCATTGGTGACAAATGGCAATAAAAACACTGTTGCTAGCGACTTTTGATCCGCATTTGTCCATTGTTAAGAGCTTTTTTGATTGTCACCTATCCGGTGTGTTAACCTTCATTAATTTGAACTTCCTCTTGAATCCCTAAAAATATATTTCCGTAGCTCATATAACATATATCTATGGCCGATTTAGGCAGGTACAACATTTCATCTTCGTAAGATATGTTGAATGTAATCATTAGAATTGCCTCATTGAGGTGATTCTAATGATTACACACAACACACCTTTATCTTAAGGAAGACCTAAATATTATCCTCATTATGCCTCCAAATCTGGTGCTATACTTAGCTCTTAGTGGATTCAACTACCCATATCTCAAATAATTTTTCATTTTCATGGTCCCAAAGGTGTTTGAGCCATCAAAGCTTAACTGCATTTGTAATTGTACATTGGTCTCTATTTGAAAAAGGAGAGGAAAAAAGTATTGCCTTTTTAACAGTCAGGGACATAACCTCCATAAGCTAAAATATTTATCACTTGAAGAAGTTTAACTTGTACCTATTCAGCAATGATTTCAAAGTTAGGCAACAGAAAGTAACTTATTTAGGTTATTTCTGAAATTATTTAAGCCAAAGTCAAATTAGCAATCTCAAAAATATAACAGATTCATGTTAATTTATGTTCTCATCTTAAATGACCTTGTGTATAAATTTCTAGACGATATGTACAAAATTTAATAGAATAATTGTTAAGTTATATGATAGGTCTTTCAGCATGACAGACGACAGTAAAAATTACAATAACTCAAAAATAGGAAGATGAAAAAAGACTCTTTCATTCAAACAGATATTTTTGAACAGGGAACTGCTTTATAAAATATATACGTTTTTTAACTTCTGGAGGTTATGAAACTAACTTTTTTAACCCTTAAAGCGCCAATCACGACTGCAGCAGACGACAAATTTTGCAACATCTTCCCCAATTTTCAGAAGAAATAAGGTATGTTATATCATGTCTTATTTGTTATTTTTGAAAAAGCGGCAAAATTTAAATTGTCGTCTGCTGCAAATTATAGGTGGCACTTTAAGGGTTAAGTCCTTCATTATACTACAAAAGAAACAATAATTTACCTGCCCATAAGCAGACGACATTGGCGGAGCAGCAGACAATGATGGAACAGCAGACTACAAGAAAATCACAAAATCACACGGCTGCTTATCACTACAACTCCCAGCATAAAACACAGCTGAAAATGTCATCTGCTGATGACGTCTGCTGTAATCTGATTTGTTTGTTTTGATTCTTATGTCGGGTCTTCCTGGGTTGAACCAGTACAAAGCAGCAGGTAAAATGCTGAAACTTGAATGCAAACAGTATGGACCCAGATCAGACTGCTCCAAAAGAGCAGTCTGATCTGGGTCCACACTGTTTGCTATAGAACCTTCCAAAGTACAACAGCAAACAACATGGCAGATCACTTGTGTAGCTGAAGGCAGTGAAAGCAATAAACCACAAATACCGTAATTATCTCAATAAATGCCCAGAGGATGCTCCAATAGTTCAGGCCTCCAGATAAGAGTGCAAACTGGATTTTTTTTTTATTTCTCAACAAAAACATTTGATGTGGGTACGCAATAGAACCATCTCAATGAGATGGTTCTTTTAAGCACCCAAAACACATGTTTAAATTGATGGGTAAAGAAATAAATGCAATTTTAGGTGCACAAACTATCCTTATCTGGACCAATGAATAGTTAAGTTTTTCGTTGAGTTAATGTTAATTCTCTTTATCCAATTATACAGCTTGGACTCTTAACTCTTTCCTTGCTTGCCATGACTTTGTCTTCTGCTGATAACTTTAGCGAACAGCTTCAGACTCAGATTAGGACCGACAGAATGTCGGCCCTGATCTAGAATCCGAACTGTTTGACACTCTGATAGTGTTCTTGGATTATTTCTTTTTAAAAAAGTCAGCAGAAGACAACAAAAGCATACCTAGCATGCTAAGAGTTAAGTTTCTTCTTTTCTTAGGAAAAAATAGCTAAGGCATTTATAAGGGGCATTTATTTCAATAAATATGGCGCACAAATTCAGTAAACAACAATCATGCAAATATAAACTGTAGGTGTATTTTCTATGTTTCTTTAACAAGTAACAAAACATTTACATCTTACAACCATCCACCCCACCCGCTCACCTACACGCGTATATCCCACCACACACACATTTAGGATAACTTTTTGTGTCAGCCATAGCATTATGCTCAGTCTTCGACTCAGAGTCATGTAAGGTACTTATCACCCTATCTGCTATGCCATAATGAATTCCTATGATCAGCAGATTTCATAATGTTAGCTTTGTCCAATAATTTCTAAAAATTCTTGGTTAATATATGTTAAACAGAACATCGCTTCATTCAATAAAGCTGAAAATGCCTTTGTGAACATAATAAACTAAAATAAAGCTTATCAACTATAGGCTGCATGAATAGCAGGATAGACAAAATATGGTGTTGTTAGAACAAAGTTCTATCTAACTGTAGTGACATTTCAAGCTTGCAGTTGAGTTCAACATACTGATAGTGCTTTTAAATCAAAAGTGCTTTCTAAATATTGATAAAAACCAGTCTGTGTCAATAATGGTGCTTTAAAAGGAGAAGTTTGATCTAAATTTTGATAAGTTTTATGAGCATAAGCTCTATCCACATGGTGATAATTACTAGTCTGTTTCAAACATGGTGCTCTAAGAGCCAAAGTTGTGTCTAAATACTGATAACTACCAGTTTGCTTCCACTTTTAGAGCAAAGTTGTGTCTAAATATTGATAAATCCCAGTCTACAATCAATTATGGTGCTTTGAGAACAAATGTTTTATCTACATATTGTGACATTACATGTCTGTAATCAAATATGGTGCTTTCAGAGCAAAAGTTCTATCACAATATAATAATAGTTATAATCTATAAGGTGCTTTTTAAAAAAAAGTTCTATCAAAAGATAGTAATATTATTAGTCTAATTTGGTGCTTTCAGAACAACAGTTATATCAAAAGATAGTACTATTATTAATTAATCTATATGGTGCTGCTTTCAGAACAAAAGTTTTGTCAAAAGATAGTAAAATTATAAATCTGTAATCAACAAATATAGCTCTTTGAGAATAAAAAATCTATCTAAATATTGGGATATTACGAGTCCATAATCAAATATGGTGCTTTTAGAAAAAAAGTTATTTCAAAAGACAATATTATTAATCTGTAATCAAATATGGTGCTCTTAATACAACAGCTTTCACTAAATATTGTGATATTACCAACCAAATAATGTTGCATTTAATATGGCAAACAGTGCAGATTGGGGAAAAATGAGTTTCAGCCTTTACTGTGAAAACACAATAATCAGATGTATGCTAATAAAGAACCAACTAGATTTACAGAAGACAGCATTTCTTTTCCTGCCTTATCAAAAACAATACAAGGCTTGACAAGTGAATCATTTCTGATACACATGAAATGGTAATCCCAAAACCAAAGAAATATATCACAAATTTTGTCTGTTGCAGTCTCGTGACACTGTTAACTCTCTGCCTGCTAGTGACAATTTTTGTCCTCTGCTGAGAACCTTTATTAACAGTTTGGACCCAGACCCGGCCCTAGGTTATAAAACTTTTTCCATGCTCAACTCAGCTGACCACAAAATTTATCCTGCTCATAAATGTTAAAATGCCAACAATTGTTGGCATTTTAACATTTATTAGCATGATAAATGCTACATCTGAGAGACTTAAAGCAAGAAACTTCTTCATTTGTCGGTATTTTATTTTTTAAGAGCAGTTGAAATTTTGTGCCCAGTTGAGCATGAAAAAAGTTGTATAACCTGGGGGTCTTGCATGACAAAAGGTCAGGCTTGATCAAGGTCCAGCATTATCTGAATCCAAACTGTTTGCCACGCTGGTATTCCCTAAAGAATACGGATAAAAAAGTTAATTTAAAAAAAAAAATCAGCAGACCAAAAACTCTCGCAAAATGAGCCAACATGCACCGACGTTTAGGAAAGCTGATAATGATCACTTTGACTTACAATATACCATGCAAGGATGCTTGTACACTTACTTTTCTCTCAATATGCCACTCATGAGTAAGGGAGTCAACTTCCTCCTTGTGCATTATCTCCCTTTCTTGAATCTTTTTCTCCTGAGTCTCATACAGTTTCGCCTGCCTCTCAATGAGCTCTATCTCATGGCGTTGCTTCAGGTCGGTAATCTGGTTCATCATGGATTCTGCTTGTTGCTTCATCTCACCCTCTTTGGCCTACATTACATTACAGTAAATGTTCTAAAATTTTGAACATTTTCTGTTCTCAAATAAAATGTTGGGTTTTCAACTTTTCAGGGCTGAAACTCACAAAATGCTTGTTAGAATAGCAAACATGGAAGATCCTGATCAGAATGCTTCTTCAGAAGCAGTCTGATCTGGATCTGCACTATTAGCTCTGCCTCATTAGCAAACAGGGAAGACCCTGATCAGATTGTCTGGTCTGGACCTGCACTGTTTGTCTAGGCCTTTTTGGTAGAAAACTAGTGTCCTAGTGTTCAAATTTTAGAACATATATCGCAAACAAGATTCCTTTTAAACTAATATCCAAAATTCAAAACAATTGTTGTCTGCTCTCTCATCTGCTTATGTGCTTTGGTAGCCCAGACTGAAAACGTTAGGAGCAGTCTGTTCAGGGTTCAAAGGGTTGGCTTCCATGGTAAATATGTTATGGAGTGCACTTGAATATATGTAGCAGACATAAGTATACAACATTTTATGAATAAAAATATTGGCAGGATATGGGTTAGAAACATGAAAATACCTTACAAGTTGTTCTACAATCCATTATAATAGAGCCAGTGCATGAGATTTCCAACAATGTGGTATGTGCGACCAGCAAAGCCTCAGACCAGCCTGCGCATACACGCAGTCTGATCAGAGCCTTTGCTAGTCAATTGAGTATTCTATGATTGTTAAGCTACTGACTGAACATCATTTTGAGTTTCTAAGCTTAACATGAGGCTGCGCAGGCTTGTCCGAGTCTACACTTGTCAAAATGTCAAATTGTTGGAAATCTCATGATGCATAAACTTATTTACTCTTAAAGCACCAACAACTAATGCAACAAAAGACTATTTATTATTATATGGGCCAATGATATTTAGGTACATGTGCACAAAACCTCCTTCAAATGTGCATGCTGATGTATCCAGCATGGCTAAAGGTCTAAATTTTGATCTGAGTCTTCATCTACGCCATTACTTTGTGTATGAGAGCAGTAAAGGCTCTAGTGAGTCTGTATATTCACATTTACTAGGCTGATTAACACTTAAAGCACCAAGAAAAAAATGCATCTGAAAATGTCGTCTGCTGAAGTCGTCTGCTGCAAATAATTACCTAACATTACTTATGAATTAAGTATAGAAGCAAAAAGTGTGGACCAGAACAGACGGCTCCTATAGGAGCAGTCTGATCTGAGTCAAAACTGTTTGCCATAGAGGCTTCTTAAACATTTCAGCAGACGAGAAAAGCAGATGACTTTTGTTGCGATTGGCGCTTTAAGGGTTAAGGTAGTCCATGTACCTTAAGTTTTGACTCGTACTCAATCCTGAGGTCATCCAACTTCTCATCTCGTTCTTGGATCTCTCTCTGGGCTTCCTTCAGTAGCTGTTGGTTTTCTTTCTGTGTTCTCTCCTCCACGTGACTACTTCGTTCTAGATAGTTAAAAATATCAGGTAAAAGGATTAACATGGGCAATGTAAAAAGATTAACATGGGCACTGTAAAAAGATTAACATGGGCAATGTAAAAAGATTAACATGGCGTAAAAAGATTAACATGGGCAAAGTTATTAGATGCTCCAATATTTTGGGCTATGTCCCCCAATTTTGTTGAAAATGCCAGTACACCTCATGTTAACTCTTTCCCTGCTACTGGAAACTTTTGTCGTCTGCTGAAAACCTTGGCAAACAGTTTGGACCCAGATCAGGACCCACAAAATGTCGGTCCTGATCTGGATCTAAACTGCTTGACTCTCTGACAATGATCTTGAAATATGTTTTTTGAAAAAATTAATTTTGAAAAAAGTCAGCAGACAACAACAAAAGCATGAAAAATTACCCAGTATGCAATGAGTTAAATATTTATCTTGGTAGCCTAGGCTCTAAAGTCAGTATTGTTTGGTCTTCATCATTTAATATGACACATATTGGTCAATTACAATTTTACAAACTGTTTAACAGAACATTTTTTTTAATATATGGAATACAATTTCAAATGTGAAAAGCAGGGTTTTCCCTAACAAGTAAGTATTGAATTTTAGGAGTCTTTGTTACTGTCACTTCCTTGTTTTGAGGGCTCCAATATGTAAATTAGGGGCCCTCCTTTGACTAACACATAAAAACAGTTCCTTAAGACGTTTATATAGAATTAATTTTAATTTATAGAAAAAGTTTTAAATCACAAAAAATATCAAATACCATCTACCGGGCCAGTCGGTAACGTGTCTGAATATATATGCGCGTCTGACTGCAGATCCAGGGGTCGCGAGTTCGATCCCGGCCCTGTTCTATACTTTCGTGGAGATTGATCATGAAATATTTTCTACGGTCATTCTCCTCCCTTCCGCTGATTCATTCAAGAAGGGTTGTTGTCAGTTACAAGCGAAAGTATGTGCAGAAATTACTGGTTAACCTCTTGTTCAAGCTTGCCCAGGAAAAAGTGTGGTTAGGTGAACTGACCATCCCTCCATGACCATAGCTGTTGACTGGGACGTAAAGCAGCAAAACAAACAAAATCAAATACCATCTAGACTGTTATCCCACCACAATTTTTTTGTACTGAAAATGTAATCTGCTTTTTTTTTTTTTTTTTACATCTGCTGCATATATTTAAGTGCATTTCAGACTAAGCAAACAATATGGGCCCTGATAAGACTACTCCCAAGAGTCTGATCTGGTTTCCATATTATTTGCAACATAGGATACCTAAAAATGTATGAGAATAGAATAGATCAGAAGAGCAGATGACCAAAGTTGTGACTGGGAGGCTAAGGGTTAATTTCTAGTTTGAAAAAACTGAGTACAGTAAAACATGTGTAAACGGCCATTCTCAAAAAGACCAAAATTGGTTTTCAAGACCAATTATCGCTTAATGCAGGTCAAAATTATTGCAGAATGCTCCAACAGGAGTATTATGCAATACTTTTGACCTTCATTGAGCTACCATTTGTCATTAGGTTCTTTTTTTGTCTATTTTTGAGGGGCAGCTATACACAGGTTTTTCAGTAGTTTTTCCATTGAGTGCAAAAAGCTACTCGCAGTTGTGTGGCTCTTCTACGCGGTGCCATGGGTTTGTCTGTGTTTTGTGATTGTGGTATTTCCTGATCATACTTACTATTCTTCACAAAAAGGTTGAGGTATGCTCAGAAGAAAAAGTTTAGTCAGTACAGACACTGTGTGCAATAATTAGGCTAGTGAGCCTTGATATTGACAAAGTCCTTATTCAACATGAAATTCTTTTAATTTCCTATAAATGTGAACATTTTCAACAAAACGTTTTGAAAATAAACCCCTTTTCTTCATCAAAATCACACAAAGGGGTCAATATCAAAATTCAAATTTCAAAACCAAAAAATCAGTCTAGCGCATATAGACGGAAATTCTCATACCTGTTGCATATCTAAGGCCTTTAAGAAGTTTCCAAGCGGCCATGAAGCTATTACGTCATGTTGACGTCACTTTGACCCTAACTTCAAGTGGCGTCGTTATCTGTGGTCTTCCTGACCGAGGTTTGTCATTTTTACTGCCAGACTGTCGAAAACATGTTTGCAGACGATTGTTCGTTCATTACGTCCAAAACTACATGGCACGTCAGCAACACGTGCACCTGCTTCAAGAAGTCCAAACGCGGTTTTTCTGTAATTTGTCGATAGCCTGGATGGCCACTTAAGCTTGCTAACACTGAATTTTCTGCTGATTATTGCAATAGGAACAACTCTCTTTCAATATCAAACAGTATATGAGAAAATAACCCTGCAGGTTTACTGCAGCACATGCACATCGTGTATTTTGAAATTTGGTTGATACAGTCTAATAGAGGCATTTTTTGTCACACAATAAACAGATACATGTAAAGTTACGATAAGACAACTCATGTATACAATTTGACAATGATATATCCAGTATTGTTGATTTTGTGAGAAAACATAAATACTGATTAAACTTTTTCTTCTGAGTATATTTCATGTAAATCAGCTACACCATAAGAATCCTCTAAAGATCTATGCTTAAATTTATAATTTTAGAGCAGCATGAGATTTCCAACAATGTAGTATGTGCGACCAACAAAGCCTCAGATCAGCCTGCGCCTGCCCATATGCGCAGTCTGATCAGAGCCTTTGCTAGTTTCTTGAATATTCTGAGTGTTAAGCTACTGACTGAATATTATTTGGAGTTTCTGAGCTGATAAGGAGGCTGCACGGGCTCGTCTAAGTCTACACTTGTCAAAATACCACATTGTTGGAAATCACGTCTCACGGCTCATGTAGTACTTTTTACGACTCCAAAGGGACACACGAATGATTCCCAGACAGGATATTTCGAGTCTAGGACTAAATATCCTATGACAGAGAAAACCACGGAAAGCGAGAACTATCAGGAAATTTCTGCAAGCATTAGGCTCTACTACAGTGACAGGCTTCCAATTAGAATGTATAATTGACTTATTTCTTAATTAAAACATATGAACCTTCTCTTTAAGAAATAATAAATAATTTTCAATTATTTTAAGCCTCTAATCTAGGGGTTGGTGGGGTGCTGAGTATGTAACCACAAATGGCTTTCAGAAAAAGACTTATGGTTTTATATTGCCCAAATTCTATATTCAAAACTCAATTCAAAATTTATGTAACAAAAGAGCTTAATTCTATGCTACAGAAGTCCAGATAGGCAATATTTTTGAGAATAAAATTGTTATTATTTTCTTATCCATCAGTTTTTGATAAAAACATGTTGTGTCGGTACTGAAAAGAACTGTCTCATTGAGATGGTTCTTTTAAGTACCGACAAGATAGGTTTATGTTGCAAATAAGAAAGATAATTTTCAAATACTAACTTTTATACAGAGGCCTGGCCTCGAGGTTAAAAAACTTGAGTACAGTCTCAAACTCAAAATAAAGCGCATTGATTGGCTGCTTGCCGACATGTGTCCGCAAGCAGCCAATCATTGGGCTTTAATGAACTCAAGTTTTATAACCTTGAGGCCATGTTCTACTTTAGGAGGAACTGTATCAAAACTATAATTACCTAGGATTTCAGATAAACTAGTATCATGCTCTTGTTCTTTATCCTTGAATTTCTGGTTGAATTCTTTCACAAGGGCTTTAATTTTGGAAGTGTGCTCATTGTCCCTCTGTTCAAGCTCTTTGGAATGTTTGGTTTTTAACTTATTGGTTTCTTCAGATAACTGGGTTTCAAGTTTTTCTAATTCTTCATCCTTTTCTATTTTCAAAGTCTGAAATTCTTTTTCCAATTTTTCAAGCTCCTGTTTATGTGACTGAGTTAAGGATATTTTTTCATTTGATAGTTCTTGAATATTTTTGTTGAGCTTTTCCTTTTCTGCTTTTTCATTTTCAAGACTTTCTCTAAGCTCTGAAAGTATTGATTGACTAGAGTCTGCCATTTGTAGCTGTTCTTTCACAACCTTTTCTTTTGAGTCCAACTGAGAAACAAATTCTGACTGCAACGTTTCTTTCTCTTTCAGTAAACCCTCATTTGTTGATTTTAACTCACTAACTTCAACTTTCAAGCTACTAATTTCACTTTTCAGCTCCTCAATAGTTGAATTAAATGTTGACATTGACTTTTCATTTTCACTCTGTAACTGTTTCTTGACTTGAGTAATATATAATTCAGCTTTCTTTTTAAATTCTGCAACCTTAGCTGCACTCTCTGCTTCTAAATCGGATTTCACAGTTTCTATTTTTTCTTTCTGCATATTTTCCCACTGAATTTCTTTATCTGTTAAACTTGCTTCCATTTGCTTACACGATTCTTTCTCACTTTCTAAATCAGCTTGCAACTGTTTAATTTCATCACCTAAACCTTTGATTAAAGTATCCTTTTCTGATGAAACTTCACTTTGATTTTGTATGCTTTCACTAAGCTTTCTTCTATCTATTTCTACATCATCCAATTTACTTAACAATGTTTTATTCTCCTCTTCACAAGAGATAGATTTACTTTGTAAATCAATTATTTGTGCACTGTAGTTTTTATTTTCTTCTATCACACTATCTAACTTCTCTTGCAGAGTTCTATTTAAGGATTCTGTATCCCCTTTTGACACATCTAATCCTTTAAGTTTGTCTGTTAAAGATTTGATGTCACTGATATACTTGTTTTTCTCAGCATTGATTCCCTCTATTTGTACAATTTGTTCTTTAATTTGTTTTTCACTTTCATTTTTAGTACTTTCAAGATCTTCTAGCTTTCCCTTCAATTCAACTATTTTGCTTTCCTGCTCTTTTAATTTACTTTCCACTTGTGATAAATTCTCATTTTTGGACTTGGATACTTCTTGTATTTTGGAAGACATTATTATATCTTTCTTATCTAACTGTTCTTTGAAATCATTTTCCATAGATAAAACCCTTGTATTCAATTCTTCAATAATTTTCTCTTTTGCAACCAAATCATTCTGAGCTTGAAGTAATGCACATTTGGAATTTTCAAGTTCACTTTGTAATTGCTTATAATCATTCTCTAGTTTACCTTTTTCATTTTGGTACAATGTTTCAACGTCAACCAATGATTTTCTGACCTTTTCAAGCTCATTTTGAGATGATGAAAGCTCTGTTTTCAAAGAATCTATAGAAGCATTGCTGGTGATAGATAAATTCTCAAGTTCTTCACATTTTGACTGTAAATCACCTTCTTTCACACTTAACATCTCATTTAATCTAGTCCTCTCTGCAATTAAGTCACTACATTCAGATTCTTTTTCACCAACAGCAATTTTAAGTTTATCAACCTTGTCGTCAAGTTCCATGATGGTGTCTTTGTTTTGTTCTAGCTGAAGTAGTTTGGTATTTGCATGAGCTAACTCTGAAGCAACAGCATCTTTCTCTGCTGTTTCCCCTTTAAGCTGGTTTTCTAGTTGTGTCATTCTTTCTTGACTTCCCTCTCTTTCTTGTTGCAGCAAGGTTTCAGCTTCTTTTACCTTTTCTTGTTCTCTCGTATTTAGTTCCTTAATTTTACCTTGTACTTTCTGCTTAAATTCTTTTAGTTTTTCTTGCCATTTTTCTTCATGTAATTTTAGTTCCTGGGAATATGTTTCACTATCTTGCTTACACTTTAATTCTAAGTCACTATTTTGTGTTTCCAAGGAAGATATTTTCTCTAGACTACACTTCAACTTAACTTCTAAGTCACTTAAATCATTTCTTATTTGAGCATTTTTGTTTTCCAGACTATTAACACATTCTTCTTTTTCTTTCATTAAACCAAGAAGCTCAGTAATTTTATTTTCCTGTTCATGAATCGAGCTATCTAAATCCTGTTTCATTTGTTGCCCCTCAGCCTCTTTGGAATTAAGTGACTTTTGTAATTGTTCGGTTTGTTGATGAGCTTGTGTCGTCACTTCTAAAAGTTGAGCTGCTAACTCCTCTTTTTCTTCACTGAGACATCTACCCTGTCTTTCTAGTTTTAGTTTGTATTCATCAAGCTGACCTTCATAGCTTTGGATACAATCATGGAGTTTTTGCTCTGTATCAGTAACCTTTTCAGTCAATACTTTCAACTGAGATTGAAGCTCTTCATCATTAGAAGAAATTTCAGTGAGTTTTCTTTCATAGTTATCTTTCAAATTAGCTAAATTCTTGGAGCTTTCTTCTTGAATAGCACTATTTTTGCCCTCCAATTCTGAACACTTCAACTGCAAGTTCTCCAAAGAACAATTCAGATCTGCTTGTTTATTATTGTACTCTGATTTTAAAGACTGTAAATTAGTCTCATAATCTTCAGTCAATGATAGAATTTTATCATCTTTTTCTTGGCACTGTGTATTCATGGCTTTGAGCATTTCTTCCAGTGATGAATTTGTGTTCTCAAGTTCAGCTATTCTTAATGAAGCTTCCGAAATTTTATTGTCTTTTTCTTGAGTTTCTAGATTATGTTTTTCTGAAACTCTGAAGAGGTCTTGATTCAATGACTTACATGAGTTCTCTAATTCCACTATTTTATCACTATAATCTTTAGCTGCCAAGTCACTTTTCTGTAAAATATCATCTTTTTCAATAGCTACACCACTTAACTTAGTTTCAGTTTCATGCAGTTTGGAATGTAATTCATCTAATTGCACTTGAAAGTCTTTTATATTATTTTCATTCTGTAATTTCAGATCATTTTCTACCTTCTCTTTTTCTTGTAAAAGAGACATTTTTTCCGATTCAAAGGAGATCCGTAGTGCCTCTTTTTCTTTTGTTAGCTTATCTATTTCTTCTTTTAGATGATCTATATCATGTTGGTGTATTTCTTTGGCAGATGCCATTTTTTCCTCCCATTCTTTGGTAATATTTAAACAATCTTGAGTGAGTCTTTCTCCCAAATCTTTTATTTGCTGCTGATAATGATTCTCTAACTTGCTAGTAAGTTCTTCAGAACCAGTATCTTTTTCTCTGGCAAGATCTGACAATTTCATTTCAAATTCTTTGTCCTTTGCTTTCATTTTGTCTTGAAATTTCTCTTTCATTTTCATGAAATTCTCCTTAAATTGCTTTTGCTTTTCTTCAAATTTGACTTTAAAACTATCTTCTAAAGCCGATCTACTTTGAGCTTCCTCCTCAAGTTTATTTTGTAATTCACTGTTACGTTGCTTTTCCTCCTCCACAAGAGTAGTGACCTGATCAAGATTTTGCTGTGTCTCTGTCACTTGGACTTTCAATGTAGAATTCTCCCTTTGCAGTGATTCTGATTCAACCAGACTTCTATCTATTATTCCCTGCTGTTCCGACGAAACTTTTTCTAAACTATTTAAGCTGGTCTCATGATTTGCAATTGTTTCTGATTTTTCATTTATTGCCAACTGTAAAGCTTGGATTTCTGATTCTCTTTCTACTAGCACCTGTTGCAATTCATCATAAAGCTTGAGTTTTTGGTCCAAATCACTTTGTAAGGCACTAACTTTTTCAGAAAGAGTCTGTCTTTCTACATTAAATTCTTTTTCTTTTGAAACAATTTGCTCACTTAATGCTGTAGAAGCATTATGAGCCTCACTCTGAAGCATAGTTACCTTCTCACTGATCATAAGTTTTTCAGACTCAACATGTTTAAGCTGTTCTTCCTTTTCACTATGCAGTTTAAGAACATTTTCTTTTTCAATCATAGTATCATTTTGGACATCCTTCAAGTTTTGCAACTCTAATTCCAAATCATTTAGCCGTGACTTCAAACCTTCAACTTCTTTTTCTTTCTCATAATTAATTTCAGTGAGTTCATTAATTTTCTTTTGCATTTCATTATTCAGATCCTGTAATTTTTGCCTTTCCTGAACAAGGTCCATTTTCTGTTCTTCTAAAATACTAATTTGATTTAGCAAATCTTTAACTTTAGTGTCAGCACTCTGATACTTTTCATCGACTTCCTTATTCAATCTTTCCAAATTCAATTTTAGCTCACTGTTTTCAGCTTCTAAACTTGTTCTTTGTTCTGATATTGATGAAAACCGTGTATAGAGTCCAGACAATTCCTCTTCCAAGTGCAATCTATTTTTCTCATACTCCTCTCGGACTTTGTCTAGCTCCTTTTGCAAATTATCACATTGTGCTATCTGTTCTTTATAATTTTCATTACTCTCTGTCATTTTCGTTTTAAACTCAATGCTTTTCTGTTCGAAATCTTGCTCTTTTGTCTGTATATCTAGATTTAACTGCTGAATTGTAACACTCATAATTTCAGTCTGTTGATTTTTCTCATGAAGCAAATTTTCATAATTGGTCTTCATTTTCTTAATTTCTGATTTATAAAGCTTCTCATTTTCTTCAGTAGCAGACTGTAGCTTGTCTTCATGCTTCCTAATCAGATCAGCTATTTGAGCTGCATGTTTATCAATTAAAGATTCTGAATGTTCATTAATGCTCTTTTCATGCTGAGAAAGAATTTCATTTACATATTGTTCCTTTTCCTTCCTAAGTTGATCTAATTTATTGTTTTCGGCCTCTGTCTGTTCCCGCAGTGACTTTTCATACTCAGCCTTTTGTTTCTCATGTTCTTCTTGCATCTGATTTACGAGCATTTGTAGCTCAGCTTTCTCCTGAAAGTAAATTAACATTTTAACTACTTGTCTGCTGGGTAATCAGGGTTCATACAGGGAAGTTTGAGTAAAATTCAAGGACTTTTCAAGGACCTCTCAAGACTATTTTACAGTTTTCAACAACTAAAGTGTTAAAATTCTTCTTTAAAAAAACTAGACTGAGATAATGGATAAATTAGTACTAGAAAATGAGCATGAAATTGTTGTGCCTTTATTTGGTGCAGCATTTGCTGCACCAGCTAAATGCTGCACCAAATAAAGGCACAACAATTTTATACTGATTTAGATCTCAGTTTTAAATCCTGCAGAAATTAGAAGAATTCAAGGACTTTTCAGGGCCTTTGAGTGATTTTCCAGTACTTTTCAAGGCAGATTAAATTTTCAAGGGTTTTTCAAGGAAGCCCTCTAAATTCAAGTACTTTTCAAGCCTGTGCAAACCCTGGTAATTTTTCATGTTTTAGTTGTCATCTGCTGAATTTTTCAAAATTGGCTTTTTCAATAAATTTTTTCAGGAACACTTAAGGAGATGTTGAACTATTTGGATCCAGATCAGGACCAACATTCTGTCAGTCTGATCTGGGTTCAAAGAGTTTGCAAAGGTTATCAGCAGATGGCAAAGTCGCTGCTAGCAAGGGAAGTTAATACTTCAGGCTTTTGTTTGTTTTAGTTGATACTTTACATCCTAGTCAGCAATTTTAAAGTCATGTCTAGATAGTTCCTGGGTTTAGCTAGCACTAAGCAGAGTATATAGTGTCTTGCTCAAGGACATGACACAAGGCCAACCAGGGACCCCTCAATCTCAAGTCGAGCACTTGGCCACTGAGCCTCTGCACGCTTTTTGATTCTCCTGACATAGAAACCTTGGATAAAAACCAGTATTGTGGTAACATCACAAGTTCAGGCAACCAATATAGGCATCAAAATAAGATTGTGTAACTACACATTATCCCATGTAAGCCGAGCATCCTTTTCATGGAACTTAAGCAAACAGTGCAGACCCTGATCAGATGCTGCAGAACACAGCATCTGATCAGGGTCTTTAATGTGTTTGCTTACAGAATGTTCTATTAAAATTTGAATAATAATGAAAAACCATATCAATTAAACGGTTCTTTTGAGCATCCAAAACACATGTTTGAACTGATCTCTAAAAGTTTGCTTAGATGAGCCTATAAGTTATCATAAAATAGTGCCAAGACTGAGAAGAAATTCAGTCTTTCTACATAGTGCAGTCTCTTTTTAAAGCTATGTTTGAGTCCAGGGGAATGGAGATAGTGTTATACAGTAAAACCTGTGACTAATTGGCCACTCTCAAAAAGACCAAAAATTGGTTTTCAAGACTAATTATTGCTTAATGCAGGTCAAAAGTATTGCAGAATGCTCCAATGCAATACTTACGACCTTCATTAAGCTACCATTTGTCATAAACATCTTTGTTTTGTCTTTTTTTGAGTAGACGTTTTCACAGGTTTTACTGTAAGTGAATTGTGTTATAAAGAGATAACTTTACTAAGGAATTACTATACGAAAATGGCCATGCAATGGTCATTTTCCTATAATTCCTTTGTTTGTTTGTTTGTTTGATTTGATTCTTTACGTCCCATCAACAATCTTTCAGTTATAAAGGCATAAGTCTTCCTGGGTAGAACCAGTACTAAGCTAGGATTAATGTTCTTGCTCAAGGACACAACACAGTGAGGCTCCAACCCACGGCCCTTCGGTCTTGAGTCAAGCACTCTACCACTGAGATAATTCCTTTGTAAAATTCCACGGTAAAAATATTTTGGAGCACAATATGACTGTGTTATATCCAAATCAGTGTTACAAAGGGACTGCACTGTACTAAAGACTGGTTCAGCTACCTTGTTGATTGCATCCAGCTCTGCCTGTAGTTGGTCCAGTTTCTCATCATTTCGTGACAGCGTTGCCATCTTCTGTAGATCTCTTTCCTCCATTTCCAGCTGCATGTCTCGCTCCTTCTCCTGCAAGAATAATAACAACGGTAAGGCCAGCCCATATGATAAATAGACGAACTTACAGGAGTGCTCATGCATTATTGAATTATTTAAATGAGTACAGGAAGATCAAATGCGAGGCTTGTCGAGCATTTGATCGTTTTTTGCTACGTGTTATAAATTCAATAATACAGGAGCAGGAATGTTAGATTCTATTTGCCGTATGATAGTAAGAGTACTTTGAAATAGTATTTTTGGCGTGCAAATTTAAGATTTTGCCACACATATGCAACTTTGTTATCGCCTTCATAACATAACTTTACTTAATATACAAAACCACTAGTGGTTAATCAATTTTAACACACGGTGTTATATCATTCCCAGATGCAACGTCATGTGATAAATTGTAATAATCATTAATTCCCCGATTAACACTTTTAAAACTGCCATTGGTGAGTAAAGTTTTCTGCTCTGTGATATGCTTTTGTATTTTGGAAGCCTAGAGCAAACTGGGTCCATACTGCATGCACGTTTGTTCGTTTTGTTGCTTTAAGTCCCTGTCTGCAATTTTTCAGTTGACAGGATGATTTCCTGTCTTCCTGGGTTGAACCAGTACTAAGAAGAGGATAAAGTGTCTTGCTCAAGGACATAACACAGTGCCTCCGGTGAGTCTCAAACTAGCAATCCTTAGATCCCAAGACTAACACCCTACCAATGAGCCTCTGTGTTACTATACTGTATGCATGCAAGTTAAATTAGATCTGCTGTTAAAGTCAAAAATTTTCAGAAGGCGACATCTTGGAAAGGAGTCATTTTAGTGGCCAAATTGGAAAAGTACATAAAAAATTATTCATATTTAAACTTGTCTGAAGAACTGATGCAAGTAAATCAAAAAATGAAATTTGAATGAAATAGGTCAACATTTGACTAAATAATTGTGCTCTCAAGGGAAAAACAGACATTATATCCGATACTTTGGCAACCTTCTTATAAGTTTACGTCGGACAAAATTGATCAAGCAAATAGGTACTAAATAGCTATTATAACACACACTAAGGCAGATGGACAAAGGGCAGCCATTTATGTGACCATCAAGGTTACTTTACACGGGACAAAAATATACATACTTGTCCAAGATATTGATAGAAATTCCTTCATGGGGCCCTAACAAAGTGGCATGTGAAGACTCAGATCAGCCAGGCCATCCTCCTAGTCTGATCAAGGTTTTCACTGTGTGCTCTACGAGTATGATGATCTAGCATATCCACAGACAAAAAGCAAAGAGATGATAAGTATTTGAGGCGCAACATGTGATTTCCAACAATGTGACAATTTGACAAGTGGAGACTTAAATGAGCCTGTGCAGCCTCCTTTTAAGCTTAGAAACTCCAAATGATGTTCGGTCAGTAGTTTAATATTCATAGAATATTCAAGCTACTAGCAAAGGCTCTGATCAGACTGTGTGTATGCGCAGGCTGGTCTGAGCCTTTGCTGGTCGTACATACCACATTGTTGGAAACCTAATGTCGTGGCTCATTTATGCTTGCTTTCAAATCCTGATGATCTTTTCTTATATTGCATGCTATTGTTTAGTTGTTTAAATTTTGTTTTCACAAAATAGCAAAGAATCTGATTATACTTTGGGCAAGTGCAGCATTTTCAGGGATGCAAAACTGGAGAAGGGAAAATAAAAGATCTTATATGAGTGCTCATGTATTATTGACCTTATTAAATGAGTTGGCTAAAAGAGATAAAATGTGAGGCTTGCCTAAAATATGATCTCTTTTTTTGTCATGAGTTTAATAAATTCAGTGATACTGGAGCATGAAAAATAGATTCTATTTGTAACATGATACTATAATTATTTGAAATAACCATTTTTTGCCTGAAAATGGCAATATCAATTGGCGTGAAAATGCTGAGATATTGCCATATAGAGACAACCTTATTATGGCCATCATTACATAACTAATTTAAACTAAATATGAGTCGCAACATGAGATTTCCAACAAAGTGTTATGTGTGACCAACAAATGCTCTGACCAGCCTTCACAAACGCCCAGTCCGACCAGAGCCTAAAGCTAGTCGCAAGAATATTCTATGACTGTTAAGCTACTGACCGAACTGCATTTGGAGTTTCTAAGTTTAACAGGAGGCTGCAAAGGCTCATCTGAGTCTATTCAAGTCCAAATGCCACATTGTTGGAAATCACATGTTGTGGCTCATATGTAAACCACTATAGGGATCAAACATGTTTTTCTATATATATATATATATGCATTAACACCTGCTGGACCCCAATGGTGATGTTGAAACCCGAGCCTGAAAGGCGAGGGTCTTAACGACCCCCAAGGGGTCTTGCAGATGTAAGTGTATCAGAAAACCATGTTTGATCGTTATTATTGCATAAAGTCATTTTGTCACTTGAAAACTTTGGAAAAACGCTTCGAAAAGTTCATTTTTCTAATATTATAATGGCTTGCAAAAGCATGAAGGATTCATAGGTTTAGAAAATGTCTGTTCCAGAGCAAAGACTTACGTCATCCAAATGTCACTAAATCACGTTGATTTCTATGTACGTAACTGTTTATGATGTCAATTTTTGTGAAGGCCTAGAATACGTATATGTAAAGAACAAAAGCCGTGCATCAACGGCATGTGCATTGCCTGACTAATACATGGGTTTTTACCGGTTAAAACATGACTGTTAATAGCATGCTACACACAGACCTTTTTATGCAATAATAGTGGTATAAAGAGCTAAATACATTGCATTATATCTCTCCCAGACGTGACATCAAAAGACAACATAAAATCTATGTCCCTTGGTTTATTAAAAAAGTGTGTTTTCCACTAGGCTGTGAAGGTCACTAATTGAAGAGGTAGTAAACTCTATGATGGGTACCTGTAAAACACCTTTATTTTCTTCTCCCATTGTTTTAATGATATGGTCCTTCTCTGCCAGCAATCTTTTAGAATCTTCTTGTAATTTGGCTATCGCTGATTTATACTCTTTCTCCTGTGTATGAACAATTTACTCATAGTCAAGCTTAACATAGATGTGTACTGAATAGAACTTACTATCCTTGGGGTTTGCTTGCCTTGGATTTGTCCATTAGCCATAATTAGGGGTTGCTTGCTTATACAGGGTTCCAAAGAATTTCAAACCACAATTCCATGATTTTTCCATGATTTTCCATGATCAACAATGTAATTTCCGTGACTATTTAATACATGGCCTCCAACCTCCCCTTTTAGCGGCATCTTCACCATGCCGAGCATGAATGCGTAATGCAGCAACCACAGCATGCTTGAAGACCATGCATGCATTTTGAAATAATTAAAACTTGAAACCACCAGTAGCCAGAAAACTTGCTGTCGGACATGTGTCCGACAGCTAGTTTTCTGGCTATGGTGGTTTTGTCAAATTATTTTTAAAAAAAATCCATGATTTTTTCCATGATTTCCAGAGCTTGCGGGAACCCTGTTATATTTCCAAATTATTTAATTTGCTGAAATTGTTTTTATGACTGCAAATAGTGTAGACCCTGATAAGATGCCACATTCTGTGGCATCATATCAGGACCTACAATATTTGGTGATCAGTGTTGTGCCTAGAGCGCGGCATAGCGGGATTCCCGCGATTTTACTGTCGATGTCCCTTAAAAATGCACCCAGTGCGGGCTTACGGGCGTGCCCTTGAAAATTCGCTATTTAAACCTTATTTCCGTATTTATCGTAACCCAGTTAAGGGAAGCAATTTAGACTGTGCACATGTATTATCTGATGATACATGTTGCATTGGATATTGATTTTTCAACCAAACCACGACATCAACAATGGCAGAAAAAGCAAATTTATTCGGCTGAAGGCCAGAGACAGCTATTTTAATGTAGAAAGAGAATATTTGCTGGGGAATTCAAAACTACGACAATGTAGAAACTACTTCACTGTAATCTGCACCCCTTCTTGAGCCAAAACTATTGACATCGAGCTCAAATGTAAGTAAAAATGAACAGAAATTTCCGGAAAACTGTTTTCAAGTTTACAGGTTAAAATCAGATGGAATTGGTGTGTCCCCCAAAATTTGCAAATGTCCCTCTGAAATTCAGGTAGGGTCCCCCAGAAATCTTGACCTAGGCACAACACTGGGTGATGTACCAAGTATGAGATGCTAAAATAGAATGCTAGGCATAAATTGGTTAATAGAAAATATGATAAATATTGTTAGCCATAATATCTATCATTGGTCAAATAAATGCACAGCCAATGCCTCCAGATAAGAGGGTACTATTCGAAATTTATTCTTATATCTCAACCAAAACATATGCTGTGGGTACTCAAAGAACCGTATCGATGAGACGACTCTTATAAGCACTCTTATGAGTGCTCAAAACACATGTTAAAATTGATGAGTAACAAAATAATCACATTTTTGAGCTAAATATTTTGTTAAGCTTGACCTATGACATCTTCAGAATAGGAATCTGCCAGCCTAAGGAAAATAATCATCATTTCTGTATCATAGGAAATAAAACACATTAACCAAATTTTTCATTTTACACTTAATTCACTATTTTCGCCAGAGCCTTTTTCAAGAAAAACATGTACTTTCAAGTAAACTATATTTTCACTGTTCCATCAATAATCATTACAAACTTATTTACAACACTGACACCATGTCACCATGGACATCATGCCATGATGTGGCGATGTTTTTCCTGCAAAAATTACACTGTGACACTGTTAAAGTGTAATTCAAAGCACTAACATTCATACATCTTCATGCTACAGGTAATAGGCCACTGGCTGGATATGGTTTACCTCCCCCCAGGGGGAATTTTGTAGACCATATTTTTCATGAAGCCCAATGTCTTGAAAGGATTTTGCAACATGTTAGCCCTCTGACAATGGCAGCGCTAAGCTTTAACAGCCTGTTATATACGTTACCCTACAAAATATTTGATAAATAATTTTCTTGTTAAGACTTCAGAAAAGTGCAAAAGATAAGGTAGGATTTCCAAATTGGTTATATCTTCTAAACAATTACTGGGCCACAGATATTGACATTTGAAAACAAATATAGTCACACTTTATGTAGTGTATGTTACATTTTTTCATTTAACCCCCGTTTAAATGATAAATGAATCTAATATTATAGTTTGTCTTAAATTTTATTGGAAGCAGTTTATCATCATTAATTTGGTATTATATTAAAGCATTTTTATTTACCTTTTCAAAACTGCAAGCATTACGTTTCTATCTTATATACTTTTTGAGTTATTCGATGTTGAACATAGTAAACCCATACAATGTATCACACAAAAATGTCAAATGTAATTCTCTAGGCCTTGCGCTGGCTATAGTAGGGGAATTTTGTACACTATGATTTCCAGGTACTACATTACATAAGCCACAAAATGAAATATGTTAGCCCTCTGAGAGTGGCAGCGTTAGCGTGTAACATCATGTTACATACGTTACCCGCAAAATAGCATTAAATTTTTTTCTGATAATGTCTCCAACATGACATATTCACACTTTTTTAAGTCTGGCACAGGTTTAAGAACTTCTTATAACACAGTTACTTAATTTTAGCATTTATTTTATAAATGTCTTGAGATTTTGCCGTTGTATATGTTACTTAGTGTTTCATATGTCATTTCCAAGTATCAGTATGGCAGTTATTGAATATACATGTATAACATCCATCAGTGAATATAGCAAATCTATAAGGCTGCTATTCAAATGAATTAAAATTCCTTATTATGGTGTCTTACACTATTTTACAGCCCAGGTTACATAAGTTACTCTCTCAATACCACTTAACGTTCAAGATAAGGTCTCCAACACGACCTGCTTGTACTTATTTGCATGCTGGCACAAGTCTATGTACTTCTTTTAACTCTGGCTCATTTGCTGAGGCAGTAACTCAAAACGTCAACTACCATAAACCTCTTTTCTTTTATAGAGACATCAAATATAGTTAACATAATACTCATGGAAAGTTTGTAACAATATGCAATATGTGAGTAACAACCTAAAAGATCAAAGAAAACCCATCAGGTAGAAGTTATAGAACTGTTTCTTGCGAAGCTTTCGCAAGAAACTCTTCGTATATTATCAAAGGGTTTAAAGAATTTTCCAATACAGCTGTTTAATCCTCTATCAGATTCATCTTGCAAGCAAGGATTTTGCAATATGCTAGCACTCTGGTAATGGCACCATTACCTTGTAACAGCCAATTACATATATTACCCATCAACATCTTTGATAATTTTAGTAAATGACATGAATTCAGAAAAGTGCAAACCATAAGGTAAGATTTCCAAATTGGCTATATCATCTAAGTAAGCTATTTTGCACCGCAGATATGGACCTTTCAAAGCAAATATGCACCCCAAAGTGTTATGTATGTTATATTTTTTCATTACTCCTATATAAATGATTTGTGAAACTACTGTGGTTTGATTTTTTTTTTAATGTGAATGTGCTTATTACTTCATTTTGTATTAAAGAATGTTTATGTATCTTTTGGAAACTGCAAATATTATGTTTCTATCTTTTATAAGATTTGAGTTGTTGAGTTTTGAACATGGTAACCCCATATCACACAAAATGTGAAATATAATTCTGTGGCTCTTTTGTTGGGGTACATTCAAGTTTTCCTTCACCCAGAGGTACTCGATTTCCTTCCCATTTATTTTCCACACATTTTGTCCATATTTTGAACGCCTCACTTGTTTTCATGGGCAATAATTGATACTTCAATCTTCGTATGTACATCTTAAGCATAGAAAAGCAGGTTGGAAGTAAGCTCATGTTCATGCTATTTGAGACAGTCAGTATATGTGTATGGCTTTGGTACGTTTTTTCAGAAACATGTCATACTGCAGCTAATTCACATTTACATAAATATCACATGATAGGGTCAGTATATGTGTATGGCTTTGGTACGTGTTTTCAGAAACATGTCATACTGCAGCTAATTCAAATTTACATATATATCACATGTTAGGGCTTCATGTCATTGATGAGTGCTAGAGCAATTCTTTATTTGTTTTCATACCCTGCTTCGAATGTAGATGAACTAGTTGGGAGGGGTTCTCTATCAGTTTGATAGGAACTACCTTTCCGTGGTACCAACACATTGGCTCATTGGTAGTGTCACAATCTGTTAAACAGTGCATGACTGTAGATCTCTTCCCATATTCTGGCCAATGGTGTTGACATTCAGAATGAGCACCTTTTGTTGCATAGACCAGTGTTGAAGAAAACATCCAGGTTATCCTCTGCGAGAATGTTTGTAAGACTTTATAGACTGCTGCTTATACATTGTATATATGTATCAGTGACAAAACCAACATGCCCCGCCTTTAGTGCCTGGTTGAATACTGGTTCCATCAGACCCTTGAAGGTGACGGGAGAAGCTATTATGCTCTGTAGTATGGCATTACCATCAAAGTTATGTGCAGCACTACATGGCCAATCTAATGTTGGTTCAATGTTTGATTGCAAGTCATGCAGAAGTTTTGATGGAAATTCTATCAGGAGTTTATAGGTCCCAGACGGAACAGACGTGTCATCTCAAGGTCAGCATTATGTCAAATAGAAAGAAGGTCATGCTGACCAAAGACGCTCCTTTAAGCTCTCATCTGGCTGATTACGTTTTGTAAATTGGAAAATTTCTTCTCGACCTCGCTAGCCTAAAACCTTTATTAGCTTGTAGCATTTTATGGGAATGTGAAAGACAGATTTTCAACTAAAAGGGAGTCAATGAAGTCTGCAACAGCTTTCCTGTCAATGTCATCAGCCTTAATAAGATTCTTAGCTATGCCAGGCTTAGCAGGAACACTGAAAGACAAAAAGGTCACTTCATTGTCTTCAAAACTAGAACTAAAAGGATTGGTGAAGCAAGAAACTGCCTCTAGTACACGTTCTACTTTGCATCTGAGCAGATTAAGTATTTGATTTCAGTGCATTGAAGGGTTTTTTCAATATTTTAGCTCTGATGTGATGAGAAATACACCATTCCATCTGTAGTACGTAGGGTAGATCTAGCTGCTCTAGCCTATCATACCTCCTTTGACTTGGCACAGGGTTTATTGTTTGCCTTATAGTTATGTCAAAAGCATTTCTCAAGCAAAGAACCAATGATTGTGACAAACTAAACTATTTTGTTCAAGAAGTTCTTTGCATCTGCGATGTGTACCAGACAAATTTATGAGTGTAATCAGGTACACAAGTTCATATTGTGCAGTAATTTTGTTACCTGCGCATCCTGCATCTTTGGTGCATAACTTTGTCTCTGGGATGCAAAGTTTTTATTTCAGCGAGTCCCAGGATGCAAAAGTATTGCAGACTTGTCATTAAAAATAGTGTTCTAGACTCATAAGTTTGCAGTTGGACTCATTGATATGGGAAACAGCGAGTCTCAGGACTCATCAGCCCAATATTGTAAAAGAATCACTGATTGTGCGTAGTTGTTGTGATTGTGTGCAATGCATATTGGGAACAAGGCATACAGTTAGAGCTGGCATGCAATTCAAAGCCGTTTTCCTCGTAGTCCTAATCAGTGTCAACACCATCTGAATTATATACCTTGACCAGAACTCAGCTGTTTCACAGTGACTGTCTTTCAGAACTTCCGCTTAGAATGCATGGTATCTACTGCTTATGTGAGCAAACAGCAAAGGTTGATAGATCACATTATAATAATAAACTTAAATCACCATAAATTAATAAGGAACTTCAATTTATTTCAGCCTTATAAATTTTCTAAATTCTCTGAAGACTTTATACACATGTATAGTAAACAACTGCTATACAGATACTCAGAATAACTTATGTATCATTTGGTAACACACATAACAGTTAAAGCTCAAGGCATTTATTTAATGAATACTTAAAATATGTAAACCTTGCTAAAAGAAGTACATAAACCTGTGCCAGCATGCAAATAAGTATAAACAGGGCTTTTTTAGAGACATTAACTTGAAGGTTTAATGCTATTTTGAGGGTAACATACGTAACATTGGCCTGAAAAATAGTGTAAGTGACCATAATAAGGAACTTTAAATCATTTAAGTAGCAGTATATTCTGTGACAGATGTAATACACGTATAGTCATTAAATACCATACAGATACTCGGAAATAACGCAGGAAACACTAAGTAATGTATACAACAGTAATAACTCAAGATATTTATAAAATTAATACTAAAAATATTTAACTGTGCTATAAGAAGTTCATAAACCTGTGTCAGCATGCAAATATGTACAAACATGTCATGGCCGAGACATTATCTGGGACGTTTAATGCTATTTTGGGGGGTAACGTATATAACGTGATGTTACACGTTAACACTGCCACTCTCAGAGGGCTAACATCTTTTATTTTGTGTCTTATATAATGTAGTTTCAGTAAATCATAGTGTACAAAATTCCCCCTTGGGGGGGGGGGGGGGAGGGGGTCTATAACCAGTTCAAGGCCTATAATAATCAGTAATATAAAGCTATAATGAATTTGCCTAGACCTTGTAAGAGATATGGCCAGGACATGAGATTCTGAGTGTAACAGTTTCTGATCAAGATTGAGTTAAAATTTTGATTTTGCCCTCTAGAGTTGGTGGCTAAGTGTTGTGCGTGACAAACCTCCATGCTATGGTTAATAATCATAATTGAGCCGTGACATGTGATTTCCAACAAAGTGGCATTAAGACAAGTGTAGACTCAGACCAGCATGTGCAGCCTCCTTTTAACCTTAGAAACTCAAAATTATGTTCAGTCAGTAGCTCAACACTCATAGAATATTCAAGTGACTAGCAAAGGCTCTGATCAGACTGCGCGCATGCGCAGGCTGATCTGAGGCTTCGCTGGTCGCACATAGCACATTGTTGGAAATCCCATGCCATGGCTCATATAAAGTTAAAATGAATTTGCCCAACCCTACTAGGAGACAGGCCTGGAAACGAAACCCAGGATAAAGTTGTAATTGACAGACAGAATCAAGCAAACCTATACTATAGTCTCCATACATGTTTTTAATCAGTAGGGGACTAATAAAAAGGCCTGACTCGTAATTAATTCAGATTAAATCAACAGCTCAACAAATATTTTTGGTACCGGTGTTCACTTTAATGTACATGGGAGAATCTATCTGAATCAAAATAAAGGTTCATACAGGCAAGTTTGTGTAAAATTCAACGACTTTTCAAGGACTTCACAAGACTTTCCCACTGTTTTCAAGGAATGAAAATTTATGAAAAATACTGATCTACATGTCAAAATTCTATTTTTTAAATGCTAGACTGCATTACTAAAGATATAAATTTTAGAAAACTAGTATAAAATTGTGGCGCCTTTATTTGGTGCAGCATATGCTGCACCAAATAAAGGCATCACAATTTTATACTGATTTAGGTCTCCAAAGACAGTGTTAAATCCTCCTGTAAATGGTAAAATTCAAGGAAGTTTCAAGGCCTTTGAGTGTTTTTCAAGTACTTCTCAAGGCAAGTTTAATTTTCAAGGACTTTTCAAGACAGTCCTGTATATTCAAGTCCTTTACAAGTCTGTGCGAACCCTGAAAAGGGTTAAAGTAATGGCTACCTTGGTTGCGAGTATTTCCTGGTGAGCTGTTTCTTGTTGTGACATCTTCTGCTGCCAAATGTCATCTCTCTCAAACTGTGCTGCAGACACCTTCTCTTCAGCCTGCTTTGCTGTCTGCTCCTATAATATATATAAGCTAAATAATTAGTTTATGGTACAGTTCATGTCCTGATAGCTAAAAGTACCTGCTCTTTTATTTACATGGGATGTGGTGTGTTTAGACCATCGCATGATTTGTAGAAGCCGTCATCTTATAGAGCAATTTCTCAGAGGATTAATACCTCACAAAGGTATAAAAGGAAGAAACTACAAAATGTTTTCATTTCTCCACTTGGGCTGTCTTGGTAACCAATAAACAATGTTGCTATGGCTGATGCATACCGAAATCTGTCACCGATTTATTCACACTTAGCATGAAAAATGAAATAAATATATAAATAATTTATTTGACTTGCATTTTACTCTTCATGGCAAAAGTAATCGTGCATAAGGTGTCTTATACTGCCGGAGAATATATTGTTTTGCTTGAGTGCTGCCCCATCCCGACCGAGCAGTTTAAATGGCGAAAAATCTCAAATTTGCGTGATTCTCGAGCCTGCTATGACAATACAACCTTTATAACACACCTCATTATAAATCAAATTTAGATATAAAACAGTGATCTTGTGGCCCCCAAATTGTAAAATTGCTCCTTTATAACAAGATTGACTTCATAACACAGTCCATTGCTATTTATCCCAACTATTGTGTTTTAACCCTTTACTCCATAGTAACCCCTTTTGATGCCTTTGAAATATCATGTATTTGAAAATACAGTCTACTCTCGATATCTCGAATTTCAAGGGACTGAGTGTACGTACATGCACGTTTTAACTTTCGTCGGCTTGATGTGCATATGCCTTCCTAATCTATTTTTGTCATGACATGACCAATTTCCAAAAATAGCCTTAGGGCTATTCCAGAAAAAAACACCTGGGGGGGGGAAGAAGGCACTTTTTTTTTTACCCAACCACCCATGGAATTCAATTTCCTGCGACACCAACCACCCATGGAATTCAATTTCCTCCAACACCAACCACCCATGTAATCAGAAAGTTCCATACACCAACTACCCATAGAATTCAATTTTCCTAAGGCCCAGTGGTGTAAAATTCCCCATTTGCCCACTCGCATTGGCTAAACGTCGGGTTCGACACGTAAAATGTTTTTTTTCCTTTAGAGAAGACGAATCAAAGGTAAAAATACAGCTGGTTGATCTTTTTCATCGCAAACGGGATGTTTATACCAAACAGTTGCAAGTACACATGCGCATCTCTGTGATTAACTCCCCAACGGCTTGTTCGTTGAATTTTGTAAAATCTATGGGTAATTTTTGTAAGGTGTTTGGTCAGAGATTCCACGGCTTTTCTTTATCAAATCACTGGTATTCTGCTTTTGTTGTCTACCACACTAAAGTCTTGGTATCTCTCAAAGGTTTCCGCTCTTACCGTTTCTCAAACCTAGTGGTGTTATCAAATGGAATATGCTTAACTTTATGCCAATAGTATATATTAGATTAGATAGTACTGAGTGTCATTGCAAGCAACTGTAGAGAAACAATTTTATTTTTACCTTTAAATTCATCCAAGGGAGGTAAGTCAAAATGAAATCCCTGAAGAGCAATCATACAAAAATCTAAAACAGTGTTAGTGTTATGGAACACACTAGCTTTCCCCTTAAATGTTCACGCAAGGAAGATAATTCAAGCATATAGCAAAGGAGACAACTATTTATTACTGCAAATAATATGCCACATTGCCCTGATAAATATGCCTGCCATGAATCATCTAAATATTTCAAATTATTATATAACTAAGAAAAAAGACTGAATTTCATTGGCTTAGAGCGCTCACGTGGCCAGTCAATATATTGTCATATTCACTGGCTTGCGCACGCTTGCCAGTGTATATTAGTTACTAAAATTAGACTCCTTAATGTTTTTTTTCCGTTCTGGTTCTGCTTTTCTGAAACGTGGCTAATAATCATGTCGTAAATGCTGAGAACGCAACAAATCACGCACTGGAGCTGATCTATTTCGATTTTAATGCACAATAAACGGCGAAAACAAATTTGAAGTCTTCAGCTTCTTCCAACTTTCCGCCTTTGCACTGAAGAACTCCCGCCAATACTTAGACCACGTCGCATACGTTTACATGTATTTGTATCGTGTTTCAAGCGTAAAAACGACGTTACACCGTCTAACGCCACGAATGACGTCATTTACCAGTAACAAATGACGTCAGCTATCGCACATTTTCCCTGCGCTTTCAAAGCTGTGAATTATTGTTTGGCATATCACACTTATTTTATCATTGGCTCTACATGCGAAGTGTGTTAGAATTCTTGTTTGTAAATGTTGAATGATGACACTCATGCACAACATATATGCAATAGTAAAAGGGGTGTCTTATTTAGGGCTGCACTGTTTCTGCTAAATGCTTGTCTGTCCCAAAACTTGTATATAAGTTAAGTATTTTTTTCCAGGTGCAATAATACCTGTACATCTTTCACTAAATGTTATATAATAAAACAGTTATTGACTAATGAGGCATTAGATATGATGTGATATCGACCAGAGAATACCAATATTGACCTCGGCTTCGCCTCGGTCAATATTGGTATTATCTGGTCGATATCACATCATATCCAATGCCTCATTAGTCAATAATTGTATAATGTATAATAGTTATGGATTAACAAGGTTTCCACTTTAAGTTCTTTCAAAGGAGACAATTAAACAGGAAGCAAGGGAGAGCAACCATGCTTGCACAAGACACATCATCTAGATCTGATATGTATGCCAACCTATTACCATTAATATATCTCAAACTGGGTTTAATTTATTGAGCGTACAAGCTTTCCCCTGTCAAGTTTGTTGAAGGGAGATAACTCAAAAGGACAGCTAGAGGAGGCAACCATTCTAGCATGTGACACACCGTCTTCACCTGATATATATGAGTGCCAAATATTAGCAAAATATCTCAAAGGGTCTAAGAGTTATTAAGCGCACAAGCTTTCCCCTTAAAGTTCTTTCAAGGGAGATGACTCAAAAGACAAGCAGGGGAAAGCAACCATTCTTGCATGTGACATGATATAGATGCCAACCAAATATTATCAAAATATCTCAAAGGGTATTAAAGTTATTGAGCACACAAGATTTTGTCTATGGATGGACAGAGAGACAAGAGGGACGTATGCCAGGCTGGTTGCTATATCCCATGAAATTTGCTTGTCAGGGTGTTAATATGTTTAAATTGCAACTTGAACAATCAGTATGTAGTCATCAAACAAGTGTATGTTAATAAGGTGAAGAATTGAACAAAAGCAAAAAACCGATAAGATAACAAAAGCTTATACTTGTTACATGTTATAAAGGGAGATAACCAACCTTTTTTTTATCAAAATAACTATTTTTCAAAAACCTAAATGAAATTTCTTAACTTATCTTAAATGGAAGAAAAATATAATAATGAAAAATATTGAAATGCTGAAAAATCAAATAGTTTTGACTCAAAGCAGAACTGGATTTTACATGCTATTCGTTGTTACAGTTTTTATAGCTCAATGACAAGTGAAGTCCATCTTTTTTAAGCACCTCGCGAACTATCAAATATGCATATTCTACAAAAATTGCAAGCATACGGGAAACTCCAAGACCAGAGCATATTCATGCACCAATATAAAGGTGTAGAAATTTTTAATGGTATAAGGTCAGTTAATTTTACTGAACTGTATAAGCCCCTACCTACTACATTATACGTCAGAGGGAATAGAATTAAGATAAAGCACCAGGGACAGGATCGCACACCAATATGTGCGATCTGTAAACAGAGAGGCCATTTCAGGACAGACTGCCCAAGATTACAGGTACCAGCAGATGCGAATGAAACACAGGAGGAAAGCACTTGGATACCACCAGAGAGAAGACTTGAAGGGAAATCGTTTGAGGAGCAAGACAAGATATGGAATGAGAATGATAATGTACAGAATGCGAAATCATGGAGTATGCAGGTAGAGGAAGAAGAAGAAAAGATGAACCAAGAACACGTGGACAGCCCAAAGGATGGAGATAAAGAACAACGTTTACAGAATGAATGGGCAAGAGTAACAAAGGGAGGCAGACACACAATCAAAAATGGGACCTGCCTTTCACAGGATGATGAACCAAGAAAACCAATAAGACCATCCAAACCAAAAAGAAAAGACATCATACCAACCAGTAATTCATTTAATAACCTCACAGACAATCCAGATGAAGAAGACGAGCAGGAAAGAAACAAGAAAAAGAGAAAGAAGGACGTTTATAAGATCAAACCAGATGAGAACAGATATATATCCTCACAAGAAGATACGGGGGAAGCAGGTTCGGAAACAAACAGTGCTGAAGAAGATACCTCCTTTTTTGATGCAAATGGTGAAGAAGAGCAGGCAGAAGCCCCAGATCTGTACCCTTAAATTTTGATTATAATGGATCTACGAGTGTCTTGGACGGTGTTTCACAAAAGAGGTTTAGAAGGTTTAAGGAACAAGTTTTTTTCAGAAGGTTTTTAGATTGAATATGGACGGTGATTTAACACGATGCTGGAGTGAGATTCGGAATGTTTTTTGTTTTAAGAAGTGTGTAGAAAAGGATCAAAGGGATACAGATGGGGCAGATGCCTTGCTCTTTCACCACAGCAATAATAATAACAAAAATAAATTCAAAATTCTAACATTACTTATATCTATTATTTTCAGCTTCATTGCTATCTGGGAGGTTGGGAGTGTGACATTGTGCCTCTCTATAGAGAGGTACAGTGGGACACCCCCAACTAACCAATATATACAACCAACACAGTACTTATTATTCAATATGTATAATATATATAGTAATTTACTTGGTAAAGGTGTTGCATGGATCTCCCCAATAGGGGAGAGCTGTGAAACACTCACTTTACTGAGATATCGAAACTACAGATGTTTTGTATTGGAGATAGGGAGAATAATTTATGATATCCTGGGTTTACTGAATTTTTGGAACGAGTTTTTTAAGAAAGTCAATAGTTTAGATATGGACGGTGCAATGTCACAACTTTGTAGTAAGCTAGGAAGTAATTATGTTCCCAGGGATATCTTGGAGATTTCTGCTATCTGGGAGGGGAGAGGTGTACTATTATTTTTTCCTATGGGAAAATATGATAGAACACCTGTTTACTGGTCAGATGGGGGAAATATAGAACAAAAAAAGAATTCTATTAGCAAATATATATTAATCTTGTTGTTTTCTGACTTACCTCTGAACTCCCCACACAATAACAGGCCTTCTGAGTGGAATTGTGTGTCGCATACTCTAGGGAGATGTGACATACTTTATCACTTAATAAAAAATCCTACTATAGGTTTTTGTATGTTGCCTGCTCTAAGGAGCAGGAGCAGACATTTCCTATCAGCATTGATGCCTGCATCAATGCTACTTACTACTATTATGCATTATATAATGCTTCAAATTAACCATAAAAGCTGTTTTACATCATTTTTGAGGGAGGAATGCTTGCCATACACCCTCAAGAGTGATGGCAGCATTCTTTCTGCAATACTGATGTTGACTTTGGTGCTTATTATAAGCTTTATTAAAGCTATATGCTTTTTATTAACAAGGACTCAGCAGTACCTTCATATAGTAAAATGTTTGTCACTTATACCTTGGGGCAGTGACAGCCATTTTCTATCAGCAATGATGTTTAAATTATTGCTAACAACCAATAGTTTATTTTTCAAAGTTTTAATTTTTACTTTTGTATCATTATTTATGGATCCACTGTCTCCTATGCCTATGATAAATGGCATTTGTGGAGCCTATGTGCTGGGTGCACCATGGTGCAATCAGTATCAGGGCTCCAGAATTGCATACATGCATAAAATAAAGAAATTTTCCTTAAACTTTTATAATGAAGATAGCTACACAAAATATTAATGGGTTAGAGTGTAAGAAAAACAAATTAATTGAAATATTTAAACAAAATGATTTGGATATTCTTTGTCTGCAGGAAATACATAATATTAATTCAGAAACCATAAATTTTATTGAAAAACAGACAAAGTCTTTTAGTTTCATACAAACAAACTCTACAAAAACTACAATGAGGAATTTTTGTGGAGTAGCTATCTTTGTGGGAAAAAGATTACATGGTTTTAAAATTAAAGAACATGATATTGATTCTAATTCTCTAAAATATAGAGTAATGCATATATCTATTGAGGCAGAGGAGACAGTGGGTATTATAAATGTCTATGCTCCAGTACAAAACAATATAACTGAAAAAATAGGGTTTTTTAAGGACTTTAAAAATTATTTATCTAAAATTAAATAACAAAAATTAATAATTTTAGGGGATTTTAACTTTGTAGAATTTAATGATGATAGAGCATCAGGATTAAATTTCTATGATGGTAAAATAAAAGATTCCTTTAATTTACAAGATTTTGGCTTAATAGATACTTTTAAATCTTTTTATAACACAACAAATTTTACAAATAAAGCAAGTCGGATTGATAGAATCTATGTGCCTCAAACATTTCATTCAAAAATTCTTGAAATTCAGCATTTGGATGGCATATCAGATCATAAATTAATTCTTTTAAACTTAAATTTAGACAAATTTAAATCATGGGGTAACTATTATTGGAAATTTAACAATACTTTATTAGAAAACAACCTATTTCAACAAAAAGTTAAAAATTTAATTAATGAATATAATATAATGAAATCATTGGGAACACCCCATCAGAATTGGTCAAATTTTAAAGCTAAAATCAAAAAGATTTCTAAACAATTTGGCTCATTTTTATCAAAATTGCGGAAAAGTGAAGCTATAGCTGTAGAATTTTTAAAAAATTCAAATATTCCAGAGGTACTAATGGAAAATGTTAATCAAAAAGAAAATGATTTAAAGAAATATCAAATTTCTGGAAACTTAATCAGGGTTAAAAATAAAACTTTAAACAATATTTATGCTAAAAGTAAAGATCTAGATAGGAAAGAAGAATTTAATAAAGGCACATCAAAATTTATCTTTCGGATTAAAACAAATAATACAACTTTTACTGAAAAACATGACATTTTAAATGAAATTCAACAATTTTACCAAAATCTCTACTCTTCTCAAAATATTCCTGATAATAGCATTTACAAATATTTAGAAAATTTTGAGCCCCCGACACTAACAAATACTCAAAAAGAAAATATAGGACAATACATCACAGAAAAAGAAGTTGACACAGTTATAAAATTACTAAATAAAAATAAATCTCCTGGAAACGATGGTATAACTGCAGAATTTTATCAAGCTTTTAGGCCACAACTGGTACCAATTCTCACGGAACTTTATAATAATAGTTTTCTACAAAATAATTTACCTAAAGAATTCAAACAAGGCATTATTACCCTAATTTTCAAAAATAAAGGAAGTCCGGATGAGATAAAGAATTGGAGACCCATATCTTTACTCAATTTGGATTATAAAATTTTAACAAAAGTCTTAACAATGAGACTTAAAAATAATATTTCAACTATTTTGAACAATTTTCAAAGTTGTGGTCCCAATAAATCTATAATTAATAATGCCTTAAACCTAAAATCTATAATTTCTTATATTAGACAAAATGATCAAAAATATGCAATTATAGCCTTAGATCAGGAAAAAGCCTTCGATAGAATTGAGCATAATTTTCTTAAAATAGTTTTTAAAAAATTTGACTTTCCCCCCAATTTTATAAAATGGTTTGAAATGTTATATACAAATATTGAGTCCAAAATACTAATAAATGGCACTTTTACACCTATTTTTAAAATTTTAAGATCAGTTAGACAAGGATGCCCCCTATCTATGTTCTTATATGCTCTAGGCCTTGAACCCATGATTTTTAAAATAAATTCCAATCCTCACATTTTAGGAATAGACCTTCCCAATTGTGAAAATAATACAAAATCTTTACAGCATGCAGATGATACAATAGTTATTATTAAAGACAAAAAATCATACAAATACTTAAATGAAGAAACAAATTTATTTGGAAAAAATTCTGGTTCAAAAATTAATCAAGATAAGACAGAAATTTTAACATTTGGGAACTGGGAAGATCTAAAAGAAATTACCCCTGCAAATCTTTTTAAAGACAAAATTAAGGTTTATGGAATTATATTTGGCAAAAATGAAATTAAAGAAAATTATGATCCCAAAATTCAAAAAATTAAACAAGTCATTAATAAATGGAACAATTGCTATTTTAATCTCTTTGAAAAAGTAATAATTATCAAAACCTACATATTCAGTTTACTTCAATATACAATGATATTTACTGATTTACCAAAAGACTACATAAAACAAATTAACACTTTACTATTTCAATTTTTATGGTCTGGTCATGACAAAATATCAAGGAATACAATATTTCAAGATATGTTTCATGGAGGGTTGGGATTGCCTTCGGTCCTACACAAACGAGAAAGTATAATAATTCAAACCTTACGCAAGATAGAACTCAATCTCGATCAGCCGTGGGCAAATTTATATATTTATTGGTTTGGCCTAAATTTAAAATTCTATCATGCACCATATGCTGCAAACACATATCTACATAATATTGAAAATTTTCAAGAAAATCAACACATTAAATCAACCATATTAAAATACAGAATTCATGATAATATATGGAAAATACCAAATTTAAGGCTAATATATACCTTAATAATTAATAAGATGAATAACTCTCCGACCATAACCTTAAAATATCCATCAGCAAACTGGGATCTAATTTGGAACAATTATGCCAAAATTCAAAAATCAAATGAAAAACTTATAATCTTCAAATATTTGCATAAAATTCTGCCAACAGGCGAATACTACCGCAAAATCGGTCGTTTTCGCAGTATCCCAAGATGTGCAGACTGTTGGCTTGGTCCCAATACGCTTCAACATATACTTGAAACCTGTACAGTTCATAATGCTGAACGTACCGCCCTTCTTTTGGAACTTCAAAACATTACACCCAATATTATTCTAAATTCAAACCTACTTCAAACTGGAAATAATGACAAAACTTTAGATCTTCGCACTCAAAATCAAATATGTACAGCTATTTTCAAATATACAATAACAATTTGGAAACAATGCATTAAGCTTAAACCTCCTTAAACAGCAACAGGTATTTAACATAACTTTTAAGAACTAGAGCGTTCGCCCCTGGACTCTGTGGCTGTGCTATGTTAACCCTCGCACGGACGCAGAGCCGAGGAGTGATATATTGACATGCTATTTGCTGTCATTTTGTATTTGCAGTCGGACCCCTGAGGGACCCACTCTTATGAGTGGGAAACAAAGGGCCCCGATTAACCAGTCTTAAAATAAATAAAGTATCATAGCAGAAGACTGGGGCGCAGCCTGCCTTGGGATTGATTCATATCAGCTCTTGGGGTAGGAAGCGTCACAAATACAGTGTAATTAGATTTGGTCGAACACCAATGACCCATATAATTTTGTAGTGGATAAGCGCTATGCCTTGTAAACCAGGGGTCGCAGGTTCGATTCCCAGCTTCTCCATAAAACCATTAAACCACATAAAACCACTTTCGGTGAGCCTTCTGGTGCTCCCGTCATATAATAAACACACAAATCATAAACCCTCCCGGCGGTACTGGTTTCTACCCAGGGAAAGCTACAAAAAGTTTTTATAATTTTGAAAACTTTCCTCACCAACCACATAGCAAAAATATATCGCCTGCCGTCTTCCCCTCCCAGGTATTTTTTTCTGGAATAGCCCTTAAAAGCACAAAAATAGTAAATGAGTATAATCAGGAAATACCACAATCACAAACAAGTCTGTTCTCAAAATAAAAAGAACATGGCCCGAGAAACAATCAAATTATACTTTGGCCTTATTTAAAACACGAGCAGTCATCAGACAGAGATCGCTAAAATATGACACATTAGCTCACGTAGCCGCTTTGAAGTTGTATCACAATAGATCAATAGAATTCGGCGACCGCGGTCAATTATGTAATTATACATGTACAACACACTCATTTACAACTGCATGTGTCACACACGTGGACCAAGTGATCAAACAAATGGTGGTTTTAATGGGGATAATTAACGTTGAAAGCGGTGGATTAATTGGAGACACATTCAGATAAAAAGGTAATTTCTTATGAAATGGAATCGAGTCAGGCGTTGTAAAATACACTAAAATTGATCAGCGTGACCAGTTTTTCGTAACGAGTTATCAGTTTTATTGACTTAGGCGTTGTCGAGATAAACGTTGTGGAATTGCAATAATATATAGGGGAAAATACCGGGACCGGGCCGTCAGGTCGAGATAAGTGATAGTATTGAGTTATGCATAGTTGAGTTAACGAGAGTCGACTGTATTACGGAAAATGGAGCATTTGCTCTTTTGGAGAAAATGCTCCATTTTCTACAATATTTTCAAAAGTATTCAAAACTTAACTTAAATTTTTCTTGAGTATTTTCGATGGTTTCTAAAAATAGAAACTGATGTCATGATTTTAAAAATAGCCTATGGAGTAAAGGAATAAAGGGACTGTACTGTACCTGTACCTGTAACAAAGTAATGGCTGCTGACTTCCCTCGAGACACCTCTTGTACTAATTTCTCCTTCTCTGTCTCCATATCATCTTCAGCTTTCACCAACTTCTCTTCCATTTCTTCTACCACTCGCTTCTTCTCCTCCTTCAACCGCTTGATTATCTCACGAGACTTCTCCAGCTGTTCAGTGCCTAAAACAGATTGGGCCCCGAGGTTATAAACTTTTTTCATGCTCAACTCAGCTAAGCGTGAAATTTTATAAAACTTTTTCATGCCCAACTCAACTGAGCACGAAATTTTTATAAAACTGTTTCATGCTCCACTCAGCTGAGCATGAAATTTCAACTGCTCATAAAAACTAAAATACTGACAAATGAAGAAGTTTCTTGCTTTAAATCTCTCAGATGTTGTATTTATCATGCTAATGAATGTTAAAATGCCAACAAATGTTGGCATTTTAACATTTATGAGCAGGATAAATTTCGTGCTCAGCTGAGTTGAGCATGGAATAATGTTTAAAAACCTCGGAGCCGGTTTGTTTGATTTGATGCTTTACGTCCCAGTCCAAAAATTCCATTCATTTTGGAATGTTTCTTGGGCTGAACCAGTACTAAGCGGAGGATAAAATGTCTTGCTCATGGACATAACACAGTGTCTTCAATGAGGCTTGAACAAGGGACCTCTCAATCTTAAGCCACAGACTCTACCAATGCGCTCGTGTTAAACATTTAAAGCATTATTATGCATTACTGGCCATTTCAAATTTAGTCAAGGTGCATTTCCTGCTGAACTCAGATTTACCCTTTTTTAAAACACTGTAGATCCAGATCAGCTGGCTTCTAAGGAACAAATCTTCATGACAGAAATGTATCATAATTCAGGAATTTCTACCTGTTGTTGGTTTGTTGGTTTTGTTGCTTTACGTCCCAAGTCAACAGCTATGGTCATTGCGGGACGGTCAGTTCACCTAACCACACTTTTTCCTGGGCAGGCTTGAACAAGCGGTTAACCAGTAATTTGTGCACATACTTTCGCTTGTAACTGACAACAACCCTTCTTGAATGAATCAGCGGAAGGGAGGAGAATGACCGTAGAAATTATTTCATGATCAATCTCCACAAAAGTATGGGACCGGGCCAGGATCAAACTCTCGACCCCTGGATCTGCAGTCAAACACGCATCTGTAGCCAGACCCGTTACCGACTGCGCTACGCGGCCCGGTAAATTTCTACCTGTGACTCCTTGAAATACAAAATGGGCAATTCCATACTTATTTTATCAACATACAGTAAAACCTGTGTAAAATGGCCACTCAAAAGTAGACAAAAAAATCTTTACGACAAATGGTAGCTTAATGAAGGTCGAAAGTATTGCAGAATGCTCCCCTTGGAGCATTCTGCAATGCTTTTGACCTGCATTAAGCGATAATTGGTCTTGAAAACCATTTTTTTGTCTTTTTGAGAGTGGCTATTTTAAACAGGTTTTACCGTTTATGGGGATATCAATCAGAATGAAAAGGGTTAATACCTGCTTTCTCTAGTTTTTCAGTTTTCTCCTTCAAAGCTACATTTTCTTCCTTGAAAGCAAGTCCCTGACTCCTAACCTCTGCTAGTTCTTTATCCTTCCTCTCCATTTCCTCGTGAACCTGTTGTTTAACTTCAGCTATGGCCAGTTGACGGTCAGTTTCTAACTGCTCTATCACCCCCCTAGCCTGTTTGATCTGATTCTGAAGCTTCGAGATTGTGTCTGGAGATGATACTGACTGAAAGAAAACAGATACATAGCCATGAATAACAATAAGAGGCCTTTTCTTAACATTTTTTGGGTCTTTTTCTTATTTCATGAATTATTTGTTTTAGTTAAATAGTGCTTCCATTTAGTTTTAACATATGAGGTTCCTTCGCAATTTTGTTTTAAAATAAGCTTTAAAAAAGATTTCTGAAAACACTATAATCAATCAATCTGTTAATTGGCGGGTGCGATTTATGGCTTCTGGAAGCAGAAGACTGTTTGCGAGAAGATATCAAATCACGTGACAGAAGCTGTTTGAAAGATAGAAAATTGAAAACAAATCAAACACGCTAAGTAAACCATTAAACCGTTTTGTTACAACATTTAGAATGTCACTTTATCTACAGTTTTGTATTCCAATTTGTGTTGTTGTTTTTTTGTTTGTTTTTTTGCAAATGTATGTCATGTTCAATGTAATAATGTTTCTTAAGATTATTCCCCATTTAATTTGTTGTCATTAACAATAATTTAGTTGGAAATATCAAAACCCTTCATACCTAAATTTTTATTGCCTAGCTTTTCTACCTCGTGTTTGAAGTGCGCGTTGACCACTTCTATCTTCCAGCTTCTACTCAAAATTTGGAAGCGCCAGGAGAGCTATTTAAAGCAGAAGAGTCCCGTTTGATTTGTCAGAAGCAGAAGAAAAAAGTTTCTTCTAAATTCAGAAGATATAAATAGAACAGAATTTACGATCTTCTACTTCTAGAACACATCTTCTGGCACAAATCACATAGCAATGATGTCACTTAACTACCATGCATCCGACTTCCAATATAACAAAAATTGCAGCCTGAACCAGTGCTCAAACTCAGAGCCCAACTATTGAAGTCTGTCACATTACCAATTGGACTTGCTATCACCTGACCTTGTAGACTGACAGGCCACTTATATCATTGGGAAGACTCATAAAACCAGAAATCGTCAACATAAAATTTCCGGTCATATCTCAGAGCTATGAAAGCTTTTCTAGATTCTAAGGATTAACGCTTTGCATGCTGGGTAATTTTTCATGCTTTTTTGTCCTCTGCAAAATACTCTTTCAGGACCACAATCAGAGTGGCAAACAGTTTCGATCCAGATCAGGACGACGTTCTGTCGGTCCTCATCTGGGTCCAAACTGTTTCCAAAAGTTATCAGCTGACAATAAATGTCACCTCTAGCAAGGAAACTGTTAAGATACATGTAACTTAGCTAGCTTGACTAGAGAGTTGGTACAGATCTGAATCCAAGTTGTTTGCAAAGGTTATCAGCAGATGACAAATGCCGCATCTAGCAAGGAAAGAGTTGAGATAATTGTTTCTTAGCTAGCTTAACCAGACAGTTTGTCCTTATCACGGCTGACAATCTGTCGCATGCGAAACCGGCGGTTCAGCAAAGACATCCGGGCGATTAATTTCCGGTTTCGCAAAGAGGATCCGCAAAAGGTAGACAAAGTGTACCCATTTCAATTTCAATGATGGATATTTACTTATACAGAAAGTAAATCAAAAATCTTAGAGTTAATCATTACTGTTTTGACACGCCAAAGTCATTTACTTAATTTCGGCAAGGCTTTCAAGGAATTTATTCCCTCCTCTGAAACTCCTGTTTCAACATGGTCAAGGTCGCCAAAAATACAAAGGAAAATAAAGCATTCTGCCATTATCAGTGGGTCTCGATGAAAAAAATCATTGTCTAATTGTTTGAATTATATTTTCGTAAGTCGGCAATTGCGCCCCAACTAACACAGCATTTAGCATATTTTATAATATTGATTGAAAGGGAAGATTGTTCCTGGTTCGGCATGTAATCATCTAAATATGAAGGAATTAGTTCAACCCTTATGGAACATTTACATGCGAAACCAAAAACTTGAGACCGAATTAGCCTAAAATCTGCAAAATGTAATACCCATACGCCAATGTGGAGTTATTACAGACCCCCCGCATTATATACACACTCAGCATGGCGTCTTTTTTGTAGCCCACTAGGCAATAATTGTCAGAACTAGCAAAATATCGTCGTGTTTATCCCATATTTTCCTCATCTTAACAGGTGTTTCACGGGACGGAAGAAAAATCACAACAACGAGGAAACACCTAACCATATCCTTTGGTGCACAAAGAAATCGATATAAAAATGACAAAATAGCATTCTTTAATTTCAAAAATATTCATTTTAGTTCAAATTAACGGCTTTCAAACGCGAGCACTCGTTGTTTGTTTACCTTTTGCGGATCCTCTTTGCGAAACCGGAAATTAATCGCCCGGATGTCTTTGCTGAACCGCCGGTTTCGCATTCGACAGATTGTCAGCCGTGCTTATCTGGATATTATTGTTCTTAAAGATTATCAGCAGATGATAAATTAATTTTACCACTAGCAAGGGTAGAGTTAACCTGTAACCTCAGAGAGACGCCTTTTAACGCTTTTGCAAACAGAGCAGACCCAGATCAGGCAGTTCTAAAAGCTGCTTGATCAGTGTCCACTTTGTTTGATTATGGAAATATGATTAGATATTGGACTTGACAAGTATTTTAAATTTCTTTGTTCAATGTACCAACATGAAAATTTCTTTATATAATTATTCATAGTGGGTGGAGCTTAGCATGAATATTCATGAAGGGGAGGGTTCAGATACCTGTAATTTAGCTAGTTCCATCTGGTTATCTTCTAACTTTCTCTGAAGAGAATCCCTCTCTTCTACCACTTGTACATACTTCTCTTTGTTGGATCGGATTATCTCCTTACACCTCTGGAGTAGACTATCTTGATGTTTTACCTGAAAAACATTTATAAACGAGCTACATGCATTAAGAGGCTATTTTGGCCCCCCTATGAAGTAAAAAAATGAAATTCACTTTTCACCAAATTCTTCTTATTAGTTTATTAGAACAATGGCCAAAGTGTATAAGTCTGATATTAGTTTGACTTTTACTGTTGCTGTGGTTACAAACATGGCCACCAACACAGGCTGAAAATAGAAAATTGACCATTTTGGAGCAAATTTGAGACATTTGACAGAGCAATTAACATAGAGCACAAGCAAATACCAAAAAGATATTTTAACAGATGGTGAGAGTTATCATGGCACACAACATATTAAAAAGATTTTTTAGTACTCAGCTAGGCTGATATCTAATTCTTAAAAATTTGGTCTCTAAAAGCCTTAAATTTGGTCAAAAATGGCAATTTCTCTATTTTATGCCTATTTTGTCGGCCATTTTTGATACCATAGCAACGGTAACATTTAAATTAATGCCGAAATGTTACACTTCAGTCATTCTTCTTATAAACCAATCAAAAGAGAATTGTGAAAAGCAATTTTCAGTTTTTGGCTCCAAAGGGGGCAAAATTAGCCCCTTTATGCACTTACCCCATTTATACAAAATAATTAGCTATCTTGCCCCGAGGTTATAAAACTTTCTTCATGCTCAACTCAATTTAGCACAAAATTTCAACTGCTCATAAAAACTAAAATACCAACAAATAAAGAGATTTCTTGCTTTAAGTCTCTCAGATGGTGTATTTATCATGTTAATAAATGTTAAAATGCCAACAATTCTTGGCATTTTAACATTTATGAGCAGGATAAATTTCGTGCTCAGCTGAGTTGAGTATGAAATTTTTTTATAACCTTGGGCCTCCAGTTACAAGCGTGTGGTTGAAAACTAATTTTTGGACAACTGACCTATCTGATTTGAGTATTGTGGGAAACATAGGTCCAGATAAGGACACTTTTTTAGCATAAAATTGTAATTAATTTCTTACCCATCAATTTAAATATGTCTTTTGAGTACCCACAACATATGTTTTGGTTGAGAGATAAAAAAATGATTCCCATGTACACACTCTTAACTGGAGGCCTGGTGGGAAACTTGTTTACCAAATGCATAACAAAGTCACGTGTTTTGCTTTATTAATTCAATCGTCTAGCATTTGGTCATCACATGTTTTGGAACACTTCTTTGACCTGACTGTGTGCAAAACGTTTAATGTAGAAAATATCATTCAGTCCCTAAATACAACAATGTATACATTATGTTGGTTGGCTGGTTTGATTCTTAACGTCCCAGTCAATCAACAGCTATGGTCATGTCGGAATAGTCAGTTCACCTAACCACACTTTTTCCCAGGCAAGCTTGACTAAGCGGTTAACCAGTACTTTGTACACAAACTTTCGCTTGAAATTGACAACAACCCTTCTTGAATCAGCGGATGGGAAGAGAATGGCCGTAGAAATTATTTCATGATCAAAGTATGGGGACCAGGCCTCGAGGCTATAAAACTTAAGTTCAGTCTCAGACTCAAAATAAAGCGCAATGATTGGCTGCTTGTGGACAAGTGTCCACAAGCAGCCAATCATTGCACTTTATTTGAGTCTGAGATTGAACTCAAGTTTTATAACCTCGAGGCCTGGCCCGGATCAAACTTCCAACCCCTGGATCTGTAGTCAGACACATATCTGCAGTCACATGTTACCAACTGCGTTATGCGGTCCGGTACATTATGTTGGTATGTTTTGGCTACTAAAGGAGTCTTGATGTTTCTACAGACAGATTATTTATAGCCATTGTCCGCTTACTACTTGCTAGGGGCAGAGTTTTGAGGAATGCACACTATGTATTAACACGAGTCCCATAGAGTCCTGTGATGCCTCATATCAGACAGGCTGATTGTCAGAAAATATGACATGCAAAGATAATGCTATTTTAGTAAGTCCCCTAGTGACCATTTACGTCATAGTGTTTCAATTGCGAACTTTGGTTTCAGAGGAAATGATGATTAAAGTTTCTTATAGAGGTGCACATGGAAAACTGACCACAAGCTCTATTGGCTATGTTTTTCAACCAATCAACTTCTTTTACCTATTTTTGTGGAAGATCACCAAATAACCATTTCTACAAAATTATTTTGAATTCTTATCAGTAGTTTCAGAGGAGAGTTTTTAAAGTTTCCTTAGCCAAAATAAGCTTATAACCCATATAAACCTAGAGTCCTTTTCGTGAGACATAGGCAAACAGTGCAGAACCAGATCCGACGGGCAAAATAGATCAGTTTATCCACTCTTTGCTTACAGAATATTTTAATTAAAATTTGAATAAAAATGAAAAAAACCACCCCATAACCCTTAAAACAGAAATTGGTTAGTCCAATTAATAAGAGACGGAAATTACATTCAGCATAAATGGGTAAATGTTTATGAAAGACAACAAACCTTATCTCTAAGAGAAGCTAACTCTGTATCAATGCTTATCACTTTTAACTAACCTTATCTCTAAAAGAAGCTAACTCTGTATCAAGGCTTATAAACTTCACCTAACCTTATCTCTAAGAGAAGCTAACTCTGTATCAAGGCTTATCAATTTCAACTAAACTTATCTCTAAGAGAAGCTAACTCTGTATCAAGGCTTATCAACTTCAACTAACCTTATCTCTAAGAGAAGCGTACTCTATATTAAGACTTATCAACTTCAACTAACCTTATCTCTAAGAGAAGCTAACTCTGTATTAAGACTTATCACTTTCAACTAACCTTATCTCTAAGAGAAGCTAACTCTGTATTAAGACCTTCCACTTTATCCTTGTCTTCAGCATCTTTCATTTTTCCTTCTTTCATCTGTTCTTCCAGCTCTGGAGGAATCTCTTTACCTTCTTTCAATAGCTTCACCTAAAATACACAGAACAGTAAAACATGTGTAAAACAGCCACTCAAAATAGACAAAACAAAGATCTTAATGACAGCTGGTAGCTTAATGAAAGTCAAAAGTATTGCAGAATGCTCCCTTTGGAGCATTCTGCAATACTTTTGACATGCATTTTAATGCACTTGCTATTGTAACGTGACGCCTGATTAGATAACGTCAAAACTTTGCGACAGTATATCCTGTAATATACTGTCTGAAACGATTTGACGTCATTAATTACGTCACATGTCGGTGGAGGACGTGCCGCTTTATGCGGCTTGCAAAGCTCCAATATGAAGTGAAACTGCTGAAGAGCATTAGAATGGGGATAACCATGTTCAAAATTTTCATTTGGGGAGGTATATACACTGACCCAAAATGAAAACTTTACACTTTATTTCTCTGAATAAATGTTTTGTTAGTATACATGTTGTTGTAAGATATACGAATGCTTATCGGGACATCGTCGCAGATAACGATTATGCAATTTTTATTCAAATCCCAGGTCTATTCTGGTGTCAACGCCTGAAAAACGTGTTCCTTACGTTGCACGTGCTGAGGAACAGGTGGTTCATTAACAGCTTTAAAACCGACAAGAAAACATTTGCAGCTGAGTATTGGTAATAAAAAATAATTTATTGTCACAAAACGCTTCCATTTAGTGACAGCACGTCTTCCAAAACATCAAAGAAACCAAGTAATTGGCGTGCTCATGGCGGGGTCTACGGTAAATGATATCGCGCATCATTTTGGCTGCTCTAGACAGACTATTCATTATCTTATGACCCAGTACAACAAAACTGAGTATGTCAGATTTCGTGCAAGACCTGGTCGCGCACGTGTGGCGACGTTACGTCCTTATCGCATTAACACATTAACTCACCCACGTAAACGTTTTAAACGGCAACCATTATTGCTCGTCTTTACGGGGTTCATGCACAAATGATTATAAGTCATTTCGTGCAAACTAACGGACCTGGCATTTTCCAGCATGAAAATGCAAGGCCTCACACAACACGTAAATAACCACATAATTCCATGCTAAAATAACGTCAACCTCTTGCCTTGGCCTGCTTCATCCCGGGTCATGAACTCATAGAACACGTATAGGATAAATTGGGTCGGAGGGTCAGGTCCAATCATCAAATGAATGTGTTAAATGACTCCAATATGCACCTCTGTTAGCATTACATACGTATCCCTAACGTGCCTATACAACGTCACGTAAATTCAATGAGGCGACGTTTTCTGCTAAGCATTCGTAAAAAATTTTCCGAGATCATCGATAAGGCATTGAAGATTCGATAACCGATAAAAATAACATGAAACTTAATTATTCATCAAAATATATACTTTTGAATACCATGTAAAGTTTTCATTTTGGGTCAGTGTAGTTGGAAATACGTTCTGAAATCAGGTTTTACAGCTCTGCACGCGCGTCATTGAAAAACTAAATGTCCGACCGTATATCCGACGATATACCTCCCCAAATGAATATCTTAAATACTTATCCCCTAATTAAGCGATAATCCATCTTGAAAACCATTTTTTAGGTCTTTTTGAAAGTGGCTGTCTTACACAAATTTTACTGTATTTGTTTGTTTGATCTTACGTCCCAGTCAAAGGTATGGTCATGTCAAGATGGCCAGCCCACCTAACCACACTTTTTCCTAAGCAAGTTTGACTGAGAAGTTAACCAGTACTTTGTGAACATACTTTCGCTTGTAACTGACACCAACCATTATGGAATCAGCTGAAGAAGGAGAATGACTGTAGAAATTATTTCATGATCAATCCCCACTCAGGTATGGGACTAGGCCAGGATTGAACTTGAGACCCCTGGATCTGCAGTCAGACTTGCTACCAACTGGGGCTATTCAAACAGGTAAGATTAGTTTTGTTTGATTTGATTCTTTACGTCCCATCAACAATCTTTCAGTTAAACAGGGATGGGTCTTCCTGGGTTGAACCAGTACTAAACTAGGATAAATGTGTCTTGCTCAAGGACCACAACGCAATGACGCTGATGAGGCTCGAACCCGCGACCTTTTGGTCTCCAGTCAAGTACTCTACCACTGAGCTCCCACAGGTAAGATTAGCTAAGGGACACTCATATAGATTACAAATTTACTGAAAATGAACATAGAACACTTAGTTTCCAGTTGTATCATTAGTTAGAAAATTTTACAAATGCAGTTAGCATGTAATGTAGTCTGTAATGCATAGATTGTGTGACAAATAAAAATCTTTCATTATGATCTTTCTGGTTCCTGGAAAACAGTGTGAATCTAGATCAGCCAGCTTCAGATGATCAAGAATCTACTGTTTACCTTGCAGCTTATACTATGTGCATGGTTGGGTTGATATGATAGTGACTTGTTTCCTCAAATTTGAGGGCTCCTGTCTTTAAAATGAATGGTTCGAATGTCCTTAAAACCTTATCTCTTTGCATGCTGGATAATTCTATATGCTTTTCCATCATCTGCTGAATTTTTTCAAAATTAATTTAATCAGTTTAATTAATTAATCAGTGTCAAACAGTTTGAATCCAGATCAGGGCAGACATTATGTCGGTTCTGATCTGGGTCCAAACTGTTTGCATTGCAGCAAAGGTTATCAGAAGATGATAAAAGTCGCCACTAGCATAGGTCAAAGGTTAAGATAAACAAAATTTTTGAGCGTAAAATTGTAAATATTTTCTTACCCATCAGTTTTAACATATGTTGTGGGTGCTCAAAAGAACCTTCTCATTGAGACCGTTCTTTTGAGTACCCACATTATATGTTTTGGTTTAGAAATAGGAAAACTAATCTTTTGGTTTTAAAGTCCTGATTAACCAATCAAGAGCGTACCTGCATCTGTAAAACTTTGATAAATTCTCCCTTTTCTTCGATGACAAAGCTGTAATTTTCCTCGAGGTCCTGTTTAGCCTTCTGGTCTAACTGTATCTGTTCCTTCAGCTCAGAGATCCTCCGAAAGGCTCGATCCTGAGACTGGGTCAGAGTGTTCTGAAACACACACAAACTAGAGGACCTGAAGGTCCTGAGGCGCTCACCTGACCTTTTTAATAATGTTAAAATAGGTCAAGGTCAACTACAGCTTATAATAAAACATATTTTGTTTTACCATATATGAGGGTTGCAGCCATTTTGGTGACATGTGGCAGTCCAAATGAGTGGCATTGGACAAAAGGTCACAGGTCAGCTTGACATTTGGTACTTAAATAAAGCCATTGTCTCATAAGGTTAAATATTTCTCGAAAGTATTATGATTTCGGCTTAAAGAGTTAAAGAAAAATGAACATTTCAAGATTTTTTCCCATATAAATGCATTAGGAATCAAATTTGACCTTGCCAAAAAGTAGGTCAAGCTAGATTCATCATTTGTGCAAACCTGGTAGGGACCAAATCCCAAATGCTACATACCAAGTCCCACGGCCATTGACTTTTTGTTCTAGAGAATAAAATATTTAAAGGGTTTTTACCATATATGGGTGTGGTGACCTTGACCTTTGAAACTTATTTATAGCCATTGTTTCATTCGGTTTAACATATCAAGTGAGAATAATGACTTTGGCTTCAACAGTATTCAAAAAATCAACTTTTTAAAAAAAAAAATCACATTTAAATGCAATAGGAAGCAAATTTGACCTTGACCTTACGTAGGTCAAGGTCAACTTAAGATCATCATTTGAACAAACTTAGTAGGCCCCACATCTCCAATGCTATATACCAAGTCCCAAGGTCATAGGCCTTCTGGTTCCCGAGTAGAAGGTTTTTAAAGGGTTTTTACCATATATAGGCGTGGCGGCCATCTTGGTCATGTAACCAATATATTTTGCATACATTTTGACTAAATTATCATAAGGAGTCTTCACATGAAATTTGAGTTCAATTGGGCTAATGGTTTGTGAGAAAACTATGTTTTAATACATTGATGGGACTCCAATAAGAGCGACCTAAGCTGAAAGGTCAAAGGTCAACCTTGACTTTTGGAACTTATTTATAGCTGTTGTCTCATTAGGTTAAACATATCAAGTGAGAATAATGACTAAGGCTTCAACAGATTTAAAAAAAATAACTTTTCAGAAATTTTCCCCATTTAAATGCATTAGGAAGCAAATTTGACCTTGATATTAAGTAGGTCAAGGTCAATCTAAGACCATCATTTGAACAAACTTGGTAGACCTCACATCCCCCATGCTTCATACCAAGTCCCAAGGTCATCAGCCTTCTGGTTCCGTAGAAGAAGATTTTTAAAGGGTTTTTACCATATATGGGCGTGGCGGCCATCTTGGTCATGTGACCAAAATGTTTTGCATGCATTTTAGCTAACTTATCATAAGGAGTCTTCACATGAAATTCGAGTTTAGTTGGACCAATGGTTTGTGAGAAAACTATGTTTTAATATATTGATGGGACTCCAATATGAGCGACCTAAGATGAAAGGTCAAAGGTCAACCTTGACCTTTGGAACTTATTTATAGCCATTGTCTCATTAGGTTTAACATATTCAGAGAGATGGATAATGACTAAGGCTTCAACAGTTTTAAAAAAAATAAAATTTCAGAATTTTTCCCATTTAAATGCATTAGGAAGCAAATTTGACCTTGACGTTAAGTAGGTCAAGGTCAACCTAGAATCATCATTTGAACAAACTTGGTAGGCCCCACAACCCAAATGCTACATATCAAGTCCCAAGGTCATCGGCCTTCTGGTTCTGGAGAAGAAGATTTTTAAAGGGTTTTTACCATATATGGGTGTGGCAGCCATCTTGGTCATGTGACCAGGACCATTTGAACAAACTTTTGTTCCCGTGTCCTAAGGAGTCTCCATATGTAATTTGAATTAAATTTGCCCAGTGGTTTCAGAGAAGAAGCTGTTTGAAATTGTGGACGGACGGACGACAGACGACGGACGGAAGCCGGAGTGACTGGTATACTATTAGCTCACCCATGAGCCTTCGGCTCAGGTGAGCTAAAAAGAATGAGGCCTCCATATAAGAGTATGTTATGATTTTTAATTTGTTTCTCTTTCAAAATATATGTTTTATTGTTTGTTTGATTTGATTCTTTACGTCCCATCAACAATCTTTCAGTTAAACAGGGACTGGTCTTCCTGGGTTGAACCAGTACTAAGCTAGGATTAATGTTCTTGCTCAAGGACACACAGCAGTGACGCGGTCGAACCCATGGCCCTTTGGTCTCGAGTCAAGCACTCTATCACTGAGCCACTGCGCTCCCTGAAATAAAAAAAGTATGTTGTGGGTACTCAAAAGAACTGTCTACAGTAAAACCTGTCTTAAGTGGCCACTCAAAAAGAACACCAAAAATTGGTTTTCAAGACCGATTGGTAGCTTAATGAAGGTCAAAAGTATTGCAGAATGCTTCAAGGGGAGCATTCTGCAATACTTTCGGCCTTCATTAAGCTACCATTTGTCATCAAATCTGTATTATGTCTATTTTTGAGTGGCCGCTTAAGGCAGGTTTACTTTAGTTCTTTTAAGCACCAAAAACAAATGTTGAAATTGATGAGTTGGAAAATGATGATTATTTTAGGTTCGTAAAATTTCCTTAGCTGGACCTATGTGCATAATAGTGTAATGGCCTGCAGATAAGGAGGCAATTAAAAATTGATTTTATTTACGTTGTGGGTATTCAAAAGAACCAAAATAATGAGACTGTTATTTTGAGCACCAAAAATTTTGTTTATACAGATGGATAAGAATAAGAAGATAATCACAATTTTAAGCAAAAAATTTTGCTTATCTGATTCAGAGAATTTATGTCCCCCGCCACTTTATGTTTGTCTTTGAATATTTGAGCTATCATGAAACAACTTAATACACAAGATACCTTCTATCTATTCACTTTGGCCGCAAAAATGACCATTTGGTTGTTTTTGTTACTTTACGTCCCATGTCAACAGCTAAGGTCATTGCGGGACGGTCAGTTCACTTAACCACACTTTTTCCTGGGCAGGCTTGAGCAAGCGGTTAACCAGTAATTTGTGCACATACTTTCGCTTGTAACTGACAACAACCCTTCTTGAATAAATCAGCGGAAGGGAGGAGAATGACCGTAGAAATTATTTCATGATCAATCTCCACGAAAGTATGGTACCGGGCAGGGATCGAACTCGCGACCCCTGGATCTGCAGTCAGACACGCATCTGTAGCCAGACACGTTACAAAAATGACCAAGTTCAATTTGTAAAATAGTTACAAAAATAATCTGAGGATTATATCCAAACGATATGCACATCTTCAGACCATGAACTTAACACCACTGTAAAGTTTCAAAGGGATCAACATAAAACTGTAGGAGGAGATGCATACACAAGATACCTAGTATCTATTTATTTTGGCCGCAAAAATGACTAAGTTTATCTTGTGAAAAAGTGACAAAAAATTATCTGAGGATTATATCCATACAACATGTACATTTTCAGACCATGACCTAAACATCTGTAAAGATTCAAAAGAATCAGCATAAAACTGTAGAGGTAGATGCATACACAAGATACCTAGTATCTACATGATTTACTTTGGCCGTTAAAATGACTAACTTCATTTTGTGAAAAAACTGACAAAAAATAACCCTAGGATTATACCCAAACAATATGTACATCTTCAGACCATGATCTGAACACCTGTAAAGTTTCAAAGGAATCAACATAAAACTGTAGGAGATGCATACACACAAGATACCTAATTTCTTTTAATTTTGGCCACAAAAATGACTAAATTCATTTTGTAAAAAAGTGACAAAAAATAATCTGAGGATTATGCCCATACAATATGCACATCTTCACACCATCACCTAAACACTTGTAAAGTTTCAAAGCAATTGGAGTAAAACTGTAGGAGGAGTTCTATACACAAGATACCTACTGCTTGAGAGGGACGGAAGGAAGGACGGAATTCTGAATGCTATGTCCCCTCGCTTTTCTACAAAAAGGCGGGGGGCAATGATGATAATATTAATACAGAGCTCACAGAAGGTACTCAAGGCAGGGGCCTAATTCTTATGAAATATTGATTTATTAGCATAAATGTGATTCTTTAATCTACTGAATGACTGGTGAATAACTGGCCTGAAAAGAGGAGTTATTCACGCTACACAAGTTAAGCAATTTTTGAAGCAGTTTTTGGAAGGGTCCCTAGGATCTTATGTTTTTGGATATATCAAAGAAAAGTAAACAATAACTGCTAAAATGGACTTTCTACCGGAGAAATTTTGGTTGTTATGCTGCTCAACATCCTCATCACCTGCTATACGCTCATGTGGAAACAGTGAGTAATCCATACCACACTACCCCTGGATAAGCTATATAAAATATTCCAAAATTTGTGAACACTTTTCTCTTTTTGCCCTCAAATAACTTTTTGGTTTTAAGGGCTGGAATTCACAAATTTGTTGTCAGAAAGACAAACAGGGAAGACCCTATTCAGAAGCAGTCTGATCTGGGTCTGTTTTGTTTGTTCAGGTCTTTTGAGCAAGCAACAAGTGTTCAAAATTTTAAAACAATCAGTGACCATCGATTCTTGTCCCCAGTTCTTTCATCTGGTTTAATACAATAAACAAGGCATGGTTCATTGTTTGTATCAGGTTTGAATTTCAAATTAAGATGCACTTCAGTTCCTGTGCATTGTCAGTGCAGAACCTGATAAAATGCCACAAAATGCATCATTCCATCTGGGTCTTCACTGTTTGCCAGGAGCTTTAAGTACAAAGGCTTAAATCAGCAGTTGAGAGGAAACTCTATTAATAGAGAACTTTGCCAGATGGATGATTGGCACATGAGAGCTTCTGATTTTTTGCAAATGTGTATCTGACTTCCCAGTCATGCCCAGCCATTCTGTGTGCTTTTGTTCGATTTGATTCTTTACGTCCCAGTCAACCATTATTCAGTTATGTCGGGATGGGTCTTCCTGGGTTGAACCAGTACTAAGCAAAAATAATGTGTCTTGCTCAAGAGCGTAACGCAGTGACTCCGGTGCGGCTCAAACCAGCAACCCCTTGGTCTCGAGTCAAGCACTCTACCACTGAGCCACTGTGTGCAATAGCGTTAACCCTTTAAGCGCCAATCAAGACAGCAAAAGACGACAAATTTTGCGACATCTTTCTCAATATCCGAAAAAAATAGGGTATATTTCATGAAAATTGTTATTTGTTAATTTTGAAAAAGCAGAAAAATTTGAAGTTGCCGTCTGCTGCAAATTATAGGCGGCGCTTTATGTGTTAATATACCATAAAATCTCTATTAGAAGCCCATCCCCAGTTTGGAGGCCAAAAATGCCGATTTTTCAAGCTCAAAAATCGAGCCTCTAATAAGGCCCACCCACGAATATTGAAAAAAAATCGGTCCTGCATTATGCAGAAACATCTGGAATTTGTTATTAGCAGCGAATTTCTAGTCGTCCGCCTCCAACGAATTGTCTCTCTAAATAATGTACATTGTTTTTGACCCTACGGAAATACCAACAGTCGCTAGCAAGTTGTGAACCCAGAACTGTGTTATGCCCTGGACAGTGCATATTTAAAGTTTTATTGATACCTAGCGCGGAAATAAATGTTTATCGTGTCAATAGTCTACTACCTACAGACTTTGCGACACTAGCATTTCAAGACGGCAACCCTTATCGATAAATTGGAGCTACAGACTTTTCTCGCACTTGTAGCCTCTAATAGAGGCCCACCCCCATCTCCATGAACGGTAATGATTCTAATAGATGCACGGGCCTGTAATAGAGGTATTACGGTACCTTGAACTTATCTCTCTCCTGCACCATGTCTTTATACACTGCTACTAACTGCAATAGAAAAAGTTTATCATGTTTATAGTAGGATAGTCTACATAAACTTTTATGGATTCTAAAATTCTTACCACAATAGCAAACACATATTGTGGCCGGACCTATAACCGCGAAGAGCCTTGATTTCGCGGCCATTTTTGTTTACATGACATTGTGGGCGAAACTGGTCACTGCACATGCACAATCGTGGGAAAAAAGTTACTACCACACAATTTAGCATATTCAGCTGTCAAAGTGCAAAAAAAAAGAGATTCAATCAAGTAAGCACTGCTCAATTGTTTAAAACATGCAGTTTTTTGCCTTTTCTACTATTCCTAAATATTTTCATCATAAAAAGGCCATTTTTTACTTGAAAAAAAATTATTGATCCATCAGCATTGATGACCTTTTGTCAATGGAGGTCAAAATTGTTGGCATCTTAACATTTATTAGCAGGGTAAATACAACTTCTGAGAATTTTAAAGCAAGAAAAATCTCTATTTTTCACCATTTTACCATTTAAGAGCAATCGAAATTTCATGCTCAATTGAGTTGAGCATGAAAAAAGTTTTATAAACTTGAGACCTGTGTAAGTGTAAAAGGTGTACCTCCATAAATTTTCCTTTATATCTTGAAGCCCGCCTTTGGTATTTCTGTATGTATTGATAGAGCTCTTCCTTACTGACGGTGTGGAGGTCTGTCCCTGACTCGTCCATCTCACTCTCCATGTCCGAGGGGAGACTGTAGTGGTGCTGCGGGAAACTGACATTCGTGAAGAATGAGCTGTCCGACATCACTGAGCTTATTGAAGAGGTTCTTGATCTGCCAGCTGTAGGAGTTACTTCCCCTGGTAAGTTGGAGGACTGAAAAACAAAAACAGCACATCAGTTTTTGTTTTGTGATGACACATTACGTTCCGGTCAGCGATTTTTCAGAGATATCTGGACATTTTCTTGTCTTCCTGGGTTGAACCAGTACTGAGCAGAGGACATTTGAAATGTCTTGTGCTCAAGGTCACTACACAGTGCCTCTGTGAGTCTAGAACTAGCGGTCCTTCAATCACAAGTCTTACACTACCAGTACCACTAAGCCTCTGTGCTCCTCATAGCCATAAATTTTGGGTGTAAACTGTAAATATTTTCTTACCCATCAGTTTTAACATATGTTTTGGGTGCTCACAACCATCTCAATGAGACGGTTCCACAACATATGTTTTAGTTGAGAAACAAAAAGTTATTTTTTGGTTTGCACTCTAAACTAAAGGCCTGATAGCACATCAGTTGTAGGAGTTACTTTCCCCCGGCAAATTGGAGGACTGAAAAACTGAGCCAATATATCTGGATCTACATGTACATTGCTTTAATAGCAGGATATATTTGGGTTTAGCAGAGTAAGGGTTAACTGATTATAAACGTTCGGGGGACAAAAATTCCACTTGTCCGCTCGTAATTTAGAGTGAAATCTAGAAAGGACAAGTAATTCTTCCCAAAGCACTCGTCCCATCACTCGTCCAGCAGGACAAGTGCAATATTGTAATATTTTTGTCCCCTGCAGTTAATGCGTGGAAAAACATGTTAAATCCCTATATTCTATGGTATTTGACTGTAATACATATTTCAACCCCTTTGAAGCCCGGAAAACCCAAAGCAGCTACTTTGGCAAACAGTGAATAACCAGTTGAAATGCCCCATAAGGTGGTATTTTATCAGGGTCTGTACTGTTTGCTATTTAAACAAAATGGATCTCCAGAGAAAGAAATAAAATATAATTTTTGGAAATCCTAACCTGTGACCCCACAATATATAATGGACCTTCCTGACACCTGTAGCAAACTTTATAGAAAATTCCATTGGCCTAAAAAGGATTAACTAACCTCACTACTACTGTCCTGTAGAGGTATATCCACAAGTTGTCCGACAGCAACCACTGCAGGACCCTCGGCAGCCGACTGGTTCGCTGTGGCATACCCAGAGTTGTCTGAGTCCAAGGACTGGTCCCCTGCATCCTGGTTTCCTGCTTGGGATTTCTTTGGTGTGCTCTCTGCAAGGGGCTTTCCGTCCACATTTTCCTTGTCTTTGTCCTCAAGTAAACCCTATAAAAGATACCAGGCAAGCAATAAGCATAGGCTATTAAGTTATTAACCCTTTTCATTCTGTTGGATTTTCCTAAACATGTACTGACCTACACTTCCAACACAAAATATTTCCGAAGTATAGTTTTAATTAAAACGAGTTCTTGCTGAAATTATTGTACCGTTCAGAGGTTATGACAGACATTTACCCAATCAGGTTTTGGTTTAAAAGGGAATGATTGACTGATAAAGTTCTACTTTCATTTCCATAAATACATGTTTCAATTTTTGATAAAATTGCGTTACAATGGATGAAATAATATATGGAATATTATTTGTTAAGTCTAGTTTTGCGTTAGAAGTGTGGTTCAGTATATTAATACAATAAGTATGGGATAGTCCATATTGTGGTTAAAGAGGTCACAGATCAAAATTACTATGATGAATATGTCCCTAAATAGTAAATAATTTTTTTATCATAGCAAACAGTGCAGACCCTGAAGAAATGTCGCCTTCTGCGACATTTCATCTGGGTCTTCATTGTTTGCCAAAGTGCCTGCTTACCAGTACCCAGAACGAAAAGGGTTTTTACTCTTTTTAAAATTTAACTCTTTGAGTCTATGTACATGTATACTAATGAATATCTTCTATCTGATTTGATACATTGATCCTTGGATGGATCATAGTACATATCAGAGTCGTACATGTGTAGGTGTGAATTTCCATTTATAGATTTACTTGTTCAGCATCCGAGACCCTTTTAGTCCTTCCCAAATAAAAGTTTGACAACAATATATACCTCCATTTAAGAGAAACAATATAAACTTGACTGTTGGCCTCAGAAGAGTCCTAATCTGCTTTTCTATGTCCATTCCGAGGACTTTTATTCCCCTCATTCACAGTGTTATTTCTAAATTAAATTCTGTTCTCTTTATTTTAAAAGTTTACTGCCTCCTTTCTAGAAAGGCATTAACCCTTTTCAGAGCTGATTTTTGGCCAATTTTATAGCCGTTACCTGGTTATATTCCCAATGCCAAAAAGTATCTTTTTTCCCAATTTTCAGAGGAAAATTCCCAATTTCAAATCGGCAAAAAGGTTGGCTTAAAAATTTTGTACAGCATGTGGAATATTCAACATTGCACAGACTCATATAATACGCTATGCAATTGTGATTATAAGTTAGCAGTACAGCTAAATTCAGATAAATATGAAATACAGTTGTATTTTATGATTTGACAATATAGCTAAAAAGTCCCAATTTTGGGCGTTTTTGTGCTAAAATTTCCAATTCCAGGGGTAGGGTCATTGTCAAAAATGGTGAAAAAAAGCCCTGCCTTTCCAGACAAGTGTTTGAAACCATTGCTCATTCTAAGTGATAACCCCCCCCCCACCACATATTCCAAACAGACTCTGAAAATAAGACATCTTTGACTGGCACATCCATAACGGCTCTTATAAACTCACTTTATTATTAACGTCAGTATTGGTTTTAATTTCATTGTCCTGACATATATCATGACAGTAGCTTTGTGTCATTTAACATGATTTATCACAGCCAGTGGCCATTCTTATGCAGTACACAATGCAAATTCCACTCATCCAAAATGAACCAGAAATTAAGCCTCTACCCCCCCACCCCATGCAGTACACAATGCAAATTCCACTCATCCAAAATGAACCAGATATTAAGTCTCTACCGGTACCCCCCCCCCCCCCCCCCCCCCACCCCATCACCATGGAGGAAAAAAAAGACATTTTTAATAAAATCTAGACTTTGACATAAACAATTAATCATCCTAATGGAGACATGTTATCTTGAGGCGATAGCACACCAGTATACAGGTCTGAGAAATCTAGGGGAGCTACTATCAAAAAAAGACCATAAACTTTCCATACAAAGTAGAATCACCCCCAAAACAGCAGTTTCAGAATGAAATTATTACAGCCTCAGCTTTGGGCTGTAATTTAGTGATCATGCACTTCCAGTACCACTGATACTTATGACGTGGACTCTAGCAACACGGTCCCCTTCCTTAAGAAAGATTAAGACCCACAAATAAAAGTTTACAGATTAATATTTTACCATCTGAAACTCCCAATCACCCAAAAGCTTTGTCAAAGCTAAGCATACTATCCAGTATCCAGTAAGCCCATAAAAGTGGGCCACAATCGCCCCGCCAGCGAAAAGCGTGGGCAAATTGTGGCCCAAGACAGCATGCTGGCGTGAGACCTTATTCAAAGCATCACAGCTATATATGACTAATACTCCACGAAATTTTGATTTTTGTGTTGCTCAGAAATTAATGGTGGCTTATAATAGGGATCAAACATCTATGGTGAAATGTCATATGAGATAAATTAAAATGTGAAATCATTTCAGATGCGGAAATGAGCTATTGACATAAGCCTTTACATGCAGCAGACGTCATTTTTAGATGAATTTTCTGTAAATATCGTCCCCTATACAGGATTTCAGCTGGACTGAAATTCACTTCAGACATTTTGTCCGAACAACCCCGATATTGTTCCGACATTAGGAAATTTTAGGACATTTTTTCAGACAATCATTTTACCACCAAAGACAGAAATTGCTATCTGCCCTTCTCATAATGAAACCAGGGGTAGTTTTGCTACCATTTCGGAGGGTACATGCGACCTGATTGATTAGCTGGCTTTTTATTAAATGAGGAGATTGGAGCTAGCAGGGATGAAGCGAGTACTTAGAAAAAGTACTCAAGTAAGTACTGAGTACTGACTGTTTTGAAAGTACTCGAGTAAGTACTGAGTACACATTTTGTAAATGTACTCAAGTAAGTACTGAGCAGGGTTTCAGCTGGACTGAAATTCGCTTCGGACATTTTGTCCGAACAGCCCCAATATTGTTCGGACATTTGGAAATTTTTTAGGACATTTTTTCAGACACTCATTTTACCACCATAAACCGAAAATGCTATCGGCCCTTCTCATAATGAAACAAGGGGTAGTTTTGCTACCATTTCGGATGGTAGGTGCGGCCTGATTGATTGGCTGGCTTTTTATTTAATGAGGCGACTGGAGCTTGCTGATCGGTGGAAGTGGGTGGGGTACTGTTTTTTTTGCTGCTATTTTTGGCCGCTGCACGACTCGTTAGTCACGGAAAGTTGGTGTTCAGGTTATGATGGAGCGGGCAAACTGTTTTGGGGCATAAAAACCTGGATTCCCGTTGATTCTTGGTGGCAATTAAGTTTTTTAGTCATTTTATCGGCGAATGCCAATGCAAATATGCTGTCCGCTTCGAGATGAAATCGAGGTAAGAAGTTTACAGGATGCAATAGACCAATCAGGCGTCACGTAACAAAACTTCATGACTGGTTTGCTTTAGTGAATAAGTATTTTAGGGGTAAAATTATGCGAACCAGCCTACCGCTTACAGAAATTTGGCCAATCAGCGATCGTTTTATAAAACAGAAACACTATTGCATCACTGTGCATTACCGTACAGTATGCACTTCTGAAAATCGTCTCGGACAAACTGTCCAAACTGGACAGCAAACTCTCGGACATCTGGAACTATTTTCGGACTATGTCCGATGGCCGACGCCAAACTGAATCCCTGCTGAGTACTTTAGAAAAGTACTCATGAGTACATCTGAGTACTATATATGAGTACTATAAAGTATGCAATGAAAATTTAAGACAAAAGCCTAATTAAATAAATAAACAGGCCTCGGATATTTATAATATTTACAAGTCTGTAGAAGAAAACATTTGAGTTGTACTGATTTTCAATTCAAATTCTAATATTTACAAGCAAATACGTAGTATAGTGACATCTAAGATTCAATAGATAAAACCTGATACAAGTTATTAAGCATTTAAGCACTAAATAAAACAATAGCTGATTCTGCAAACTCTGCAGATCCGAGCCGCATCATCTGAATCTACAGTGTTTTTCTTCTAGATTTTGATTTTGGCAATTTATGTGATGAGCTTGAGAACTGTTCTGTTCTGTTTTAAGGAGTATATTATTCTTGATATTTTATTCATAAATATTTGGACACCAAAAATTAATGACATAATTGTCTGAAAAAGTGATCAGCATGTTTCACCAATGCATACATGTACTTGTCAGAATGCAGATCAAATGTCAAACAGTTAAGACCATTATCAAACTGCTCCTGAACTGGGTGTATACTGTTTGCTCAGGTATATATCTGTCCCAATATTTGGGGTAAATACAGCGTCTTATTTTGCAGCAAGTGTGACAAATACAACAATATACTAATTAAAGTACATTGTATTAATCCAAAATAGTGATGCTCCTGACCAATTATATGCATCATTAGCCATTTCATCAAGTCCATTGTTAATAAAGAAGTCAATGTGGCCACACTAACCTAAAAAGCTTGATAGGTAAAACACACTCTTTCTAAATATTAGGATATGGCTAAAAAAATAAACAAGCCACTTTTATGAAAACAGATGAGGCAGGCACTGGCAGGTTTTATGATATTTATATTTTTTTTATTTTTCATAACACATAGGAGGCCACTTTTTTTTAAGTCTGAAAAAAGACAGATGAAAGGCATTTCAAACAGAAGAGGGAGGGCCTGGGAAACAATTAAAATTTTTTTCCCTATCTGATTTAATTATAAAAAAGTACTCAGTGGTACTCGTAATGTACTCGTGAGTACAGGGTTTTTTGTAACAGTACTTAAGTAAGTATGAGTACATGTACTCATGAATTTCGCTAAGTACAGAGTACAGCTAAGTAATGAAAAAAAGTACTCGAGTAAGTACGAGTACAAGTACGAGTATGAGTACTCCATCTCTGGGAGCTAGTTGATCGGTGGAAGTGGGTGGCGTACTGTTTTTTTGCTGCTTTTTTGCGGTCACTGCACGACTCCTTAGTCACGGAGAGTGGCCGTTCCGCTAATGATGGAGGGTGCAAACTGTTTTGGGGTATAATAAAAACTTGAGTTCCTGTTGTTTTTCCGTGACAATTACTTTTTTAGTCATTTTATCGTTGAATGCCAATGCAGGTATGCTTTCTGCTTGATGAAATCAAGGGAAGATACTAAGTCAACAGGATGCAATGACTAATCAAGGGTAAATTAAGCAAACCAGTCTGACACTTACAGAAATTTGGCCAATCAGCTGTCGTTTTATATACAAAAATACTATTGCATCACTGGGCATTACCGTACAGTGTCAGTTCCGAAAATCGTCTGGAACAATCTGTCCAAACTGGACAGCAAAACTCTCACGATATCTTGAACTATTTTCCGACTATTGTCCGAGGGCCGATGCAAAACTGAATCCCTGCTATATAGTCTGCTAGGCCATTTAAATCGTCTTTGTAGCAAATAGTGTGGACCCAGATCAGACTGCTATCCTAGGATCAGTCTGATCTTGGTCCACAACGTTTATCTGTATGGTGAAATTAGCCGTTGATGTAAGCATTTACATGTAGCAGATGACTCCAGCAGATGTCATTTTAGATACATTTAGGTGATCGAGTCTTTCAGCCTTTTGAGATCCATTTATAACGTCTCTGTAGCAAACAGTGTGGATACAGATCTGACTGTTCTCCTAGGAGCAGTCTGATCTTGGTCAAGTTAACAACACTATTTGTCTGTATGCAAATAAGTCATTTCTCTTTAGGCCATATCATTATCAGTCGTTAAAAAAAAGAACCGTACAGTAATTTAGATATGGTAAGTTGTAGGCTTTCACCCTGCAATCCGGAGTGTACAAAGTAACACCTGACAATAATGCTCGTATGGGCTTCAGGTAGTATGTAGAGAATGAAAAAGAAACTCTGAGGCACTGCTTCTTTATTAGTTTAAACTTTTATTTCAGTTTTGTATAACAACATGTGTACATATAATACAATAAGTTAAGGGAGCGCAGTGGCTAAGTGGTAGAGTGCTTGACTCGAGACCGAGAGTTCAAGCCTCACCGACGTTCACTGCGTTGTTGTCCTTGAGCAAGACACATTTATCCTAGCTTTGTACTGGTTCAATCCAGGAAGACCTGTCCCTGTTTAACTGAAAGATTGTTGATGGGACTAAAGAATCAAATCAAACAAACAAAATACAATAAGTTCACATACAGATCATTTCAAAATACAAAAAAGGGCTCTATGCTTCTTTTTTAGTGCATGCAACAGATTCCATGCTCCTTTTTGGTATGGGGATATTGAATTGCTTTTGCGATCAATTCAGATCCAATGCAGATGACCAGGTCCCCTCCCAATTTCCTGGAATTAGGGGATGGTGGTACTGGTCTGTCGTTTTTCAAAACTGACCATCTATAAACCAGGACCCAGCAATTAATGTAGTGGATGTTGGACAGTTTTGTATTTTTAATAGTGATGTCTTGGTGGGCGAGTAGATTCGTTGTTATGATTCTCTACCCCACCCACTTTTCAACCATGACCATGTTTGTTCGTAAACACATGCCTTTGTGGCTGAGACAATGGCTCCTTTAATGGATGATTGTGCGACCCCTTGTTCAAGTTTCTTCTTCAGATTCTTGAACATGGTTAATTTAGGCTAAAACGCTTTAAAGTTAGAGATCATTCTCAACAGGTGTTTTGATCGTCTACTACTTTCGTGACACGTAATCAGCGCATGCGCACAGGAAGTAAACAAATTTCGGTCCGTGAAAACACCCCAAACCACCCAAATACTCCAGCCTCGACAGACCCGAACCGTTAATCAGACATACGCGCACCCCTACCCAAACACATACGCACGCACCCTATTCACGCACGTACACCTACCTACCCACCCACCCACCCACCCACCCACCCACCCACCCACCCACCCAGTGATTCCAATGAGTTTGCAATGTAAGCAGCTAATTGTCCCGCTTGATGGGGGGGGGGGGGGGTCTGGTAGTCACTATTCATTAAAAATTTAGCCCATTTTGGGCTATTCATTAAAATATGACCAATTATTCAGTATAAGTAAGAAAGGTAGCAAAGAAATATGATTATTCACTATTCATTAATTTTTTCTTCAATTTATTAAATTTTTTTTGGATTATTCATTATTTTTAGGCCTTCATTATTCACTATTCGTTAATTTTTAGGGTCATTATTCACTATTCATTATAAATTAAGGCCATTATTCACTAATAATTATACCCCATCCAGACCCTCATACTATAAGACCCATTTTTTTAAGAAAAGGTATACGGCTGACCTTGTTTTTCATCACTGTTATATGAATGCTCCCATTTTCTGACATCCCTTTTTGAAAATACTAATATTTTGCTCAGATATTCAGCTCAGAAACCATAATTGTAACATTTATTTGTAAATTTTGTTTACAGACAGCAAAGGGAGTATATAAAAATCAAAGAAAAGTATATGAATATGTAAACAATTTGTTAAATCAAGTATATGAATAGGTCATTTTTTCGAAGACGAGGTATATGATTGGGGTAGGTTTTAAAAAACTGTACCGCACACACATACCAAATATACACTCAAGTTACCCCCCTCCCCCGAGTTGTCCCGACTTTTCGCTACATTGCTGAAGCATTCAGACGTCTAATAGAAATTTCGCAATTGACAGACGTCTGATCTCAGCGCCAAGAAAACAGCATATTGTCCCGACTTTTCACATTGCTGAAGCATGCAGACGTCTAATAGAAGTTTCGCAATTGACAGACGTCTGATCTCAGCGCCAAGAAAAGGAAAAAAGAAAGGAAATACAAGTTTAAAATATGTTAAAAATAATAGGGTAAAGTCGGGTAAAATCGGACATCAGGTAAATTCGGACATACATTTGCAAACAGTGGAAATCCAGATGAGACGGCTCATTGTCATTGTGAGCCGTCTCATCAGGATTTTCACTGTTTGCTTAGTTAATTTATTTTTTATTCCAATAACTGAACTTTGAAAGAAATAAGGTGGCTGTCCGAATTTAGCAGTGTGTCCGAATATACCCGACTTTACCCTATTGTTTCTTTCACCAAGAAATGTGTCATATACAATAACTAACTTTTATAAGAAGAAAACCCCGAGCAAGGTAATGGGAACAGTACTGCGAGATTTTCGAGAGAAGGGTGAAATCTACGAGTGTTGTCCCAGTAAATCGTAGACTTTTATTATAAAACGAGATTGTCTATGAAATTTGTATGATATGTTAATCTGCATCTGACACATTTTCTACAAATATGGGTGAAATCACAGTCTAGATAACAAAGTTATGAACCTTTACTTGAGGGTATCTCTGTGTATGAGGAGCACGTCATAAATTATTTTGGGGTGGTCAAATGTTTTGACTCTACTCTTTTTAAATAAGCTTAAAGGTCACAAATATTGCCATATATTTGTTGAGTAAGTCTCCCTGGTTTCAGTAAAGATTAAATAGTTAGTTCAGATATGTTAATTTAAGCAATCAAACAAGTGCGATCTTTTAGATTTAAGAAGAGACAACATATTTACCATTGAAATAACTTACAGGAAAATGGCACACGTTCCGTTAAATTGACGAAAATGAGCTTGTCTTTGTGGTATTACTGAACTAATTTTACACAAAATCCATTTTACGACACTAGTGACTCTTCGACCATTCATTTAACATTAAAAGAACGTAGTTTCATGTGATTAATTAGCTAAAAATTGTTGAAAGTCTAATTTTTGCGCCGTACCGTTTTTCTAACCTTAGCATTTTCTGAAAAATAAAAAATGCAGTGAGTATGTAAAATCGTTTATAAAATCAATGCGAACGGCCATAAACGGTTCAAATTTTCAACACTTTACCTTGCATGGTTACTTGTTGATGTGCTAATGCATTGTTTAAAAAACAAAAGCGAAATTTGATTGAATGTACACTACCTTTTGGACTAAAATAGTTTCATTACAAAAATTCGGGCGTGCGCCGCTCAGGCCGACATACCATCATGTAAAGGTTCATAAATTTGTTATCTATACTGCAATTCAGCCCATATTTATACAAAATGGTTCACATAAGTTTATAAACACATCCTGAAAATATCATAGAATTACTGGTACACATTCTCGTGTTATTACAAAAGTCCACGATTTACTGGGACAACCCTCGTATATATGTATACTTATATGCATTTTACCCTCCTCAAACCTAATTTCTAATTAACTGTACAGTTTCATTCATGAAGCCTGATATTCGATGTGTATATGATGGCAAAAACACGCTAGAGAAGTTCAGAACCACTGTACTCGAACATCACAGTCATCGCGTGTTGGTTGCAGTCGAAGATTGCACAGAATAATGAACCTAGCTGTTAAAAAGGGTAATATTTTGGTCAACACTTTACTTCTGAAAATTTTCATCGCTAATAATTGTCACTTATAAATCCAGCTGTATAGCTGCTTAACAAGATTGATGTGGCTTGAGTGATAGTCAATACAGCGCCAGAGCAGTGACCTATATTATATAGGTCACTGGCCAGAGTTATGCCAGAAATAGCAAATTACCAGGCCTTTAATGTGCACAAAGTTCGAAATCTGAGGACAGAGCATTTTTGAAAGTTATTCTAACTTTCATACTGTACGCATATTTCTGTATATCGTGTGTTCTGTCCCAGTAGTTGAGGATCTAAAATAAAATCAATATGTTGCAGTCGACGACCCGATTACTGGGCCAGAACACACGCTATACAGAACTATGCGTACAACGGTATGAAAAGCTTGAATAACTTTCAAAATGCTCCATCCTCAGATTTCGAACTTTTTCACATTAAAGTATTGTTATTTTGAATTTTAAATAGCAAAAGTAAGCATAAATTCCAGGACATAAACAAAAATGCCTTTCATCCCTTTTTCAGGAGAAAAATCACCGTTATGGCATAACTCAGGCGCTGTATCGACTATCGCTTTACTCACATAAATCTTGTTAAGCAGATGTATACAGCTGGATTTACAAAGAAGTGACAATTGATAATTTCAGAAGTAAAATATTGAAAATTACCCTTTTTAACAGCTAGGTACACTATTCTGTGCACTCGTTGACTGCAACCAACACGCGATGAATGCGCTGTTCGAGAACAGGGTTCACCAGAGAGGTAAATACACATAGAAACAGAGACTTTACATACATGTGGCCGTAAAAAGATACTCGGATTATCGCATGTAGCTTAGACTTAAACATTCATTCTACGTTAAATTGGCCAATTGTGAAATCAGAAAAGTTGAAAATCGAATACTTTAGATTTTATATATGAAGTTTGTATCTAATAGAATAACGTTTTAATATACCGAAACAAACTTCAGTGTACCCAAATAAAGCTTTTTTGAAGAAAATTATTGACGTAAACAGGTGTGCTATTTACACAACGTAAGATACGTTACAATATATATAAGGATAAAATACCCAAATGTAGTTAAATATTAGAGAATGCAAACTATGTGTTTTGAATACCCTTAGGAATAATTCATAGCTATATAATACGTGTTTAACAATAGTGGTCTTCATCATGTGGTAATGCGCAAGAAGATTCAAAGTCAAATTGAAAGAAATTATTTTTTATTAACATTATCTCTATTTTAATCGATAAAAATCAAATATCCTTTTTAACACATGCCATTTTCGTATAATTTCTAAGTTGAAATGTTATGTGATTATATCAATTTGGTTTCGCACACACTATGTATTCGATATAACCATAATAAGCATTTTGAAAAACAGACTATTTTGTAACGTATCTTACACATATGGAGTCTCATCTGTTTATACAATGTCCATCCACTTTATGACATACCCTTAATCATCCTGTTTGATTTAATTGACTAGTAGTGAGTCTAGTACAATAACAAATGAGAAATGTTTATCCTATATATATTAATATGATCAATTCAAAACCAGCAGAGCACACAATACAGATAGGGTGCATAATTGCAGAGTGAGAGCGGTACTTATAGAAAATGATGTAAAATATTATCAGTTATGCTTGTGAATCAGAACAAACACAAACTAATTCATAATCAGTTATTTAACTATCCAAATTCAAACAATTAAACCAATCATTCCAACGGTCATTCCGCTCTAGTGTCTACAAAGGGATTGTAATGTATCCTATGCTTTCAGCTCAAATGTCGCTTTGATCATTTCAATATAAGATTTTGATACCATAAACTAACGCTGACGCTTCCAGTTGCAACATGATTGATTATGCTACACAGAATTTCACCATGAGTCGCAAAATAACGACATTATCTAATCAGACGATGAGTTACATTTGCAATTGCATTTGAAAAGCCTATTTTAAAAACTAACATGAAATACTCAAGATTCATATGAAAAATTTCGGTTATTTCCATTTCACTTACATGGAAATATTGTGACAAAAGACGACATCACCTTTAATCAGCCATGCCATCTTTTGCGCCAGTATTTTCCTAAGTTGTGACTTCAGATGACAGAAAACACTGATTTCATAATATACGTTACAAAAACATAAGATACGTTATGCAAAATAATTTGAACTCAAAGAGCCCAGTATACTATCTCTTGAAATAAAATATTCACATGTGCTGTTAATACAATTTTATAACAAAAAATGACTGATTAATTCTTGCTATCACAAAGTATTTCCTTTTTGTTTTCAATAAGATACGTGACTTTTCATAAAATACGTTACGCTGAAAGGATCTGTTGTAGGCAATGTTTTCTTTTGTCAAATTGACCAAAATGTCATTTGTTTGGCTAATTGGTTTTTGACATTTCATATTTCAAGTAGTTTCAAATGCCTCATAATGTACAATATAATATTTTCAACGATATTATACCTTTGTTTCTCAAAGATCTGTGATTTTGTAAACTTCAAAAGTTCCAAATTGTCCCGCTTCATAACCTTAAGCTATGAGTAAGAAATAGTGCCCAGTGCTTCCGCTGACAATATAAATAACATAGCACATGTGCATACAGGGGTACACTTGATTTATCAGCATAGAGATGCAGCCTTCTAATCGAGCGTCACATATCTTATTTTAACGTATCTTATTCCAATAAAATGTTACAGTCAATTTTAGCCAGGTTTAACTAGTATTCCACGAATGCTATATTATTTTCCCTTAAGTAAACATTCGGCAGTATTGTGCGGGCAAGAGCTAGGGTAGAGCTTTATAAAAGACTGAAGTGCACTCAAAAACACTGTAACGTATATTACCAAATATTTTGGTGTTTTTGTATTCTGGATGAAACCTTTGTTAATCTTTTAATTAAGACAGATCACAGTACAGTTTTGTGGTTTAAATCTTTTATACTGATATATTTGCGTCTAAAATAATCAGTTGCATACTAAAAATAAACATAATTTGGAAATGCTATGACCCAGAAATAGACTGTAACGTATCTTACTTTAAATATCGGGACAAGTGATTATTACTTTTCATCAAAATATCTATATCTGAAACAGGTAAAGAGTATCGACAGTCTATTTAATCGTATCTTAGGTTTACACCAAAAATATTTTTTGGAATAAAGTACATGTAAATGGGCCTATAAAATACAGGCTATCGGAGGCTGTACCTATGCGGCCGTTTTTTCGAGCAAAAAATGGCGGAAAATTAAGACAAGAATACCCACAGCCTGGAGAATAACGGTTATTACTCTTCAATTAGCTTGGTTTTAGTTATCCAAATACTAGCCAGTACTAAATAATGGATTGGAAATGTTCTCCTATGTAGAATTAGTTCGAGGTTTGTCCCTAAATTCGATATTTGCCACGGAAACAAGTGTACTTTCACTCTGCTCAGTGAAACACCGCTACATAAAACGATTTGCGAGGCTGTTTTCAAATGATTCCATTGGAAATCACAAAGTAAATACTTGATTTATCCGTAGTTAAACACTATATATGTATGGTCATTCGCACCATTTATCTCTTTTTAGTTTATTTTGTATGTCTCAATCATTTTATACACTGTACGCCACACTGTTTTTTCCATTTATACTGTAACGTTTTTCGAGCAAGGTTAACATTCCATTGTATGAGTATTTCGAGCAAGATAAAGCCACTGTATGCGTATTTTGAGACCAGAAATATTGGACGGGTATTCTGAGCAGAACATTGATGGAAAAATAGAGCTAAATGGACCAAGCATGGTGTCTGCTCACATTAGGCTGGTAACATTTCTTTAGTCCAGTCTATCTGTGAGTCGTGGGCCTTTTTCTTTGTTTCATCAGATTATGCTAATTGATTTGATTGTTTCTCTGTGATAATACACTGCAATAGTTAGAAAACCTACATTGACATACAAGCAACAAAAGGATTATTTTACACCAGAAACTATGTAAGTTATTGCTTATCACTCTTATTTATCTGCAGAATGCTGATGTATGGTTTTGTTTTCCCTGACAATTAGAGAGTATTTTTATTGTTGCGTTTAACTACTGGATCATCAATAATGGGTGACTTACATAAAGAATAAGGACTAGCCTTCTATAACATTTCTAGGCACCAAGATCAGTTGTTGATTTCAAAAAAAAAATTTTCGTTTACCTGATTAATTCATAATAGGCAAACATGTTAAGGATACATGGAGCTAGGCTGATGTCATCCCATTGCTAGACATATATCTTATTTTGAATGTAGTTTGTCAACGATGACAAGTATTACATTTAAATACCAAAGCAGATTGATGGTAGGCATACCATATTTTTTTTCCTTCATACCTTCAATGGGTTATGATTTTATGTGTGGTGATATAAACATATTTTTGCACAGACAATGTAACGGTGGCTTTATAGACATAAGCCATGTGTATGTCCAATAAATCGAGGTGCAATAGCTAACATGTATCTTAATTGACTTTATATCAGGCCTTTGTTTATTATAGCATCAATAAATGAACAAGAATTGGGACATTCCATAAAACTACAATATAAAATTTGTCACTGAACTGATATCTATTCTGTTGGTGAACTATCTTGTATCAGTTAATTGTCTTGATCCTCATTAAAAACAATAGAAGTAGCGTAGTTTGCTGTTTGTTTGTCCGTCTGTCTGATTGCCTCTCTAGATAGACATGTTATGACTCAGAATCGCCAAAGGCTTTGCTACTCAAACTACCCGTACAGAAATTATGCTCAAAATACTCATCCAGAAGCATTGCATAACTCGAAATACCCATCCACTTCAACTCGAAAAACGCTACAGTTTATATGCCGTGTAAGTGGAACTTTCGGTGTGCGTACAGTCTGTAAATGGCCATAAAACTGGGGTTAAGGTTAGAAACAGCAGTATGTTTGGGATACAATTACTTTTCTCTTCATGTCATGGGTTTAACATGAAGAAAATATGAAATAAAAACTATCCCTTCATGACAAAATTGTGAATTCAATGACCCATACCCAGGCAAATTTTACTGAGCAACAGCCGTTTCAGCAGCATTTTTATTCATAACAGCAAAATAAAACATGTATAAACGAAAAATAAGAAACATTTTAAGAAAAATTCTGTATTGGAAGCGGAATGCGCATTCAATCTGTTAAATCAAATAGACAAACTATGCATTTACCTCGAAAATTTCTCCCACTGGTGTGGTTCATCCTCCAACGTCCGCCATTTTTTGCTCGAAAAAAACGGTCGCATAGGTACAGCCTCCGATAGCCTGAAATAACTACTTTTGAAGAACGTAAATCAGGGACACGAGAATTTGGTAGATTTAGAAGCATGGTCTATTCAAAATTTACATTTTTTCTATTCATTATCTAAACTTTTTTTATGTATGAAACCTCAAACAGGTATTAGATGAGGTATACAAAACCCAACGCCTTAACATATCATGCAATAAGAATATTTTATAAGCGTGGGACAGTGTATTTTCATATTTTGTCCATTTAACGTAGAATGAATGTTAAAGCGCCACATAAAGTTTGAAGCAGATTACATTTTCAAATGTATCTGCGCACTTAACCCATATTAGCTAAGCGTTCTTTTTGTGGGACATAGACAAACAGTGCAGAACGCGGCGTCTGATCATGTTTATTACTGTTTGCTTGCATAATGAACTTTTAAAATTTGCATGAAATTGAAACTTACTATCCAACAACCCTTAAATTTCAAATGAATTCGTCCAATTGAGAACGGTGGGAAATTCCATTCGGCTTAGATGGGTTAAGAGAATAAGGCTTGTTATTTCACGTGAGGTATCTATTGGGAAGATGGAAAAAGACATTCTACATGAAATACCAAGTCTTATTTTCTTCGAAATTGAAGAAACATTTACCAAATTTGTTTTCTGCAGCGCTTTAAAATTAGGGGTCAATTCAGTAAACAATCGTTTTTATACCCAGGAGCCCGTTAAAGTGTGTTAATTAAAATCGCGCCACTATAAAAGAGGGTCTGGGTGGGGGTGGGGTCTGGTATTCACTATTTATTAAAAATTTAGCCCATTATTCATCTCATTAAAATTTTGGGTTATTCATTAAAATAAGACCAATTATTCATTAACAGTAAGAGAGGTAGCAAAGAAATCTAATCATTCACTATTCATTTTTTTTCTTCAATTCATTACAAAAATGGGATTATTCATTAATTTTTAGGCCCTTATTATTCACTATTCATATTTTTTTTATTAATTATTCACTATTCATTATAAAAAGGGCCATTATTCACTAATCATTATACCCCATCCAGACCCTCATAAAAGAAGCCAAACAAAGCCACAACAGATGCTGAGCAGGACAATTTTAGATGACCGGACTATTGTAGATATCAGGATGATTTAAGATGCTGCAAGTCTTGTTTTTACTTCCATCCAACAAAATATGCCCTTTTTGGGGTTCAGTAGACATGCTATCTTGAAGATGTCAATGCATTGTCGACAGCGATGCGAGTCATCCGAACGTATTTTGCCTTTTGCATATAAATCCTCAGGACAATGCTTACTTAATTTCAGTAGTATGAGAAAAATATATGCGCCGGTGCATGGCAAAACCATCAAAATATCATAAAATGCAGATCAGTTTAGACATCAACCCTGTTAGATCGCTGAACGCCCAATGGGTAGTTAAGGTTCTTGATCACTTCCTCTTGCGGCCAGCGATGATTCTGATCAGTAATGTGTAGTACCCAGGCTGATCTGAGTCTTTGTTGGGCGCACAAGTCACCTTGTTTGTTTTGCCATGCATTGGCTCATATCACAAATCAACACGGAAAAGAATATACACAGACAGGCAGTTGTTAGAAGTAGACCGATTTTCAACAAGGCATCGCCTTATCCAGGTTTGCTTTTATTGCTTGTATTTTGAAAATTTACCTTGAATTAATATGTAAAGAGGAAACATACAGCACTCCAGATAAGTAACGCGTAAACCCAAGACTTTTTTGAATTTGGGTTACAATGTATAACACTTGCGCTCCGAAACATCTTTCTTAAATACAATTACAAATTAATGAAATTGTGACAGGCTGTTTTGAAATTATTATGATTATAATTGACTAAATGACATGCATAATCTTGTTAGAAATTACAATTTTATCTGGATTGAACGGATAAAATTTCTTTATCTTTTGTATTCACCTGATCGTACCACAACTGTGCACCGATAAAACGCTTACAAGTATACTGTTTAAAATAAGCTATGGGACAAGGCGTTCCATTGAACAGAAACAGGTTTGATATGAATCATTGTACGAAGTTACTGTAGCCGACCGACTTTGTACAGAAAGTTTTAACCCGAGTCACAGAGCTTGGGCCAATTCACACCGTATTTATCCAGTAAGGTTAATTAGTAGATAATTCATTATAATTGAGCCGTGACATGATATTTCCTACAATGTGGTATGTGCGACCAGCAAAGGCTTAGACCAGCCTGCGCATACACGCAGTCTGATCAGAGCCTTTGCAAGTCGCTTGCATATTCTATGATCGTTCAGCTACTGACCGAACATCAATTGGAGTTTCTAAGTTTAAAAGGAGGCTGCACAAGCTCATCTGAGTCTACACTTGTCAAAATGCCACATTGTTGGAAATCACATGTCGCGACTCATATAGGCATTATTCCTTTAAAACACCCGTATTCCGTTGCATGCGAACAGCAAAGGTGTAGCCCTCCTGCACATCCTCGCGTGCAGTTTGATCATCACAATATGTTATTCGCTTTCTGGGAACTTGAACATAATTTAGCTAAACTTTAAACTAAATGTAGTTACTCGCAAAATTTTAATATTCTAGTAGGCCTCTATAGCTGAGCAGGCTGGATTCATTGAGCATTTTTGATCGCAAACAGCGAATACAGTTTTAGTTCGTGACGAAGCCCATATCATATTTTCTACTGATACGTTAACAAATATAATTTGGCTCGTCATAGCAGGTATGTTATCGTGTTGAAAAATTGCAGATTCAAAGCTCCAGTCAAAACAAAATCTGAAGCCCCCCCTCTTATTTTGTAGCGATATTAATCAAACCTGCTTATCACCTACACTGTAAGAATAAGTGTAAATTAACACCAAAAGAGGAGGTGGTAGCTGTGTTGTCTTCCCTTTGATGGAGGTGGCACACATTTTGTCAATCGGGAAAGTCCGCCACAATTCGTGATTTTGTTAGCCGGAACTGGCCTATGGAAAATTAGTTCTGTAGCATGTGGGTTCAGCTCTATTAAAATCGATTATTCTGTTTATCCGACAAGTTTAATCAGCAGAATAAATGAAGTTTATGTGTTTTTTTTATTAAAATACCAGAATACGGCTATAGCGATATTTCCATCGAAAAAACATAATCTTCATTTAAAAGCCATTTGTTTTGCTGCTATCGCACTTGTTATTGTGTTAACATGGTTTCTGTGACGTCAGCGTCATCACGTTATATAACGTCAGTGTCACGCTATCACTCGAGTTATCAAAGAAGATCCTCGATGTACATCCGTGGTCTGATTCCACGGAATTTCGCGGAATTGGCCGAGGCAGTTCCGATTGACATTAAGTGTAAGCTTACACTAATTTTCCTACTAAATCATCATGAGGCCAACAAAGTTAAATCATTGTTGTTATCATGGTTATTCTTCGGATTAATACAATCGAACAGAACATAGTTTTAAGCAGCAACAACAAAATCAGTGGCAGTTCCGCTGCCACCAAAATTGGTGTAAAGTTAACATTATTTTTTTTACAGTGTATGAATATTTTGCCTCTCTTTGGGATATCCAGGAATGGAGTGTATTTACAAAATCTTTGAAACCGCAGATTCGGTTCAAGGTCGTTCGGTTCAAGGTCGTTATGATGTTTACATGTGGTTATATTACTTTTAATGAAATCAACTGCATAGTCAGGTTCCTTAGGGACAAAAAATAGGTCCCGTGCGAATTGTGTGCCGATTAATGGTTACCTATATCAAAACCTTCAGTGGAGTCTTACATTTATTTTAAAGGTGGTCACCCATCTCAAATCCGCGTCTGAGGCTAGTTATGATGTCATAAATATGGCGACCATAATAAGAAACTGCCCGTTAATAAAAGCTATAGTTTGTGTTGGTATGGTCATATTTATCCAACACGAACGCTTTTTTAACATAATATCAATTATTTTAGTCATATGATGGTTACATCAATGCTTTACCTGACTTTGACAATGAATTATTTATCGATAACTATATTTTGTATGCAAAATACCGTAGATTTCCTATAAATACACAGCTTATCGGGCCACCTTTAGACTGTAGCTGAGAATGTTATTGCTCCCCTTGTGGAATTTTGCAAGCTTATCCTATCTAAAAGAAGATTCCAAGCTGCGTCTTTTAATAGATGTTTGCACTATGTTCGCCGGGCGTTAGTCTCTGACAGCCTGTTACATATGTTACCATATTAAATTTAGAAAAAAAAAAGAAATTTAAAAGTTTGAGCTACCGAAAGATTGCTAATTATTTAAATTACTCATATGGTCTGCATATTGACAACTTTAGTTACATTTAATTTCTTTTGGAGCAAAATTACAGCTTCCTATGGTGTTATGTACGTTACTTTAATTAGATTACCCTTTAAACATGAAACTTGTGACCAATATCATTTACTTTTTAGCTGATATGTGCATTTTCCAAAATGTTTTGATTATTTTGTACTAACAAACTCATTTTGGTTAGAGAAAATCTAAAGTTTGCTTTTATACTTTAAATATAGTGTCTTATACGTGAAATTAAACAACTCAAAGGCTAAACCCAATTTTAAGGAGCCGAATTTGGTAGGCATCATTTAAGTAAAAATATATGAAAACATCTGCTGCTGTTATATATCTTGCATATTTGGAATTGTCTTGCTCATATTATTAAAATTATAGAATTTGCAGGTCTAACAACAAGATTGAAGCACTTGTTAAAGGTTGTAACATATGTTACATGACATAATTAATGAGCAAGGACATTGACTTGATGTAAGAGATGATATTTTTGGATAAAATGAATATATTTCGCATGTGTTCCTAGCTAAAGTCTCCAGCCTCTGGTGCCTAAGTCTTAGGTATTGATGATTATTAAGCCCCTGTACCTTTGTTACAGATGTTATGAATATTTGTTTTCAATATTTCCTAATATGAATAATTCTAAAATAAAGATACATCCTAGAGGAACATTGAAAATAATCGTTTCACATTTAAACAGTACAATTTAGTAAATGTCCCTTTCTAATGTAAATATTCTAAACCAATCCTTATCCATGTCATATACAATATTGATTATTATTTCTGCTTCTCTGGTAAAATAATTGTCCTCCTCATCTCATAAAAAAACAGAATAATCATCAAACAAGATTTGCCTAGTTTTAAACCCAATCACGGTTAATAGCTATGGTTTCCTCTTTAATTGCACGACGGTGGGTCAGGCTTCAGACTCTATGATGGCTCAGACGTAAAGCTTTAATCGGTGGGTTGGTGCCTGATGCTTATCTGTAGCTGGACCCACCGTGGCTCAACTTGAGGTTTTCTTTAGCTCTGACTATCTGTGAGTCATGAGCCCTTTTCTTTGTTTCATCATGGTGTGTTAATTTGATTAGAGTGTTTCTCCATGATGATACATTGCATTAGTTAGATGGCCTCCATGCGAGCTGAACATTTCTTGTACTTCAACAACAGCAGAATCTAGGGCGAAGATTTGGTACCAGTAAAATGCACTTAAGCCCCCCTGTGGCTTAGGCTGCTGTCCGTTCTAAGGCGGTGGTTCTGTTGTTGTTGACTTTTTGTTTATTGTTACTCCCATTGTGGGAGTCTGTAATTGTTCTATGTTTGTTGTATGTTACTTTGTGTCCGTTCTAGTATTGCAATCATCTTGATGGGGAAGAGAGAGCTGGCTGCTTTGCTTATTTTGTTTTCCTGGTGTCTCGCAATGGTTGGGCGGCTCTTCCTCGCGATGCCACGGGGTTGTCTGCGGTTTGAGATTGTGGTATTTCTTGATCATACTCAAGCTGCAAGCTGAGTATTGACCTAAACCATCCCAAACTCTTTTAGATATACTCTATCGTATGTACTAATTCAAGGTGCGTCGAATAGGAGATGTTTGCACACTGTTAGCATGGGTGTTAGCCTGCAACAGCTTGTTACATATGTTACTTTATCAATTTGAGAATAAGAAAATTGAAAGTTTGAGCTACAGAAAAAAACTAGCTAATTAATGAACATTCTAATAGTCTGCAAATTACTGGATGACTTTACTATATATGACAGCTGTTTACGGCTACATGTTGTATTATGTGCGTTACATGAACTTAATTATAATTTAAAAGTGGTAATTTTGGCTATCGTCATTTAGTTTAACGACTGTTCTAAGTCGGTTTCAAACCGTTTTAGATTATCATTATAATTTTACTCTTAATTCAATATTTCGGCCAAAGGCCATTATCAAGAAAACATACACTTCTATGTCAACTACAAGATGGTGGAACAGAGACTATGTAGTTGACATTGAAGTGCATGTTTTTTCTTGATAAAGGCCTTTGGCCGAAATATTAACTTAAGAGAAAAATTATCATATGTGTTTAACATTGTTCCCTATGGAATATAAATAAATATCGTTTTAGATTAAGTTTAACAAGCCTATACTCAATTGACGAATACAAAGACCAAAGTTCGCTTTTCTATCTTAAATATTTTGTCTTATATGAGCTAATGCACAACCTTACTCCCAGTTTTGCAGAGTGTTGATATTTTACATTTTCTTAAACAGTCTTGCTCTTATATCATCAAGTTTCTAAGATCAGAACACTTATTAAAGATGTCAATGTGGCATTGGTGATGTCACAACCAGGGCTCTGATCGAATTACATGCACTTTCAGGTGCTGATATTAACTAGTTCAATGTCAGGAAAGAGCAAGAAATCATATTGGCAGGCATTTGGCTATGCTAGAGACTTTATCCATGAAGCACTCTTTCACCTCGGCTCAGTGCCCTTAGAAAGCACTGTGGCAGATACACTAGAGTATAAAAATATATGAAAACATCTGCTGCTGTTATATATCTTGCATATTTGGAATTGTCTTGCTCATATTATTAAAATTATAGAATTTGCAGGTCTAACAACAAGATTGAAGCACTTGTTAAAGGTTGTAACATATGTTACATGACATAATTAATGAGCAAGGACATTGACTTGATGTAAGAGATGATATTTTTGGATAAAATGAATATATTTCGCATGTGTTCCTAGCTAAAGTCTCCAGCCTCTGGTGCCTAAGTCTTAGGTATTGATGATTATTAAGCCCCTGTACCTTTGTTACAGATGTTATGAATATTTGTTTTCAATATTTCCTAATATGAATAATTCTAAAATAAAGATACATCCTAGAGGAACATTGAAAATAATCGTTTCACATTTAAACAGTACAATTTAGTAAATGTCCCTTTCTAATGTAAATATTCTAAACCAATCCTTATCCAAGTCATATACAATATTGATTATCATTTCTGCTTCTCTGGTAAAATAATTGTCCTCCTCATCTCATAAAAAAACAGAATAATCATCAAACAAGATTTGCCTAGTTTTAAACCCAATCACGGTTAATAGCTATGGTTTCCTCTTTAATTGCACGACGGTGGGTCAGGCTTCAGACTCTATGATGGCTCAGACATAAAGCTTTAATCGGTGGGTTGGTGCCTGATGCTTATCTGTAGCTGGACCCACCGTGGCTCAACTTGAGGTTTTCTTTAGCTCTGACTATCTGTGAGTCATGAGCCCTTTTCTTTGTTTCATCATGGTGTGTTAATTTGATTAGAGTGTTTCTCCATGATGATACATTGCATTAGTTAGATGGCCTCCATGCGAGCTGAACATTTCTTGTACTTCAACAACAGCAGAATCTAGGGCGAAGATTTGGTACCAGTAAAATGCATTTAAGCCCCCCTGTGGCTTAGGCTGCTGTCCGTTCTAAGGCGGTGGTTCTGTTGTTGTTGACGTTTTGTTTATTGTTACTCCCATTGTGGGAGTCTGTAATTGTTCTATGTTTGTTGTATGTTACTTTGTGTCCGTTCTAGTATTGCAATCATCTTGATGGGGAAGAGAGAGCTGGCTGCTTTGCTTATTTTGTTTTCCTGGTGTCTCGCGATGGTTGGGCGGCTCTTCCTCGCGATGCCACGGGGTTGTCTGCGGTTTGAGATTGTGGTATTTCTTGATCATACTCAAGCTGCAAGCTGAGTATTGACCTAATCCATCCCAAACTCTTTTAGATATACTCTATCGTATGTACTAATTCAAGGTGCGTCGAATAGGAGATGTTTGCACACTGTTAGCATGGGTGTTAGCCTGCAACAGCTTGTTACATATGTTACTTTATCAATTTGAGAATAAGAAAATTGAAAGTTTGAGCTACAGAAAAAAACTAGCTAATTAATGAACATTCTAATAGTCTGCAAATTACTGGATGACTTTACTATATATGACAGCTGTTTACGGCTACATGTTGTATTATGTGCGTTACATGAACTTAATTATAATTTAAAAGTGGTAATTTTGGCTATCGTCATTTAGTTTAACGACTGTTCTGAGTCGGTTTCAAACCGTTTTAGATTATCATTATAATTTTACTCTTAATTCAATATTTCGGCCAAAGGCCATTATCAAGAAAACATACACTTCTATGTCAACTACAAGATGGTGGAACAGAGACTATGTAGTTGACATTGAAGTGCATGTTTTTTCTTGATAAAGGCCTTTGGCCGAAATATTAACTTAAGAGAAAAATTATCATATGTGTTTAACATTGTTCCCTATGGAATATAAATAAATATCGTTTTAGATTAAGTTTAACAAGCCTATACTCAATTGACGAATACAAAGACCAAAGTTCGCTTTTCTATCTTAAATATTTTGTCTTATATGAGCTAATGCACAACATTACTCCCAGTTTTGCAGAGTGTTGATATTTTACATTTTCTTAAACAGTCTTGCTCTTATATCATCAAGTTTCTAAGATCAGAACACTTATTAAAGATGTCAATGTGGCATTGGTGATGTCACAACCAGGGCTCTGATCGAATTACATGCACTTTCAGGTGCTGATATTAACTAGTTCAATGTCAGGAAAGAGCAAGAAATCATATTGGCAGGCATTTGGCTATGCTAGAGACTTTATCCACGAAGCACTCTTTCACCTCGGCTCAGTGCCCTTAGAAAGCACTGTGGCGGATACACTAGAGTAATATATTTGTAAATTGTCCGACTTCTTAGGTCTAACTGTGAGTTTGTTACTTTCCCATTGGTATCCTGGGTCAGGTGTGGTACTTGATTGTATCGATTCCTGATCTTAGCCGTCTTTCTTACTTCGTATTAGCCAGTCACCGATATTGTTGGACTCACTGCGTTGACGTAGTGGATATTTGGGAGAAAAAAGCTGAATTGCAAAAACTACCACTTCCAAGAGCTGTGTTTCTCGAAGGTGTCAAACGTGCGCAGTACCAGTGCATCATTTGGAAACCCTCATCTGTCATTAATCCTGACAAATCAATGCCTGATAATTATGGTTAGAAGCGGGACTGTGATAAATATTGTCCCGTTATGATGACATTGCCCATGTGCGGATCCAGAGGGGGATAGGGGGTCCGGACACCCCCCTGGAAAATAATAAGTACGTACATGGGTTTCTAAAGAAATTAACATTTGGACCCCCCCTGGAAAATAATGGACCCCCTCTGGATCCTTGGTAAAGTATAAGTATAGTTTTCTCAGCAATAAAACCATTGGACCCCTTCTGTAAACTGTAAAATAAGCTGAGGACTAAATAAGACTGATAAAAATCCCTGGATCCGCGCATGTTGCCTCCTGCCCCCCCGAAACCTCTCTGCAGCTGATAAAATGTAGCTGCAGCGTGTCTGTATGCGAAACATCTTGGTGTAAGTACAAAGTAAACCATTTATATTGTACTGATTTGTGTTGCCGTGGAGCAGAAGAGGACTCATGTAAAATATTGCCAGTGGTCAAAATGATTTTGACTTTTGAACAACTATTTTCGTGTGGATTCAGATATTTCTTTAGCCGTATCAACAAGAATGCCTTATTGTCCGATTTTGACCTTTGAAGACGATTTTAGCTATAAGCATGCGAAAGATATATCGGATTGTAACAGTTTTCTATTGGCCGTGCTATCGAAGTACAATGGGTAACTTGTAAAGGATTTATCCTTATTTCCATATCATGAACTTACTACTAAGTAGACTCTTCTAACGTTTGATCCTTCAGGGGTCAAAATCGGACTATAATGAGTTTGGTTGATAGTGTATGCAAATGATTATTACTACTATCTTTTCTTTGAGTGTAGGATAAGCAGCTACAGATAAGCCAAAAGCTTTTGAGCGTGACTCTATTTACAATATTGATATGTTGTACTGGAAAAAAGGTTTTAGGGCATTTATTTACATTTACTATAAAAGCTTTGACATACACATATGTTCTACCCGGACTGGCCCATTTTACGTATTCTGCATCAATCGTTTGAAATAGAAAGACCCAAAGGTCATTGGTCAGAGGTCGTGGTACATCTATATATATATATAAGCATAAGAGATTATATTTACACCCTTCATTATCGTGTTTTTCATTCACTCCACTGTCTTTTTATTCGTAAATCGTGACGGCATTTACGTCCCGCCCTCGAACTGACTTCACACTATCTGAATATATTTTGTATGTTGCGATTTAAAAGAGTTTGTATTCAGTCATGATAAGGCTGCCAGTTTATTTAAGGAATAAAACGCATATATATGTGGTATTTACATATTAGGCGTCATTTCAATGACGTCATCTTTTTGTTCTGATGCGAAAACACTATGGGCGACATGTTAATTTTAATTATTAACCTCCTAAGATTAAATTTGGTGCATTTCGACTGAAATTGGCAAGCAAAATGCAAGAAGGTCCTGATCGCCATGGACTACAATGGACATACCGTTTAAATTGCACTGATACAATATACGTTATTTTGATGACGTCATAATGACGTTGTGACGTGAAACCCAGATAGGTGACCAGGTGATTTTCATTAGTTATCCCCTAAAGTTTGATTTGGTATAGGTCACCATAAATCGGCATCAAATTCGCACGGGAGTCCCGATCGCCCCTGACTAGCATAATAACTTAAATTAACGAGCCGTGACATGAGATCTCCAACAATGTGGTATATGCGACCAGCAAAGGCTCAGACCAGCCAGCTCATGCGCTCAGTCTGATCAGAGCCTTTGCTATATATAGTTGCTTGAATGTTATTAGGAGTTTCTAAGCTTAAAAGGAGGCTGCACATGCTCGTCTGAATCTACACTTGTCAAAACGCCATATTGTTGGAAATATCATGTCACGGCTTAGTTATGATGATAATAATGAGCCAGTGCATGAGATTTCCAACAATGTGGTATGTGCGACCAGCAAAGCCTCAGATCAGCCTGCGCATATGCGCAGTCTGATCAGAGCCTTTGCTAGTCGCTTGAGTATTCTATGACTGTTAAGCTACTAGCTGAACATCATTTGGAGTTTCTAAGCTTAAAGGAGGCTGCATAGGCTCGTCTGAATCTACACTTGTCAAAATGCCATATTGTTGGAAACATCATGTCACGGCTTAGTTATGATGATAATTGTCATGTTTCATATTGCAGGTTTCTGTAAGAATGCTTTGGTTGGTTGCAACTGCCTGTGTTATAGTGGCAATTACATGGCTGATGCGAAAACTTAGGGTCGGTAACTATGACGATAAGTTTGTTTTCATCACTGGTTGTGATACTGGCTTCGGAAACCGTCTAGCCAGGAAACTGGACAGACTTGGTCTTCATGTATTTGCTGGCTGTCTGACGAAGACTGGAGCTAAATTCCTAAGGGCCAAGTGTTCTTCAAAGTTAGTAACGGTAGAAATAGATGTGACCAACGAGATGAGTATTGCTAAAGCTGTCACAGAGGTCAAGAAACGCCTTCCGAAAAGTAAAGGTAAATCTCATGAAAAATAGGTATAAATGAATACATGTACATAGAATACAATGGCAAAGGGCATAGACTAATGTTAAATTAATGTTTAATATTTTCAGCCTAATGGGATCTCTAAAATATTCGAGTAGACTATGTGAAATAAAATTAAACGAAATCTGGGAAAAGTAAAAAACAACATTGTGTAAATGTTATTTTTTTGGCGTTCTTTTTTATCCAAATCTTGAATGCAACATACACATTTGCATGTTATTGAATTGGATTTAACCCTTAAAGCGCCAAGAAAAAATGTATCTGAAAATGTCGTCTGCTGAAATCGTCTGCTGCAAATAATTGCCTAGCATTACTGACGAAATGAGTATAGAAGCAAACAGCGTGGACCCAGAACAGACTGCTCATATAGGAGCAGTCTGATCTGGGTCCGCACTGTTTGCCATAGAGGCTTCTTAAACATTCCAGCAGACGAGAAAAACAGACGGCTTTTGTTGCGATTGGCGCTTTAAGGGTTAAAATATAAAACAATGCTGTGGGTGGTATATTCCACAGGGAGTAAAACGCGGATGCAACGTATTGTATTTATCGTAATTGGAATTTTCTTGCAAAGATGCTGTTAAAAACGTTCACAATGTAGAGACTTTTTTGCAATGATATGCTGTTAACATCTTAAAGTATCGCCTGAACTATGAGATATGCCCAGCATCACCATGCGCGGATCCAGAAAGTTATGCCAGAGGAGGTCTAACTCTGACATTTTTTTTCTTTTGATGAGGGGAGAGATGATTCCAATAGCACTTAAAGAGGGCCATCATTGGCCCACGAGCGAAACGCCATTGAAATGGCGTTTCGCTGGCGGGCCGATGGTTTACCCAACATTTAATGCTGGCTTGGTAGCTTTGTGGTTTTAAAGGGGATCTGTACCAGTATTGCTAAGAAACCCTATATTGTGTTTTTTCATAGGAGGGGGGGGGGCGGGGTCCGGACCCCCTGTCCCCCTCTGGATCCGCATGCGACAGAGGCAAAATACAGTCTACACATCCTGCACTAGTTATTTATCACAAAACCAATTTGTATAAATGGGCCATGGCATGAGATTTCCAACAATGTTGCAGTTTGACAGATAGTCTCAGACGTGCCTGTGCAGCCTCCTGTTAAGCTTAGAAACTCAAAATACAGTTACGTCAGTAGCTTAACAGTCATAAAATATTCAAGTGACAAGGAAATGCTCTGATCAGACTGCGCGTATGCGCAGGCTGGTCTGAGCCTTTGCTGGTCGCACATACCACATTGTTGGAAATCTCATGCCACGGCTCAAATTGTATATGGTTGTATGAAGAATGCGAAAAGTGACCACTAAAATAAAATGGCAGTAATAATAATCTACATTTTCAGATGGTGGCACATTTAGTAAAAACAGCTATTTTTTCACGAGGCCCTCTATAAACTAGAAAGTTCAAAATGAACTACATGTATACAAACGAATAGAAACGGGGTCGCTTCCACAAGCATTATCGAACACTTTCACGCCCACACATGTATGCATGCCTCTCGTCTAAAGGCCTGTTTAGACGGCATGATTTTGTCAGCCTGACAAAATCATACATGATTTGTCATGTATGATTTTTCTGTTTAGACGGCATTACAATGTCATGTGTGATTTCTTTCAACAGGGAAGAAAACTGGCTGGGCACCTTGAGCTATCTCATCATACTCTACATTTGTTGCATTGCTATAGCTAAGTACATGTGTTAAATCTCAATCCCGCAAGTCACAACTTTTGTCATCTGCTATTTCATCCGCTTATGTTCTTAGGTAGTCTTTATGGCGAAGAATGTCGACCCAGATCAGACTGTTCCCTGGAAGCAGTCTGGTCAGGGTTTATAGTGTCCACTCTCATGATAAGATCTCCTCTGAAGTACACTTGAATATATGCAGCAGACACCATTTTCAGGACAAAATACTGGCATGTTTAGGGTTATATCTTTTATCTTGCTCCGAAAGCAATTAACCCCAGTGACCTCAAAGCTGATTGGCTAATTCGCCATGATTTTGTAATGGCAAATAGAACCAGTTCTATCCCCCATGACATGTCGTCCTGACTCTAAAATCATATATGACTCTGTAATAGCAGTGTTTACACGAGCTGATTTGTGAGAAACACACACTACTAATGTCCTACACAATCCCTTCCCTGCAGCAATTTCTTTTTTATTTTAGGCTTATGGGCAGTTGTCAACAATGCAGGTATAGCGGGAGTGGTTTCCCATTTTGAATGGCTGACCAGAAAAGATTATGACAGTGTATTAGGCATTAATCTCCATGGAGTTATATTTGTTACCAAGGCATTTTTACCCTTGGTGAGGCAAACACCAGGGAGGATAGTAAACATGGCGAGTATCATGGGTCGATTTACTGTATCACCGGTTCCTTATTCAGTGGCAAAATTCGGAGTGGAAGGGTTTTCTGACTCACTAAGGTTAGTCACGAACATAACGTATGTAGTGAAACAAAATAGTGTTGTAATATTAACCACCACAAGTATTAGCTTTTCAAAAAAGCTGGCGGTCGTTTAGCCCTATCATTGTATGTATTCTTGCCCACTGCATGCTTCCTTTTTGAACTTCTAGAGCTTCTACATGTAGATTTATTCTAAGCTCTGATTATTAACATCTGAACTGTGATTTGCTACCATTTTACACATGCTTCCAGCGAGGATGTTGCTTGATCTTTTGAAAGCACCCGGCTTATGCATGGTATGTTATGGTAATGTTTCTAGCATGCGACACATTTATGGAAAATCATTTGACAACACTAGACAGCACATTTTTCTTAAAACTGATGCCAGAAAATCAAGGTCACAGTGGTCGCTTAACTGTATATGTACAGACTATGTGACCCCAAGATGTGTTCACAAACCAAATTTGGGATTCCTAGGATTTATCCTCCCGACACGATTTTTCTAGATCTGATGGCAGTGGTAAAGGTGCGTGACGCTCCATGACCCTAAATGGATTAAGACACGAATTTTTGCATTCCTACCTAAAATAGTATAGGAGATATACTCCGGATATGATATGAACACTCAAACACTTAGGACACTAAGGACAGACAGTTTGATTACTATATGCCTCCCTTTGGGGGCATAAAACCTGTTTGTCATGACCGTCATAAGACAGTGCCTGAATTCATAGTAATTCTATGTGATCAGATGTGGATGACACTCATATAAGTACGTTTACTGATGTGAAGTTCGCTCGCACTCTTTGCCAATCAAGGACGTTTTGACTTTGGGACGTTTCATTTTCGCCAGCTTTTTTGAAAAGCTAATACTTATTGCGTTTATATAAGCGGCAGGGCAAATTGACGCCTTCTTTGTGAAAATTAAATTCGCAAACGAGCTTGCCTCGCGCTATAGGTAGCCCTACAGATTTCACGGACAGTTTATTTCGCGCTGTAGGTCAACCCACGATATTTGGTACCCCACTCATTGTTCGGCAGCGAATAAAATATAGCTTGAGCACAGCATAAAGGTTTGGTCAAAACCTGAATTTGATGTGTGTTCTGATTGAAGTTTATATAAGCGGCCGGCCATGGCCGACCGCAATTACACATAGCAACACAGATACCATTAATTCTTAGGGCTTTTTTGATTAAGACTAAACAATAACTGTATAATATGCTTATTCTGTCGACTGCACTCAATTTATCTCATATTAAGACAATTAATCCCGCCCTAAAATCACCATGATAATAAGGCAATATGACCATACTGACAGAAACATGCAGGTTTAGCTGTATATATATTCTTTACAGGTAGGTCATCTAAATGAAATACTGTTACAAGTTATTTGATTTCAAAATGGATTTCATTTTAATTGATGCCAAGTGAAAACTTTTTGGTTCTATTTTATGGTACACAGCATCATTCAAGGTGTCCAGCAGCAGCGTCTTCTAGGGTCGTTCTTTCGTCTTGAAAAACAATACTGCCCCTTATATAGCTGAGTAATTATTTGTACCAATAAGCAAAGTATATCAACATGCTCATCAATAACTTAGGCTACATACTGTAACCAAACCAGAGTACTTGCAACCCAATGAAAATTCATGCCTGATAAATTCCTAAACAAACACAGACACCATACCTCTGTTGGTGTTAGTACACAATTACAGTCTTCCGGTTTGGTAGCCCACGAAAATAGTACCTTTAGAAATTTAGCACTTGCCGTTTCTGGGCCCTTTATGGCGTAAATGGGTGCTTTATTCGACTTTAAATGTACATGTGATTCAACATTGGTCTATGTTTGTCAGGCTGATGCAGAAAAATGCATCTTTGTGTGGACTATTTTGTCACAGACTCCCCGGCGCACTCCCCAGGTAACGTCTGACGCGGGTCGGATTTCAGCCCGGATTTTTTGACTGTTCCCCAAAGAACGGAGAATGCTGAGAAAACGAGATTATCAAGGTAGGTTGTCTTTTCACTTTTTTGATAGGTGAATGACAGATCTTGCCACTCACAGACAGAAAAAAGGTCCAAGCAATGTCCTGGAAAAATTTGCAGATGCTCGAATTCTGCCTTTTCACATGGAGTTGAATGGGACCGATTAATTGTGCACCGAACCCTGTTAAACTGATGATATTCGCATCGCTGAAAGTTTTCAGGATTATTCTTTAACTCTGAATTTTGTGGCTGACTTTCCACAGAGAACATCAAAAGAAAGTCAGTCTCAAAACGCTGAATCAAGGAATAATAGCTTCCCTGATTGATTTTTGTCTGCCTAAAGACAATTGACCATTGAAACTTGAAATTGTAAATCTTTAGTGGCGCTACTTCAAGCTTTAAGATGGGAGTCACGAAAGTTCAGGATTTGGGAAATTTTGAACTTTCACCCTGTAGATCGTGGTTGAAAGTTTTCAGGATTATTCCTGAATTCAGGATTTTTAGGTTGACTTTCCACAGAGAGTCAGCCTCAAAATGCTGAATTAGGGAGATAATAATAGCTTTTCGGATTTATTTTAAGTGTGTCTAAAGACATTTGACCGTTTAAACTTGGAATTGTGAGTATTTAGTGGGCATACTGCATGTTCTAAGATTGGAGTTTCGAAAGTTCAGGATTTTGAAAATCTTGAACTTTCGCCCGTGGTAGTGATCAATGAGACATATGGGTTAATGTATACTTCTGAACACATGTGTTTCAGGCATGAACTTTACACTACTGGTGTAACAGTTCATATTATCGAGCCCGGCTTCTTCCGCACTGGAATTGTAGATGACGATTCAATAGCCAAAGGTATGGAAACCCGGTTCAATGCGCTTGACCCAGAAGTTATGGAATATTATGGGAAAGAGTACCTAGATACATGTACGTATATTGAGATTGACTTTAACATTGTCTTCAAATATTGTTACACGTAATTACAGTAAAACCTGTGTAAAACGAACACTCAAAAAATACCAAAAAAAAATCTTAACGCCAATTGACAGCTTAATAAAGGTCGAAAGTATTGTATTGCAGAATGCTCCACTTGGAACATTCTGCAATACCTTTGACCTGTATTAAGCAATAATTGGTCTTGAAAACCATTTTTTGGTCTTTTTGAGAGTGGCCGTTTACACAGGTTTTACTGTATTACATTTAATACACTCATCTGTAAATTGTTTCATTAGACAACTAGAAATGTGCCGGTTTATGTGTCTTAACTAAGAATTATGACCAGGCAGATCACAACCAACCTATGGTACCTAAAAGAATAGGCGCATCAAGACAGCTAAATTAGCAAATCATCACATATCCAAGCATGGCATAATAACCAAAGCAATGAGTCCTCAAAGATGATTGCCAAACTAGAAAAGGAATACAGTATTGCTACACAACACAAGGACAACATGATAAAGCACAAAATAACATGCAAAAATAGGAGGTGATGAGGGCACACATAAAGAGCTAGCAATGGTCAGATAACCGACCAAGATCGATAGCAGTTACATCCTCCCTAGAACTGCTGCTTCATGCAACCTTGGTGTTAAACTAAATGCGAACAGTAAAGAGTCAGTCGAGCCTTTGTGTCCATGTAGTCTCGTAACAGCTTATACTCCTTGCACTCACGACACAGGGAGCGCAGTGGCTCAGTAGTAGAGTGCTTGACTCGAGTCCCACAGGATGTGGGTTCGAACCTCACTGGCATCACTACGTTGTGTCCTTTAGCAAGACACATTTATCATTGCTTAGTACTGGTTCAACCCAGATAGACCCGTCCAGACACGACTGAAAAATTGTTGACTGGGACGTAAAGAAGCAAACAAACACACATGAAGCAGGGATATAGGTGAAGTATCATGCCAAACTTTATGCATCTTACTACGCATGTATGTTTAAAGTATGTGAACCCATTACTTTATAGAGAGAGACTTTTGCAAATAGAGCCGACCCAGATCGGGCAGGACTTGTTTGAGCAAATGTAATGACATAATTACCACACAGACCAACAAGCAAAAGGAAAGACTGATTCTTTGGGTCACTGATCTGGTTTCTTAGACACTCTGGCCTCGAGTTTTTTTTCATGTTTAACTCAACTTAGCATGCAATTTATCCTTCCCATTAATTAATGTAATCAGCAGGATACATACAAATTTACAACATCTGTGTGTTTTAACGCAGAATAAACCTTTATTTCACTATTTTAGTTCATACCCGCAGTTAAAATCTATGCGTCTTGATCCACATATGAAGTAAGGGTGAGGTTGGCGCTGTTGAAACCGCTTTAAGCCGTCCAGTAAAATATTTTTATTTACCAAGGCGGTACTTCTTCTGTGGATCATTTGTGTTATTTATGTTTTGTGTTTGTCGCGTCTGTTCACTACTGCATTGTGATCACCTGTTGGGAAAGGGATGACCTCTTGGCTTTTGTTTGTAATGTTTAATTGTGTTTTGTCACTTTACCATGTGATATCCTTGGTCAGGTGTGGTACTTGATTGTATCGATTCATGATCTTTGCCGCCTTTCTTACTTTTATCATGCTAAGTTGAGTAGAGGATGAAAACGGTTTTATAACCTCCAGTCCCGGTATGTTGTCTTTCATTGTCTTTTTTCAGTGGTTTCCAGATCAACACAGCTGATGACAAAAATAATGTCTCCAAATATAGATAAAGTAGTGGATTCTTATGTTCACGCAATCACAGCAAAATATCCTAAAGCAAGGTATGTAGACATTTTATTCGATACTTTTGTAGTTAACTACTTTATAACATCATTTATGTTGACCTATAAAGGGCGTCTTCTGTTCTCTTGTCCGTTCGTCGAATTCACAATTGGTTTCTCTCAAGCACAGCTCCTCATACATGATTTGACTCTTTGTTTTAAAAAGTCAATCTAACAGGGCCCGGAATTACAATGCCTACTTAAAGTTAAGGAAGATTTAAGCTAAGTATTGGTTTTTTTTTCAGGATGCGAAAAATAACGTTTCAAAGTGATTGAAATCAAATCCATCCACCTATCTTCATGCAAAATCAGCAATTAACTGAAGTCACCTCTCACAAACATTGGGTTTACATATATCAAAAGACTGTACATGGCACGAACAAATCGAAAATATTAAGGAAAAGGCTTGGTTCCGAATTAACATTATGCGTAAATTTAAATTTTTACTGGATCGTAAATCATTAGAAACAATTTATTTTTCTTTTATCAGGCCAATCCTTGAATACGGAGATGTTGTTTGGGATAATTGCACTCAGCAAGAAAAACATGATATAGAAAAAAATCCAAATTGAAGCAGCCAGAATAGTAACTGGCACGACAAAATTAGTTTCAATTAATTCTTTACATGAGGAAACAGGCTGGGAAACTCTCGAAACACGCCGAAAGAATCATAAGCTTACTCTCTTCTTCAAAATGATTAATGGCCTATCTCCTCAATACCTTTTAGATCTTGTTCCTGCAACTATTGACAGCTCCTCGAACTATAATTTACGCAACTCTAATAATATTCATCTAGTCAATGCACGTACTGCTCTTTACTATAACTCTTTTCTTCCATCAGTAGTTCGTGACTGGAATAACATACCAGATGATCGTAGAAATGTAGACTCTGTGATAGCATTTAAGAATGTTCTCAGCCGTGACAAACCTATGGTTCCTAAACATTATCTTTTTGGAAATAGGAAATAACAAATCCTTCACACACGCCTCAGAACAAATTGTAGTGCCTTAAACTATGATTTATACATGAAAAACATAATTGACTCTCCACTCTGTCGTTGCAACAATATTGAAACAGTAAAACATTTCTTTCTCGACTGCCCAAACTACAACAACCAAAGGATTACTTTGATGCAAACTGTTTCACGTTTCTGTGCAATAACACTGGATACTCTGCTCTACGGTAATAGCACTCTCTCTCTACAGGCAAATAGTGACATATTTGAAGCAGTGCAGCTCTTTTTGAAACAAACTAACAGATTCTAGTCTAAGTACAAATACGTCACTGAAAGTGTCCCTCCAGTAATAAATTTGTGTAAATATGTTACTGGAAGCTTGAAGGCATACTATTATATTATATGTAGTTAATGTAAATTACTGAGCTGCATCCCGGAGCTCAATTCCCTTCCACCCAACCTCTTGCATTTCCAACCTCTATCTTTGTTATCTTCATGATATATTTCTTTTCTCTACATACTATCTCATCTTTTCTTAAATCCTCGTTACTATATTGCTACCACTTCATGTTTGAAATATTAAATGCCATGTATGTAGTACAATATATCTATGTCTTAGGAGATGAACTAAATAAGCTCTTGCTTTCGTTCTAATCCTATTTATAATGTTTGTAATTATTGTACATGTATGTATCTATTTGTGAAATAAATATGTTTAAACCAAATTAGTTTCGTTTTTCTGTAGATAACAATGATATCTTTTACCCTAAGTACTGCATAGATCCAGGCAATTTATTTAGCATCTAATATAGCATGTTGAAATATCAATACTTAACTTAAGTCCTCCTTAACTTTGAGGAGGCATTGTAATTCCGGGCCCAGATGTTTTAGTAATTGTCTAAATATTTGCATTGAGTTTGCATGTACAGTAAAACCTGTGTAAAACGGCCACTCAATAATAGACAAAACAAATATCTTACTGACAAATGAAAGCTTAATGAAGGTCAAAAGTATTGCAGAATGCTCCCCTTCTGAAATACTTTTGACCTGCATCAAGCGATATTTGGTCTTGAAAACCAAATTTCAGTCTTTTTGAGAATGGCCGTTTTACACAGGTTTTACTGTAGATGTTTGCCACAGTTTTTATGCTTATCTCAGTTCTATTTGAATGGGGGTTTCTGTTTTTCATTCCAGGTATGTCGTTGGATGGGATGCCAATATTTTGTTCCGGTTTCTGTGGACTATTCCAGAATGGCTTAGTGATTTTTTCACGTGTATAGTATTTCCAACACCTAAGGGTCGAGTCAGAAGCTAACCTTTTAATGGGATCACACTTGTAATGGTATACGTAGATTTGGTGGTATTTACGCATATTGTCGGTACTTCATAGACCGGAAGTGGTAGATATTGGTGTTAACACTATATAGAAAAACATGCCATATGCCTAAAGGACTATAGACTTCAATTATTTTTAAGTATTCAGCATGTGCATGGCGATTTATGTAGGCATTTAGGAATAGATTCGAGTACCGATCATTCAGATTGGTACTCGAATCTATTCCATAATGCCTCGGTTACATTTGCCTTACGATGAGTATACGATGCCCGTACGATGTCCAAATCACCGTTTCCGTGCGGCCTCTGCAGGGAGACCTTGCGATCATCGTACGGATTTACGGTCATTGTGGCCTCTACGATTTTGTTTAACTCCGCACAATGACAAATTTGAAAAAATCCTAAGCCCGTAGCGCGTAGACACATCGCAGTGACATCGTACGATCCCCGTACGGGCACCGCACAGTGATCGTGAGGACAACGCAGGGTTTTAGATTGTCATTTTGGCCCAAAAATAATAGTAGACTCTTGCGATAGTCGTAGGGAGCCAGCAAGGTCGCCGCACGATGCCCTAGCAGGGCCCATAAAATCGTACGGACATCGGACGATCATCCTGCGGTAACCCCAAGGCGATGGCACAATGATCATGCGGGCGCCTTGCGAACTGTCAACAATTTCCAGACAGGTATATATTGGTTATCATTATATAGCTGTTTGTTTCATTTCAATATTTGTCTTCAGGCGATGTCTCTAATACCACCACTCAGAGTGACTCAATATGGACCCAGTTCAGTTTGCTGATGGAAGCAGTCTAATTACAGCCCATAGAGTATGCTTCCATGGTAAAATTGTCTGAAGTGCAATTGAAAATATGCACCTAACGTGAAATGCATATGCATTTTCAGTATATAAAATGCTGGTTGGATAGGGGTTTAACAAATGAGTTAAGATTGATAAAAAGTCCAGATATTATTTGTGATTTATAACTCTGGGATTTGAATTTGAGTATTACTTCAAAGAATAAAGTATATGGGTCTCGTAGTGAGAACATGTGACTAGTTCGAACATCGAAATTTGAATGTATGAATGTTCTACAAAATGTACTTTACTGAAAACGAATGGCAAATGTGCTGACCAGGCCGGATGGAAGATAGCGCATTCTGGTCAGTACCTTTGTTATTCGCATGCAATGACTTCATTTTTGCTTATGACGAAAATTTATGTGCTGCTGGCCGTAGAGTGCCTTTGGGTGATTAAACTGAACAAAACCATAATAAGCGTTTTAGTATATGCTGAATCTACGAGACGATACAATTAAAGCACCTTTATATTTTCAATTAAAGTGATACTTTTCAAATTATAAAAGTGAAATATAAAAAGGGGTTGTTGTAATATTCTGTGACTTAAACTTTATGGAAACTGCAAAACTTAAAAATTGGCATTAACGTAGTACGGGACCCATGTCAAAAGATAACCGAGTGTTTTTAAAAAAGTAAGAGTTATCTTTATTTATTGTCTTAAAACGTACAAGTATTGGCGTTCACAAAAATATCATTTATCAACACATATGTATGACCAAATATGTTTGACCGTCTTGTCCAGTTTCACCCCTCAATGCGTTCCGAGTTATACACTTTGACTTTTCGCTTACTGTAAAGGCGGCGCCTCATGAATGCATAATTAGGACTGGTCAACCTTAGGCATAGGTAAAAGCTGAAAATTAGGCGTGGTTTTATTCAAAAGTAACTGTATCATCTTGCGCCATTATCGCATTAAAGACGCAAAACACATTATTTAGTCCTTAAAACGCCAGCAAAATAACTGCATCTAAAAATGTCTATTTAACATAAGCATAGAGGCAAACGTTGTGGATCCAGATCAGACTGCTCCATATAGGAGCAGTCTAATCTGGGTCCGCACTGTTTGTCTTTAAGGCTTCGCATATTTTAGTGGGCGACAAAAACATACATTTTGTGATTATGCGCTTTAAGGGTTAATAAATGTGAGTTCAGTGTGTATACGGTGAGGATTTTCATGAAATGCACGCACGTTTACTAATTCTTCACCATATTAAAAATAGAACCTGATTTCTCTTGTTTATCAGGTGAACTAGCCGAACAACGCCCAGATATGAATATTAAAGCTACCACCTTTAAGTAAGCGAAAATTCGATTAATACCTGGTCAGGCAATTCTGGCCAGAAAAGTATTCAATGTATGTACTATTCGCTGTAGAGGGTCTTGTCCCATGACACAACACTAAGACTCTGGTGATTCACAAATTAGTAATCCTTCTATCCCTAGTTTAACACACTACGAAATGAGCCACTGTGCTTCTTAAGTCCATTATCTTTGTAAACAAGGCGTCGTAGGTGGGAGGGCTTCCATTTATAGCTTGGATGAAACCCAAGAGCAACATATTGGACACTGTGAGAGCGCTCGCCAAATGCTGGGGCGTTCCTTTGCCCTATTTTTAGCTAGCCAGTGGGGAGTTTTTGAACTGAGGCTTATTTGTATATATATAAGCGAGCCGTGAATGATCTAATGTGGCCATTTACATGTGCATGCTTGTCTTACCATTAACAAATTGCATTTATGAAAAGGACTAAACTCGTGTATTATCCTTTCTTTACCCATTGCCAAAGTGGTAGAATGTTCAACTTGAGATCAAGTAATCCCTGGTTTGAGCCCTATTGCTTGTTTGTTTGTTTACTTATTTGTTTGTTCGTTTGTGTTTATCATGTGAGTGACATAACGACATGTACCACTAGTGGTTTACAAATTTTGGTAACGCTATGTAATGATGTCCCTAATGCTTTCTCTTATAATTATATGGCAACATCGAAGCATAGTTCCAAGCAATTTCTAAACGCGATTTAAAAGTAGTTTTAGGTTCATGCAATAAATAGAACCTAACAGTCGTTCTCCTGTATTATTAAATTTATTTAGCTTGTCTCGAATAAGTGGAAAAATTCTTGGCAAGCCTCGCATTTCATCTCTTTTTACAGCTCGTTTAATAACTCCAATATTGGGATCAGACGTGATTTTCTATGCATTATCACCTGCTAGAACACCAGGGTGGTGTTGAAACCCAAACACGAAAGGCGAGGGCTATGACTATCCCTGAAGGGTCTAGCAGATATAAGTGTATCAGAAAACCATCATTGCATAATATAAGGTCATTTTCTCGCTTGAAAACTTGCAACAACGTTTTCGAAATAGAACATTTTTCAAGATCAAAGACTTGTGTCATCCTGACGACACTTTATACGCGTTACTGCTGATGATGTCAATTTTGTAACGAATGCAGAATACGTATACAGTACGTATAGTAAAGAAAAGAAGATAAGAATAAAAGCAGCAGCAAAAATGTTATGAATCAACAGCACGTAAATTACCGTCCCCCCCCCCTCTCTCTCTCTCTCTCTCTCTCTCTCGTACACTCACCCTCATTTAGGCACACACACAAGCGCACGCGCACGAACGCACTTATGAAGGTTTTAAGGGGTCCTAGAACGTGTCAAATGAGGAGTAGACAAATAATAGGCTTTTCGCACGCGGACCTAAATTAAACAACATCAACTCAAACAATACACTGTCTACGCACACGGACCTAAATTAGACAATGAAGCAGGTATGGCACTCCATGCCTGTTTTTATATCAGAGGTAAAAACAGAAAATAGCTCAAAAAAGAAAAACGAGCACGGTGACATATGATTTTTAATTAATTATAAGTTTCTATGCAAAATTTCCTTCAAAATAATAAGTTTTTTGTTTCTTTAGTTACATTGTGTGACATTTTTTATTCAAGATTTAAACGATTGTTTGGCCTTAATTGTTTTTTACAAAATAGATTTTAGCTTAAGAAATAAGCTACGTGCCTTTTTTTCGCTGTTTTTTTGTGTTCTTTTATTAGCCAATAGCATGTAGCGTTTTCCCAGGAACAAATATGGCATTTCTCACTTTCATTTTTTTTAAAATATGAGAAATTGATATTTTGAAAAACTCATATTTTACGATTTTTAAAGTTTAATAACTTTTTAAAAAGCACGGTAAGGTCCTGTTATTTTTGTCAAAATAGATGAGTTTTGAGCTATTTTTCAACATATCAAAAGATGGTAACTTTTTGGACATATGCTGGTGAGTCCGGTACTACCTTAAAATATACACAAACGTATCATGCTGTTCCATATACTTCCACAAAACGCTTTGAGGCGTGACTCTAACGGTAAATGCATTGAATGAATCGAGGGTCATTACTTAGAGGTCGTGGTACTACTGTACCTTGGGACCATGTTCAACTAAAACACTAGCCTCTTCATAGCACGATTTGTGATCACATGACTTTGAAACACAGTTCAAATGGAATCCAAAAATGAACATGGATGGCCGTTTAAATCCATCCACATAATTACACGACAATTGCACAGTCAGCGTACTGGCTCCTTGCGACTTCCGCAAGGTCATCGTACGGGCATCGTGGGATTTATATAGGGAGGTCGTGAAGATAACACAATGATTGTACGATTACCTTGCGGTTGTTGTACGATATCCGCAAGGCCTCTGTAAGGTTTTGTTCTAGTTTGTCGCCGAAGAAATCGTAAGGTGATCGTAAGCAATGTAAACACATACGTCGTAGCTTATAGCCCCCTACGATGCCAAAAAAATTGTAGGGAAGTCGTAGACAAATAAATCGTACGACGACCGTAGCAAATGTAACCGAGGCATTAATGCTTACATAAATCGCCATGTGCATGCCAAATACTTAAAAATGATCTAATTCTAGAGTCCTTTATGCATAGGGCATGTTTTTCTATATAGTACACTCACACAAACTTCTAAGCGGTCACCTAGCAATTCCAAAATTTTGACAAAATTTCTAATCATTTTTAACTAGTTTTAATTTCATGTTTTGACAAATTGTATTGAGAGATGTCATACAAAAATTCATACTGAAAAACTAAATCATTGTCATTCTATGGCCGGAAACGTATCAGTACCCCTAGTTTCCAAGTTCAAATAAGTAGCTTTCAATGATTCATGTCTTTCTAATACCTGGTATGACCACCATTCGCATCTATCACGGCTCGACATCGTTGTTGCATAGAGCGAATGTAGTTCAGAATAGTTGGTTGTGTAATTTGCCTCCAATTCTGGTTGACGTCATGTTGTAACTGAGCTAGTGTCCTGTGTTGTCGTAATTGCCTTACACGTCTTTTAAGTAAGTCCCAAACATGTTCGATTGTATTTAAATCCGTGCTCTTTGCAGGCCAATCAAGTAGTCTGACATTATTAGCTCGTAGAAGCTGCTGCGTGGTGCGAGTGGAATGACAGGGAGCATTATCCTGGGCAAGAATCATCTCTCTGTTCGCTCTGATATGCGGTATAACCAACGGCAAGAGGATATCATTTTGGTAGTGCACGGCATTTACTGTTCCTTGAAGGCGAACAATCGGTGTTTTGGTGTGCATCGATATGCCAGCAAACATCATGATAGAGCCACCACCAAAGGGTTCAGTTTCTACCACACAGTTTTCATTGAATCTTTCGCCACCCGCACGGTAAACTCGGGCTCTGCCATCATTTCCAAGAAGCGAGATTCTGGTTTCATCAACGAACAGAACATTTGCCCAATCTGCCATTGTGAACCTAATATGACGCCTTGCCCACGCCAATCTTGCTTTCCGGTGCCGTTGATGAAGCACAATCCCTCTTACTGGTCGACGGCAGGACAAACCAGCAGAGCGAAGACGATTAATGACAGTCTGGGCACTAATCTGGCGATTGTGTCTACCAATTATACCCCTTACAGTACTAGCGGATGTGGTAAATCGTGCGCGTCGATGTGACCGAATGATGTATCTGTCCTGTCTCCTGGTTGTCACTCGCCTTCTGGCCCGACGTTGTTGATCAGCAACGGTCCCTGTGTGCCTGAATTTTGCCCACAGCTTCTGGATACATGATAGACTTCGGTTAAGAGTTTGGGCTACCTGGAAATCAAGACATTAGATGTTTGTTCGGCATAGTAATAATCGAAAAGCGATTTTAAAATGTCACAAACTCAGAATACAAAAGGTCTTTGAGTTTGAAAGGCAACACGTTTCCGAAGAAAGTATCAAATTGCCTATAAGCTTCTTATTTATCAAAACACTAACCTGTCTGAGGGACGACCCTGCTGACAACATGCCCACTGCACGACCCCGTTCTTCGATGGACATACGAGCCATTATAAATTTTCAATGACAACTTAAAGTCAAGGCGTACGTGTATGTCGATACTGTCACGATTTTGGACATTCCATGACGTTTCAAGTAAAAATTAATGATGAACCAAATGCCCGTGTTAATAGGACAAATACATGGTGATTTTAAGGTGATCGCTTAGAACTTTGGGCAAGTGTATAAACACCAATATCTACCACTTCTGGTCTATGAAGTACCGGCAGTACGCGTAAATACCACTAAATCGACGTATACATTAACCAGTGTGGGGATGGTGTAGCCAAACGTTTTTCACCTGCTCAAATTTTACTATGCAACTAACTTTATGTGAATGGTCCACATTTACATGTCTGTTCTCGTTTACTTTATTGAGACGTTAAGCTTAACATACTGTGAGTTTACACTTAAAACTGTATTATAAGCATCTGTTTTGTTATTCAGAGGTAAATCAAATTAATATTATTAGACAAACGTTTTTCGTTTGATAACGTTTATATCACCTTTACCAACTTACGCATGACAAATCTCGTAATGGCAAGGTCTACACTGATGTAGGTGGTATAAGTTATTTATACCATCGTTGTTGATATATATGGGAAATATTCCACTCTATAAAGCTCGTGGATTATCTCAGGCAGACAAACCATGGTATAGCTAATACGTTTTTGTATACAAACAAACAATGAGTGCATGGACATAGTGGTAGAGTGCTCAACTGAAGATTGAGAGGTCCATCATTCAAGCGTTGCCAGAGGCACTGTATTGTGTCATTGAGCAAGAAACTATATCTTCCCTTACTGGTCTAACCTAGGAACACATTCCAACATGACTAAAACGTTGACTTGGACATAAAGCATCGACTCATGCAAGCAAAAATCACTATTATGTGCCATAAAGAGATTATTTCTGTTTAACTGTTTACTGTTGGCATAATTAACCCTTAATACGCCAATCCCAACAAAAGTCGCCTGTCTTTCTCGTCTGCTGAAGTGTTTAAGAAGCCTCTATGGCAAATAGTGTGGACCCAGATCAGACTGCTCCTATAAGGAGCAGTCTGTGCTGGGTCCACGCTGTTTGCTTCTATACCTAATTCGTCAGTAATGTTAGGCAATTATTTACAGCAGACGACTTCAGCAGACGACATTTTCAGATACATTTTTTCTTGGCGCTTTAAGGGTTAATATATTTAGAATGTAGACTGAAATACAGGGAGTCCCAAAATAGCCCAAGTCCAATTTACTACCTGCTGGTCCTACGTTTGTGATTACCTTACAATTGCTCATGCTGAGCGATGTAAAAGGCACATACCTTAATAAGCTAGCAACACTTTCAGTGTACAAGGAGCCCTATTGTGTTCGACGTTGCCAAAACGTTTTAATTAAGCGACCATAATTTATAGCCCGTTTTGACATATTCTAATACAGGGAGTCCCAAAATACCCAAGTCCGACGTATTACCAGCTGTTCCTATGTTTGCGATTACCTTACAATTGCTCATGCCGAGCAACGTAGATGCTACAATACATGAATATAATGGCACAATGCATCAATATAATCAGTGTACTAGGAGCCCTATTGTGTTCGACGTTGCCAAAACGTTTTTATTAAGCAACCATAATTTGGGCCTCGGCGCGACAAAACCTGTCTTCAGGGTTTCAGAAAAAGCGAGACTCAAACCAGTCTCCTCAGCTACATAGACTAGCTAGAAAAAACGAAATTTCGCTCGTAGCAAGCTTAGATATGATACTTTCCAATAAGTGAATAACAAAGGCGCTGATCAGACTGCGCGGATGCGCAGGCTGGTCTGCGCCTTAGTTGTTCGCAGTCCACCGAAGACAGGTTTTCTCGCGTTGAGGCCATTTATAGCCCGTTTTGACATATTATAAAATACAGGGAGTCCCAAAATAGCCCAAGTCCTATGTATTACCTACTGTTCCTATGTTTGCGATTACCGTACAATTGCTCATGCTGAGCAACGTAAATTGCACAAACCTTAATAAGCAAGCAACACTTTTAGTGTACCCGGAGCCCTATAGTGTTCGACGTTGACAAAACGTTTTAACTAAGCGACTATTATTTATAGGCCGTTTTGACATATTCAAAACTATACAAATTAAGAAAAGAGCAAAGATCAAGAACCGATTCAATCAAGCACCACATCTGACACATGATACCAATGGGAAAGTGACAACCTCACAATTAGACATCACAAACGAGAGCCAAGAGGTAAGCCCTTTCCAAGGAGGTGACCACAAGGCATCAATAAACAGACGCGCACGAAAGCATAACAAAAACAAGAAAGTGATAACATAAATGATCAAAGCTTTGTGTCTTGTAAAACATATTTTAGGGCATACAAATGTGATTATACGGAAACTAAAGAAACTAAGCATGACTGTGTCAAGTTGAATAAAATACACCGCGGGTATCTAGTGAAATAAAATATATGGTATATGTTATTTTTTAGTTGTAAATGGAGTTTGATTTTCAATGATTTTCAAAGAGTAGCACATATTTTATAGTATTTATATAACTGCATGTATTGAGAAAAATCATTTGTCGCCATTTTTCAATTGTTTCAGAGACTATGTACGTCAAAGTTTATATCAGTATTTACATTCATTACAATATATGAGAGCATTTACTGATTTACTTATTATATTAAATTGCAAGCATTGTCCATGCTAATTTGAGTCTTTGCCTGAGGCACATCATTTTATTGGTTTGTTATTTTGCTGCTGCGGATCAGTTTGAAAATGACATTATTGTATATGCTCCCCATGCTTTTATATGGCACTTGAGAGTAATAAAATGAGCAACGACATGAGATTTCCAACAATGTGGTATGTGCGACCAGCAAAGGCTCAGACCAGCCTGAGCATACGGGCAGTCTGATCAGAGCCTTTGCTAGTCGTTTGAATATTCTGTGAGTGTTAAGCTACTGTCCGAACATCATTTGAAGCTTCTAAGCTTAAAAGGAGGCTGCACAGGCTCGTCTGAGTCTGCACTTGTCAAAATACCACATTGTTGGAAATCACATGTCACGGCTCATTTCGCTGCTGCAGAACAGTTTGAAAATGACATTATTGTAGATGCTCCGACATGTGATTTCCAACAATGTGGCATTTTGACAAGTGTAGACTCAGACATGCCCGTGCAGCCTCCTTTTAAGCTTAGAAACGCCAAATGGTGTTCGGTCAGTAGCCAGACAGTCATAGAATATTCAAGCAACTAGCAAAGGCTCTGACCAGACTGCGCGTATGTGCAGGCTGGTCTGAAGCTTTGCTGGTCGCACATACCACATTGTTGGAAATCTCATGTCACAGCTCATTTATCTGATGTAATTGATAAAAAAATGAAGACGAATTTTGTTATTGTTAGGTAAACTCTAGGCAATAGAATATAACAAAGTAGTATTCTTAATGACATCAATATTTTTCACAGTCACTGGAAGAGTATTGTGTACACACACTGTCGCTGGTTGTTTCTTTAAACCCAGTTGTTGTGTTCAAACCAGAACCTGTAAGAAAAAGGGTAACACTGAATATTTTTATGGCCTGCGTCAAGTAGTTTGGGAACCCTTTTCATGTAAATATGGTAAATGGATAGAGGGTCTTACATGAGTGCTCATGTTATATTGAATTTATTAAACAAGTAAAGAAAGTGATAAAATACGAGGCTGGCCAAGAATTTTATCAGTTATTTTTGCATGTTGAATAAATGTGCAATAGTCCAGGACAGCATATTATGTTTCAGAGATAGAATTTGTTTCCAATGATAATATAATGTTGATTGATAAGAAATCATTGGTGCCAAAGTCCAGGACAGCATACCATGTTTCAGAGTAGAATAACTAGCCTATGTTAAGGTTATGTAGATTGCAGTTAATTGATGCCAAAGTCCAGGACAGCATACCATGTTTCAGAGTAGAATAACTAACCTATGTTAAGGTTATGTAGATTGCAGTTAATTGGTGCCAAAGTCCAGGACAGTATACCATGTTTCAGTACACTTATAACTGTGCACATATAAATGGGCTCATACCTTCCATACTAATTGTCAGATCATTTTCAAATTTTCAACAAAAACAAACAGCATGCATGTCATGAAATTACATTTAATTTATTGCGAATAAAATATGAAGTTAAAAAATTACAACACAAAATGCTAATTTATGGTAAAACCAAAGTTCACAATTTTTTAGTCCATTACTTTAGAATGTATAAAACTTGAACGAAACTGTTTAAAAATGTAGAACACTCCATAAATACTGGTCCGAGCATCATGAAATTTTCAACAAATACAGAAAACGTACCAGGCGTGATACACCATGAATTTTATTTTGAATAAAACCAAAAGTGTTGTAATGCGAACGCAAAATTCAAATGTATAGTCAAATCCAAGCGCACAGATTGCATGTTTCAGAGGTAGAATAAATTACCAGTGATAAGGTTATGAAGATTGCAGTAATTGGTACCATAGTTCAAGAGAGAATGTCATGTTTCAGAGGTAGAACAAATTACCTGTGATAAGATTATGTAGATTGTTAGAATTGGTGTGGAAGTCCATGACAGCATACTATGTTTCAGAGGTAGAATAACTTACCTGTGATAAGATTTTGTAGATTGCAATAATTGGTGACGAAGTCCTGGATAGCATATCATGTTTCAGAGGTAGTATAACTTATCTGTGATAAATTTTATAGATTGCAGAAACTGGTATGGTATTTGAGTACAGCATACCATATTTCAGAATAACTGCCTTTGATAAGATTATTTAGATTGCAGTAATTGGTGATGAAACCAGGGACAGCATACCATGCTTCAGAGGTAGAATAACAAACCTGTGATAAGATTATGTAGGTTGCAGTAATTGGTGCCGTAGTCCAGGACAGCATACCACGTTTCAGAGGTAGAATAACCCTGAAATACAAGAGAGTAATATGAGCTGGCATACATCATACTGTACAATGTTAAAGTTGACATATGCGTACAGCAAATATTCAAAATAGGCTGCGCATGTGTATAGTTTGATTTGAGTCCTCGCTGTCTGTCAGAAGAATAAGTAGGACCTTGGCTACCCATAGAGCGCACAACAAAGACTCTGATCATACTGCAAGAATGCACCAGTTGATCTGAGTCTTTACTGGGTGCACATACCAGGTTGGACTTATTGCTTTGGTCTGATTATTCATTTGCATCCATTCTTTTCGTATGCAAGCAGCGAAGGCTCAAGCGAGTTAGAGCAGGTTTAGTGCTCAGCAATGGGACAAGTACCAAATGTTCATGTGCTGGCCCAATTATTAAAATTTTCAGTCTGGTATGGGATATCTGTCGAAGAATGTAACACCAAACATATCTCAAGTAAGTGATATTACCAGTTTTCTAATTTCGGAGGTAGAAAAAGCAGTCATTTTGTCTGTTTGTATGCTCATATCAGCATGCCAAAAGTGGGGCGAAATTGTCTTGACTGACAAAAATTACTACTACAGAACAGAGCGTCTTATTTACACGATCGTCATGACAATAGAGGACATAGCAAATGCAGTGAAAATAGAGAATACTAGGTGAGTGTCTTTTGATATCAAGTTTACCAGGCAAGGCTTTGAGAACGCATGTTGACATCGCGAGGCTTGCCGAGCGATTCAACATGCGTTCTCAAAGCCGAGCCTGGTAAACTTGATATCAAAAGACGCGAACCTGGTATTCTATTTATTAGTTTACCCATTGTTGAACACTCTTCAAACTAGCGATTATGACGTAATTTTTGATTTTTGTGTTGATTCAGCGTCATTAGTGATGTCATTCAAAAAGTGCAACGTCATCATGACCTGATAAAGGTAACATGCCGTGAGATAGGAAACGTTTATTAGGTTATGTTGAAACAATTCAGTTAATATTGGGGGTGACTGATAAAAGGTGGTACATGTACATTGGTGTATTAGGTCTTGTGTCCAATTTTTTTCAAAAGTCGCAGAAGATATTTAGCTACGAACTTACCGCAACGGTACATCCGCTGCCCTGGGGCATAAGGTTGAAGGTCAGATCGTCGACGTAGTGTTTGACAGGTGTAGTGTGGGTTCCCTTGATTTCCGTATCAGTTTCAGACTTGATCTGACAAGAGATAAAAATACATTGTAAACCATTTCATACAAGGTAATTTTAAGCGAACTGTTCTTCTTGCTAGCCAATACTAGTTGACTACAAAACTTTACCATTCTATTATCCTCTTAAAATTTATCATGTTATTGGTAAACAACATACTTCTTCTTACTGGTTAAAGCCGCAAATACCAATGCGAAAAAAGATGAAATACAGTAAAACCTGTCTAAAACGACCACTCAAAAATAGGCAAAACAAAGGTCTTAAAGACAAATGGTAGCTTAATGAAGGTCGAAAGTATTGCAGAATGCTCTCTTGGAACATTCTGCAATACTTTGGCCTGCATTAAGCAATAATCGGTCTTGAAACCCAATTTTTGGTCTTTTTTTTGAGTTGCCGCTTAAGACAGGTTTTACTGTAAACTACTGAAACATCATTGAAAATGGTCCCAAGATTTCAAATAAAGGATATATTATTAAATTATAGAAAGCCTTATATAGATATTGATGCATAACAGAAACTCAGGCTTATATGGCGTTGTGTCCTTGAGCAAGAACATTAATCCTAGCTTAGTACTGGTTCAACCCAGGAAGACCCGTCCTTTATAACTGAAAGATTGTTGATGGGACGTAAAGAATCAAATAAAAAAACAAAACAAAAAAAAAACGCAGTTTTTATTTTTCAACGAAACATTTGCTAATGTGCCCGTTTGTCATTGTCTCTTGAGGCGCTTTAAATGAGGGGGCTTTAACAAATGAATGCACGTTCTTGGCAAAATCAGGTCAGCTATGAGTTCAAGCATTTTTTACGTAATGTGTCCTGATGTGTATAGGTTACGTTTATTTTACAGTTATTCAATATAGCCTTCTTATTAATTAACCCTTAAAGCGCCAAGAAAAAAAATGCAACTGAAAATGTCGTCTGCTGAAGTCGTCTGCTGCAAATATTTGCCTAACATTACTGACAAATTATGAATAGGAGTAGTCTGATCTGGGTCCACACTGTTTGCCATAGAGGCTTCTTATACATTTCAGCAGACGAGAAAAGCAGACGACTTTTGTTGCGATTGGCGCATTAAGGGTTAATATGGCCCAACCAAGCAAACTGGACTCCTTTTTCAGCGTCAAAACTTTATCTTAAAGGGGTAGGCAACCCTGATGATAACTATGTGTTTTATGAAAGATCTTAATAGACCATGAATTTTGATACCAGTTTCATCTAAATCGGTTGAAAAATGTGGAAGCTGTGGGCGTTTGAATATTAGCAAATAGACTGTTATGGAAGTGGCCATATTGTAGGCTTAGTGACGTCACAAAGCCGAATTAGATATGCGTCATCAAACTAGAAGACAAACCAATGGATTATTTGCATTATGATTAAATAAAACATTTTCCTTGTATATAAAGCTTCATATCTGTTGAAACACAGATGATGTGATAGTATTGATAACTAAAAATTAGGCAGTTGAAAAAATTCTGAAAACTAATTAAATATTAAAAATGGCGGCTAAATGTTGGCCATATTTTATTCTATCAATGCCTGTTACTTCTCCATTTTTCAACCGATTTTGATAATACTTGTATGAAAATTCATGGTTCAAAGAGCTCTTTCTGATAAACCATACATATCATTAGCGTTGCTGTCCCCTTTAGCCTTGTAGCGTGTGGCATCGTTTACCTGGTAAAGGCACTTTTCCCCTCCTTGTTTACAGTTGTCAGCGGGTTCCCATAATTTCATCTGGGATGTTATTTTGTCCTTCACACCAGAACAGTTAACTGAGGGAAACTCCCTACAATGGAATATATATTTAACAGTTAACCATTTTCATATTATAGGTCATTATGGTGAATATACAAATTCTATCTTTATGTCAAAATTATTGCATCTCATGTGGTAAAAAACATTTATACGTTAGCTCGTGCTCCGCACTCTTGAAAATTCGCAGTTTTTCAGCATACCCAATGAAATACCCATGCTCTTCACTCGTGAATTGGTTGTTTTCAATACACTAGATGTCTATGTCGGAGATAGCAACGTCTCATACCAGTTGATGAGAGTTTGCCACTTATCGCATATGCAAAAACTCGTTCTTTTTATATGCATGTGCAAGTATCTAGTGTAACCAGATACATGTATATCTTAATTCTGGCCTTAGTTTTCAACTGCGTCCCGTCTTTTTATTTGCAAGCCGATGGCTCTGGCGAGATTTAGTGAATACTTTGACTCGTCTAAGCCTTTGCTGCTCGCATTCTAGATTTCCAAGCACTGACAATTGATTTCTATGATTATGCTCCATCCGGATAATCCGACCTAGATGGTCGGACTATCGGATGGAGCAGATATATAAAAAATAGATTACTATTATATTATATGTATTAAAGAAAACGATTATTTAGAGAATAATAGAAATGTACAAACAGATATGAGCCGCGATATGAGATTTCCAACAATGTGGTATGTGCATCTAGCAAAGTCTCAGATCAGCCTGCGCATACGCGCAGTCTGATCAGAGCCTTTGCTCGTCGCTTGAATATTCTATGGCTGATAAGCTACTTACTGAACACCATTTGGTTTCTTAGCTTCAAAGGAGGCTGCACAGGCACGTCTGAGTCTACACAATGCCACATTGTTGGAAATCGCATGTCACGGCTCATATGTATTTTTAGAGAATAATAGAAATGTACAAACAGATATTATTTACCAGGAAATTTTGCAGGAGGCGTGAATGGGTCCTCCTTGAACCACGCATGCTATCAAGGACACGACAGCAAAGATCAAAACAACTGGAGATGCCATTCTTTTACTATCTTTTCTTTTCCGTTTCAAGGACGTAAACTAAAAGACCATTCCTTATCACAGCCTGAGTATATATGAACTGAACTGCAAATTTTAAGGGCTGTCACAAAGTGTCTTATGATTTGACCTTGTTGCGTCTCTTCTTGATTACTGAAATGCAAGCATTAAAAGCAATGATCTTTACTACAGTCAAAATGTAGGGAGGAAGTCACATTCTGGTTGCAATATAGGAAGAATACATGTGTGTTGGGAAAATAATTTTTAGTCTTTTTGAAATAGATTCGCGCATGTCGTGATGCGTTGCTTAATAAATCACCGGCATACTTAATACTTTGTTTGAGATGATGCTTTACATCACACTCCAAAATTTTTCAGTAATGTCTGCATGTTTTCTTAAGTTAAACCAGTATTAAACAATAAAGTTATCAATTAAAATTCAATATATTCAGTCTTTATTGATCACCCCCTGTTATGTTCTAAAATAGTGACATTGCCCTGTTGCAACACGTTTTGAAAAAAAAATGTAGTAATTATTTCATTTTGATTTTTTTGTATTTCATTTTGCGCTGTAAATGTCGACGCAAAATGAAATAATCTGGAGTTTTTATTTCATTTAGTGTCAATTTCATGCGAACAGGTCAAAATGAAATAGTTATTTCATTTTGCGTTGATAGCAGGCATACTTTATCTTATTTCATTTTGCGTAGATGGCATGAGGTCAGTTCTAAATAATACACATTTTTTGCGCTATGATATATGACATAATTAAATTCAGTTGCTTTGATTTTTGATGAACATGGTTGAATTTGGAATTTCGGATACCTTTTTCAAAATTAATACTGGCTTTCGATTTCACATGTTGATTACAACGGGAAAAAAGAAATAAGGAAAAACGCTGATTAGGACCAATTTATGAGAAAACCTGTCTGAGTACATGTATATACGTATATATAGTCGCTATAAAGGTCTAAATCAGTCTGTGCATCGTCTCCCTAATTGCCTTCGGGACTATTTGCCTTAAGGCCCTCGAGCAAATACATAGACATTAGGCTTATATACCTGGTAATGCGGTCGTGGCCATGTATAAATCTCTAAAATTTGCTCTTTATCGTTCATGAGAGCATTAGAACAAAATGGCAACAATGGTCTATAACTTTCCAACTCCAAGAAAAGAAGAAAAAAATAGGTCATTTCAATTTTCAAACTTTTTCTATGTAACTCACGATTCTTTTTTACTTGAACAAGTGAAAAAAGCTTGCTTCTTGCAACATTATTTCATTTTTCGTTGATATGCACACTATCGACGCAAAATAAACTAATTTTGTTATTACATCTTTACTTCATTTTTCGTCGACATTGACAACGCAAAATGACAGAAAAAAAAATCAAAATGAAATAAATTATAGCATTCTTTCAAAACGTGTTGTAACAGTGCCCTGTGATAAGACGAGATACGACCTATATAGACAAACTGAAACAGATCTGACAGATTATTTTTTTATGTCTTTGCATGCTGAGTATTTTTTTATGATTTTTTGGCGCCTGCAGATATTTTTGTAAAAATTAACTTTTGCCCAAAATATTTCAGGAACACAATTAGACCGCCAAACGGTTTTGATCCAGATCAGAACCGACATCGTGTCCTGATCTGGACCGAAGCTGTTTGCAAAGGTTATCCGAAGACGACACAAGTCGTCACTAGCAAGGAAAGAGATATTTTAGAAATGTCCTTAAGATGCTTATTCTAATGTAAGAGATCGCATTAGGCTATTTGCTCGTCTAACGTCACTGAGTCCTAGTCTTTGTTATTTATGGCACTTCATAAGACTGCTATGGAAAACTGAACAAATCTGATCAATCTTTTTACCCTGTTAATATTACTGCAATGTTACCAGTATTGTGCTAACCGCAAACACAGCGTGTCCGTAAAACACCATTTGAAGTTAATGACACCTACATATATACTGTCCCGTCCTAAATAACAAAGAACTGGATCTCACCGATAACCAGCAATTCCTAAACACCATTTGCAAAACGACTAAACCGCCAAATGTACATTCCACAAGAGATGTAATGTTTCCACACAGAAAGAGTAAACAGCACCGAAGATGCACATTACACAAGTCAGGTATTGTTCCCAACAAAACCAAAAAATGCACATTCCCACACAGAAAAGGAAAACAAAACCGAAAATGCACATTCCACAGGAGATATAATGTTCCAATACAGAAAGAGAAAACGGCACTGAAAAAATGCACCGTTCCACAAGGGATGTAATGTTTCCGCACCGAAAGGGAAATCAGCACCGAAAACATACACATTCCACAAGTGATGTAATGTTCCCACACAGAAATGAAAAACAAAACCGAAAAATGCACATTCAGCACTAGATGTAATGTTCCCTCACAGAAATGGAAAACAGCACCGAATAATTCACATTTCACACGAGATAAAATGTTCCCACACAGAAAGAGATAAAATGTTCCCGATCACGGCACACAGAAAGAGAAACAACACTGAAAAATGCATTTCCACAAGAAATGTTTTGTTCCTACACAGAAAGGGAAAACAAAACAAAAAATGCACATTACAACACCAAAAAATGCGCATTCTACAAAAGATGGGCTATGGAAGAAACTAATAGCCAGTAATATTAACGAAAAATGCTTCCAGATTATTTTAAACATGTACAAGGGAATTAAATCATGTGTCTCATATAATGGAGAGCAATCTTCTTTCTTCTCAAGTTTTCGAGGCGTAAGCCTGTGACAAGGTGAAAATTTATCCCCTGTATTTTTTGCCTTATTTTTAAACGACTAAGAATCTTTCCTATGCGACAAAAGTTGCAATGGTGTTAACTTTGAATTCCAATATGATGATATAACATTGTGTTTGAAACTGATTGTGCTGCTTTATGCCGACGATTCAGTTGTTTTTGGTACAGATGAGAAGGAATTTCAAAATAATTTAGACATGTTCTATGAATACTTAGAATTATGGCACCTACTATTAACTTTGATAAATCTAAATTATGATATTTGGTACTCGACAAGACCAGCGCTTTAATTTTAATCTTGGTGTTCACAAAATAGACATATGTACAGATTTTAAATATCTTGGTATTATTTTAGCAGAAATAGGCACTTCCACCAAACAAAGAAACATGATGTTGAGCAAGCCAGGAAGGCAATGCATGTACTTTTCAAACAAATTAGGAATCTTGATATTCCAATTGGTTTGCAGTTGTATTTATTTGACCATGTTATTTTACCTATTGCATTATATGGTTGTGAAATAATTGGCTCTGAAAATAGCCAAATTATTGAAAATTTACATAATGATTTCCTTTGAAAGATCATTAACTTGAGAAAAAGTACCCCTATATATATGTTACATAAACTGAGCCAGTCAATAACCCAAATTCTGTGAAAATGAATATTTCACGAACATTGTCAGATTTGTATATTCAAGAATGGAATGAGAAAGCTAACGTTTCATCAAAAGGAAAACAATGTCTTTTATTGAATTTGAAAAATATTTGATTAATGTTTCAAAATCTTATTATTCACAAATTATCAAATATAGGACTGGTAACCATCGGCTCCCAGTTGAGACTGGACGATGGGATGATATACCATTAAATGAGCGAAAATGTAAAATTTGCACTACAGGCGACATTGGTGATGAATATTATTATTCGTTTGCTTACTTGTGACTTTTTATGAGTGTCAGAAAATTGTATTTGAAACCGTATTTTTATGTTAAGCCAAATATACGCAAGTATTTATATAGGGAGCTTTTTACATCAACCAATGAAGCAACGCTCATTAAATTATCAAACTTTGTTGCAATTATTATGGAAAATTTTTCTGTGTAGATTGTTTTTCCAAATGATTGAAATAAATTATGTTCCAATCTATATGAAGATTAATCATATATTCTTTGTAATTAAAGGTCAACTTCCTGTCATGGACTGGATTCCCAATACAATAAGTTTGTATTTCATAGTACACTGTATTTATGTATTATGTCTATTTTACTGCATAACATGTTTGCGTTTATATCTTACGCCAGCTGTGAGTGGCCTGAGATAAATAGTTTTCAATAAAGGTCTGTTCTGTTCTGTTCTGTTCTGTAATCTTCCAACACAGAAAGGGAAAACAAAACCGAAAAACCTAAAAATGCACATTCCACAAGAGATCTTATGTTTCCACACAGACAGGGAAAACAACACTGAAAATTGCAAAGTATTAGTAAGGTGTATCTGGATTTGAACTGCACAATAGTGTAGAATTTAAAATCAAATAGCGTTTAGGCAATTTTGTACTTGTAGTTATCGTAGAAAAATCCCCGGTTTGGCGGGAAAAGCGCTACGCGATTTAAATTATTTCGCTAATTTTTCAATTTTGCTGAGAAGGACAGGTCTCCACTTAAATGCCCTACCCCCTTCTCATTTACCCTTTAAACGCCAATCGCAACAATTGTCGCCTGCTCTTCTCGTCTGCTGAGATGTTTTAGAAGCCTCTATGACAAACAGTGTGGACCCATTTAGGAGCAGTCTGTTCTGGGTCCACGCTGTTTGCTTCTATGCTTAATTCGTCAGTAATTTAAGGCAATTGTTTGCAGCAGACGACTTTAGCAGACGACATTTTCAGATGCATTTTTTTCTTGGTGCCTTAAGGGTTAAGGTTGTATAACTTTAAATAAATTATTCTTGGGACAGTTTCTTTTCAAGACATAAACAACCGACAGTAATGTGCACGACCCGTGATGAGCATTTTCACTAGCTGACCACGGACGGACGGACTCACAGATTAAAGAGCAGACCCAAGGGTCGTGCAAGGTTATTGTACAGATCCAAGGGTCGTAAAATACTCACATAGTGATTATAATGCAGACCCAAAGGTCGTGCAATTTTAGAGGGAAAAAGTGGTCAGTCATCTGACTTTTTTTCTGAATCCCATTTGCCATGATTGTATATATAGTGATTATGTCTCCCCACATCATGGTCGGGATACATGTTGTTTTACCCCCGCTCGTCCGTCTATTTGTCTGTTTGTCCATCTGTCTGTCTGTCAGTCACAAATTGTAACCAATCTTATGAACGCAATTCCTCTAACGGTATTAGCCGGTCTTTTTGAAACTTTGCAGATGTATTTGTCAAGGTTTTAAGATGGCTGTAATCATCAGATTATTTTTGTCACTTTTACAAATAAAATACTGTTTAAACCGAAATTGGTACAGCTCACTCACAATTGGAAAACCCTATTTAGTCGCCATGGCAGATCAAATATCTTAAAACAGCTGGCATGCTATTTAGCACAGGCACTATAGTGCTGCCAAGATCTAATGACTATTTTTACATTTGCTTGTTTGTAAATATTGAAATCAAAAGATTAGGCTGGCATATTCAGCAGTCAGTTGTAGTTTTTAAAACTATTTGATGTCAACTCGTATAGCTGAGTAGGAAGAGTCGCTGGCAGCAGAAAATCCATTTATTTTCCATTATTCGCAGGTTAGAATCCCATCAATGCTTGAATTTCTTTTTCGTGATTTTTATTGTATCCAATGTTCACACGCATCCTTTAAGCATTATTGGAAAACAGTTTTAACATTTATACAAATTGTCCATCAAATGGGACATTATCAAACAGGAAAACGCATATGCGAGATAACACGGAATGCTTCAACTAAATAGTGTATGTATTGTTTGCTGTCATTAAAGCGATATACAACACCCAAAATGGTTTGGAACATATTATGAAATATATTCAAATATTGTATCTATAAATAAATAAATTAATAAAAATATAAAATCGAAAGAAAAAACAACAAAAACAGGATATGGTGACGGGGTAGTAACTCGCAACCTCCATGACAGTAGACAAGCGATTTATCCACTATTCTACGAATTCCTTTTCTCTTTGGTAGGTGCATTTAACAACATTTTAGATGCGATGAAATACATGTATTATTCTAAAAATGGTGAGTTAAAAATATAAACTATAACTTTGTTATTGCTGAATATCATTGTAAACACAGCCAACATAACGCTGCAGGATTCTAGTCACAAATTAGGCTGTAGCCCAGACCAGCGTATCTCGTAAAAAAGTCATCGATGCTTACCCCGAAAGTAGCAAAGCTGATTTTTTGCACAAAGAATATTTGAACATTCGGTTATAGAAAACCACTGTATAGCAATTCTTTGCGAATTGCGAATTGCCGTATCAGCGACATTTGTATTGGAAGCCGTTTTCCTTTAAAAATCGTAATAATGATTTGAGTTGTTAAACATATTATCATAGCAAATGGGATTGTAAATGGTATCTATTCTGCCCCATATATAACTATTATATGTTATAAGGAGGGGGGAACATATATTTGTTATTTGCCTTATGTTTATAATCTAGCTCGAAAACACAGCCTGTCTATGCTAGTCAAAGTTTGTATTTGTTCGTTTCGATTTGTTTAGAAATCTTCATGACCAAAAGGAATATGACAACTATTTTGTTATAAGCCAAGAGGCAAATATGCTTGCAACACTAAAAAATAAAAATTGAAATAATATTATCATTAATTAACCCATGTGGCAAAATCAAACATATGTACCCCATCAATAAAAAAGAAACAGAGGAGTCAAACAGCGTGACAATCATCCCACATAAGGCTACAAGAGGATAAGAAACTATATCTGAATGACTTGTATAATAAACATGGAAAAGAAATGATATAACTAACATTTTCTAACGAGGTGATTATGCTACAAGTAAGAACTGAACAGACGTACACATTGCACACAGCACGAATAAAGACACGTACACCACAAATCACTGAAGAGAATGTGTGTGTTTTCAGGTTATAAACACAGCTAACTTTACTCGAAAACATTGATTGAAGCCTATTTTTGTACAAAAAAAACAACAACTAATTCTTTCCAGTCCTCCATGAGTCATCACCGGGTGGTGATGGAAGATTTCATGAACAGAAAACAGAAATAAAAGGTTTAATAGGTGTACGCAATTTTTGGACTATGAAAGTAAAAAAGGCGGCAAATATCAGGAATCGATACAATCAAGTACTATACCTGACCTAGGATACCACATGGGAAAGTGACAAACACACAATTAAACGTCAAAACAAAAGCCAAGAGGTCAGTCCTCTCCCAGCCAGTGACCACAAGGCAGCAATGAACAGACGCGAAAGCATGACAAACACAAGCCATAAATAACACAAATGGTCCACAAAAGAAGTACCGCCTTCGAATGGTCAGTAAAAATATTTTACTGGAGGGCTTTAACCAGTTTCATGGCACCAGTTTCAACTGCATTATATATCCCTAACATAGTTTTTAATTGTGTTTTTATCGATTTTTTGTCTTTGTCTTTTTCTTTTCCTATTTTCTTTCCTTTTTTGCTACTCTTTCTTTCATTTTTAGTTGTTTTGTCCCTTGTTGACTATTTTATTCATTTTTAGCTTTGTTTTTGATTTTAATGGACTTGTTTCTATGTTTTGACATCTTTAAACAATTTTGTTACCTTGAAAATCATTCGATGATACATATAAAACATACAAGTATGCAAAATTAACGACCTCAAGCTTACAAAAATACATACTTCATAAAAGAAAATTTAATTAAATCTATTGGAGAGCCAGATATGACTTTTTAGATGTGAACAAGTAATTAGTGTACTTCAGACATTGCTATACTATAGACATTCAGGTATGCATTCTATTTAGGTAAAACATGTGTAAAAAGTTAATATTGTGCATCCAGATGCTGCTGTGGAAGTTCTGAAACTCACTTAACTGTTTATCCCTTATTTTGATTTTTTAAAATATAAAATGATGATTTTTTAATACACTTTGGTATTGGAAGAAATTTCAATAAATCCATATATGGATACATCAGTATGTCGTTCAGGTAACGCCATAACAGTATGCAAGTATGGAAAGTCTAGTTGCCATTGTGATTGTTTTGTTATTCCAGGTATTGCCATTTGGTCCATGTTGTCTTGTTGCTCGGCAACAGTCTATAATTACGAATAAAAATTTCTGACCAGTTTTTAGGAGGGGGATTATAATGTTGTATCTAAAGTCTAGTTGCCATTGTGATTGTTTTGTTATTCCAGGTAGTGCCATTTGGTCCATGTCTATAATTACGAATAAAAATTTCTGACCAGTTTTAGGAAAGGAATTATAATGTTGTATCTAACAATCATCATTGTTAATGTTTTAAGTCTTTTCTTTCATGAAGCATACTACCATATACTTTTTACATTTCACACAATTGACATCACAAAATACATCCTTAACCACAATTAATGCTAATTTTAAGAGAATGGAAATAACAAAATTCATAAATAAATTGACCACAAACCTCTATATTTATAGAAGTAAGATATTGTACATAATAACATAAGGTCAGTTGAACAATTTATTGTGATTGTTAAACTTTATAATACACTAAATGCATTGGCATTCTACATTATAACATTTTATATCCTTAAAAAATTGAAGACTACATGTATATAACACTCAATTGATGTATAGTGTGACAGGACAGACAGAAGACCAACAGGTAAGCCACAGCCACTGCCCTCCACGTGTGTTGATTTTTGAAATCGGCCAACCGATTATAAATGTCAAAAGATTCTTACGCATTTCGCCCAAAAAGTATGTAATGAAACACAATGGTGCCATCCACTATCAACTTTATTTACATGTATGCTATGATCGCATACTTAGAAAAAAAAGTAATTAACCGTTCAGGGTGTATTTAACATTACGATGTGATTTTGCATATATACCCTTCTGGTTCGCCAAGACAATGCATTGAATAAAGCGAATCTATTTTACAGCCTATGTGCTCATATTCGAGGCCATCTTAGAGTGTCCATTCTTACCTGTAAATATACATTTTGTGCTGTGAAACAGGCACACGGACGTCCCACTACATACACAAGCATTTTACACGTGACCTGTTTGTAGGACAAGGAATAATCCCCAAAAATACGTTTTCATACCTTAGTGCGACGGAAGCCATATTGGATATTAAATCTTACCCAAACGGGCAGCAATGTAATCTTTGGACAGTTATGATGTGTTTGTGTGAAAATAATCAAATTGAGTCGTGGCAGATACAGATGGGAGAAAACGAAACATTACGTTTTAGCTGGTTACATATGGTACAATCCATTGCATTCGTAATGCTAAAGAAGCAGTTCTTTGAAATTGAAACTAATACTCAAAACTTTTAAAACAAACACATTGTCATTCCTGAAAGGTAGTTTGATTTCGATTTGATAACGCGTTGCAGGGATAATAGCGTTTGTATTAAACGCATGCATATATATGACGCACATGGGCTACCATACTTTATTAGCTCTAGTGGCGTTATGCAATTGCGAGAAGCTTGCTATACAGTGGTTTCGTATGCACCATAAATACTTCTTCAAATTTATACTATAACAATCCTTGCTACTTTCCGGGTAACCAATTTTGAATTTTTTCACCATGGGCCCCAGCCTAAATCCTTAGAATAGAAAAAGTAGGCCTATATTTACTTTTATAGACAATGTCTATAACGTTTGTTGTTGGGGTACCCTATTAGTCAAAACAAATCTGTCGGAAAACTCAACTTTTTGCGTGACTGAATGGGCGATATTGGGTCTGACTTGGCATAAACTATTTGAATGATACTTCGATGATCCAATGCAGCGAGAGTTGTCTGAATTTATTTAGACATAATTCTATAACTAATTGTTCCTTCGTTTGGAGTTTCTTGAACATATTTCATTTAGTTAAGGGAAAACTGTATTTAAAATTTTCATTTAGAGAGGTATATTCGGAAATCATTTTACCGCGACGTCTAAGCTGAACCTTAAAACGTGATTTCCGATCGTATATCCGACGATATACCTCCCCAAATGAAAATTTTGAATATGGTCAGCCCCATTCTAATGCACTATTCACATTTTTCCTTCAAAAAGACAGTGAAAGTGTACTATTTTGCGCCTACGTCCAGCGGCTGCCAGCTGCATGAAACCGCTTGCTTTCCTCTTATATTCACTTGTCAACCAATGAAAAGGGGCGTTACATAATGACGCCGAGTTGCGATAGTATATCGCAAGATATACTGTTGCAAATTTATGTCAATATCGAATCAGACCTTGCGTTGCATTTGCAAGTGCACTAGAATTTAAGACATTTGCCTAATAATTGGTGGGGTACCTGTTTTCACATTATGCCTCGCCCTATCCTAGGACAAAGAAACTTCATTTTTTGCAGCCCTAGTGCAATGCCAAGAGGTGTAGCTGTTGCAAACATTTATGTTGTAAATCAACTATTAAATTTAACGTTAATGGTAGACAATTTACTATAATTAATCATTCTAATATTGATTGAAGATCAACTGATGTTATTTATGCTTTATCTTGAGAAGAGAAGGATTGTGGCATGCAAAATGTTGGTCAAACTTGTAGATTTCTAAAACTAGATTTGGTGAGCACTATCGTCGAATAAAAAAAGCCTCGCAAAATTTATAATTTTCTTTATAGGCATTTCAAGCAAACTAATCGCTCTAGTAGCAGTATTTCTATTCCGCCTGTTGAATAGATTACATATGATGATAATTCCACTAAAAGATATAGAAATATTCTTAGGCATGAATTAGAATTAAAGTGGATAAAATTATTAAAAACACCATATCCATTTGGTTTTAATGATAATATTTACCGTGAAGGTAGCATTTCTAGATCACCTGATTTGATGGGTTTTTTTTCTCTTTTAGATATCGGTAAACGCAATAAGTGATCTCATGGTAAATGCAAAAATGGAAATTTAAAGCACAAAAAATGAACATGATTTAACTTTTTCAAAATTAAGTATCACTTTAAAACATTCAGGCCCTCATATGGCCCTTACACGTTAAGTTACCCTTTTTATCTCTTCAATTCTTAATTTGGACATTGAAGCTGACAAATTCTATGATAGAGCTCATCAACTTTATGATGCAGCACTTCTTACCTGGTGTTACACTCAACATGCTCTTTGGCCATAAATAGATTAAAAAAATAATCATATTAGACATTTTATCAAACTTCAATTTGTCAAAAAGTGGATTGAATTCATTAACTTACCCTGTATATTTAAAGACAAATCTGTTATCTCTTCTATTCCTACTTATTTTGATAAAAAGGAATCCCCTAGCATTTTTGTAAGTACAAAAAACCTATTCGAAGTTCTGATTTTAACTACAACAAATTAGTAACAGAGCTTGATACTGAAAATTCTATTCCTGACTCTTGAGATTGTATAGACTCTACGTATTGCTATCAACCCACTGGTCATTTAGTCACAGAGAATTTAGAAATCATAACTGATTCAAGAAGCCGGTCTATTATATGTAAGGGACCTAAATATAGATTTCCTTTGCCAATAGACTTCAAATCAAGTCGTGAGGAAATTGCAGGCGCCTTACAAGAATCTTTAATCACTGGTGTAAACGAGAACATGTCGAGTCCAATGCCTTAAATAGTATGAAACTAAATATTTTTAAGATTATTGATGGTAGAAATTCATTTTATTGCAGAAATTTAGATCTTCTTCCACCTAAATTTATACATTTGAAGAAAGAGATCCAGGAATTCCAAAGGAGGTTTGTTTTGGCATCTGTAGATGAGGCTGCTGACCATGTTGTGGTCGTTTGAAAAAGGTACTATATTAACACTCTAAAGCAAACACTTATTACTGCAAAAACTATGGGCATAAAAGGCTTGATGAGACGTCTATCGTTGATAAGCATCGATGCCATATAGCAGCTTAGTTTGGGGCGTTTGTTGATGAGGACCATATGAAGCTTCCTACGTTATACTGGTTACTTAAACTTCATAAACGGTTCTATAAGTCGCAGTTTGTTGCTATTTCTAGTTCATATACAGCTACTGAGTTGTCTATTCCTTTGACTTCTTGCCTCACTGCGATTAAAAACCATGTCATTAAATATGACACAACAGTTTATGAAAGAAATGGTAATAAGGTATTTTGTTCTAAAAATTCAGGTGAAATTCTTAATAAATTGAAGTCTAGAGGTTATCTAGCATCTGGTTTGTCTACACATGATTTCTCTACTCTCTATACATTGCCTCATAATCTAATCAAAGAAAAAAAACTAACATAATTGAACAAACATTTAACAGAGAGGGCCCCTTTCTTTGGCTTGTAATGATAAAAATGCCTTTTTTTTTACTTCTGACCAACCTAAACGATATGAATCCTTGTCATGTCTGAAAATGTGTTATGCTCTCCATTATCTTTTGGACAATATATTAATAAGATTTGGCTCGAAATTGGTATTCCAATGGGTACTTATTGTGCTCCTCTTGTTGCAGATTTGTTTTTTTTTGCTATGAGAGAAACTTCATGTTGTATCTGTCAGACAATACTTAAAAATAAAAGCTTTTAATTCTACCTCTAGCTATTTAGATGACTTACCTAATATTGTTAATCCTTATTTTGAACAAATGGTAGGTCAGATATATCCTACTGAACTTCAGTTAAATAAGGCGAATTCTTTTGATACTGAAGCTCCGTTTTTTGGACTTGAACTTGTCAATAACAAATGGCATAGTTTCTTCTAAAATTTATGATAAACGGGATGATTTTGATTTTGAAATAGTAAATTTCCCATATCTTTATGAAGATGTTCAAGCTCCCCTTCCTATGGTGTATATATTTCTCAGCTAATTCGTTTTACAAGAGTGTGTTCTAATGTTGATGACTTCAAGTAACTGCTTAGTTATTAAAACAAGGTTATAGATATCATAAAATTCGAAAAGCATTTTCTAAATTCTACCACAGAGTTAATTGTTAAATACAACATTTGGTTAAAACTCTTCTGCAACAAGGCATATCAGAACCTAAATATTTTATGGTGATTTAGTTTGTAAGTTCAAACAAATTAATGGAAAACCTAATTTTAGTGATTAATTTAAATAAGATTATCAAACGTTATATAAAGGTTGGACATAACTTAGATGTCATGCGACGTTCTGCATGCCTGGTTTTAAACCCAATTACGGTTTATAGCTATGGTTTCCTCTTTAATTGCACGACGGTTAGTCAGGCCTCAGACTCTATGACGACTCTGTCGTAAAGCTTTAATCGGTGGGTTGGTGCCTGATGATTATCTGTACATAGCTGGACCCACCGTCGCTCAACTTGAGGTTTTCATTAGCCCTGACAATCTGTGAGTCGTGAGCCCTTTTCTTTGTTTCATCATAGTGTGTTAATTTGATTAGAGTGAAATTCCATTATTATACATTGCATTAGTTAGGAGGCTTCCATGCGAGCTGAACATTTCTTGTACTTCAGCAAAAGCAGAATCTTGGGCGAAGATTTGGTCCCAGTAAAATGCATTTAAGCCCCACGGCGGCTTAGGCTGATGTCCGTTCTAAGGCGGTGGTTCTGTTACTGTTGACTTTTTGTTTATTGTTACTCCCATTGTGGGAGTCTGTAATTGTTCTATGTTATTTACTGAACGTTATTTTCTTGCAATCATCTTGATTGAGAAGAGAGAGCTGGTTGCTTTGCTTAGTTTATCTTCCTGATGGTTGTGTGACTCTTCCTAGCGGTGTCATGGGTTTGTCTGCGGTTTGTGATTGTGTTATATCCTGATCATACTCACTTACTATTTCTAATGTCTAGAGCCTATTTTAGCTCTTTGTTAAAATATTAAACTATACCGAAACGTTTCTGAGTTATTGGGGTTTTCGCTAACTGACCGCGATTTGAAGGACCCACACCGAAACGGTCATGCTTTATGAATTCTCGGCATGGAGTAGGAACGCCTAAAATTGAGGGTTTTAGTTTTTGGAGAGATTTTTATATTTCTGATAAAACATGATGCTTAAATTGATGAAAGAAAGATTTCCACAATCAAGGAGTTCTTTTGAATGAGTTAAAATAACACATGTAACAATTACACAAAATGAAGAATTGAAAGCTATGTAGGGCAGCCATTTTAGGCTGGTTTACGTCACACACCCTTGATAAGATATGCACAATTTGCTTCAATTCATTTGAGTTTTGTTTGCATTTTTATTGATTCCTCTATTTGGAAAGAAACAACAACAACAACAACAACAACAACAACAACAACAACAACAACAACAACAACAACAACAACAACAACAACAACAACAACAACAACAACAACAACAACAACAACAACAACAAATTTAACACTTTGCAATGACATTGGGGGTTAAGTTGACTTTTCGAAAATCAAGGGAAGTTAATTGAATATTCAAAATGCTGGCCTATTTGGGCTTGTTAGAAACCGGGTCTTTCATGCAAACCAAACATATGTGTCTTGATCCACATCTGAACTAAGGGTGAGATGGGTGCACCGTTAAACCGGTTTAAGCCCTCCAGTAAAATATATTTACTGACCATTCCAAGGCGGTGCTTCTTTTGTGGATCTTTGTGTTATTTCTGTCTTGTTTTGTTATGCTTTCATGCACGTCTATTTTTTATGCCTTGTGGTCACCTGCTGGGAAAGGGCGGACCTCTTGGCTCTCGTTTGTGATGTCTTATTGTGACGTTGTCACTTTCCCATTGGTATCCCGGGTCAGGTGTGGTGCTTGATTGTATCGATTCCAGATCTTTGCCCTCTTTCTTACTTTGTGCTGTAACTTTCTTATTTTCATGTCTGATTTTGATTGGGTTTGCGACAGAATGCATGGGTTATTAGAGGATATTTACTTTTTTTGAGGTGAATACCAAATATATTTCTTCGAGTGTGTTGAAAACATCTGAATTTTCACTTGTGCGCAGCACGAGTGTAAATTATGATGTTTTCAATTCACGAGATGACATATATTTGGTATTTACCGAAAAAAAAAGGGTAAATTTTCTTTTTATTTTATAATTGCAAGGTCTCATCACCGAAAAGGAGCTGTTGAAAATGCAAAAACGAAATTTTTAGCAAACCCAAGTAATTTTGGAACCGAAATAATCGTCACGTTCTAACTAAGAAAATGCATATCCACACTTGATAATAAGAAGGTAATGGCCGTTTGAAATTCTGAAGTTAAATGCATTAAGTGAATGGAAAAGTCAGAGGTAATAGAAAAAACGATACAGTGAAAATATAGGCTGATATCAATCACCAGTGATTCAATCACTAGTGATTGATATCATATCATTTCATTAGTGTGCGATATCACTTTTATTTGTTTTTAATATGCATTGGTTTCACTGCAAAGTATAAAATAAAAAGGGTTTGCATTTCTGATCCACTTACTTTCAATGTTGCTGTCCTCTTTTTTGAAACTATTGCTTATTGGACCATGTTTGACACTGATTGTATTCCTAAAAGTGAATTAGAAAAAACGACACAGGTGACATAAAGTGATAAAAATAACCAACATAAAAACGTTAATGTTGCTAATAGCCCTGGATAAATGACATACATATGTCTGTGTTTGAAATACTGCAAAGTTCCAATTTTCAAGGTTGATTTGTAAAAAAGAAATTATTGCATTTTTTTTACGAAGTCTAGACTACCGTATACACCGTCAACTTGGTTTTGCATATAATTAATTCGGTCACAGCAGGAGCACTCACGAACTGTGCCAAATAAGGTTATCCAGGTTATCTACAGTTTAAAACCATCTTATCGTAAGAATTTTTCAGTCTTTAAGTTGGCCATGGACATGATCAAGGCACTGATAGCTCTTTGTTTTATTTTGGTTCTTTCAGGTAAAATTGTATGAGTTTTAGCTATACCACGCGGTGTCTAACTTTCTAGGTGGGCAAGCACATGATATTTTGGTACTTATCGCATATGCGCGAAACCCATCCTGACGAATTCAGCGGTGCTAAAGGTCTTAATTTTAGTCTGAGTCTTCATCTCCACCCACACTTTGTGTATGCAAGCAGGGAATACTTTGATGAGTCTGCGCATTTGCATTTGATTGTCTAAATAAAATCAATAAGTTGCAGCCAACGACCCGACCACTAGCCAGAACACCCGATATACAGTATGAAAAGATTAAATAACTTTCAATTGCTCCAGCCTCAGATTTCGACTTTTTTCACATAAAAGTACCGTTTTTTGCATTTAAGCTAAAGTAAACATAAATTCTAGAACATAAGCAAAACTTTCTTTCATCGTCTTTTACAGGAAAAACCACATTTTTGGCATAACTCTGGCGCTGTAGCGCGTGACTATCACTATACCCACAACATTTTGTTAAGTAGATACGCAGTTGGATTTAAAAGTTACAATAATTCTCGATGAATATTTTCAGAGGTAAAATACGAGGGCTGTTCAAATATGAATGCAAGTAGCTTCATAACTTTCTTCACATATATGCTACGACAAAATGTTATACCTTTCTGGAAAGAACTATTTTTGGCCTTTAAAATGACACCAAACACAAAGAAACACTCACTGTATTTTTCGAGTTACAGACGCTTATATAAAGGCCATTCCTGTATACTGACGTCTTTCTGAAGCAAATTGCCATACACGTTTTGGTACATGTGCGGATATAGTGTCATATCTTTGTAAGTTTGAGACAAAACGGCACCAAATTTTAGATGCAAGTTTAAGGTACATTTACACAGTTGCTTGCAGGAAAAAGTTTATTTAATCCTGTTATAATCTCGAATAAACAGCCATCATTGTGACGTCATTAATTTTATGATAAACGTCATTTTGAGTTATCTACTGGTGATGCAATTATTAACATCGCTGTGTCTTTTTCTTTGTGTTTTGCTTAATACATGCTTAATATGCCTTAAGGAAGTTTTCAAAACGCTCCGTCCTCTATTTAAAGAGTTATCACATTTTATATAATTTTTCAAACATTCTCTGCTTCTTAATGACGTGTTTACTTTAATTAAAATATGTTCAATCTGTCTAGTCCTCAAGACCAGGTGAGTAGTTTTCTTGAAAATAATGCCTATTTTGGTTAAACTTTAAGTTAACGTTCAAATTTAGATTAAACCCGCAATGTTATGACAACAAAATTAAGTATATTGTCTATAACCCCTTCTCTTAAGGCAGTTTTGACTTAATAAAAATGCTTTTCAGCATTTAAAAAATACCCACTATCCTTCAATGATTTGTATCAACACCTCAGTATGAGCGATCAACATGTTTTGTCTATGAGTTAAAGGTAGTTAAACGTTGCTTCGTGCATTTTGTTAGAGAAAAGTTTGACTGAAAACTGAAAGGTGGTGTTTTGTTTGCCATTTATTTGCAAACATAAGGAGACTTTAGTGAAAACGATTCAATGTAATTTAACAAAAACATGTCGAATTTTCGCAACTTTCACAGAATCATTATATAAGAATGTGGGGATACTTCCTTAAAAATTTCAAGAAATTTCACCGATTTATCGAAGAATTATACGCTCGTCTATATCACTAGTATGTTAGAAGCATTGAGTTTGTTAGTATACTAAAATGACCCTCATTCAAAGGGCTGTAGCTCAATAAGAATACTGAATTTTCTTTAGGTCTGGTGCCAGTTTAAAGGTGACATATAATCATTTAAAGAAACGTATACCATTTTGTCGTAGTATACATGTGACGAAAGTTATGAAGCTACTTGCATTCATATTTGAACAGCCCTCGTATTGACCAAAATATTACCCTTTTTAACAGCTGGGTACACTATTTTGTGCACTTGTCGACTGCAACCACCACGCAATGACTGCGCTGTTTGAGTACAGTGGTTCTTTAGCATGGTCTAATAAAAATCAAATGCTTATTCCCCAGGTACATGTAATCACAGAGACTTATTTTATGAGGAGAAATGACTATGAGGGTTTATCGTACTAGAATTGGCAACAAGTTTACTTTATTAATCGGATAACGCTTCTGCGCTTGGCACAGTCACATTGGTCGAAATTGACCAAAAAATTGGCGTAAAATGACTATTCTTCTCATCCACCAGTTTTAAAATATATTTTGGGTGCTCAGAAGAACAATCTCAAATGTAGAACCGTCTCATTGAGACGGTTCTTTTGAAATCAAACAACTTAATTATGTTTTGGTTGAGAAATAAGAAAAAAGTATCTAAACTACGCACCCTCATCTAAAGGTCTGGGTTCTCGGCTATTTTAAATTTAACTCAAATTCTTGCGCTTACGTAGTAACTGATGAAAATTGAAGAAAAACTGTAATGCCAAATTCACTACGTTTGTCGTATATATTTCAGAGGCCAAACTGAACAGATATGAAGAGCGGATGAAAGCAGCGCTAGAATTCATAGCTAGCAACAAGACTCTTGTAAAGTTATACGAGGAACATCTTCGTGACTATGCTGCTCTTATGGTAAGAAATGACTTTTGTTTTCAAGCCGAATGGATTTCTTATCCTAATCATCAGTAGGACAATCCCATTTCCAAGTTTAGGAGTGTTGGGTGGCACAGATATTAAATTATTGGGAGGACCGTCAGAAATAGTTATGTTTTGGTGATCTTGACCTAATTTTCAAGGTCACCAGGGGTCTGCACTCTATCTTCTGAACCAGTGTACATATTTTGACCAAACTGGCACAGATACATCATTGAGAGGACCTTAAAAATGATTAGATTTTGGTGACCTTGACCTAATTTTCAAGGTCACAAGGGTAATATAACTCTATGAAAAAGCCTTGCTGCGCTCTATCTTCTGAATCAATGACTAGGTTTCGACCAAACTGACAAAGATACATTCTTGTGATGATCTTAAGAAATGATTAGATTATCAATTTTCAGGGCCACCAGGGTCATATAGCTCTATGAAAAAGTTTTGCCTGCACTCTATCGTCTGAACGAATGGCCAGATTGTGACCATACTGACACAAATACATAACCGGACCTTAAAAATGATAAGGATTTGGCGACCATACATGTAGTATACTTTTCAAGATCACCAACGTCATAACTGTCAAGTAGATCATCATGCGGCGTCTGATCTGGATCTTCACTGTTTGCATATGTCCCAAGGATGTATGGCTTAACGTCTTGTAAAGGGGAAGCCCTCCAGTAAAATATTTTACGGACCGTTCCAAGGCGGTACTTCTTTTGTGGATCTTTTACGTTTTTCTGTCATGTGTTTGCTGTGCCTTTGTGAGCGTCTGTTTATATGTACCTTGTAGCCACCTGCTGGGAAAGGGCTGACCTCTTGGCTCTAGTTTGTAGTGTCTAACTGTGAGTTTCTTACTTTCCCATTGGTATCCTGGGTCAGATGTGGTACTTGATTGTATCGATTCCTGATCTTTGCAACCTCACTTACTTTGACATCAATTTTCAGGGTCACCAGGGTCATATAGCTCTATGAAAAAGTTTTGACTGTACTCTATCTTCTACACGAATCACCAGATTGTGACCATACTGACACAAAAATACATCATTGTACCTTAAAAATGCGACCAACGTCATAACTGTAAAGTAGATGGGGGGACATACATGTGCGTTTCTTTATGAAAACTCCATCTATTTTTTTTTAAAATTTTACTAGAACATACTGTATACAAACAGTGAAGATCCTGATCAAACGCCGCATCATGCGGCGTCTGATCTGGATGTTCACTGTTTGCATATGTCCCAAGGATGTTAGGCTTATATGATGGCTTAACGTCTTGTATACAGATTTTAGACTCTATATCATGAATGAGTTTTCATCCTAGTGATTCTTCTGTCTCTCCATAGATTGTTGTAACATTTTCTCATGTTTGCATCCACTGTATAGAGTATCGTGTTTTGTCATTGGTTTGTACTGTAGTGCGTCTTGCCATTTCTGCTTTTGTAAATAACAAGCTGATCTGGAAAAACGGGTGGTTGTTTGGCTATCTAATTCTTGCAAATGTATGTTGCTTGATTGATCCGTTGTACACCACGGACTGATCTCTGTACAAAAGCGATCATAAGTAATCAAGGTCTTGGGGTAATAAAACATTTTTATGATCAACTCAACAGAGCATGGACTTTCAACAGATGATAGAAACTATATAACCGAAAAAGAAATATTTGATTTTGTTTTAAAACACTCAAAGATGTATTTATTCTGCTTGGCATTTTAACAGTTATAAGCAGGAACAATGTCATACCCTGCTTATAAATGTTAAAATGCCAACAATGTCATCAATGTCATTTTTTTTATAAATCTTGAGGGCTGAGGTAGGTATAGCTAATGAAACACAACAGTAGCTAATGCTGATGTCAGTTTATGGTATTTATTTCTCCACGTAAATTAGGGGATAACTGTATTCAAAAGTTTAAATTTGAATACAGTTATGCCCATTCTAATGCATAATTAACATTTTTTCCTTCAAAAGGACAGTGTAAATGTACTTTGTTGCGCCTATACGTCTATCGGCTGCCAGCTGCATAAAACCGCTTGCCAGCTGCATACATTCACTTGTCAACCAATGAAAAGCGACGTTACGTAATGACGTCGGGTTTGCAACAGTATATCGCAGGATATACTGTCGCAAATTTGTGACGATATCCAATCAGACGTCGCGTTGCGTATGCAAGTGCATTAGAATAGTGGTGTATCGATTTTATTGCATGGCATTATATCACTCCCAGGTGCGACGTCATGTAATAATTAACATTATGCAAGCGTCTCTTTCTTCCTCAGCGAGATGATTGCCAAACTAGAAAGGACGCAAAAAAACTTTTTCCAAAACCAGGACCAAACACAAACCCACACACACAATGAGAGCAACAAACAATGAACTATCAACTACATAATTGTCACCCTAGAACGGACAGCAGCGCGGCGCGTTCACGTGGGTGGTGGCTGATATAATTATATTTGACTGGCTGGCAATTTTGTAATCCTCATAAAATACTTATACCATGAAGCATTTTTCTGCTTTTCAAAGAAAAAAATGACTTACTAATAGCTCATTGGATGCGGCTCGAGCACTTAAACAGGTTATTCTAATGCACTTGCAAATGCAACGCGACGTCTGATTGGATAACGTCATAAATTTGCGACAGCATATCCTGCGAACCCGACGTCATTACATAACATCGCTTTTCATTGGATGACAAGTGAATATATGCAACTGGCAAGCGGTTTTATGACGTCCATTATAACGTTGCGCAAAAGATGGCAAAATCTTGTTGTTTTCACACCAAAAGTGCGATTTTAAGTAATTTTAATGTCATGTGATAAACAAAATCTAACATTCGTGCTCCTGTATTAGTGAATTTATTTAACTCGCTGCGAAAAAGCGATAAAATGCACGGGATGCCTCGCATTTTATCACTTTCAAAAACTTGTTAATGAATTCAATAAAACATGAGCACTTATGTAAGATCCTCTATTTGTATTTTTGCTTTTTTGGATTTTGTTCTAATGTCTCCTCCTCGTGGTGCCATGTGTTGGTCTGTGAGCTTTGACATGTGATTTCCAACAAAAAAATGTGGTATTTTGATAAGTGTATGCTCAGACTAGCCTGTGCAGCCTCCTTTAAAGCGTAGAAACTCCCCATAATGTTCAGCCAGTAGCTTAACACACATAGAATATTCAAACAACTAGCAAAGGCTCTGATTAGACTGCGCGTATGCGCAGGCTGATCTGAGGCTTTGCTGGTCGCACTTTGTTAGAAATCTCATGTCGCGGCTCAGTCTTGTTTTTATCATTGAAGAGATTCCGTTTTGGATTTTATGTATTTCTCTTGGTGCCCTGGTTTTGCCGAAAGGTGTGGTTGTGACATTTCCTTGTTTTCACACAGAAAGCTGGTGTTATCTATTGATTGTGGAATTTAACATCAAGTTTGTGTGTGGGAGATGGAATGGGTGGGGTGTGGGTGGTACATGTACTACGACGGATGAGTGCTAGCATCAAGGGAAAATCAGGGGAAGGTATCAAAACATGAAATTAGCTTATAAATCAACATACACGTAGTGTAGGCCCCTGTGTCGAAATTTGGGCTCCCGTGTGCACTTTTTGGTAAAAGTGATTCTTATCGATTTTTGACTAGAGAAATATATGCAGTGTAAGGAAAAATGTTTACAATTTTTTCTTGCAGTATTAACGTCACAATGACGTTGCAAAATGGGGGAACGTCTATTTTTATGTTTGTTGCGTTGGATTGGTTAAAAACGTCTTTAGAAACCCAAAAATGAAAATTTGATTGAATATGGACTTCAATTTTACATGAATTTGACGTCAATTTGACGTCAATGTGCTGGAAAAACACATTGCGTACAAAAATAATAATTCTGGAAATCGCGTATGCCTTGCGACTGAAATCAGATCCTAGCATAACTGTATGTTCCTGGCTGAGCTTTTTGAAATAGGTAAGCTCTCTGATTGTTGGGGCGTTCAGCTTCTACAGCGTGTGAACTACGTTACCCTACATTTTTAAACAAAATAAATGTAATCAAGGTTGTTAAGGTAAAACTTGAATTATTCAATTGGACAAACGTTCACGTAAAATACAAGAACATTTTATTCCTAACATATATATATGTTTATAAAAGTTATATGGGCCCATTGTAATGTTAGTTATGTTACATTTTAAGCTACTCTATTTAAAATCACTGACATTCTGTTAAATAATTTTCTTTGATAAGCTTCCCAGTAAACTTTCAGGTTTTAAATACACCTTCTAAAAGACAACTAATGGACCATTTTATAGCTGCAAACAGTTTGTTTGTATCACAAATACTGTAAGAGTTATAAACTGTTAAATATGATGACCCAGAACAAAAATTCAGCATGAAATTCTTTTGGAAAATCTTTAAACACCAAATATGAATATTCTCTTGAAAAGCAAGAGTGAAAAGCCATGCTTAACTTCGTTTCCGGTGTGAAATATTAGTTTTTGTTTGTTTGTATGGCATCATGTAACGTATATTACAACTTTCAAAACTGTATATACAATGCTTTATTCCGTTAATTTTACGTCATATGATACTTTATTTCATCTCAAAACTGACTGTTCTTGTTAAATAGATATCAATGTACCAGTCTGTCTGAAAAAAGGATTTATCAGTTTGCATTTAAGTTCCTACTAATTATCCATGCACATTTACATTTGCAAAGTAGTATATATTTGAACTTTTTACATCTACAAAGAAATAATTTGCCCAAAATTATAGATTTTAAAATTCATAAACAAAGGAAATAATAGCACTCAAGCACTTAGAAGGATACATTTCAATTTTCTTTCAAATTTATAAAAATAATATAATAGTACTGTACAAAATATATTATATTGTCATATGTTTATACAAAATGTTAACAAAGACGATACATAATTGAGCCAGAAAAACTTATATATTATGCTAAGTTTATAGTTTTGTAATATTTTTCTAAAGAATTCTAAGTTTAATTGAGCTACTTCTATTCAGTTATTTAAAGTGTCGGTAACTAGTTATTGGTGACTGTATCGAAATCAATTTGTATCCTGTCTTTTAGCTGTGTATGCATATGGTAACGCATTACAGAAGCTTTGAAATTAATTTTAGTTTATATACAGTGTTTATATACAGTATAGCTTTCTTTGTGCAATCAACAAAACTGTCCATCACATTAAGTAAGAACCTTGGATCACTTGCTCAACCAATAATATCTAAAAACTGCTTTATTGATGAGAAACATGCATTTCCCTGGAAATAGAGAAAGTTGGTTATAATGGTGAGTTTTACTTAAAGGCCACATTAGATATGGTCATATTCAAGGAAATAGGTCAGCTATTACTAAGGTACCAATTTAAATAAAGACCTTTCAGCTAAAATTGTATACAGCCAAATTTTAACAGGTGACATTCTAGTTATTGTAAAGTAGATTTTATAATGGTTTTTAGAATGCTTGATAGAAATGTGAAATATTAAAAAAGTGTAGTCAAGAGATTAGATCTGATTTAGTTTTAGCAATAAATGTTTATATACCTTATGTTAATTTCCACTAAACAGAACGTTGGCAAAATAGTACAGGAAACTCGCAAACATGATAAATGTAATCATTAATAACAATGTTTTACATATATATGTGTACTTAAGATTAGAATGAGATGATAACTTGCCAGGACATAGATTCAAAAGGAGCATACACAATGCTAACTGTTCAGCACAAAGATGACACTCTTCTCGTATCAACATTGTCACCAATGATAGTCGCACATGCAAAGTTTAAAAAATGTGCATGAACTTATGCGTATCTAATTTGCCATGTATACTTTTATTCAGTTATCTCTTAAGGAAATTGTTCATTTAAATGTATAGGCTATCATTATAAATCTCAGAGGTTGGTTTAGCAGTGCCTCATTGTCAATTGTGTAATATGTGTGTATGGTATAGTTTACGAAACGTTGAATGCTATATTTCACATATGTTCTTTGACAGTAGCGCAAATATAAATCACGTTGCTTTTAGATGAAAAATATTTTTAGACACTTTTACTGTAATTCATTAATAAATATTTGGACTAGCAAATGCATTGTTTAACCACTCATGATGACGCAGAGGGGCTAGCATTCTAAAATTGGGTCATCAACCTCCATACTACTTTGTGTATACGAGCAGCGAAGGCTCTGGCAAGTCGGCCTACACATATGCACAGGCTCACATGAGCCTTCATTGCTCAACGTGTGCGACAAGTACCACGATCAAATTGGATTATTCCTTTGATCTGTTCTTTCGTTACTATTAAATTTATTTTGTTTGATTTGAACTATGCAAAGATTATTATAAGGCTACAATTTCGTATCAACGATAATATTAACATTTGACATGCTAAATATCGATTCGATATTATCTGCAACACAATTCCACTGTAAGACTAATGGGTCTAATTGATAGAATAATGCAAAACAAATAATTTATTAAAAGCAATAATTTGTTGTGAGTCAGCTATTTAAGCAATGGCTACAATATACATTAATACTAACAGTGCCTGTTTTTTTTTCTAAGTGATAAACATATATATTTCAAATGTATGACTAAAATAAACCATTAGAAAAAATATTGTTCTGTTTGAATGCTTCAAAATAGTTTAGAACCAGACAGATTAGATGATGTAATATGTCCTTAAATTCTCCTGTTATGCATTTTACCATCTTAAATGGTATTTTTTGTCGCCAAACTGGACATCGTTCTGATATAAAGCAGTTTTAACCATAGGGTATGTGTCATACCTTTGGGCAAAATTCTTTAAGTTTTTAAATCATTTCAGTTTATTTTTTTTCAAAAGACAAAGATAAAATACTGTTTTAAATTCTCAATTCCCGATTTTGATATATGCTTGAATTTACCAACAATGACAAATTCTGAAAAGGTTTTTATTCTTGAATGGTATCAGCATAGTAGTTGTTATTAATAGCTGGCTTAAACAATATGTGATAAATCTTACTAAGCTAGTCCATGCTTAATATTATTGTGTAATCTAAAATACGATACAATATACAATATATTTTATTCAGCATTAAACACATAACAATGTTTATAAACTGCACAATAAGTTAACATTATTATGACTGAAACAACAACAATAATTTTCCTGAGGAGCATCTAGCATTTATTCTGATATGTTTGATGACTTTATATGTGTCTTTTATATATCATTTCACGTATAAAAGAGGCAAATATATCAGTGTCAGTGAGATAAAAGATTTCATTTGATAAGAATTTAAGAAAATAAAATGCTGTTTACATGTTTAATAAAACGCACAGATTTGAAAAAAAATCGTTGTATGTGAATAAAAGTCAAATTTTATTCTTTTATTCATCCATGCATTGTTGGCATATTCCTTTAATTACGATTAATGGCAGTTTAATGGCAATAAATGTCCCACTAGCAGTGTAAACTTAAATAGGTTTCCTTTGTAATTTAAAATTGTATTTAAAAGAAAGTAACGTATATCATATGTAATAGAAGATCCTTCTTATTTGATAACATCATATTGCTTGTCATTTGTTTACAATTCAAAGGTTATATTGTCATGTGAGAATAAGGAGTAATTAGATAAGAAATCCAATTATTTTACAGTAACGTAGAGAATTTCGCTATTGCTTGGTATTGCCCCATCCGCTTAAGAGTTAAAATACATTAAATTGTGGCTTGTAGAATGTGGTTTTAGAAAATTATAGTGTACAAAACTCCCCTAGGAGGTATTTTGGTAGCCCAATGTCTAGTGACAGAAATGCATTAAATAGTTATACATTTAAAGTAACATATATAACTGTAACATCATAGTGGTGTATTGTTTAAATGCATACCGGCTGTTCCATTCATTTAAAGATGTTTAAGGCAAACAGCATGTCGTTAAATAATAATTCGGTATAACTTGGTATTTGCAAAGTAGGATTTGAAACTATAATAGGGTAACGTAGTTAACATATCTGTCTAAATATAGGTCAGAGAGCTAACGTTTGTCATTTTGCATCTTATAAAATATAGTTTCAGAAATTTTATAGTGAACAATAATTTCCCTTCTGTGTGGAGATGAGGGTCTAGCTATTTGAGATTTCACTATCACAGAATTTTCATTTTTGGTACTGACGTCACTTTTCCATGTACAGACATCATTTTGAAGTCAATGTAACCTCTTTAAAATCCGGAGTCAGGGTTTATGCTCCGAAATCAACATGTCGCCAGTAAAATTAGCACAACTGATCAAACAGTTCATGTTTATGCCTGCTGGAAATTCATAACACTCCACTTTCAAGCCTTAAATAAGCTAAAAATGGGTACGTCACTTTGAGACGTTATTGTGACGTTAAAACGCCAAAGAAAAATTGTAAACATCTTTTTTCTTAAACAGAATACATTTTTCTACAAGAAAATGTATGTTTGACACTTTTACCAAAAAATGCACACGGAATTACACAGCGGCCTACACTAGTAGTTCTTATTCCATTAAGAAACATTAATTTATGTGTTTATTGGAAGCACGTCTTGAAACCTTTGAAGAATTCAGAAAGCCATTTGTACGAGGATCACCCACTTTAAATGTAAACGTTTCCGTCATTATTGTTTCCTAAAGTATATGCCAAGCGCACGAACTTTCGGTACTTCCGCATCAGCGAGCAGCGAAGGCTTACGCAAGTCTGGGCATATGCACAGACTCGCAAAAGCCTTCGCTACTAGCATACAGAAAGTAGATATGTAGATGAAAGCTCAGATCCAAATTTAGCTCTCTGGCTTCGCTGGATACGTCAGCATGAGCGATAATTAGAAACTTTTGCGCAAATGCGATGCGCACCAAAATCTCGTGAGCTGGATTTAATTTAATTTGTTTTTTTTTTTCAGGCGAAACATGAACATAACAGAACACGACCTGAGCGTTCCATGTTTAATTGTGCCGACAGTTATCAGGCGAACTTTATGACCGCTAGCTCTGGTAATGTATAATACTCTTTTTTTCTAATACTGGTCGCGAACTTTTGAATATTTTCTTATTTGTTAGTTTAAAAATTTCGTTTTAACAATATTTTATTCACGGTAACTTAAACACATTATGATATAAACATACATAATATACAATATTTCTAGGATTTGACGTATATGTTGTCATCTCCGATCAATAATTTATTTTGGGTGCTCAAAAGATCTGCCCCAGAGACCGGCCCACAAAATATGTTTTGGTTGATACATAACCAACTCAATTGTTGACTATTGTCCTGCATTGACGTCGTGTTTTGTTTACAATTGTTAAGTAAAAAATTAACTTGTACACTCCACTTGAGCTAATGCGAATCGATAGATCACTTGTGTATTAATCCTATCCTGCGGATAGGATAAATACACAATTGATATATAGATTCTAAGTTCCTGTTAACTTTGTAAACAAAACATGATAGAGGTCCCATACAAGTACGACATTTTATTGGCAATGTTAAAATGATTACTCAAAGTACCTGATGAAGTGACAATAGAGTTGATATCAAAGTTTTTTGGCTGCTTGCAGCCTTCCTTATGATATCACTTTTACTATCTAAATTTCAACCAATCAGGAATAGACAGAAATGTGCATATATGAGTATATGCTGGAATATGAAAATTGCATTGGTTAATTACCAGACTGTCCATACAGTTTTGTTCTGCGTTACAACACTCACTGAAAATGAAGTCAATATCTAGGGATACAGACGGAATCAGACAAAAAAAATGCACTTTTCTTCTGAGAAAATTGTCAACAAAACTAAAATGTAGACTTTCTCAGAAAATTGTCAACGAAATTGAAAGTAGACTTCTATTATTAGATAAAGCTATTTATTGCAGGTCACAGTAATGAAAAATCAGCATTATTAGTGAAAATTTCTTACCACTATGTATAATCCAATATTTTCTTATCAGCATTTAAAATGTGTCTGCACAAGGCTTTAGTTACATTTAAAGCGGTTGTTCTAAGGGGAATTAAGTAGCGATTTTGTTTTAAAATAATAGTGCCCTGAATTGGTTTTAAAAAATGACAATAACGTTTGCATTGTAACAGTACCAAGTCGGATGACCCTGTGTTACAAAGAGCAATACATATAGGCATAAAACAAATTCCATAATTGGAATGCAGCAGATTATCTTTTTTAAAAGATGTTTCTTGTTTTCATTTCATTTTTTTTTCGTTTTTCTATAAAGAGAAATGTTATTGATACAGTGAGTTTGCCTTAATAGAACCACTTACGCATATTGTGGTGACTTTTACTAGACAGAACATTTGTAAGATTCTCTGATTGTGGGTTTAGGATGACTATCAATGCCTCTAACAAAATAATATATCTGTTGCTTGGGAAAATATTTCATTGTTTCCCCCCTACACAAGTTAAGTTTATAGAAACATTTTCTCCCTTACAGAATCACATACATTTGATAAACTCTGCGTGCTTCAAAAATGTTAAAATCATACTCAACCGGCAATATTAACCACCAGACAGCTTGTAATCTAATTATTTGGCTGTGTATTTAATCAGAAATAATGACTGTTCTTAATGTCAATGGTATCATGCTTTTAAGTGTTATATATATAGATATTATGCTAAGGATCATTGACACTTGCTATGGGTAAATGCATATGGTTTTCAGTAAAAATAAAAGTTTATCAATCGTCCCTTTCTTCGCCTTGAAGCTACCCTGACCTGAGTACTTTATGGCTGTGAAATCCGTTTTCTATATTAAATGCTTCAAAGATGTAAAATTTTGGGTAGAACAATTAGTTTTACATTAAGATATATAGAAATCCGAAAACATTTTTTAAAATATCATTCCCCCCCCCCCGTGTGCCAGAAAAAGCTTTTGCAAGATTATGTGTTACCATATTTTACACATTGTATGGAAGTGGCTTGCTGGCACAAGGGGGGGGGAGATGTTCAGCAGCCCAAAAACCCAGGGCATAAGCCCATAAAATGCCTTTTCTACAAAGTAAGAAATTAAAGACAGTAATGAAGTTCTCTAGAACCAACCTCCTGAATTGCTTTGTATTCTGTGCTAGTAGGATATAAAGTACTTAAAGATTAAAAGTACAATTAGCAAGGTTTTATGCCTTTTTTCATAAGAAAAAATCTCACTGTTATTAAATGACACATTATTTTGCAAACGTCCTGTACTTATCTATTTGCATGCTAGGGAATTGTTTTTATTTTCGTCCGCTGACTTTCTTGAAAATTAAGTTTTTAAAAATAAACCGCCCAGGAACACCATCAGAGTATCAAACAGTTTGAATCCAGATCAAGACCGACATTCTGTTGGTCTTCATCTGGGTTCAAACTGTTTGCTTAAGGTTATTGGCAGACGACAAAATTATCCACTGGCATGCAGAGTTATAACAGGTAAATACTTTAGTGTTCAATATATTGTCTCATATAGGGATATACATGCATATGTATACCATAAATATTCGGACATTTTAAATACATTCAACATGCTATGCCCTTTAAACAAAGCAAAAGTAATATTCAAAGGATCTAATTAGAATCAGTTTTACTTCCCAATGCAACACCATCAGAGTATCAAACAGTTTGAATCCAGATCAAGACCGACATTCTGTTGGTCTTCATCTGGGTTCAAACTGTTTGCTTAAGGTTATTGGCAGACGACAAAATTATCCACTGGCATGCAGAGTTATAACAGGTAAATACTTTAGTGTTCAATATATTGTCTCATATAGGGATATACATGCATATGTATACCATAAATATTCGGACATTTTAAATACATTCAACATGCTATGCCCTTTAAACAAAGCAAAAGTAATATTCAAAGGATCTAATTAGAATCAGTTTTACTTCCCAATGCAAACTGGGACACTTTCATTCCTTCAAAAATATTTATTTCTTTTGTTGAGCTTTCAGTTTTGCATTATTTACGGTACATGTAGTCAAAAATGTACAGGTTACTTCTAAATTATCTCCCCAAAAACATTTTATTACAAAATATATTTTGTTTTTAAACAATTTCATCAAATATCGTGATTCGTTAATACTCTGCATATGGTATGTTTAGTAGATATCACCATGCCTACCAAAATTAAGAAAACGTGCAGAAATCACTTTTTAAAGCACTTTTTATTTTCATTAAATTTCAGACCCCCTCCCCTTTCTACCCACCATAACTCTCGAATGCGTAGAAATTTTGAAAATATTTTGCTAGCTGTCACTTGCCAATAGATGCACCTATTGCACTGATACTACATGCACCACACTAGAAGCTCAAAAGCAGCGTTCTGGGAATCAGAAAAATAGGCGTATAAGGCCCAAACCGTCAATGATCCTTTATGGCATCCTGGTGTTTTGTTTAGATTTCCGTCTATGCTTTCGAAACTCTAATGTCTCTTTGCATTTTGTAAGTCTTAGGTAGTACCCTAATACAATTGTCAAACGGAATTAATGTCATAAAAATCCTTTTTAGGATGTCCCTGCAAGACATACCGCCAGCAGATTATTTCGCCAGCCGTACTAACTTACACTTTCTCATTAATAAGTCCCCTATATAGATAAGGAATGGGCTATTTACTCAGTAATAAAGGTACTTCGATTTCATACCACTTTCGATTACCTTATTTCAAAGAAAACGATAAATTATACATATTTCTCCAAAAACATAATTCTAAAATAAGACAAAACATGGCCTGCAAATGGTTGACAGTTTTCCTTACAGATCTAAATTATAATGCAACAAAATATAAACTAAATATTTTATGTCCTGAATCTGAAGTTATAGGTAGTGATGATAGTGCAATCAATCAAAATTATTTTGAACCTATCCAGTTCTTAGAAATGACACCAAATCTGTATGATTTTTCTCTAATGGCAACTTTTCTATAAAGGCAACTTCACTGTATATATTAACCCATATAAGACAAGCGTCCTTTTATGGGACATGGCCAAACAGTGCCGACTCAGGTCAGATGCCACAGAACATCGCTTCTGATATGGTTTTACTGTTTGCTTACAAGCTCTAGTGGTGCATAAAAAGTTCTACCCACAGCCTTGAAATCCGAAATTGACTCGTGGTTAACGAACGGGCAATATACTTAAAACAAGTCAGTGGGTGAAGTTAGCAGTAGGCTTCTGAGTTTTTTGTAAATGCTTGACCCCTAAATTATTGTTGCTATTCAGTTTCCATTATTATTTATATTATGTATTGTAACTACTCATAGATGAATCAACCATACAACTTTGCTTATTGTGTAGCTGTAAAAACTAGTCTGACTGTGCAGACAATCTAAAATAATCAGGGGCATGTCTTCTATAAGGTAATACAACCACACAACTAGCAGGTTAGCAAAGAGGTAGTTCATGGACTAGAATTTGAAGATATAGCTGTCATGCAAATATGAACAATTTGCAGTATTGTGATAGGAATTTTAATACTGAATGGCAGTTTGGGATGTTTAAAAACTGCTCACTTTATTATTGCTGTGTAACCGCATGCAGTATTCCTACTATGTAACCACACCCATCATTACACACATTATTGTAACTGTTCGACTACACACAATAATTTCATTGCGGAACTACACAGATAATTGTTATTTTGCAGCTTCACATATTATTGTGTTTGTTTAACTACCCAAATAATTGTTATTGTGCAACTACAAAAATGATTGTTATTATGCAACTACACAAGTCATTGCTACTGTGTAACTACACATTAATTGTTATTGTTAAACTGCACAAATATTTGTTATTCTGCAACTGCACAAAAATGCTACTGTGTAACTACACAAATAATTGCTACTGTGCAACTACACAAATAATTCCTTCTGTGTAACTACACAATTAATTGTTATTGTACAACTACACAAGCAATTATTATTGTGCAACTACGCAATTAATTGCTACTGTGTACTACACAAACAAGTGTTATTGAGCAACTGCACAAAATATTGTTATTGTGCGACTACGCAAATTATTGGTATTTTTAAACTACACAAATAAGTGTAATTGTGCAAAAACATAAATAGTTGCTACTGTAGTACTATACAAATAATTGCTATTTTGCAAATACACAAATTATTATCGTGCAACCACACAACTTATTGTTATTGCGAAACTGCACACTTTTTTGTTACTTGCAGCTGCAAACAGTGTTGCCACTGTTTAACTACACAAATAAGTGTTCCTATGGGACTGATCATATTATTTAGCTAGTGTGATATGGTGTTTGGAAATAATACTTTAATAACAGAGTCAGCAGGACATATTCGTGTCCAACTTTGCAACTAACATCTCTCTTTATATCTAATTTTTAGTATTTCGATGTGATTTCAGTTCATGCTCTAAGACCAGAGCAAGTTTCTGTTGTTGCGGCACTTGGAGATTCCTTGACGGTAAGGCTCAACCTTTTTTTTCTTTATCTCTTGTTTGCATAACGCTTTTCGTTTTTTTATTCAATTGTGATTTGTTAGCTAGGAACCAGATTTTGTGCAAATTTTGAGGATTTCATGCGGATTGGGAAACGTTGGTATAAGACTCTATATCTATATAAGATATTATCTCCCTTTCATTTGTAAATCATACCATTTTTTGTTATTTTAGCATCAGGGCATTTATTGACAATAAACATTATATAAAAAAAGAATGGAAACCCACTTTTATTTGCATTTTGGCACCGCAGCATTTAATGGCATTTAATTAAGTTTTTTATCTTATAACGACTGAAACTGCTGAAGGTTTTTGCGTTTTGGCAGACACGGGTATTTGCCTTATAAAGACTTGAACACCTAAATACTTTGAATTTTGGCATCAGACCATTTACTGACTTAAAGTCTTATTATACTTTTAACAGAAACAGGAACACCTAAATAGAAACATTTATTGACGTTGGTTTTTATCTATAACAGAAATAGTAAATCCACTTGTTTTACGTACAAACCTATGACATTCATTAAATGCTCTGATGTATCAGAGAATTTAATGACATAGGTTTGTACCTAAAACAGAAATTGATACCCTAAATATTTTGCATTTTGACATCATATCATTTAATGGCGTTTGTATTTTCATTCAACTTGTCTTTTCTTTACTCTTTGGCTACACAACTTATTTTCAAAATTAAAAAGTTCCCTGTAAATGCGTTTTCTTCTTCTTCTTCAGGCTGGTAATGGTATACTGGGAACCAACATATTCCAGTGTTTAACTGAATACAGAGGTAGAGCATGGAGGTAAAGATTTCTTTATATTAATAGACTTTTGCTGACTGTAATGGCGGCAACTTTAATATTCATATCTGGGCGTGGCTCGGCTATTTCATCTGCTAAGGAAAGGAAATCAGTTTTTAAAAAGTTAATAAGCTTTTGGGGCCGCGCAAATGTGCGTACATTTCACGGAAACCCTAACCGTATACACACTGAACTCACATTTATTAACCCTTAAAGCGCATATTAATCACAAAATGTATGTTTTTGTCGTCCACTAAAACATTTGAAGTCTCATAGACAAACAGTGTAGACCCAGATCAGACTGCTCCTGTTGGAGCAGTCTGATCTGGGTACACAATGTTTGCCTCTATGCTTATGTTAAATAGAAATTTTTCAGATGCAGTTATTTTGCTGGCGTTTTAAGGACTAAATAATGTGTTTTGCGTCTATACTGAGGTAATGGCGCAAGATGATACAGTTACTTTTGAATAAAACCACGCCTCATTTTCAGCTTTTACCTATGTCTAAAGTTGACCAGTCCTAATCAAACATTCACGAGGCGCCGCCTTTACAGTTAACGAAAAGTCAAAGAATATTTGAATCAACTACTGTAAACCCTTATATTTGGCGAGTATTTTTATTTGGTAATATTGGCGGTTTAAGCAAAAATCGCCAAAATATGCGACCGCGAAATACAGTTTCGAATTCAGTTACACAATAGGCAATAAATGAACACGGATCCAGAGTGTATATGTTCGTATCTGTATCAATCAAAGTAAGGAAGAAGGCAAAGATCAGGTACCAACCTTTGAACGGATGCCTGTTTGCACTTCATAAAAGCGGCTACTATTTAAGGAGAGAATGTGGTCCCTATATGCTCCCTATATAGGCAGCATATTCTTTCAATTACAAGTACAACCTATGGGAATGGAAAATAATTTAAATGGCATTACAGATGAGAAACCACCAAAATTAAACTACGCCAACATGTCAGGTTTTTTTTTAAATCGCCAAATTTTGATGCCGCGAATAATAAGTGATTTACAGTGGTCATCTATGTAATTTAAATGGCGTTTTGCTGGCGGGCCGCCCATCAAATAAAATAAGCAACAACAACAACAACAAAAAATAAAATAAACATTGTCAGAGTTGAAAAAAAATGAACCCTTCTGACAAAACTTTCTGGATCCGCGCATGTCTTATGTTTGTCTTTGTGTGAAATGTATTATGAACGCCCTTAATAAATTGAGCCAGTGCATGAGATTTCCAACAATTTGGTATGTGCGACCAGCAAAGCCTCAGACCAGCCTGCGCATACGCGCAGCCTGATCAGAGCCTTTGCTTGTCGCTTGAGTATTCTATGTTTGTTTAGCTACTGACCGAGCGTCATTTGGAGTTTCTAAGCATAACAGGAGGCTGCAGAGGCCCGTCCGAGTCTACACTTGTCAAAATGTCAAATTGTTGGAAATCTCGTGCACTGGCTCAATTGACTTAAATCCTAAAAACGAGAGTATTCCAACACAACGATGAAGACAGGCATAAGGGAAAGAATACAATTCTTAGTTTATTCTATCTTTTTCAGCATTGGTGGGGATAATACCCTTGAGACTGGAGTGGAAACTTTACCAAGTAATGTATTAAATCAGACACTGTTGTTTCAATCATCCTAATTTACTAAATGGTATCAGACAATAATTATTTATATGCTAACGGTGTGCATTTCAATGATACTAAATAGTGGAATACGGCAAAGATTTGCTGCAATATTTCGATACAAAGTCTTTAAGATATGTTATTATTAATTTCGATTTGAATATAGTTCAACTTAAATTTTGTGATTGTGGCAGTTTTCTGCATTCACCTTAAGTAATACCTATATGATGCTTTCTGTACATCTTGAAATGAGCCGTGGCATGAGATTTCCAACAATGTAGTATGCGCGCAGTCTGATCAGAGCAATACTAGTTGCTTTATTATTCTATGATGTTTAGCCACTGACCGAACATCATTTGGAGCTTGTAAACTTAAAAGGAGGTTGCACCGGCTCATCTTAGTCTACACTTATCCAAATACCACATTGTTGGAAGTCACATGTCGCGGCCCAAACAGAATTGGTGGAATAGCTCAAGCTTATCAAACAGAGAGTCCTGAGTTTAATTTCTGGCAATTCATAGTTTTCTTCTTTGTTAAATCTAGTAGCAATATTTTTTAAGAAAATATGAATCATTTTGCTGAAATGTCTTGAATTATTCATAATTGTTCTACACTGAACAGGAAAAGTCTGAATGAGCAGACAACCCTCTACAGTTATGGCTTTGTATCTCTAGACTTCAGCTCTCAGGTCTAGAGGTATGTTACCGTGTCCGGAGATTTATTTAATGATGTTCTTAAAAGGGTATCCTTTGGAAGCAAAGACTTGCACGAAAGAGCTGAAACTAGAGTGTGCATATTTCCTGGGCCAGACTAGCTAGTTTCTGCCATTTAGGCGTCATCAGTGACCCTCTAATAGTATCAAAGTTCCACAATGGAACCCATGATCCCAAAGGACAAGAAAATAAAATCTACACTATAGTGAAGGGCAGGGAGACGTTCTACCGCCGCCACACAGTCCCAGTCACCAGCTGTAATAAAGTCAAATATGTTCTTAAAACAGTATCCTTTGGAAGCAAAGCCTGCACCAAAGAACTTTAACACTGGGTTAAGACCCTGTCACACCAAGCCGCGTTCCTACTGCGTTGGCACGGAGTTTTCTAAATTTCCAGAGCGCAGTGAGATCGCAAGCAAATCCTGGTATTTTTCACGGAAATGGCCTATCACGGCGTCCTTACAGCGACCATGGTGTTGCTACAGAACTCGCATGGCGTTCTATCACGTTCCAATGGAGTTCTCGTTGGCGATTCTCTGCGTTGTCACGACCGTAATGAAGACACACTCTCAAGGGATTTTCCCACCTTTCCGAAGTTTTGGCCATGGGTTACACTGCATCGATTTTCTCTTCTATTTTTCAGATTTTTTGAGGAAATTCAACCCTGGAATCAAAGGCTATTCTGTTGGAAAATGTGATGAAACTAACGAAGGATGCTCTCAGCTCAACGTTGCAGTTGCAGGCGCTGTTGCTGAGTATGACTATATAGAGGATCTTACATGAGTGCTCATGTTTTATTGAATTTATTAAACGAGTTGGGGAAAAGAGATAAAATGCGAGGCTTGTCGAGCATTTTATCTCTTTTTCGCAACGAGTTTAATAAATTCAATAATACAGGAGCACGAATGTTAGATTCTATTTATCATATGACAAATACTTTGAAATCTCATTTCTGGCGTAAAAAACGTTAAAATTTTGTCATTATGTACGCAACGTTGTTATGGACGTCATAACGTTTCCCGTAAATCTATAAACCACTAGTGGTTTATCGATTTTATTGCATGGCGTTATTTCACTCCCAGACGCGACGTCATATGATAATTTTTTTTACAATGCCCTTAAATCCACCCGTTGCCAGACCAACAACAACATTTGAGCTTGTGTTGGTACTTATCGCACCATTTAACCCATTTATGCCTAATGGAATTTCCCACCCTAATCAATTGGTCAAATCCATTTAGAATTAAAGGTGTTAGGTAGTAAGTATTAAAATTTATTGAAATTATTTATTTTATAAGCAAACAGTGCATAAGCTGATCAGACGCCACATTCTGTGGCGTCTGATCTGGTTCTACACTGTTTGTTGATGTGCAATGAAAAAGAGGCTAGGCTTAAATGGGTTAAGCGCACATGCAGATGTATCCAGTGGTCTAAAAGTGTGAGCTCTTATCTATATACATAATTTGTGTTAGCCAGCAACCGAGGGTGAGTCAGTAATTGACAAATCTAACATAATCGTATATGTACCCAAGATCCCAAAGGTCACATCCAGGCCACCGAGGGTGAGTCAGTAAATTACAAATCAAACTTAACTGTATATGTGTCTAAAATCCCAAGGGCCACACCAAGGCCACTGGGGGTGAATTAGTAAATGACAAATCTAACATAAATGTATATGTACCTAAAAATCCCAAGGACCCACCTTGGCTTTCCTGTATTAAATGTTAACCATTTCCACCTGAGATTGTTATAGCTATTGTCCGAATAAATATTATGAAACAGAACATAGCTTATAAAGCAGTGGAAAGTTACAAAAGCAGTGGAAACTATCTGTAAGATCAGTGGCAGTTCAGTTGCCACTAAATTTGTATGTAAAAATACTCTAAATTTGTGTGTAAAAATACACTAAATTTGTATGTAAAAATACACTAAATTTGTATGTAAAAATACACTAAATTTGTGTGTAAAAATACACTAAATTTGTATGTAAAAATACACTAAATTTGAATGTAAATACACTAAATTTGTGTGTAAAAATACACTAAATTTGTATAAAAATACACTAAATTTGTATGTGAAAATACACTAAATTTGTATGTAAAAATACACTAAATTTGTATGTAAAAATACACTAAGTTTGTATGTGAAAATACACTAAATTTGTGTGTAAAAATACACTAAATTTGTATGTAAAAATACACTAAATTTGTGTGTAAAAGTACACTAAATTAGTGTGTAAAAATACATTAAATTTGTGTAAAAAAATACACTAAATTTGTATGTGAAAATACATTAAATTTGTAAGTGAAAATACACTAAATTTGTATGTAAAAATACACTAAATTTGTATGTAAAAATACACTAAATTTGTGTGTAAAAATACACTAAATTTGTATGTGAAAATACACTAAATTTGTATGTAAAAAAAAATTAAATTTGTATGTAAAAATACACTTAATTTGTGTGTAAAAATACACTTAATTTGTGTGTAAAAATACACTAAATTTGTATGTAAAATTACACTAAATTTGTATGTAAAAATACACTAAATTTGTATGTAAAAATACACTATATTTGTGTGTAAAAATACACTAAATTTGTATGTAAAAATGCACTAAATTTGTATGTAAAAAATACACTTACTTCTTACAGGGTTACATTTGACATGCCTCTAGCTAAGAGTGTGGTATTAAAAGTATTTTTTTTTAAATTTCGTAACCAAAAATTTTAGGTACTCAAACAGGGACGTATCTAGGATTTCTGGAAAGGGAAATCATATGTATAAAGGTATTTGAGGTTTAATTGCTGGTTTCATCTCATTTTTCTTAAATATCCCATGGAAATGAAATAATTTCGTCTCATTGAGACCAAATTTTTTCATTTTCATAGGATATTTAAAAATGAGGGGTGGGGAGGGGGCTCAAGTGAACCCCCTCTGTATCATCCACTGTCAAAAGAATCGTCTCAGCAACCAAACATATAAAACTGAGGGGTAAGAAAATATTTACAATTTTATGTCCAAAAATTGTGTTTGCCTTTAACAGAAGTTTTATATTGCAGAGAATTGCCAGCTCAAGCTGGTGAATTAATAAGGCGTATGAAAGCTAGCTCAGACATTGATATGAACAACGAATGGAAAGTGATTACTGTGTTTATTGGTGGAAATGACTTGTGCTCGCATTGTACTGACAGGGTAAGTATTATAACTGTAAGTAAGAAAGACGGCAACGATCAGGAATCAATACAATCAAGTACCACAACTGACCCAGGATACCACATCGGAAAGTGACAAAATCACAATTAGACATCACAAACAAGAGCTAAAAGGTCAGCCCTTTCCCAGCAGATGACTATAAAGCAGCAATGAACAGACGTGAAAGCATGACAAACACAAGACATAATTATCACAAATGCTCCACAAAAAGTACCGCCTTGCAACGGTCAGTAAAAATTATTTACTGGGGGGCTTAAACCAACTTCACCCTTGATTCAAATGTGGACCAGGACACAGTTGGGAAAGTAACAAAACACAACACACACACGGCAACCAAGAGGTCAGCTTATGATTGCCTAAGGTGTATGGCATCTGAAACTTTTTATCCAAACGCTAAAAGTTTTGTCATTCATAAGACTGGGATTGTAACCATTTGTAAACCAATGGAATGTCATTAAGTTTGAAAGCTACATCATAATGGCCCATTGTATATATTGGCGGGACATAGGTTATAATTACCAACACTATAGCCATGTGCACATGGGTGTCATTATAGCTTCTAGCTTGACTAGTGCCCATGTGTCTCAGATGAAGCTAAGCTTAGTAAATAATACTATGGGCGGATATAGAGGGGGACGGGGGTAGAGGGGCTGGACCCCTCTTGAAACTCACAAGTTGCTATAGGTTGCCATAACCCATATAAGCCTAGCATATTTTTTGTGGGACATATGCAAACAGTGGCGACCCAGATCAGACGCCGCAAAACGCGGCGTCTGATCAGGGTCTCCACTAATTGCTTACATAAAATTGTATTAAGATTTGAACAACAATTAAAAATACCACCAGAAACCCTTATTAAAAACGGAAATAGACGGATCCGATTAGTAAGACTGGGAAATTCATTTGGTTAAATGGGTTAAAAAAATATGGTACGGACCCCCCTTGGGTCCTATTGCTTCTGTGGGAGGTCTATACGACCCTCTGTATGACCAAAAAGTAAAGCTGTCAGGACCCCATCCCTGTAGAATTCTACTGAATCCGCGCATGCATTACGGCACGGGTTACACTTTGTGCTGTGTGTTTCTCTATTTTATATGTATAGCAGATACCAGGGATATGTCAATTTGGTACATTGTAGAAAAATCACAAATTTAGGTGGAATGGCGGCCTATGGTTTGAATATTAAAACATTATTGTACAGCTTTACACTGAAGGACAGATTTGCTTACAGGCATCGACTCTTAATTACTTTTCCGTTCTGAATCACAAATGTATTTGCTATTCTGTGGGTAGCAAATACGCAATCAGGTTGTATAACTTATGTTATATACACATTATCATAATAGTAACTGGATCTGGCATACTGTATCACGTCGAGTGGATGAGGTCATACCATCGGATCACCCGAGACGCGTAGCGTCGAGGGTGATCCAATGGTATGGCCTCATCCACGAGACGATATACTGTACGCCAGATCAAGTTACTATTATGATAATATGTTTATAATATGCCTCTTTTCTGAAATTCTTTCTGATTTTAAAACTTGTTTTGGTCTTTAATTTTTGTCTATAATATTTGTTGGTGACGTCACTGAGGTTGATGTTTACAGTCAACGGAAATCCTCATCTTGTGTTCGAGAAAAGAGAAATCTAATTGATAAATAGTGTAATACGTAGTTGGCTTCAATAAACCCCTTCCACATTGTTATTTCCCTTAGCAATCGCTCTTCAATTGAAAAATCGATAAAGCTGTTTTTGAAAATGATGGGGCAGATTGCTTATTAGTTACATGGCAAAACACATAGTTATAAGTCGATTGTTTTGGCATTTTACCGCTATAATGAGATATCTTATTCTTGAAATCAGATATATTAATGTTTTCATATACATTTTATAAGTCTTTAGTATTTTTTCCACTTTAATTAGTGTAAAATATACCCTGAAATCGAGTTAGAAATCAGGTTCTTCTTCAGGCACGAAATCGCTTATTCTTCGGGGATGAAGTCGCAAAAAACTATTTAAAACATGTGCCAACTAATAAGACAAACTTGCTTGTTTATATGGGAGCATCAACAACTAGGTAGAGCCTGGGAAAACACATCAGGGCATTTGCTGCTTGCACACACATCTGATCCTTTGTTGTGTCCGTGCACGTATAAAGGCAGTGCAAGAAGACGGAGGCTCAGACAAAAAAGATCCCACCAGATAAGCACGCGGTAGTGCACGCATGCTACCAAATAGACGTGCGTGTAGTTGCACCTAATGACTAAGCATATGCGATGAAAGTCGAAATCGAACTATAAGTAAATCCCTCCAACCATAGACCCATTAAATTACATCATTTCTACTCAACGTCTGCTAATGCGCAGGCTCGCGAGAATCATCGCTGCTCGTACACACAAATTATGGAGGTAGATAAAGACTCAGATCTATGTTTTTAAAACACCAGTCTACTAGTAAAGAATGTATGGGTATTGCGTATATGTGTTAATAAGTACCAATTAAAGAAAGCGACATATCACATCATGAATCAATCGAATACCTTTGAATTACAAACGTGTTCTTTTATTGTTTTTAAAGAGCCCCGGGCATAGGATTAAATGACCGGATGCACAGTAGGGGGTATTAAAATGGACCCCGACGTGAGAAAACCTGACTTTGGTGCATGCGAACAACAAAGGTGAAGGCCTGTATTCGTATCCTTGCAGTCTGATTAGCGCCTTTATTGTTAGCTTTTTGGAAATTATAATATCTAAACTTGCCTTATGCAAAATTTCATTTTAACTAGTCTCTGTAGCTGAACAGACTGGAAAATCTATTAATATAATTGAAACTTAGCACACACTGAACAAAACATCGCAGCTATTTCGCTGAATATTTTATGCAAAAATGTTTATCACGAAAATTGTTATGATAAAACAAAAGCGAAAGTCTATGGGAAACTTTCAGCTGGAGCTTGATATATTTTGACCAGTTTACTTAAAATAAGGGCAAATGAAAATATTATACCATCTAATCATTATTTGATAGGGAAAACACTTGACCAGATTATTCTGATAGGCTTAGGTTTAAATGCAGCACTCTCCACCAACAGTTCTGAGCCAAAATTGTTGTAGATTGTCATTGGTGCGTATTATACAGATCTAAAGAGGACACTTAGCACTACCTCTTAATATCTAAATAGTTCGTTCATCTTAGATTAGAACTACTGAAAAATGCATCGGACTTTTGCAATCCAGATTGAATTATTTTGCTTTAATCACTTAAAAAAAACAACAAAAATGTCACTTTTTTTCTGTACATATCTGCATTCTGAAGTCTAAACGATTTCATTAAACTACATACTTTGTCTTAAATCAAGAAACACAACGTTTTTTATTTAAAAAAATACAGTTTTGTACCCAATCTTGATATGTTTTAAATCTGCCAAGGCAATCAAACAGCTTGTACATAACAGCGCATTTCCCCGCCTTCCTGCATGGAACCTTCTGATATCTATTTGTATAGGTTATAGATCATATATTGCAATTATAAAGGAATTAAGTGGGAACGAGCTTAGGGTTATATTCTACAAAAAATGTATCAATAATTTTTATTTATCTGAATATTGTTTTTGTCTTAGCAAAAATTGTAGACCCTAATGAAATGCCACGCATCCTGCATTTAATGTGGGTCTACAATATCTGCCAAAGTAGGCATGTAGGGATCATAAGTATGTAAAGGGTAAAACGACGTACAGGATTCTCCGAGTTTCCTCTGCTCATAAATCTAATGAACATCGTTTAACAAGGGCTTGCTTTTGATTTTTATACCCCCCTGCAAACTTTGTTTGTGGTGGGTATATAGTTTTCACGTTGTCCATCCGCGTGCGTCCGTCCGTAACGTTTGTTTTTTTAATATCTTGAAGAGGCATTGCTGGATTTTCATCAAACCTTGCAAACATGTTTATATATGCAAGACAAATACTTTAGACAAAAAATTACGGGCTAGGGGCCAATTCTATTAGAGTTATTTCCCTTTATAGTTCTAAATGGCTTTTAATATAGGGTTTTATGCTTATGCTATTATAGGCCATACACGGGCCGATCAACTCCTACCACAGCTTTTGATGGAACAATTTGATACTTTTGCTTATACAATGAAGACACATTGAACATATGCATGAAGGAGTTTGGTTCAGAAAAAATAACTTTTGACAAAATGACAGCTGTGAGAACAGACAATTTTCCCTAATAGGGCTTTTGTATATGGATAGCTTTTGCTATTATAGGCCATACACGGGCCAATCAACTCCTACCACAGCTTTTGATGGAACAATTTGATACTTAAACTTTACAATGTAGACACATGCAACATATGCATGAAGTAGTTTGGTTCAGAAAAATATTTTTTGACAAAATGACAGCTGTGAGAACTTAGACATTTTTCCCTAATAGGGCTTTTGTATATGCATAGATGGTGCCTTCATGGGCCAATCAACTCCTACCACAGCTTTTGATGGAGCAATTTGATACTTTGCCTATATAATGTAGACACATTGAACATATACATGAAGGAGTTTGGTTCAGAAAAATAATTTTAGACAAAATGACAGCTGTGAGAACTTAGATAATTTTTCCCTAATAGGGCTTTTGTATATGCATAGATGGTGCCTTCATGTACCGATCAGCTCCTACTACAGCTTTAAATGGAACAATTTGATACTTTTCCTATACAATGCAAACACATTGAAAATATGCATAGAGGAGTTTGGTTCACAATTTTTTTTGACAAAATGACAGCTGTGAGAACTTAGACAATTTTTCCCTAATAAGGCTTTTGTATATGCATAGATGGTGCCTTCATGGGCCGATCAACTCGTACCACAGCTTTTAATGGAGCAATTTGATACTTTTCCTAAACTATATAGACACATTGAACATATGCATGAAGGAGTCTGGTTGAAAAAAAAATATTGACAAAATAATAGCTATGAGAACTTAGACAATTATTCCCTTATATGTCTTTTGTATATGCATGGATAGTGCCTTTATGGGCCGATCAACTCCTACCATAGCTTTTGATGGAGCAATTCTATACTTTACCAATACAATGAAGAAACATTGTACATATGCATGGAGGTGTTTATAATTTTTTTGCACAGATTTTACTGAAATCTTCTTTTCAAAACTAAGGTCTGCTTGTTTGAACTATAACTTGCCAAGTTTTTTCACTGAATCTTACTGTGTGGGGGTATCTAATAAGCATTGCTAATGACTTTTTTCATTTTAGCTGCTTATATAGTTGAATCTCATAAATTCGAAGTTCTTAGGACCAGAGGTTTTATTTCAAAGTATCAAAAGGTCGAAATATAGAGATAGACATAAAAATATTTAACCCCCTAAAATAATTATTATCAGTTTCAGAAATCAGGGGTGGTAGGAATGAATAACACCCACGAACTCTAGGTGATATTATTTCTATAATAATCTAGCATTTTTGAATTGAAAATAGCAAATAGTGATATGTTCAAAATTTCAGATAATTTGCATTCCTCGTTTTCAAGCTATACAAATATTAAATATACTTATTTTTTTGCAAATGAAACACCGTTTGCCATTTTGGGAACTCACTTAAAGCCACTGAGTGTATGTTTTGGGCGCGTAGAAGAAACGTTTCAATGTGACATTTCTTTTATGCACCCAAAACATATACTATTATAGACAGTTATTAAAATATCATAAGTATGTCCTATTCTCTGAATTTAGTATGTCCAAATTTATTTCAAATTAGCGAGTATTTCGAAAACTGGAAGTTCGAATTTTTGAGGTTTTATTGTATATATTTTTCTTTTATTTCTAGAACAAATACAGTGCAGCTAATTATGCTAGTCACATACGTACAACATTGGATATGCTAAAAGCAAACATTCCAAAAGCATTTGTGAATCTCGTGCAGATATTTGACATTGAACCACTATCGGAGGTATCAAGCAATGGTGTCATATGCCCAATTGTCACATTGTAAGTACTCACTATCTAGGCACACCCAAACTTGATTCCTATCTCCGTTAGCTTTACAATAGACCGGGTCAATGCACACCATGCTGCGTTACAGTGACCAAATAGCTGTATAATGCATGTATATTACATTTATGAGGATCATTGCTATAGCTGTGGAGAATATCATTCCACTAAAGCGTGGCATTCTTTTTAAATGGGCTTGGACAAATTGTGGTAATGACAGACACACAAGCTATTGATGTTGTGATATTTGATTTTGAGGGTACTCATGTTAGCTGCCTTGTCTGGGGCTCTACTGATTATTAAATGAATTTCATTTAGGTGTATAACGTAGCTTTTTTTTACCAAAGTTTTCAATGAAAATACTTGAATGGAATGCGTTCATATATTTGGAATCGACAGACATAAAAGTTAGGCAGACATAACTTTATTTTTTGAGTATATAAGGGATTCCTCTACATTGCCATTATCTCCTTTACCAAGCCAATGATAATCAAATATCAATCATCCTTCTTCATTGCCATCATATCCTAGTTGTTTTGCTGTTGTTCTTTTATTCTTATGCAAGGGATCTCTCTACATTGTCACCATCTGTTATTGTTAGGCTGTGGTCAGCATCTTATTATTCAAGGGATCTCTCTATATTTCCGTCATCTGTTAGTTATATGACTGTGGCAGTATCTTCTTATGCAAGGGATCTCTCTATATTTCCGTCATCTGTTAGTTGTATGACTGTGGCAGTATCTTCTTATGCAAGGGATCTCTCTACATTGTCATTATCTGTTAGTTGTATGACTGAGGTCATTATCATATTATACAAATGATCCCTCTACATTGTCATTTTCTGTTTTTTGTTAGGCTGTGGCAGTATCTTCTTATACAAGGGGTCTCTCTACGTTGTCATTACTTGTTATTTTTTAGGCTGTGGTCAGTATCTTCTTATAAAAGGGATCCCTCTACATTTTCATAATCTGTCTGTTGTATGACTGTGATCATTATCTTCTTTTGCAAGGGATCCCTCTATATCGTCATCATCTGTTATTTGTTAGCCAATGGTCATTATCTTCTTATGCAAGCGATCCCTCTACATTTCCATCATATGTATTTGTTAGACTGTGTTCAGTATATTCTTATACAAGGGATCCCTCTACATTGCCATCATGTGTTTGTAATAAGACTACGGTCAGTATATTCTTATACAATGGTATCTCTGAACATTGCCGCCATCTGTTTTATTGTTAGGCTGTGGTCAGTATTTTTTTTTGCCAACGATCCATCTACATTTCCATCATCTGTTATTTGTTAGACTGTGGTCAGTATATTCTTATGCAAGGAATCCCTCTACATTTCCATCATCTTTTAGATGTAAGGCTATGACCATAATCTTGTTATACAATGGATCCCTCTACATTGCCATCATGTGTTTGTTGTTAGACTGTGGTCAGTATTTTCTTGTACAAAGGTATCTCTCTACATTTCCGCCATCTGTTTGTTGTTAGGCTGTGGTCAGTATCTTCTTATGCTAGAGATCCCTCTACATTATCATCATCTGTTAGTTTTTAGGCTTTGGTCGGTATCTTCTTATACAAGGGATCCCTCAAAATTGCCACCATTGGTTAGCTGTAAGGCGGTGGTCAGTATCTGCTTATGCAGGATATCCTTGTACATTATTAATATCTGTTATTTGTAAGACTGTTGTCAGTATCTTTTTATGCAAATGATACCTCCATATTGCCATCAAATGTTATTTGTTAGGCTGTGGTCATGATCTTCTTATTCAAGGGATCTCTCTACATTTCCGTCATCTGTTAGTTGTAGGACTGTGGCAGTATCTTCTTATGCAAGGGATCCCTCTACATTTCCGTCATCTGTTAGTTGTATGACTGTGGCAGTATCTTCTTATGCAAGGGATCCCTCTACATTTCCGTCATCTGTTAGTTATATGACTGTGGCAGTATCTTCTTATGCAAGGGATCCCTCTACATTTCCGTCATCTGTTAGTTGTATGACTGTGGCAGTATCTTCTTATGCAAGGGATCCCTCTACATTTCCGTCATCTGTTAGTTGTATGACTGTGGCAGTATCTTCTTATGCAAGGGATCCCTCTACATTGCCATTATCTGTTTTTTGTTAGGATGTGGTCAGTATCTTCTTATGCAAGGGGTCTCTCTACGTTGTCATTATCTGTTTTTTAGGCTGCGGTAAGTATCTTCTTATGAAATGGATCCCTCTACATTGCCATTGTCTGTTATTTGTTAGGATGTGGTCATTATCTTCCTATGCATGGAATCCCTCTACATTATCATCATCTGTTTTTTGTTAGGCTTTGTTCAGTATCTTCTTATACAAGGGATCCCTCTACATTTTTATCATCTGTTAGAGGTAACGCTTTGACCAGTATCCTGTTATACAATTGATACCTCTATATTGCCATCACGTGTTTGTTGTTAGGCTGTGGTCAGTATCTTCTTATACAAGGGATCCCTCAAAATTGCCACAATTGGTTAGCTGTAAGGTGGTGGTCAGTATCTGTTTATGCAAAATATCCTTGTACATTATTGATATCTGTTAGTTGTTAGACTGTTGTCATTATCTTCTTATGCAAGGGATCCCTCTTAATTGTCATCATTTGTTAGTTGTTAGGCTGAGGTCAGTATCCTCTTATACAAGAGATCTCTATGCACTGTCTTCATCTGTTAGTTGTTTGGCTGTGCTCAGTATCTTCTTATACAATGGATCCCTTTAGTTGGTAGACTGTGGCCAGTATCTTGTTATACAATGGATCCCTCTACGTTGCAAACATTGTTCAGTGGTTAGACTGTGGTCTGTAACATCTTTTATCACATATTCGGGACACTATTTGCCTCAATAACCCAAAGTCTGCATATGCGATAAGCTCTTTCCGGTCAACTGCTTATCAGCCCGCCGTGATTATAACCTGAAGTCATGTATTTTGAATGGAGAGAGGTTATGATGCCCGGCACGTAACGTTGATCATTTTATGACGTCAGATGTAAACAAGTGGCGTGATGTAACGCAAATCATACGACATTTCTCTGTTTTACGTACATTTGTGTATGTCAAAAGCGGTGAAATAGTGAAATGGAATATGTGATAAACAGATCATTACATGGGGTTTTGGTTTCTGCCCTCAGTATCAACCCTCGACCTAAAGCTTAAGCTCTCTGGCTGATAATGGGGTCTCAGGTTGATACTTGGGGTGATAACCAAAACTACATGAGATAATCTCTAAATACATAGATTCCTCTACATTGTCATCATCTGTTAGTTGTTAGGCTGTGGTCAGTATATTCTTAAGCAAGGGAATCATCTACATTGCCACCATCTGTTAGCTATAAGGTTGTGGTCCGTATTTTTATGCAATGGATCCCTCTACATTGCCATCATCTGTTAGTTGTTAGGCAGTGGTCAGTATATTCTTTTGCAAGGGTTCCCTCCACATTATCACTATATGTTTGATGTAAGGCTGTGGACAGTATCTTTTTATACAAGGGATCCCTCTACATTGCCACCATCTGTTAGCTGTAAGGCTGTGGTCAGTATCTTCTTATGGAAGGGATTCCTGGACATTGCCATCCTCTTTTTGTTGTTAGACTGTTAACAGTATTGTAAATGCAATGGATCCCTCTACATTGGTATAATATGTTAGTTGTTAGGGTGAGGGCAGTATATTCTTTAGCAAGGTATCCATCTACATTGCAATCATCTATTAATGTTAAGCTGAATTCAGTATCTTCTTAAGCAAGGAATCTCTCTCCTTTTCCATCATCAGTTAATTGTTAGACTGTATTCAGTATCTTCTTAAGCAAGGGATCCCTCTACATTTCCATCATCAGTTAGTTGTTAGACTGTATTCAGTATCTTCTTAAGCAAGGGATCCCTCTACATTTCCATCATCAGTTAGTTGTTAGACTGTATTCAGTATCTTCTTAAGCAAGGGATCCCTCTACATTGCAATGATCTATTAGTCGGTAGGCTGTGGTCAGTATCTTCTTAAGCAAGGGATCCCTCTACATTTCCATCATCTGTTAGTTGTTAGGCTGTATTCAGTATCTTCTTGGGCAAGGGACCCTCTACATTGCAATGATCTATTAGTTGGTAGGCTGTGGTCAGTATCTTCTTAAGCAAGGGATCCCTCTACATTTCCATCATCTATTAGTTTTTAGGCTGTATTCAGTATTTACTTAAGCAAGGGATCCCTCTACATTGCAATGATATATTAGTTGGTAGGCTGTGGTCAGTATCTTCTTAAGCAAGGGATCCCTCTACATTTCCATCATCTATTAGTTTTTAGGCTGTATTCAGTATTTACTTAAGCAAGGGATCCCTCTACATTTCAATGATATATTAGTTGGTAGGCTGTGGTCAGTATCTTCTTAAGCAAGGGATCCCTCTACATTTCCATCATCTGTAAGTTGTTAGGCTGCATTCAGTATCTTCTTATACAAGGGATCCCTCAACATTGTCATCATCTGTTAGTTGTTAAGCTGTGGTCAGTATCATCTTTACCATGTATCCCTCTACTTTTCATCCATCTGTTAGTTGTAAGGCTGTGGTCAGTATTTTGTTACGCAAATGATCCCTCTACATTGCCATCTTCTGTTAGTTGTTAGGCTGTGCTCAATATCATCTTATACAATAGATCTCTATACATTTCCATCATCTATTTGTTGTAAGGCTGTGCTCAGTATCTTCTTATACAATGGATTCCTCTACATTGCCAACATTGTTCAGTGGTAAGGCTGTGGTCCGTTACTTCTTATACACGTGGTTCCTCTACATTGCCATCATCTGTTTGTTGTTAGGCTGTGGTCAGTATCATCTTTACAAGGTATCCCTAAAATCATTAATCCATCTGTTAGTTGTAAGGTTGTGGTCAGTATCTTCCTATGCAAGGGTTCCCTCTACATTACCAACATTTGTCTGTTGTAAGGCTGTGGACAGTATCTTTTTATACATGGGATCCCTCTACATTGCCACCATCTGTTAGCTGTAAGGCTGTGGTCAGTATTTCCTTTTACAAGGGATCCCTTGACATTTCCATTATCTGGTAATTGTTTGGCTGTGGTCAGTATATTCTTTCCCAAGGGATCCCTCTACATTGCTATTGTCTACTAGTTGTTAGGCTGTGGTCAGTATCTTCTTACGCAAGAGATCCCGTTACATTATCATCATATGGTTGTTGTTAGGCTTTGGTCAGTATCTTCTTATTCAAGCGATCCCTAAACATATCCATCATCATATGTAAAATGTTAGGCTGTGATTTGTATCTTCATATTAAAGGGATCCCTCTGAATTGTCATCATCTGTTTGTTGTTAGACTGTTGTCAGTATCTTCTTATACAAGGTGTCCTTCTACATTTCCATCATCTGTTAGTTGTAAGGTTGTGGTCTGTGTATTCGTATACAAGAGCGCTCTATATACATTGCCATCATCTGCTTGTTGTTAGGTTGTGGTCATTATCTTCTTATATAAGGGATCCCTCTACAGTGTCATCATCTGCTATTTGTTAGGCTGTGGTCAGTATCTTCTTATTCAATGGATCCATGTACATTTCTATCATCTGTTATGTTAGCTGTTAGGTTGCTGTCAGTATCTTCTTATACAAGAAAAACATGTACCTTGCCATCGTATGCTTGCTGTGAGGATGTGGTCATTGTCTTCTTATGCAAGGGATCCATCTACATTGCCATCATCTATTTGCTGTAAGGCTGTGCTCAGTATCGTCTTATACAAGGGATCCTTCTACATTTCCATTATCTCTTTTTGTTAGGCTGTGGTACTTATCTTCTTATACAAGGGATCCCTCTACATTGCCATCCTCTGTCTGTCGTTAGGCGGTGGTCAGTATCTTCTTATACAAGGGATCCCTCTACATCGCCATCATCTGTTTGTTGTTAGACTGTGGTCAGTATCTTCGTAGGGATTCTTCTCCGTTGCCATCATGTCCTTGTTGTTTTTTTCATGGTCCTTATCATCTTAAAACAAAGGATTCTTCTCTGTCTCCTGGTCGTTATCATCCTATTAAAGTGATCCTTCTTCATTGTCATCATCGCTGGGTCGATTCAACCGGGTTGTTATAATCTTATACAAAGGATCTGTTTTCATTGCCACCATCTCCAAGACGTTAGGCTGTGGACATTTTCTTCTTTGCAAGGATCCTTCTTCACAGCTATCATCTGCTGGTCGTTTTGCTGAGGTCATTATCACCCTATACAAAGGATCATTCTCCATTGCCATCATTTCCTCTTCGACGTCCGTAGTACTTATTATCTTATACAAGGGATCCTTCTTCCTTGCCTTAATTTCCTAGCCGTTTTGCCGTGGTCAGTATCATCTTATGTAAAGTATCCTTCTTTAATGCCACAATGTCCTTGTCCTTTTGTGGTGGTCAGTATCATCTTATGTAAAGTATCCTTCCTCATAGCCATAATCTCCTAGTCGTTTTGCTGTGGTCAGTATCATCTTATGTAAAGTATACTTGTTCATTGCCACAATGTCCTTGTCGTTTTGCCGTGGTCAGTAGTATCTTATGTAAAGTATCCTTCCTCATTACCATAATCTCCTAGTCGTTTTGCTGTGGTCAGTATCATCTTATGTAAAGTACCCTTCTTCATTGCCATAATCTCCTAGTCATCATGGTGTGGTCAGTATCATCTTATGTAAAGTATCCTTCCTCATTGCCATAATCTCCTTGTTGTTTTGCGTGGTCCATATAATCTTATGTAAAGTATTCTTCTTCATTGTCATAACCTTCTAGTAGTTTTGCTGTGGTCAGTATCATCTTATGTAAAGTATCCTACTTCATTGCCATAATCACCTAGTCGTTTTGCTGTAGTCAACAACTTATGTAGTAACAACAGAACCAAGTTATAAATAGAGGATCTTACATGAGTGCTCATGTTTTATTGAATGTATTCAACGAGTTGGGGAAAAGCGATAAAATGCGAGGGTTGCCGAGCAATCTGTCGATTTTCGCAACGAGTTTAATAAATTTGATTATACAAAAGCACGAATGTTAGATTCTTTTTATCACATGACATTAAAATTTATAAAAAAATGCATTTATGGCGTGAAAACGTCAAGATTTTGTCATCTGTTACGCAACGTTATTATCGACAACATTACGTAACGTTACGAAATGGTTTATAGATTTCATTGCATGACGTTATATCACTCCCAGCTGCGACACCATGTGATAAGCAATATTTAAGAAATAGATCAGCTCCAGCAGTGAATTGTTGAGTAATCATTCACTGTTTGAAGGTCAGTTGTAAAGAAGATCAAATCACGAGCGCGCAGCGCGAGTGATTTATCGTCGTACAACTGACCGACAAACAGTGAATTATTACTCAACAATTCACGCAATTGAGCTGATCTATTTCGATTCTAACACTAAATAAACGACGAAAACACATTTGAAGTCTTCAGCTTCTTCCAACTTTCCGCCATTGCACTGAATAACTCCCGCCAATACTTAGACTACATCGCATACGTTTACATGTAATTGTAACGTCTTTTAAGCGTAAAAACGACGTTACACCGTCTAACGCTATGAATGACGTCATTTTCCAGTGACGTCAGATTTCACACACTTTTGCGGTGAATTATTGTCCGATATATCACAGTGTGTTACCGTTGGCTCTATAGGCGAGGTGTGTTAGAATATAAGCTATAACCTTAAAGTAATAGTATGACAATGTCTACTATTAAGATGACCATGCCCATTTAACTGTAGACCAATCATGCAACCACGATTTGGGCTCTGTGCAAGAATACCTGATTTCGCAATTTGGTCTCAGCTCAAGAATACCTAATTTTACTCTGGTGACCAAAAAAGGTGTAGAATAGTTTGCATACTCGCTCAGTCTAGTCGACAGCTTTATTAATTGCTTATTAGAAAGTATAAAAAAGCCTTTAATTTACGACAAGCAAAATATAGCTAGTATCTTGGGTTGAACTGGTTGGTTTTGTATATAGTCTGGTAGACTAACCCATTTAATGAATTTCTCGCGACAATATCAATTTATTTAGCATATATTTTCCTCAAAAACATCATTCTTTAGTAATCATAGCGACACTTGAGTTGTCTAGGTTGTCATGACAAATCACTGAAATGTGTAAGTGCACACAGCACAATTAGTGGCTCTTTTATTTTTCAGTTTTGTGTGTGATTGTAAAGGTCAAAAGCAAAGCCTAACTGACATGTCATTGGCTTATCAAAGGGAGCTGGAGGCGTTGGTGAACAGCGGAAGATATGACACGGATGATGATTTCACTGTCGTTCTACAACCATTCTTTCAGAAAACGATTCCACCAAGAATGCATGTGAGTCATAAAGGATCTTACATGAGTGTTCATGTCTTTTCGTTTTTATTAAACGAGTTGGGGAAAAGAGATAAAATGTGAGGCTTGCCGAGCATTTTATCTCTTTTTCGCAACGAGTTTAATAATTTCAATAATGCAGGAGCACGAATGTTAGATGGCATTAAAATACTTAAAATTGGATTTTGGTGTGAAAACATCAAGATTTCCCCTTATTTCACGTAACGTTATAATGGGCGTCATTACCTTTACCGAAAATTGGTAACCACTAGTGGTTTATCGATTTTATTGCATGGCGTTATATCACTAACCCAGACGCGACGTCATATGATAAATTGTATTAATCTTTAACCCTCAAAGCGCAAATCATACCAAAAGTCGTCAGCTTTTTTTGTATCCTATAATGTTTTGGGAGCCTCTTGGTCAAAACAGTGTATACCCAGATAAGGCTGCTCCTGTAGGAGCATCCTGATCTGGGTCCACACTGTTTGCCTGTAAACTTACATTAGCTTATGATATTAGCAAGTTTATGCAGCTGACGACTTAAGCAAATATATACAAGGTATTCAAGTTTTTGAAAGGATTATGATTTTTTATTTCATCGAGTGAAGTGAAAAATGTATATGTGCCACTCATGAAATATATATGTTCATTTCACAAGAATTAATATAAGCCATTTTCATGGCAAAAATGATTTTTAAAATTGATGCTGCTCAATTTACAAAAATTATAGTCATTTGCACTATTGACATCACAAATTTGGTCATATAAAACTAATGACGTTGCATAGCGTAATTGTTAGGCAACAAACAGGGCGAGCTTGAGACGTGAAAAATAAATTTTAGAAAAGCGAAACACATTTTGTACTTGTTCTTTTCCTTATGGCATTATTATTGAGAAAATGTATACACACACTAAGCGCCTTCATTTTTCTTTAAATTCCTTTACAATTTTTTTTCTCTTGCTTTTGTTTCATAATTTGTTGGTTCCGCTTCTTTCCTTTTAACCCCATATAAGCCTTATAATGCGGTGTCTGACCAGAAGCTGCACTGTTTGCTTACAGAATGTTCTATTAAAATTTGGAAAAAGCGAAACATACCACAAAAAACATGAGCCTTTTTAACAGAGTTCAACTTATGTTCTGATTTACAAAAGATAGGAAGGTTCAGTACTTTATGCAAAACCAGCAGCTTCCTTTTTAGTTAGAGGGAAGCGCACATCAGATCATATGTTCTGATTTACAAAAGATAGGAAAGTTCAGTACTTTATGCACAACCAGCAGCTTCCTTTTTAGTTAGAGGGAAGCGCACATCAGATCATATACTATCTTATTTGATGAGCACTGTTGGACTAAAGCTCAGCTGGTTGAGTGCATGCTTTGTGACAAATTGGTCAATGGTTCGAATCCTTAAGCAAGACACTTTATCTTTACTGCTTTGTACTGGTTCAACCCAGGGCAACGCTTTGACGTGACTAAAATTGTTAAATAAAACTCTGTTGGTTGAGCGCAGGCTTTGTCATCAAAGGGTCAATGATTCGAATCCTATCCTTGGCGCCATGATACGTCCTTAAGCAAGACACTTCATCTTTACTGCTTGGTACTGGTTCAACCCAGGACAACGTCTCTACATGACTGAAATTGTTAAATGGAACGTAAAGCATCAACTCCATCTAGCAGAGGAGAGTGTAAGAATCCATCGTGAGTGTGAGGGTGGGATAGAAAATCTGTCCTGAGGATCACCAATAACGAGGCTTGCGGAGGGATGACAAACGGTGATCCGGAGTGATGACAAACGTTGATCCTGAGGGATGGATTTTTTTATCCCAACTTCACACGAATGGATTTTTTCTTGCTAACCACTATATACCTCACTTCTAAATACTTGGGAAAACATGATTAAGACTTCCAGAAATTCATGTATACGCTGAGATCCGACATGGTGACGTAATTCTAACATCGCAATGACGTCACGGATCGACGTGCGACCATACCGCTGTTCGTTTTTTATCTTTCCTACTGGCTGATATGGGTTTGTAAGATATCTATAATCACTCATTGGTATTCAGTGGGGTCAGGAATATTCCAACCTGAGGCCCACTGAATGGTGGGTTTGGATTTCCTGTAAACACTGAACAAAGAAAAAGAATGATAGATTATTTTTCTCATATACCAATTTCACTTTTGGCGATGTACTGTATAATATTTTTGGTGACGTCACTGAGTTGATGTTTACAATGACGTGCGCCAACTGTTTGTCAGCCAGATATCACAGCTTGAAATAGCGATAAAACCACTTAAAGCAATGAGCACATGGACATTTCACCAAAATGAATTTACAAGATCTACCTTATCAACAACATTAAGTAAATATGTTGAGGAAAATGAGTTTTGTTTAACACATCAACACGACTTGCCCTGTCCCTTGGTATGGCCGCTTTGCACAGCATGTCAAAATATATCAAGTTCAAAGCATTTGAATAAATATTGAAGTAACATTACTCAGTTTATAGGGTAAAGTCGGGTATATTCGGACAGATAGCTAAATTAGGACATCGACCTTGTTTGTTTCATATTTCAAATATGGGAATAAAAAAAAATTAACAAAGGAGCCGTCTCATCTGGAATTGCACTGTTTGCAAATGTGCGTCCGAATTTACCTGATGTCCGAATTTACCCGACTTTACCCTACCACGTGTAGGCCTACTGTAATCGTTGAAATTTCAATATTGAAACTGCCATGATCAACAATCCATAAGGATACACTTTTGCATCTAAAATGACAATGGCAATGAATTTATTGCGCTAACACATCTACAATGAATGGTCATGGCAGACTAAAATGTCACGTGTAGCTTTTCTCGCATAAGCAACCCACCTGATGTAGCTTAGGCCCTATCTCGTATCCTCAATGCTTATCTCACATTGGTAGCGATTTGGAATATAGTTTGCCAACGTCAATTCAACATAGGGACCACTCGATCGTGTATGCATTGTTATGTGAGATAGGAAAAACAACCAAAGTCCCTATCTATCTTGTGACTGTGTTATACGTCTCTTCCCCACAATGTCGTGAGTTCACTGTGGTGTGTGATTGTGGCATATCCTGGCAATACCAATTTTTACTGTATTTCTGTTGTTTCTTTCTAAGGCCAAATAAAAAATAAGTGTGTTTCGGATTTATAACTGGTCTGAAAATTTGAGGTAAGGTAGGAGCATATTTTTTTTCTAGAAAAAATATCGCCTTTATAAATGCATAAAATTATACGTTTTTAAAAAAAGGAAAGAAATTCTAGGTTTCACCAGGAAATTTAGGTAGGGTCGGGTTACCCTAAACACATGTTTTTTTATTTGACCTAAGTAGGCCTACTGTAGAGTAGCCAATTCGACCTGTATTCTTCAATGCCTCACTGCAAGAATCAGATATATGGTCATCGTAGATAGGGTTTACTATAGAATTTAGTATCTTTCTACCGTAGAATGGCCAAACAGACTTGTCATTTTTCGCTCTTGATTGATTTTGCGGCACGTTGCAAGAATCACATTATCAGTTACTTCTAAAATTATCTTAATTGTTGCATGCTGACCCGTAATTTGACTTGTCATTCTTCAATGTAGGCTTTTTATGCCTCAGTGCAAGTATACAGTATAGCTTCATCGTGGAGAAGGTTTACCATGGTATCTTTCTATTGTAGAACAACCAATTTGACTTGTCGTTCTTCGCTCCTGACTGTTTCCACTTCAGTGCAAAGGGTACATACGCTGCTGCCAAGTCACTCTGGAATAACATGGTAGGTCTTGGATTGAATGACACAGTTATGTGAGCTGTGGCACGTGATTTCCAACGATATGGTGTTTTGACAAGTGTAGATTCAAACCAGCCTTTGCAGCCTCCTCTTAAGCTTAGAAACCCCCAAGATGTTCAGTCAGTAGCTCAACACTCATAGAATATTCAAGCGACTAGCAAAGGCTCTGATCAGACTGCGCGTATGCGCAGGCTGATCTGAGGCTTTGCTGGTCGTACATAACACATTGTTAGAAATCCCATGCACTGGCTCATTTGTATTTCAAATCCGATAAGAAGCGTTAGGTGTCTTGCAATATTCATTTAAGATGAAACAGTCACTGATTGTTTTTAATAACAACTAAATTAACATAACATAAGAATCTATCACGAGTGTGACAGTGGGATGAAAAAATCTGTACCCGAGGATCACTGTTTGACATCACGAGGCTAGCCGAGTGATGACAAACGGTGATCAAAAGGGATGGATTTTTTTATCGCATCCTCACACAAATAATGGATTCTTTTTCTTGCTCACCATTAAATGGCACATTTTAACGTTTTATAAAAGGCTCCCAGAATAAAAAATTCCTGAATACCTGAGATGAGACTTGATATGATGATGTTACTTTAACATAACAATGACGTCACTTTATGACCATGTGCGTGAGTTCAAATACAACCATATACTGTCCTCATGTGACAGCCTGGGTAAGATAACATGGGTAAAATAAGATTTTCTTTCCCAGGGTAAAATCTCAGATATCCGTATCTGGTGTGCAAGAGTGGCCATTCTTTTAAAATTTGACTATAATGGAAACTTTAAATGGCTGATTGTCACTATTTCCAAAATATCATAATTGGAAATAATAAGCACACTATGTTCTGCTACAAGAGTGGGTATATAAATTTGTCAATATTGGTATTTTTAGGACAACGCAAAATATGTCTTAAAATACACCAACCAAATTCACCATACATTTCTGCCCAATTTCACCCTTAATGCGCCAATCACAACAAAAGTCGTCTGCTTTTCTCGTCTGCTGAAATGATTAAGAAGCCTCTATAGCAAACAGTCTGGACCCATATCAGACTGCTCCTATGGAGCAGTCTGTTCTGGGTCCACACTGTTTGCTTCCATACTTAATTCGTCAGTAATGTTAGGCAATTTTTTGCAGCAGACGAATTCAGCAGACGACATTTTAAAATGCATTTTTTTCTTGGCGCTTTAAGGGTTAAAGATAGAAGAAGGTAAGACATAATTACTAGGTCACTTACCGTATCGCATATACTTAGTCAATCTCAATAAGGAGCCGTCTCATCTGGATTTCCACTCTTTGCAAAGGTATATCCGAATTTACCTGATCTCCGAAGTTACCTGACTTTACCCTAATAACAACACTACACCTGGAGGCCTATTGGTATTCCATTAAAAGATATACTGTAGCCGTGAAGTCATTAGAATAGTATCAATTAGGCGATTCTAATGGTTATACACAGCATACATAATACAAACCTTAACCCTTAAAGCGCCAATCACGACTGCAGCAGATGACAAACTTTGCGACATCTTTCTTAATTTTTTGAAAAAAAAGGAATGATATTTCATGAGAATCGTCTGCCAGCAGACGCTTCTCATGAAATATCATGCCTTATTTGTTATTAGCTCACCTGAGCCGAAGGCTCATGGATGAGCTAATAGTATACCAGTCACTCCGGCGTCCGTCTGTCGTCCGTCCGTCCGTCAACATTTTCAAACATCTTCTCCTCTGAAACCACTGGGCCAATTAAACTCAAATTTCATATGGAGACTCCTTAGGACACGGGAACAAAAGTTTGTTCAAATAGTCCTGGTCACAGGACCAAGATGGCCGCCACGCCCATATATGGTAAAAACCCTTTAAAAATCTTCTTCTCCAGAACCAGAAGGCCGATGACCTTGGGACTTGGTATGTAGCACTGGGGGTGTTGGGCCTACCAAGTTTGTTCAAATAATGATCCTAGGTTGACCTTGACCTACTTTACGTCAAGGTCAAATTTTTTTCCTAATGCATTTAAATGGGAAATTTTTTGAAAAGTTGATTTTTTGAATACTGTTAAAGCCAAAGTCATTATTCTTACTTGATATGTTGAACCTAATGAGACAATGGCTATAAATAAGTTTCAAAGGTCAAGGTTAACCTTTGCCCTTTCAGCCAAGGTTGCTCATATTGTGGTCTCATCAATATATTAAAACATAGTTTTCTCACAAACCGTTGGCCCAATTAAACTCAAATTTCATGTGAAGACTCCTTATGATAAGTAAACCAAAATTTTTACAAAATATTTTGGTCACATGACAAAGATGGCCGCCATGCCCATATATGGTAAAAACCTTTTGAAAATCTTCTTCTCCAGAACCAGAAGGCCAGTGACCTTGAGACTTGGTATGTAGCATTAGGGATGTGGGGCCTACCAAGTTTGTTCAAATGATGATCCCAAGATGACCTTGACCTACTTAACGTCAAGGTCAAATTTGCTTCCTAATGCATTTGAATGGGAATTTTTTTTTAAAAGTTGATTTTTTAATACTGTTGAAGCCAAAGTAATTATTCTCACTTGATATGTTTAATCTAGTGTATCAAAGGTCAAGGTTGACATTTGACCTTTCAGCCAAGGTCACTCATATTAGCGTCCCATCAACATATTAAAACATAGTTTTCTCACAAACCACTAGGCCAATTGAAATCAAATTTCATATGACAACTCCTTATGATTAATTAGCCAAAATTTATACAGATTGTTATGGTCACATGACTGAGATGGCCACCACGCCCATATATGGTAAAAACTTTAAATATCTTCTTCTCTGGAATGAGAAGGTCATTGGCTTTGGAACTTGGTATGTAGCATTGGGGATGTGGGCCCTACCAGGTTCGCACAAATGATGAATCTAGGTTGACCTTGACCTACTTTATGACAAGGTCAAGTTTGATTCCTAATGCATTTATATGGGGAAAATCTTAAAATGTTCATTTTTCTATAACTGTTGAAGCAGAATTCATATTGTTAAACCTAATGAGACAATGGTTTTATATTAAGTACCAAATGTCAAGCTGACCTGTGACCTTTTATCCAAGGCCACTCATTTGGCCACAAATCTATCTAAACATCTTTTTCTCAGAAATCACTGGGCTGTTGATGGATTATTCATTAGGTTGTTTAGGTCACTTGACCAAAATGGCTGCAGCCCCCATATGGTAAAACAAAATTTGTTCCATTATAAGCTGTAGTTGACCTTGAACTATTTTAACATTATTAAGATGATCAGGTGAGCGCCTCAGGACCTTCAGGTCCTCTAGTTTTTGATAAAGCGGCAAAATTTGAAATTGTCGTCTGCTGCAAATTATTGAAATATCATGCCTTATTTGTTATTTTTGATAAAGCAGCAAAATTTGAAATTGTCGTCTGCTGCAAATTATAGGTGGCGCTTTAAGGGTTAATATATATGGACATCTGAGGCAATGTTTTACTGTATATGCCTAGTGCAAAGGGACCGCGGCAAACCGACATCATAACCGAAAACAGTGTAGACAATGTTCTACACTGTAAAAACAAGTGTAAGATAACACCAAAATAGGTGGTATAAACTGATGGCTGAGACTGTTTTGCTCCCCCCCCCCACCGGGAATTTCGCGGACATATCATTTCTCGAATAGAATTTCAAGTTGGGTCTTTTAAGAGAGGTTTGCACTCTTTGCGCCACAGTGTTAGTCTCTGACAGCCTGATATATATGTGACCATATCAAATTTAGAAAAATAAAAATTTAAGCTAAAGAATGAATGCATTAAACCATCTAAAAATGGAATTATTCATATAGTCTGCATGCTGGCTACCTTAGCTTCACATAAAAGCTTTTGGAGCAAAATTACGGCTTCCCAAGATGTGATGTGTGTTACTTTAATTATATTACCCTTTAAAAATGATAATTGTGACCAATATCATTTACTTTTACAGCTGATCTGTGCACTTTTCAATATTTTTTTGATTATGTTGTACTAACATACCTATTTGGCATTTAGAAAAACTAAAGTTTGCTTTTCTATCTTGATTATAAAGTCTTATATGAGCAATTAAACAACCCCCGGGAGCCCAATTTAGTAGTTACTATTTAAGTAAAAATATATGAAAACATTTGCTGCTGCTGCTGCTGGATATCTTACATATTTAGGATTTTCTTGCTCATATAATAAAGAATTAAAGATTTTGCAGATTTAACAACAAGATTTGATAACTTGTTAAAGCCTGTAACATACGTTACATGGCATAATAAATGAGCAAGGACATTGACTTGATGTAAGGGATGATATTTCAGAAGAAACGAATATTTTCACACGTTTTTCTATAAGCCTCTGGTGCCTAATCTTAGGTATTAATTCATTGGGGATTATAAAGCCCATGTACCTTTGTTACAGATGTTATAAACTTTTTAAAAAAATATTTCCTAGTATGTATAATACTATAATATTGATATAGCCTAGAGTGACAAGAAAATAATAGTTTCACATTTAAACAAGACAATATAGTAAAATCACCTATCAAATGTAAATGTTCTAAACTTATATTTATCCAAATCATTTACAATATCAATTATTTCTGCTTCTCGTGCAAAATAATTGGCCATCTCATCGCATCAAAACCAGTAGAATCATCAAACAGTATTTTGATTGCAAGCTGAGTTAGGGCCTGCTCCATCCAAAAACCCTTTTGGAATTCTGCAGACATATTCCATCTTATATAACAATTCAATGTGCATCGAACAAGAGATGTTAGCACTCTGTAAGTTGGGGCGTTAGCCTGTAACAGCTTGCTACATATGTTACTATATAAATTTGAGAATAAGAAAATTGAATGTTTGAGCTATAGAAAGAAAACACTAAAAGTATCTAATAAATTGACACTCTAATAGTCTGCATACTGGATGCCTTTACTACATATAGAAGCTGTTTAATATTGATATGGCTACTTGTGGTGTTATGAGCATTACATAAACCTAATTATAATTTAAAAGTGGTAATTGAGGTTGTCAGCAGTTAGTTAAACAACTGCTCTGTGTTGGTTTCAAACCGTTTTTGAGTGGGTTTTACAAAAATATACTCAATTGACGAATACAAAAACAAAGTTGGCTTTTTTATCTTAAATAATTTATATTTTCTTATATAGACTTTGAGCTAAAAAAGGTCCTGCTCCCCCCCCCCCCCCTAGGGAATTTTGCAGACATATCCTATCTTGAAGAAAATTTCAAGCCGCATCTTTTAAGAGATTTTTGCACTCTGTGCTCCGGGGCGTTAGTCTCTGACAGCCTGTTACATATGTTACTGTAACAAACTAAGGAAAAAATCAAAATGAAAGTTTGAGCTACAGAAAGAAGACATTTAGTCATCTAATTATTCAAATTTCTTATGAAGTTTGCAAGCTGGATGCCTAAGCTACATAAAAGCAGTATTTTAAACAAAATTACAGCCTTCAATGGTGTTATATGCGTTACATAGATTAAATTTCCCTTTGAAAGTTGAAATCGTGACTAACATCATTCATTTTACAGACAATTTGTGCATTTTTACAAGTGTTTTTAATCTTAGTTTACTAAAATACTCATTTGACTAATAGAAAAAACAAAGTTTGCTTTTCTATCTCAAATACATTGTTTTATATGAGCTATTAAACACCCCTACCCCCAATTTTAAGTATCCAATTTTGGTATCTATTGTTGAAGAAAAATATATGAAAATATTTGACGGTCGTGGATATCTTACATTTTTGGCACTGTCTTGCTAATGCAATAAAGAATCAGACATTTGCAAGTTTGACATGAGGATCAGAGCACTTATTAAAGTATGTAACATATGTTACATGGCATAATGAATGAGCTAGGAAATTTTCTTGGAAGTAAGAGATGATATTTCAGAAAAATACCGTTTTTCACATGTTTTCCTATTTATCTCTAGCCTCTGGTGCCTTAGTCTTAGTAATTAAAGTCATTGCTGATAACAAGCCCATGGAATTGTGTTACCTATTTTATATATAACCTTTTTAATCACATATTTCCTAATGCCTATAATATTAAAATATAGACATATAGATAGAAAATAATAGTTCTCATTTAAATGACACAATTTAATAAATATTCCTATTAAATAAAATTATTCAAAAACAATCTTTATTCAAGTCACCCTCACAATGTCTATCAATGTGTCTGCTTCTATTGCAAAATAATCACCCATTTCATCACAACCAGTAGAATCATGGCATTGTATTAGGACTGCAAACTGAGTACAATCCTGTTCCTCTCCACCCCTTTGGGAATTGTGCAGACATATCCTACTTTAAAGAACAATTCAAGCTGCATCAAATAAGAGATGTTTGCACTCTATTAACAAGGGGGTTAGCCTGTAATGGTATGATGCGTATGTTACCATATCAATTTAAGAATAAATAAATTGAAAGTCTGAGAAACAGAAAGAAGACATAAAACTATCTATTTATTTGAATTATTCATGTAGTTTGCATGCTGATTACCTTTGATACATAAGAAAAGATTTTTTTAACAAATATACAGCTTCCTATGGTGTTATATGTGTTACATTAATTAAGATTACTTTTTAAAAATGGTAATTGTGACAAACATCACTTATAAGCATTTAGTGTGATCCTCCTCTATAGCCATCAAAAGACTTAATTTTCTTTGTATGTGTGGCCAGTGCCAACGTCAAACAACTTGACTCAGCCAAACTTGAATCCTTAGCATTCTTCAAAAGCAGAAACAGCATGTTAGTGTCATGGGATCAAACACCTGATTAAATATGGGTTTAATGCCATTTCACATATATACATACAATGGAGTATGACTCTGGTATATATCTCTTCCTGTGAAGTGGCAAGAGCAATCTAACTGCAACTGCCTCTGCATCCGTGCTAGTCAAATGATAACTTTGCTCTGATTTTGCTAAATCTATGTCTCTACCGTGTACCGCTAAGAATACTTTAAGATTTCTGACATTGGTCAAACAGAAATTTGATAGGCTGCTTTTTTGCATCATTTGCCATGGAACCTATCCAGTCTTTTGGTGCTTAAGTCCTCAGGTCTTAGATCAATAGTATTTTGCTGCGCCCGAAGAACTTTATAAGTTTTCTTTAGTTATAATGCTGACTCTTGATGGTTTTAGCAGACCGTCTGAAACAATTTCTGTTACACCTTGAAAGTTATCCGGTATAAGAGAAAGAATATGAAGTTGGACATTGCCATCAATTATGTTTGCAGTTGGTTGTTTTTTTATGTCAATACATTGAAGCATGTCTTAAAATAATGTAAAACCTATGATTTCTCAGTTTTTGCAGCCATATCATTAGCTGTTGCATTCAAAGGAAGGAAAGTGGACTATAGCTAGAATGGGATAACCAGTAATTCTATATTATGCTCTATGGAAGATTTATACAGAGTAAACAAGTTGATAAGGTGCCTCATTTCGTGATCCATTGAAAACACTGAAATTGAAAACACTTGCCTCTGACTGTGTAATCAAAAAGGATATCACGACAATGCCCTTGCTCATTTATTATGACGAGTTATATATGTTACATCCTTTAATAAGCGCTCTTATCCTAGAAACTCGGTGAATCATTGAATTGAAAGGGTCTAATTTGCGCACTGTTCATCCTGCATTTCATTGCTTTACCTGCTGTGATACATCTAGTTCATTTATCTGAAGGGAAAGAGTTACCTCGGTTTCAGCACTTCAGAAGTACGAAGACTTCAAATAAGTTTTTGAATGCTTGGGGAAAGATAATAAGTGGCGAGACATTATTAGATGAAAATATGTGGGTTGCATGTATGGAAAGGCTACATTTATAAAAGTTAACCAGCTAAGATATGATTCTTTATCACAGAAATATCAAGGTACATCAGTCCAGGTAATCATTGCTCTTAATGGCATAGTTGTCCTCCTTGTAAAGCTTTAGTTTTTCCCCTACTTGCAGAGTATCACTTGAAACACATACTCAAAGAGCCACCTATTAGGAATTCATATCAGTTTCAGAATGTTCCAAGCAATAAATGGCAAAATTGGAAAGTTGATAATGGCTCATCAATTTTGAGAGGAATGGTGGTAAAATTGAATAACAGTAAATGTTTGAAATATTGTGTGATGATTCTACTAGTTGCAAGGAGGCGTGTGATAATAATGATTACCACAGAAGCAGACAACGACAAACGTTTAACATGAGTGTTAAATCAATGAGAAATAGTTCGGACCATTTCATTTATTGTTTTCTCTTGTAAAAATGTAAAACTATTTTTTCTATTTGTGGCTCTATATTTAGCATTATATGCACAGTATTAGGAAATGTGTCCAAAAGGTCATTGATAACATCTGTAACACCAGTCCATGGGCTTGATAATCAGAAATGAATATAATTTCTAGTGTTTTGGCACCAAAGACTTATAAGTACACATTAAGTGTCCTGATCTTTAACTTAATGACATCTAATAGGTATATGAGCAAGACAGACTAAGAAATGAAAAATATCCACACGCTGTAATCGGTTTCATGTGTTTTACTTAAACGGTAAAAACAAAATTAGCTTCTCTGTAAAACTGGGAGTAGGGCTGTGTATAAGCTCCTATAAGACAATATATTCAAGATAGAAAAACAAACTTGGTTCTTCCTATTCATTAATTGAATTAATGTTTGTAAAATCTAATAAAACAGTTTGAAACCAAGTCATAGTAGTTGTTTAACTAAATGACGATAGCCACAATTATAGCTTTTAAATTATAATTAGGTTCATGTAACGCACATAACACCACAGTTAGCCGTATTAATGTTAAACAGCTTCCATATGTAGTAAAGACATCCAGTATAAAGACTATAAGAATGTCAATTTATTAGATAATTTTACTGTCTTCTTTTGGTAGCTCAAACATTCAAATTTCTTATTCTCAAATTGATATAGTAACATATGTAACAAGCTGTTACAGGCTAACGCCACAACTTACAGAGTGCAAACATTTCTTATTAAATGCACCTTGAATGGTTACATGAGATGTAATTTGTCTGCAGAATTCCAAAGGGGATTAGGATGGAGCAGTCCCTTACTCAGCTTGATGTCAAAATACTGTTTGATGATTTTACTTATCACGTTAACATATGTAACGCTCTCTTATCTTTAAAACTTGATGACAACTAGCAGATCTATAAGTCTTTATCATAGGAGCCAGTTTAAAATCCCTAAACAATGTAAGATATCCAACAGCTGCCAGTTTTTTCACAATTTTAGCTCAAACTTTCAAACTACATTTCCTTTATTTGATATAGTAACACATGTAACACGCTGTTTCAGACTAACGCCCCAACATAGAGAGTGCAAACATCCCTTATTCGATGCAGCTTGAGTTGTACAATAAGAAGGAATATGTCTGCAAAATTCCCTCGAGGAGATTAAACATTTTTAGGCATATCTTACGTAAAGACAACGAGCTTGCCCATTTATTACATCAGGTAACATATGTTACAGCCTCTGATATTAAAAATTTTGCAACAAACTTGCAGATTTATGAGTCTTTTCATATAAACAAATAAATCCCAAACAATGAAACACATTCATCAACTGCAAATATTTTTTAACTATTTTTACTTTAGTTTTAATACCAAACATTTCACCTTAAATTTGGGTAGGGGTAGGGTTGTTTAATTGCTATTTCCAGAAAAAATATTTAAGCTAGGGAAACAAACTTTAATTTTTCTGTTAGCCAATTGCATAAGCTAGTCAGACATGGTTAGTAACATTTTGCAAAGCACACAGAGAGATTGTGAATGTAAATGATGTTAGCCACACTTGCAAATTTTAATGGGGTATCTGATTTATGTAACGCATATGACGCCTTAGGAAGTCGCAATTTTGTTCAAATGGCTGTCATACGTAGTTAAGATATCCAGTATGCAGACTATATGTATGATTTTTAAAAATAAATATTTTAATGTCTTTTATTCGTAGCCCAAACTTTCAATTTACTTTTTCTTAGTTTGATTAAGTAACGTATGTTACAGGCTCTTACAGACTAACGCCCCGGAGCACAGAGTGCAAACATCTCTTAAAAGACTCGGCTTTTAAATTTCTATAAGATAGGATATGTCTGCGAAATTCCCTAGGGGGGGGAGCAAACCCATTCTCAGCCATCCGTCTAATATGAGCTAATACACAGCCCTACCCCGGTTTTATTGAGAAGCAAATTTTGGTATTACCATTTAAGTGAAACGCATGTGAAAACAATTGCAGCGTGTGGATATTCTACATTTTCTTAGTCTGTTTTGCTCATATATCTGCAAGTTGTCACCAAGTTTCTAAGACCAGGACACTTATTGTGTACTTATAAGTATTTGGTCATTGGTGCCAAAGCACTCGAAATTATATTCATTTCTGATTATCAAGCCCATGGACTGTTGTTACAGATGTTATCAATGAACTTTTTGACACATTCCTAATACTTTGCATATCATGCTAAATATAGAGCCACAAATAGAAAAAAAAATAGTTTTACATTTATACAAGACAATACAATAAATGATCCTGTTTATTGTAAATGGTCAAAACTAATTCTCATCCAAGTAATACTCTTGTTAAACCACTCGTGTTAAACGAGTGTCGTTGTCTGCTTCTGTTGTAATCACCATTATTGCCCGCCTCCATGCAACCAGTAGTATCATCACATATAATTTTAATCATTTCCTGTAGTACAATTTTACCACAAGTCCACTCAAAATCGATGTGCCATCATCAACTTTTCAATTATGCCATTCATGGCTTGGAACACTCTGAAATTGATATGAATTCCTGATATTTGGCTCTTTGAAAAGGCGTTTCAAGTGGTACTCTAAAGGTATGAGGAAGACTAAAGCTATACAAGGAGAAAAAAGATGTCATTAAAAGCAATGAGTACCTGGCCTGATGAACCTTGATATTTCTGGGGAAAAAGAATCATATCTTAGCTGGTTAACTTTGATAAATCTTGCCTTTCCATACATGCAAAAACACATTTTCACCTAATAATGTCTCTGAACACTTATTATCTTTCCCCAAGCATTCAAAAACTTCTATGAAGTCTTAGTATACTGCCTGAAGGTGTTTTCACGTTGCATTTGTTCTCGCGTTAGTCTTGTTTCTCTGTTATTGTATATTGCAGCACCACCTACTTTCTATCAAATTTTCATGAATAATGGCCTATTTCAGAAAACGAAAGTTGAGTTTCATGGCTGACCTAATTTCATGAAAAAATCATGACATGCATTTACTTGGCAAAAATCCTTAACAATCTCATACCCCACCCATTAAAATCAAATTTTCGGAAAAAAGGAAGATCCATCATATGTCCAAGTGTCACCATCAGGCCAACAGTAGATTATTCCAAAATGGCGGACATTTGTTTTGCTGCCGTATGGTCACGTGACAAATTTCCCGCCAAAATTAACAAGCTAACGCGAGATCACATCGACCTCTGAACCAAAATGGCGACGGTGGGGTCAACATGTTTGCAACAAGATACAATCAATCTGAGAGATCGGAATCACAGTATTTTTGCTCATAAGGGTCAGTCAGATATTGATGAAGGAAAATAATGAATTTACAAATATTTTTCAAGCATGGCCAATCTTGTCTCAAGCCAAATAGCTTAGTTACCACGAGAATAGCTCAGACCGTCATACTTATGAAAAGCTGAAAAAGAGTTAACTCTTTCCTTTCAAATGAACGAGCTAGATTTAGAAATCAGATATTGAAATTGTACAGATAAGTTTATTTTTTATTGAACTAAGCAATGAAACTTAGTTAATAGGCTTTTAACTTTGACCTGTATGATACCCAAGGTGAACTTAGGGGTTGAAGAAATAGGATTTACGTTTTGTGATTTAAAAATTTCTCTAAAATAACTCTTTGTCTGGGATATAAATTTGACAAATTTGCCTTTTGCTAGGCGACACATCTGATTCTCAGAATTCGAGTTTTCAAATTGATCTTTTGTCACAAATATACCAGGGGCTAGATCAGAGTGTCAAACAGTTTGTTTCCAGATCTAGACCTATCTTCTAATAGCCCTGATCTGGGGCTAAATTGTTTGCCAAAGTTATCAGCAGATTGCAAAAACGTAAAGCGTTTAAATTAATGATTTCACTTTTAACCTTTCTCATTACGGTGAATTTTCCCATACATATTGATACAATTAGCATGGATTTTTCTATCTGTATTTTGAGGGATCATGGTTCGAAATTTCTAAGTTTTGATATAGTTCTGTCCCCAGAGATTATTTGTATCTAAGCAAACAGTACTGACCCTGGTTTCAGCTTGTCTTCACTGTTTGCCCAAGCACCTGTTTACCGGTACCCAGATGATACCTGCTGATAACCCTGGCAAACATTTAGGACCCAGATACGGACTAACAGAATGCCAATTCTGATCTGGATCAAAACCGTTTGACACTCTGTAAGTGTTCATGAAAGATTTATTTGATTTTCAAAAAAAAAAACTATCCAGGCTCCTATCCTGCCTAACAAAGATTTTTCCTTTTTTGAAAACACTGTAAAAATAGTAAGTGATTATGATCAGGAAATACCACAATCACAAACTGCAGACAAACCCTTGGCACTGCAAGGAAGAGCCACACAACAATCACGAGACACCAGGAAGACAAACTAAGCAAAGCAACCAGCTCTGTCTTCCCCATCAAGATGATTGCAAAACTAGAAGGGACATAAAGTAACGCACAACAAACAAAACATAGAACAATTACAGACTCCCACAATGGGAGTAACAATAAACAACACGTCAACAACAACAGAACCATCACCTTAGAACGGACAGCAGCCTAAGCCACTGGGGGGGGGGGGGGGCTTAAATGCATTTTACTGGTACTAAATATTCGCCCTAGATTCTGCTGTTGTTGAATTACAAGAAATGTTCAGCTCACATGGAAGCCTTCTAACTAATGCAATGTATCATCATGGAGAAACACACTAATCAAATTAACACACTATGATGAAACAAAAAAAGGGCTCACGTCTCAAATGGTCCAGACCATCTGGGTTCTGCAAACAATTAAGGGTCGAAAGGTGGCAGTTTTTTTTTATTATTTCACCAGATGCTTAATTTCAATAAATAAATAAATAAATAAATAAATAATACAGTTTGAGCATGACACCATCTCACTCTACAGGATATTACCTCATATCTGCATCCCTGCTTGTCAGAGAGTCAGATATCACTGATAGTTTCTTATCTCTACCCTGCATATTCTACTGGTTGTTCATTAGAATATTATGCAATCCAAAATGTGTCTTTAAAAAGGCTATGGTTTCTATTTTAGATTGAACCAGTGGGATGCAAACAGAACGAATGGCACTTGTATGATCCATTTCACTGTCCCCATCCAAATGTAAGTTTTCCTTCATCACACTGGTAAATGTATACGTCGATTTGGTCGTATTTACGCGTATTGCTGGTACTTCATAGACCGGAAGTGGTAGATATTGATGTTAATACTATAAAGAAAAACATGCCATATGCCGAAAGGACTATGGAATTAAATCATTTTTAAGTATTCAGTATGTGCATGGCGATTTATGTAAGCATTTAGGAATAGATTTGAGTACCGATCATCCAGATCGGTACTCGAATCTATTCCTAAATGCTTACATAAATCGCCATGTGCATGCCTAATACTTAAAAAGGATCTAATTCTATAGTCCTTTTGGCATATGGCATGTTTTTCTATATAGCATTAAAACCAATATCTACCACTTCCGGTCTATGAAGTACCGGCAATACGCGTAAATACCACCAAATCGACGTATACATTTACCAGTGCGTTCATGTGCGTGTATTGTTTTACCAAAACGTCATCCAATGTGACCACCCATGTCAAAATGATGCTATTAATGAATAAGATGGTTTTATTATAAATTTCAAAAGACAATGAAGCCCATGGGGATACCGTGTTTAATATTTTTGATCGCATCGAGACAATGCATGTATAGACTTGTAAACATGAAGCCCTGCAGATAGCTAGTTTTTACAAAATCACCTTGTCATCTAAAAAGCAGTGATAGTGATAGTAATAAGCGGAGAAGTTGCAGTATATAACTATTTAATACCTTTCTGTGCCACAGTCGAAACTATTGCCAAACTCATTGTGGATGATCTGACGCACTGATGCCAATGGCAACAGTATCTCGGCCATCCACAGCGCAAATGGAATGATCTTTTTGGCATTGAATGGTATGCATGCGCGGATCCAGAGGGGGGAGGGGCAGGGAGTCTGGACCCCCACTGAAAAATCACAAAAATATAGGGATTCTTAGTAATACTGGTCCAGATCCCCTGTTAGAACACAAAGCTAACAAGCCAGCATTCAATGTTGGGCCATCATAGGCACGCCAGCAAAACGCCATTAAATTTGCGTTTCGCTGGCGTTTCGCTGATGGCCGCTTATAGTGTTATTTGGATTCTCCCTCCCCTCATCAACTAAAAAACCGTTGTCAAAGTTGGACCCCCTCTGACAAAACCTTCTGGATCCGCGCATGGTGTGAAATACCCAATCGGTTCAACAAGATCATTGTAGTTCAAATGACAGATATATGTTCAGCGTGTCACGTGACTGGGAAAACAGTTTAGAAATAGTTATCTAGACACACGACTAGGAAACAGTTTATAAATAGTTATCTAAACTTGATCAAACTTGCACTCGCAGATATACTTGCAATTCAAATGACAAATATATGGCCAGCATGTCAAGCTACTTGGAAAACAGAAAAAAATGTTGTCCCAGGAAACAGTATATCTTAAACAGATCAAACTGTCACAGGCGGAAAAGGTGTTAAATACTAAAACTGCTCATTTTCACGGTATTTAGTAGGTTGGGTAATAATATTATATGTTTATTATTTTACTTCATTATACCATGTCCTAAACCTCACAGCTATCAAAGACCAAATTATTTAATACATGTTTTTAGCCAGTAATGACTTCAGGGATAATGTAGACAGCTCGACCTTCAATCTAGGGATAAAGTACCATATCTTAATAATTAAGGTCTATGGTTACAGTTCTGTACCTAGAGCCACTTTCTTTTGAAAACGATATATTGGGTAGCACCAGGACATACGTGGGTTGTCCCAGTACATCGTGGACTTTTATTATAACATAAGACTGTGTACAAGTCATTCTATGATATTTTCAGGATGTGTTTATATACTTATCTGAATTATTTTGTATAAATATTGATGGAATCGCAGTAAACATAACAAATTTATGAACCTTTACTTGACGGTATGTCGGCGTGAGTGGCGCACGTCAAAATGTTTGTAATGAAACTATTCTAGTCCAAAAGGTTGTGTGCGTTCAATCAAATGTCACTTTTGTTTTTAACAATGCATTACCACATTTTAAACTAGTAACCATGCACGGTAATGTGTTGAAAATTTGAAACGTTTATGGCTATTCGCATTGATTGTATAAACGATTTTACATACCTACTACATTTTTATTTTTCAGAAAATGCTAAGGTTATAAAAACGGTACGTCGCAAAAATAGACTTTAAACATTTTTTGCTAATTAATCACATAAAACTACGTTCTTTTAGTGTTAAATGATTGGTTGAAGAGTCACTAGTGTCGTCAAATGGATTTTGTGTAAAATAAGTTGAGTCATATTACAAAGACAAGCTCATTTTCGTCAATTTAACGATATCCATGCTATTTTTATGTAAGTTATTTTAATGGTTAATATGTTGTCTCTTATTAAATCTAAAAGATCGCGCTTGTTTGATTACTTAACATATCTGAACTAACTATTTAGTCTTTACTGGAACCAGGGAGACTTACTCAACAAATACATAGCAATATTTGACACCATTTAAGCTTATTTAAAAAGAGTAGAGTCAAAACATTTGACCACCTCTCTTTGAAAATACAGCAAAATAATTTGTTACGTGCTCCGCATACACAGAGATACCCTCAAGTAAAGGTTCATAACTTTGTTATCTAAACTGTGATTCCACCCATATTTGTTGAAAATGTGTCGTAGATGTATATTAACCTATCATACAAATTTCATAGAATTCCCAATAGACAATCTCGTTTTTATAACAAAAGTCCATGATTTACTGGGACAACCCTCGTATGTTTATATATGACAGTTAAACCTCTTTATACTGGCATCTTTATAATGGCAGAATTCTTTACGTCAGTTGATTTTTTCACAAATGTAGCCTACAAGTTTAGATTCAATTTGATTCCACTACAACAGAAATGAGCCGTGGCACGAGATTTCCAACAATGTGGTGTGTGCAACCAGCAGAGCCTCAGATCAGCCTGCGCATACGCACAGTCTGATCAGAGCCTTTGTTAGTCGCTTGAGTATTCTATGATTGTTTAGCTACTGACTGAACACATTTTGGAGTTTCTAAGCTTAAAAGGAGGCTGCACAGGCCCTTCTGAGTCTACACTTGTCAAAATGCCACATTGTTTGAAATCACATGTCGCGGCTCAAATGTAGTTTAACGGTAAATGATTTGGGGGACAAACATTGTCATTGTAAAGAGGGTTGACTGTATATAAAAATGTTTCAGGACGCTACTTCGGCGGTGTTTAGTACCAGACTAAACAGCGGATCCAGGTGTGCTGACTTCCAAGGCAAAAAATAATGATGGCTGGTGAAAATTGATATGGTAGAAGTCAATAGTAATTCTGTAATTACCAAGACTTACGTGTACACTTGTATATTAATGTTGATACTCTATAATAATAGAAATACATTAAACGTTATATAACATTTCATTTTGTTGTTGTTCTTATTTTATATTATGTTCATTTAACGAGACTAAGTCTGCAACTATGAACATTTTTCGATTTTTTTTTATTTTCTTTTTAAATAATTTGTAAAAGTAGAATTAAGTTACGCTTTCACAATAAATATGTTCACTATAGCTGAACACTGCACGGAAAAGTGAATTATCTTATAAAAACAGGTGTGTTTTTCTTGTGTTGGTAATTATTTGCGTCCCTCCAATAATTATAGACAGTTAATTCTAGCATAAATGCTGTTGTTTTGATACTGATAATTTGTTTAGATTCATAAAATTGGTAAATTGTATACCTACATTTTAGTTTTTTTTTACTGTGTTCTTGAAAAATAGAAACATTAGTTCTAAAATTAAAAGATCAAAAGTTACAGACTATGCAGCTTTCATAATCAAAGACCACTTTTAGTAATAACTGCAGTTAGTTAAACAAAACATTTGAGCCATGGCATGGGATTTCCAACAATGCGGTATGTGCGACCAGCAAAGCTACGATATTTAGAAGTATTTTCGCCCAAAATGTACAAATTTCTGGTAGAAAAATATATATTTACAATTTTTGCTTGTGAACTTTTCAAGGTCAAAATGCAAAATTGTAAATAATACCAGAAATACTTTATATTTGGGTCAAGATACTTATAAATATCGTAGTCAGATTATTGTAGTATATGTTCATGCAAATCGTTTTCTCTAAAGTTCACCCAGCGTGTCACAATATTGTAAACGGTATCAAACCAGGAAGTAACTCTAAATAGACTGAGAAGCATGCTGCCGATTACTCAAAAGCTGTATGTTGGGGCGTAAGGTGATATATGTGAGATGTATAAAATGTTCATACAACAATTTGGCTAAAGGTATCTGTCTCCTTGATAAAAAAGCATTTTAAGTTTATACAGGAAAAATTTCATGCAAATAAGAGCTTTTCAAAGATATACCTCCTTAAACTCTGAATCATTCAGCTAAAATGCACCTCAAGGGAGCAGAAACTGCATGTACTAGTCAGTAAATACATAGGGTTTAAGGAAAAATACATTCTTTGATAAATGGGTGAGAAAACTTGTCTTTTGTGATTGCAAACAACAAAGGGGCAGACCAGCCTACGCAAACGCACAGTCTGATCAACGCTTTTGTTTAATTTATAATTTGCTAATTGGAAAGTATCATATCTTAACTTGCTACAAGCAATTTTTTTTTAATTTTCGAGCTATTTTTTGTTCGAGTCTCGCTTTGTTGGAAACCCCGAAGATATTTTTGTCGCATCGAGCCTCAATAATACTGGAGACTATTGGGAGCAAGATAAACAGGAACGTATTGCATGATGAAAACTTACAGAAAATAAATGATTATGATCAGGAAATGCTACAATCACACACCGCAAGCCAACCCTGAGGACCGTGGTTGCTCAGTGATAGAGTGCTTGACTCGAAATCAAGGGGTTGCCAGTTCGAGCCTCACCAGAGGCACTGTATTGTGTCCTTGATCACAGCGGAGAATAACGTGACTTTAGAGAAACCAAAATGGCGGACATTTGTCAAAAGCCCTTGATTCAGGTAAGACGTTCATTGATATTTCCATTAATACTGGTCAGATATACATGAGGTTTAAAGCAAATTCTCCGAAAACATAACAGAAATATGCCAATCTTATTACAGTTTCGAACAAAAATCTTGATTAAAAGTTATTGACGAGCAAACACATTTTATTCCTGTAATCAGTGTACCCCGCAAAGAGATGAAGCAGGAGAACAGGCTTTATTATATACCTATAACTGATACGACTTTAGAACTGTCTGTTTTCTGGCCATCTGTTACAGAAAGTCGGATCAACGAACTGAGGTTTTCTGAATCCATATCACTATCCTTTAAAACGAGGCTAACGTCGGTTACCTGATTTTGCGGCGACGTTGCGTAAAGTTAATTGCAAGCATGGAACCAGAGACGGAAAACATGTTGACGTGACGTCAAGAAACGTAACGTTATCGCAAACGTTCTCGCAATTTTTCTGGATTAAAGACCAAAACATGTTTTAAAATCAGAAAGAATGTCAAAAAAAGGCATATAATAAACATATTATCATAATAGTAACTTGATCTGGCGTACAGTATCACGTCTCGTGGATGAGGCCATTACCATTGGATCACCCTCGACGCTACGTGTCTCGGGTGATCCGATGGTATGACCTCATCCACTCGACGTGATACAGTACGCCAGATCAAGTTACTATTATGATAATGTGTATATATTTCTAATGTTTGTGTATTTAATGTAGTTCCTTATGATTCTTGCACGCGACACACCATCTTAACCTGATATACATGCGTAACAAATATTATCAAAACATCTCAAAGGATATTAAAGTTATTGAGCGCACAAGCTTTTGTCAGCAGACAGACGGACGCCGGACTGAAGCTATATCCCCCGAACCTTGTTAATCTGGGGATAAAAAAGATCTGAATTAAAACTGCAGAGGAAACAAGGTAAAACTTTATTTTTTCAGATGCTCAAGGGCAGCTACCTCCGCAGTTGCTGATGGGATCTGACCAAAATTCAAACTTATCCATGCTTTTATGTATGTCCTGGTTACCTACAAGATGACCAAATGAAAAGTGAAGGCGTTAGAGTAATTACATCATACAGCTATGTTTAGATGCTCAACGGGCAGCTAACTCTGTTGTTGGTGGTCGGATTTGACCACAAATCAAACTCAGTCAAGCTTTGACGGTTCTCTTTGTTACCTGCAAGAATGAGGAAGATCCGTTAAAAATGAAGGTGCTAGAGTGGTCACAACAGATCTTCCATTGTAAGTCTATGCAGATTTTTGCAGACGCTCTACAAGGGCAGTTTACTCCACATCTGATATTGGTTCTGCTAATTCAAACTTTTTAAAGCTTTTGTGGTTGTCTTTGTTACCTGAAAGAATGAAGGTCCGATCAAAAATGAAGGTGCTTGAGTGGCCACAACATATCCATCAATTTTATGACGCTCAAGGGCATCTAACTCCAAAATAGGTGATGAGATCTGACGAAAAATCAAACTCATTCAAGCTTTTATGAAGGCACCCGAGTAATCACAAAAGTTATCCCATTGTTAGTCAATGGGCATTTTTCCAGATGCTCAAGGCAGCTAGCTCTATAGTCCCTAGTCTGATCTTGCCGAATTTTCAAACCATTCGAGATTTTATGGCTGTCCTCGTTACCTGCAAGAATGAAGATCAAATAAAACATGAAGGCGCTTGAGTGGTCACATTATAAATTGATGTTTCAGATGCTCAATGGCAGCTAACTCAATAGTCGGTGATGGGATCTGGCTGGAATTCAAACTCATCCAACCTTTTAACCCTTAAAGCGCCAAGAAAAAAAAATGCATCTGAAAATGTCGTCTGCTGAAGTCGTCTGCTGCAAATAATTGCCTAACATAACTGACGAATTAAGTATAGAAGCAAACAGAGTGGACCCAGAACAGACTGCTCCTATAGGAGCAGTCTGATCTGGGTCCACACTGTTTGTCATAGATGCTTCTTAAACATTTCAACAGACGAGAAAAGCAGACGACTTTTTTGCGATTGGCGCATTAATGGTTAAGTTAGACTGGAAACAGTCCAAACAGTTGAAATGTGCCTATACTCAGCCAATACCTCATACTAACAAGAAATTATCCTCTCTAATAGCACTTTGACTCTTTCAAACTGTTACAGTTTTAGCCTTCATTGGGGTATTAGAGAGGAGAAAATGTATATATCTATAATATAATATACTTAAGGCCAAAAGAAACTTTACACTGTTATTATATATACCTTTTCTGGGTATTGGTGAGTGGTATTTTAAATCTGTTTAATTCATATTAAAGTTCAATCAATTATTCACATGACCTTTTAAATTTTATGTTGTTGCTGTCATAAATGCAACCACAATGCCCTAATGAAAGAAGCAAGGGGGCAAAATAAACTTTTCCAAAACGCATCCCTTTTGATGTGTTACTGTAGCTTTGCAATTCGACAATTTTTAATTTTAAAGAACCAGTCTGAAAGACAGGCTATTGAATTGTTGTTTAAAGTTCAAATCAGCCTGGATCACCCTTCGAGTAACACAAATTAGAGTTGTGTTTTTACGCACATACCCCTTTTTGTGAACTTTACAATGCTTTCAATGGAATTTCCCATACGAAATTGTTTGCCGTTTTTCTTCCAAACCGATGGGAATTTTTATCAGATTATCTCGTCACATTCTCAGGACAGAAGTCCTAACAAATCGCTGGTAAAAAAATCCTTATGCCATCTGAGATAAAGCTTTTATAAGGGACTAAAATTTACTATTGTTTTAATTCAAAGGGAGATAATTTTAAAGTGAACCAACTTTAAAATGCTGCCAAAAACAAACTATACGTCAGAGACAGAATGTCTTGCAGTATTTTTAATGTGCAATCAATGGCCCATAAAATAGCGTGTTCAACTCCTATGTTTACTGTGGATTTTGTTAGGAAATGCTGATTTTGTGCTTTTAATGAACGCACAGATAACTTGAAAGAAGATTAATTTACCTAAGTTGTATTTCGTGAATTAGGACAGGGCGGGAACCAGCAACTCATTGCAATATTTAATTTGGTTAAACTCAAAAGCAGTAAAGATATATTCGATAGCTCAAAGTGTAAAGTTACTTTTGGCTTTAAGTATAGTATAATCAGGATAAAACTTAACTGAAACGACTGCACAAGTCTATGGTTAAGTTTATCCTTATTACAGGCCCTCTAGCAGACTCTCATGAAATTAAAGGTTTTTATAAAGGCTATTTTAGGCAAAATAAAGGTTGTTTCATTGAAATTCTAACAAAGCCAACAAATATATAGCCATTTAATCACAAATCAATAGAATTTACTCTTGTTGTCTAATCCCCGAGTTGAAAACCTCATTTTATACCGAAGGCTTGTGTTGAGCAGTGTTGGATTGAAAAATAAATCTAACATTCTCTAGTCTGGAAAGGGGGGGGGGGTCGGGGTCCTCCCCCGTGAAATTTTGAAAGCAAGAAAACGCTTTCTCTGGTCATTTTGTAGGGGCAATTTCCCTTCAGTAAATGAAGAAATTCAGAGGATATTGCTTCTAATGATATTGACGTATATTGTATGCAATTTTAAATACAAGATTTAGAAAGATATGCATCTTGTGTGTAGATATCACTGTACAGATTAGATTTAAAAATCAGCACATTTCACCTGAGATAACCCTGTTGAGCTCAAGGGACGAGCCCAGCCCAGCTTTTACAGATCGCAGTTGGTAGGTTTTTTTATTTGATTCCTTTATGTCACATCAACAATCTTTCAGTTATGTAGGGACAGGTCTTCCTGGGTTGAACCAGTACTAAGCTAGGATAAATGTGTCTTGCTCAAGGACCACAGCGCAGTGACGCTGGTGAGGCTCGAACCCGTGGCCCCTCGGTCTCGAGTCCAGCACTCTACCATTGAGCTCCCTTATTTAGCATGGATGTAAAGCAAGAAATCAACCTAAAAACATTTATATTTACCTAACCTCATTTTTTTTTATTGCTGCCTTATCTGAAGCCTCAGTATAACCGACCACCAGACCACTATATAGAGTCACCCTGGTGCAAGAGTTAGGTACACACAATGGTCTGGGGATGAATACAGCTTTCTGAAACAGACATTTTTGTGAACATACTTATGGTCTATTTCTTATCTTGCAAAAATTAAAGGTTTATTAATCAAAATAACAGTTATTAAAGTTTTTTTTCAGCCAAATTAAAGGTTTTAAAGGATTTCAACCAAAATAAATGTTTCTAAAGGTTTTAAAGGTTCCACTAGGGGGCCTGTTATTATTACCTGCAATAAATAGAGAAGATCCATCTAAAATTGAAATCACTAGAGTGGTCACAACAATTCTCCCATTATGAAATCTGGAGATTTTTCCTGATGCTCAAGCGCAGCAAACCCCAGTCACAAGTATTATCTGGCCGAATTTCAAACCCATCCAAGACTTTATGGTTGTCCTTGTTACCTGCAAGAATGAAGAAGATCCAATCAAAAATAAAGGCGCTAGAGTGGTCACAACATTATACTTTTATTTTTCAAGACGCTCAATGGCAGCTAACTCTGTAGTCCGAAAGTCTGATCTTGCCGAATTTCAAACCCATCCGATATTGTATGGTTGTCCTCGTTATCTGCAAGAATAAAGAAGAACCAATCAAAAATGAAGGAAATAGAGTGGTCACAAGGTTTTCCCCATTATAACCCTATGGGAGCCATCTGTTGCCATGGAAATAAGAGTTCTGATCCGATCTATCCCAAAACCTAGTGCAGCCAATCCCCCACCACAATGATACTCTAGATCAAATTTGATTTTGATCCGCCTGCTGGTCTCAGAGATATTCATGTTGGAAAGTGTGGACGCACTGACAGACGCACACACGCATGCTGGCTAGATTTCCATCCTATAAGCTCACTGGGAGCAGGTGAGCTAAAAGCAACCAGCTCAGGAACAATTTATATGAGAATTGAGTGATACTAGTTAGTATGAATGAAAATTGTTGTAAGCAATGGTTAGGCCTGACTCAACAAGGTATTTGTTTAAATTTATACACATTGGCAGACCAAATTTCTTTCATTAATCCATTTAAGCCTAATGGAATTTCCCACTTCCATCAATTAGACGAATCCATTTTGAAATTAAAGGTTGCTGATCTTTATCGTTCTCCTTGTCATACATTAAGCACACAGCCCCAAGGTCCTAAATTTCCGCAACCTCCTTTTCGCGAAAAAAAATGCATTCACATTTTAGAAGTACCATTTCTGGCCATTCTTGTGAGACCTGACGTTACCTCATCTAGATCTCTCCCATTCGCGCTTTGAATTATGGGTAGCTAGTGATATCTGGCTAGTCTCGAGTATAATAAACTCAATAATACAGGAGCACAAATGTTAGATTCTTTTAATCACATGACATTAATTAATTAAAATCACAGTTTTGGCGTGAAAACGTCAATATTTTGCCATTTTTATGCAACGTTATAATGGACGTCATAACTTTCCCGAAAATCTGTAAACCACTAGTGGTTTATCGATTTTATTGAATAGCGTTATATCACTCCCAGACGCGACGTTATGTGATAAACCAATGTTATACATGTACCTTCATCACGGTAGGTATTGTAAGATTTTAGGAATGATAGAGAACAAAAAGGGCATAAACTGAAAAGTGTGAAGGGCCAGGAATTTTTTTCTAATATTAGTGAAGCCTAGCACATGTTAAGAAAAAACTTTGATGCCTCTCCGCTGAAAATTTGATGTAAAAAATCTTTATTCAGTAACACCTCGGACCGTTATTATAAAACAGACATAAACGTTTGTGCATTAATTCTATGAGAGTAAAATCAGCTGGGTCTGAAATTATTTTGGCCATTTTATTTGAACAGCTGGTTTTATCACACACTTGCATATTTGTATTTAACCCTTAAAGCGACAATCACGACTGAAGCAGACGACAAATATTGCGACATCTTTCCTAATTTTTTGAAAAAAATAAGGTATGATATTTAATGAGAATTGTCTGCCAGCAGACAATTCTCATGACATATCATGCCTTATTTGTCATTTTTGAAAAAGTAACAAAATTTGAAATTGTCGTCTGCTGCAAAAAAAGGTGGCGCTTTAAGGGTTAATTATCATTCATCACCATCCATTGACAGTTCATTCAATATATGAAATTTTCGATGTTTGAATGCAATGAATTAGTCGAAAATTGTTTTCCCTTGTTTTGCTATGCTCCGATAGGTAAGTAGCCGTGTTAAGAAACCACGAGAAAGTTGAGTTTAAGATTTGAAATGATCATTCAGCTGTGGAACGACTGACTAGACAGACGCGTTTTATTTAATATGCATGTATATACATGTAGTATGCGATAAGAGGGCTATAGGCATTAAGGTATTGGTTTCCCGTATAAAGTAATGCATGCATCCTTCTTATTGTAGTTCAAAAGTCTGTAGAGTGTGCTGTCCAAGGGGCTGTTATGTGGTAGATAACTATGTATGCATTTAGATGTTTTAATAAACATCAAGAAAAGTTTCTTATGAAAGAAATGGAAAAGTTTACGGAAAATATAAGGTGAAGTCGGTCGGTAGTTCCAGCGGCTTATACCAAAGAATAAGATTTTTGTTCTTGATGTATTTATAAGCTATCGGAGGTGGTGTTGCAAGGGAAAGCCATTTTTCTTTCATTAATCCATTTAAGCCTTGTGGAATTTCCCACCTCTATCATTTAAACGATTCCATTCTGAAATTAAAGGTTGTTGCGTGGTAATTTATAATTTCATTCAAGATTTAAATCTGTAAGCAGTCTGTGCAGACCTTGATCAGATGACTCGTTCTGCACCACCTGATCTTGGAAGGCACTCTTTGTCTATTTCCCACAAAAAGGATGTTAGGCTTATATCAGGGTTCCCACAGAAATTCAAAAACACAATTCCATGATTTTCAATGATCAACAAGGTAATTTCCATGACTATTTAATGCAGACTCCAACCTCCCTTTTAGCAGCAACTTCACCACGCTGAGCATAAATGTGGAATGCAGCAACAGCATGCTTGTAGACCATGCATGCATTTTGAAATAATTAAAACTTGAAACCACCAGAATCCAGAAAACTAGCTGTCGAACAAGTGTCCGACAGCTAGTTTCTGGCTACTGGTGATTTTGTCATATTATTTCACAAAATTCCTTGATTTTTCCATGATTATTCAGGTTTTTTCAAATTCCATGATTTTTCCATGCATGGACCTTTTTTTAGTAATTTTCCAGGTTTTCCATGATTTCCAGAGCCTGTGGGAACCCTGTTATATGGTTTATTCGACTAGCACAACTATTGTAAATCAAATGACAGAATGAAAGTTTATAGATACTGATCAACTAGGCCCACTGAAATTAAATTTTTTAGGGGGTGGGGGCAGGTGGGGTATTGAATAAAATTAAGTCATGTAGAATTAAGCATTCGTTTTATTTGTAAAAAATGATCTATAATATTTACAAAATATACATTTACTATTAAACCTTCTGTAACTGTCTCTGCTTAATACATTTTTTTGCATTATTGTTCCATGATATCACTTCCAAAGCATCTACTTAAATGTCTATTAACTATAGATATTCGCAAGGTTTTTTTTTGTGAAACTTTGCATATGCTGGTCAAACCAGAGTACATTAGGTGGAACAGTTCAGCTCTGATACCCAATGTTGGATTTATCAAAACAGAAAATATTCTTGAAACAGTTAAGCTCTAATGTACAGTGTTTGCTTATAAAGCAGATTAAGTCCAGTTGTAAGAGTTCAGCTCTTCTGTACAATCTTTGCTTTATCAAACAGAATAAATCTAGTTGGAACAGTTTAGCTCTAATGTACAATGTTGGCTTATAAGCTGTACAATGTTTGCTTTATCAAACAGAATAAATCTAGTTGGAACAGTTAAGCTCTGATGTTCAATGTTTGCTTATAAAACAGAGAAAGTCAAGTTGTAACAGTTTAGCTCTAATGTAAAATGTTAGCTTATAAAACAGAGAAAGTCCAGTTGGAGCAGTTCAGCTTTGCTGTACAATGTTTGCTACGTCAACAGAATAAATCTAGTTGGAACAGTTTAGCTCTAATGTTCAATGTTTGCTTATAAAACAGAGAAAGTCAAGTTGTAACAGTTTAGCTTTAATGTAAAATGTTAGCTTATAAAACAGAGAAAGTCCAGTTGGAGCAGTTCAGCCTTGCTGTACAATGTTTGCTACGTCAACAGAATAAATCTAGTTGGAACAGTTAAGCTCTAATGTTCAATGTTTGCTTATAAAACAGAGAAAGTCAAGTTGTAACAGTTTAGCTCTAATGTAAAATGTTAGCTTATAAAACAGAGAAAGTCCAGTTGGAGCAGTTCAGCCTTGCTGTACAATGTTTGCTACGTCAACAGAATAAATCTAGTTGAAACAGTTTAGCTCTAATGTTCAATGTTTGCTTATAAAACAGAGAAAGTCAAGTTGTAACAGTTTAGCTCTAATGTACAATGTTTGCTTGATCAAAACAGAATAAATCTAGTTGGAACAGTACAGCTTTGACTTGCAGTCTATCAAAACACAGTAAATCTAGCTAAACAGTTCAGCGTTGACATACAATGTTTGCTGTACCAAAACAGTGTAAATTAGCTGAAACAGTTCAGCTCTGATGTAAAATTTTGGATTTATCAGAACAGATTAAATCTAGTAGAAAGTGTTCAGCTTGACATCTGGCATACAATGTTTGCTTTATCAAAACAAAGTAAATCAAGTTGGGATAATTCTGTTCTGATGTACGTTTACTTTATTAAAACAGAATCAATCTTTTCCAGCTATGACATACACTGTTTGTTAATCAAAACAAAGTAAATCTTGTTGGACATTTTAGCTCTGATGTACATTGTTTGCTTTATCAAAACAGATTACTGTTAGTTGGAACAGTTCAGCTCTGATATACAATGTTTGCTTAATTAAAACAGAGAAAATCTAGTTTGAATAGTTCAGCTCTGATGTACAATGTCCGCTTTATCATGTACACTGTTTGCTTAATCAAAACAGATAACAGTAAGTTGAAACAGTTTTGCTCTGATATACAATGTTTGCATTATCAAAACAGAGAAAATCTAGTTAGCACATTTCAGCACTGATGTACAATGTTTCCTTTATCAGAACAGATTAAATCTAGTTGCAATAGTTTAGATACAATGTTTCCTTTATAAAAACAGAGTATATCTTGTTGGACAGTTTACCATCTGATGCTTGCTTTTTCAACACATTGTTAGTCTGGTTGGAATATACACTGCTTTATCAGAACAGATTAAATCTTCTTGGAACAGTTCAGCTCTGACATACACTGTTTGCTTTATCAAAACAGAGTAAATCTTGATGGAACAGTTTACCTCTGATGTGCAATGTTTGCCTTTATCAAATCAAAGTGCATCTATTTCGATCGGTTTAGCTCTGATCTGCAATAAGGAATTTTAGAATTTCCAATTTTATCTAAATTTGTAATTTGCTTCCAAGTATTTTCTAGATAAATGACGTAACTCAAAATAACTAATATCGGAAAGTTCACATACATATTAGAGCTGTTGAAAAGCAGCACTTTAAGCAAATTAAAATTCATTTTTACCTCTTAACACTAACATCTATCCCTTTCTATACTGAAGACTCACTATCACAAACTCTGGCAAACAGTGAGGCCCTGATGAAATGCTGAAACCAGGGTCTGCACCATTTGTTACTTAAGGTAAAAACAATCTTCAGTGATATGAAAATATCATAATTTGAAATTCCTGATCTATGACCCCTTAAAACATATAATGGACTATCCAATCCTTATTGTATCAGACTGTATTGGAAAATCCATTTGTATAGAGAGAGTTTAAAATGAAATTATTCTCTTTCCAAGTCTGTCAAGGTACACATGTGGGTCATTATGGTAAAGTATAAAACTTCAGACCAGTATCTAACATAAAACTAGGTAAGAAATTATTTTGTTAAAAATAAAAAGACCAGTTCAGGATACCCATCCTTTAAACAAGCTATAACCCTTTACCTCATAGAGAAGCAAGCCTCAACAGTTTTGCAAACAAGCAACCCCAGATCAGACAGCTCTTGTAAGAGCTAACTGATCAGGTTCTACTTTGTTTGCTTATGGAAATATGATTAGATATGATTCAACACTAGTCAACCTGACAAGTAGTTTCTTTGTTCTATGTACAAACATGAAATTTTATTTATATAATTATTCGTAGTGGGTGGAGTTTAGCATGAATATTCATGGAGGATAGGGTAAACTGGAAAATTTAACTAAAATCAATAGCCCTCCTACTTCATACAGGGGAGGTAAGACAGAGTAAAGGCGGATTATTTGCACATTGTATGACTACGAAACATTACCAAACATTGTACATATGCAAACTGTGGAACAAATTTCTAACTGCTGATTAGAGTACATGTGTACATTGTTTACTCATGTCTTACTGCATACACAAGTTTATACATTTGTGAACTTATTCACATGTGTATTTGTTTCAAGGAAACATTCTTTTTTCATACATAAATTTAAATTTGTAATTATTTTGATTCCTGTGATGTATGAACATGTACTCGAAGATCCCTCTCACTGAGAGGCTATTCAAAGTTACATATTCAAAAGTGCTGTGGACTGTGCTCACAGGCACACAAATAAGACCATTTACATTATGGATATGGTGACAAATATATTTTCATGATTTTAAAAAACATATTTACAATGCAGCTATACTACATATACATAAATCTAGGCATATGTATAATGGTCCAGCAATAATGCTTCATTCATAGTGAATGGTCAAAAGCAATATGAAACTGTCCTCTCAGAACAATACCATTGACCATAGAGATACATCCAGTTTTGCTTTATTTCTCTGTTTTGCTTGTTTGATTTGATTCTTTACGTCCCATCAATAATGTTTCAGTTATATAGGGACGGGTCTTCCTGGGTTGAACCAGTACTAAGGTAGGATAATTTCTCTGTTAAAACATGTATTCCTCTCTCCAAAACTGAAACAATATCTATTTGGTAAGAGAGGTCCAGAAGGGGTCTGCAGTTCAACAGTTGCTTTTGGGTGTATCCAAAGATGCATATGGAAATGAAAACCTCACACTACCATTTCTATAATTCAAACTACTATTACTAAAATGTCTCTGTGGCTGAGCAGGCAGGTTGGGGGCTTCCTTGTCACAGACCAAGAAGGGAGTTTTCTTATGGTATGGATTATATTTAATACCCTTCTTGCTTCACAACATGTTGTAAATATATATATAATAAGACTATTCTCTGAAACACAACAACACCAATCCCAAATGCAACTGAAAGTATGCTAGATGCATTCAAATTTTCTTAAATGACAGTCAATTTACACTAGAGTATCAACTGACTAACTGTAAATTTCGGAAGTATGCTAGATGCATTCAAATTTTCTTAAATGACAGTCAATTTACACTAGAGTATCAACTGACTAACTGTAAATTTCGGAAACTTTCACGAGGGTTTATTTTCGGGAAACTTCGCATATGAATAAAATCCTCGCCAAATGCCGAAATCACTCAGTCTTTTACTGATATAGGTAAATCATGCCCTAGTCCCAATTTTTTACTGTCGCAAATATGTGTTTTAACGCTATTCGCGAAAATAAAATTCTCGCGAAAATTTCCGATTTACAGTACTTGCTTATCTATGCTGGATACATAAAAACATGCACATTCAACAGGCTTTGTTAAACAGATAATTGACAGTCAAAATTCTATGCTCAATGCATTAAAACATTTTTTTACAGACCATACATATAAATGACAGGCAATCTATGCTTAATGCATAAAAACAAATTTAAATGAAAGTAAATCAAACCATAACACATGTCTAAGAGCTAAGAATATTCATTGTCTGCCCATTTGACCCCATGTCATATTCTACGAAGATCGATCTGTGTGCTATGACACATCTTTTTCTCTACAGCACTTATTAAAATGTGGTGTGCTTTACACAAACTCTGCTGCATTAAAGTAGCAAGCAGAAAATGGCTTTAAATGATCTGTGGAGACATCCAGCTTCCTTTATCAGCCAAACCATAACAATATAGCTTATCATTGTATTTAGAAATTTAATGATAATATTTTCTACATTAAAAACTTTTTTTGAAAAGTTTTGCACACAGCTAGGATTCCAGTGACATGTGATGATGCCGATTGATACAAGATTGAAATAATCAATCATGAGAATCACATGACTTCTGTGCTCATTTGGTAAACAAGTATGTCACATGTACCCACAATGCTCTGATCCGAAAGCCACCTATCGGAAAATAATGTAGAATACTTACAAATAGTTAACCTATGGCCAATAAATTGAGACATAGGAACTTCACATATAGAAAGTCAACTGTTGTCTGATGGTTTAAAAACATACACATATCTATATTCTAAATAACAGTAAAACAACATCTAAGACCGGGCCGGCATCAAACTTGCGACCCCTGAATCTGCAGTCAGATATGCATCTTACCTACTGCGCTACGCGGCCCAGTGTGTGTGTTGATGTTTTACATCAAAAATTGTTCAAAAGCAATTTATACTAATTCGTGATGGACGTATTGATGCACCACTTATGTGAACTATTAATAGACTTTGAATGTATTCACTTGCAAACTCACATGTAAATTTTACAAGTAATTATAGTTGAAACAGTACTAGATTATTAAAGGTTAAACAGATGCTGTGTGAATATATGAGCCCAATATTTAACGGTTTACCACATTGCAATAAATAGGTACCAGGCTTGACACCATTCTATAGATTATCTTTCCTGATCACTTCATCTCATATCATAACAGGCCTCCAGATAAAAAATTATTTTCTTTATTTCTCATCCAAAACATATGTTGTGGGTACTCAAAAGAACCGTCTCAATGAGACGGTTCTTTTCAGCACCCAAAACACGTGTTTAAATTAATGGGTAAGTAAATAATTTAACTTTTACACAAATAAAATTTCCTTATCTGGACCTATGTCATAAAATACATTTTTCAGGGGTATATAATTGTATTTGGCATTACAAAAGTCAATTGCTGACTCTGGTGTGTCACATACTTTATCCCAAGAAAACCTGATTTTGCTGCATGCAAACTAATCAGTGCCTTTATTTCTCATTCTCTGGAAAGTATGTTAAATGCAAAAATTACACTTAAATAATTCGGAAAAACGGATCCCTCAGAAATAGAGAGAACCTACAATATTTGAAAACAGAAGACTCGGTTTTATTGAGTCTGTTCATGAGAACTAATGGAAAGTGCAACAATTCTCACGCCCCTTATTAAAGACAGATTTTCTAGCAATAAGGCACAAATCCTACAAGCTTAACTGACATAGAGCAAGTCCATTTGTCAAATAAGCAAACAAACTTTACCATATTGCTCCCATAATATACAGTTTTGGCCACTCATACATATACAATCTTAACCAGCAGAGAGTCTATCTTTGCTGGGCACATGAAAAAACAATCAATATTGACCTCTTAGGTACAATTCATAAAATATGGTTGATGTTCTAAATGGTGAAACACTAGTTGCTTGCAAAAAGGCCTAGACAAACAGGGCAGACCCAGATCAGACTGCAGTCTCAGGCCTCCAGATAAGAGTGTGTACTGGAAATCTATTTTCTTTATTTCTCATCCAAAACATATGTTTTGGGTTCTCAAAAGAACCGTCTCAATGAGACGGTTCTTTTGTGCACCCAAAACACATGTTTAAATTGATGGGTAAGGAAATATTTACAATTTTGCACTCATAAAATTTCCTTATCTGGACCTATGCAGTCTGCAGTCTCATCTGGGTCTTCCCTGTTTGCTATCCTGACAAGAGTGTTGTAAATTTCAGCCCTGATAATCAACCTTTTATATGAGAACAGAAAACAAAGTGTTAATTTTTTTAGAACATTCACTGTACCAGCTGTTAGCACGCCAAACTATGCTGAAGGCAGCAATGGATAGAACTTATCTGACAATATACATATAGGTCTAGATAAGCAAAATTTTTGAGCGTAAAAATGCAATTATTGTCTTACCCAGCAATCTAAACATCTGTTTTGGGTTCTCAAAAGAAATGTCTCATCGAGATGGTTCTTTTGAGTGCCCACAACATATGCTTTGGTTGAGAAATAAGAAAAATAATTTTTAGTTACACACATTTATCTGAAGGCCTGTAATAATACATGCTATAGTTCAGAACATTGATAACCAAATATTCACTGTGCCATTTTTCATTTAACCTTTCACTTGTGACATGATAATTTTTCAAGATAACATTCTTTAAACTACACTTCAATTTTACAGTAAAACCTGTCTTAAGCAGCCACTCAATAAAGACAAAACAAATATCTTAATGATAAGGGTAGCTTAATGATGGTCGAAAGTATTGTAGAATGGTCCCCTTGGAGCATTCTGCAATACTTTTGACCTGCATTAAGCAATAATTGGTCTTAAAACAACTTTTTGGTCTTCTATTAGAGCGGCTGCTTATCACAGGTTTTATTGTAATTTCAAAATTAAGCGTTCCAGATTTTATTAAAGGTCCAAACAACCTTTTATGGCATCTACAAATCAATAGAGACTGTTAAGTTGTATCCTCTGTTCTCTATGGCTCTTATCTAAAAATTAACCCAGAACTGGAGAAAACCACATACAGTAAAACCTGTCTTAAACAGCCACTCTTATAAAGACCAAAATTGGTTTTCAAGACCAATTATCGCTTAATGCAGATCAAAAGTATTGCAGAATGCTCCCCTTGGAGCATTCTGCAATACTTTTGACCTGCATTAAGCAACCATTTGTCATTTAGATTTTTGTTTTGTCTATTTTTGAGTGGCTGCTTAAGACAGGTTTTACTATACATTGGAATTTTCACTCTCTACCTCCCAGAAGCCATGAAAACTTTTTGGATTTAGGAATTCAGTCTAAATTAGACAGAAACCCTGTCTGCTAGGTCATTTTCCCACTCAAACATAAGTTATGGATACTCATTCAAAGTGTATCATTGAGTCTTTTCCTCTGAGCACCAAAACAATATTTCCGAGATGAAATAGGAGCAATATTTCCATGTTTCTGTTCTAAAAAGCCTTTTATCTTGGTGTGTGTTTGTTTGTTTTGTTACTTTACGTCCCAGTCAACAGCTATGGACATGGGGGGATGTCTTTATCTTGGTGTACCTATTCCTGACATGTCGAGTTGAATATGGTACCAGGCTGCAGATAATGAGGCTAGTTCCATTTTTACTTTACTTCTAAGCAAATCATACATATGTTAGGGTTACTCAAAAGAACTGTTTGATCAGACAATATTTTGAGCACCCAAATGTATGTTTAGATTTGTAGATGAAAAAAACGACAATTTCTCTCTCAAAATATTTGGTTAACTGTGTTGTGTGTTATGTACGATACCATAGCTATAATCACCAAAAATAATCTTAAACATAAGCCTATTAAACATTGTTCACCCAGTTGTTCTATCCCAACACCGTGTTTTCTACAACAAATGATCAAACACAAAAATAATGCCTTAACAAAAATTGTACACCTAGTCATTCTATCACAAGAAAGTGTTTTGCACAAGTAGCTGATTTCTCTGGTTTAGTTACTACGCCCTGTATGGCTGGCTACTTTTTTTCAGTCATATACTAATCTAATAACCATTTTATTGAAATAAAAGCCCTACCATATAAGGCTTTGCTAATATAACCCATACATATACACATGGAAAAAGGTCAGGGGCTAGAGGTCTAAATTTTGATCTGATTCGTCACCTACATCCATACTTTCTGTATGCGAGCATCAAAGGCTCAGGCATGACTGTGCAGTTGTGCAGGCTCAAGCCTATGTTGCTTGACAATGTGATAAGAAGCAAAATATCAAGTGTTGGCAAATATGGGCCTCGTTGCAACAAAACCTGTCTTCAGGGTTTCTAACATAGCGAGACTGAAACCAGTCACCTCAGCTACTGAGACTAACTAGAAAAGTGATTTCGCTCATAGCAAGTCTAGATATGATACTTTCCAATAAGCGATTAACAAAGGCGCTGATCGGACTGCCCGGATGTGCAGGCTGGTCTGCGCTTTTGTTGTTCGAAACCCACCAAAGACAGGTTTTCTCCCTTTGAGGCCGTTATATCCATAGACTGAGCATCCTGTAACTTTTCAGACAAATATTTGGAAGGCAAAGCTACAACAATTCAGAAGACATCGTTTTTAAGACATGGTGGATAGACATGCCTTTAGTTGCATATCTTCAATTTTTCTCAAATCAAGTTGTCTTTATAAGTCTGCCAAACTCAAAAAGAAAGCAATTCTGACAAGCACCACTGGAAACGACAGAAACACTCTACAGAAGATGGAATTTTGGCCCTCTAAAAATCACTTTACAACTTTATTAGTGTTGATTATCTGCTTTTTTGCATTGATTTCTATGGAAACTGGGATTCTTGGACAGCTCCTACATGCTTTTTCTAGCATGAAATTATAACTAGACCAACCACATTAGACTACATGGGTGAAAGCTCAAAACTTCAAAAAAAATCCTGAACTTTTGAAATTCAAATCTAATAACTTGAAGTATGCCTACAAAATATTAACAATTTAAATTTCAAGTATTCTTGTATCAGAGAATCTATAATAGTCTGCCTAATTCAGTAATTCGAGGCAGACTTTCTATGGAATAACCTTTCAGGAATAATCATGATATGCTACCTAGAAAGTATGCAAAGGCCAGATAAATAGAAAATTACAATAAATGATCATCATAAAGACCCTCAATCTCCTCCAAGCACAAAACCTGGCAAGTTAAGCTTCTAGAAAACAATTTACTGCAAAAATAAGACAAATCACTGGAAAACGGTCCAGTTTTTTTCCGATTCCAAGACGGTGAATGTTTGCTGATCAAACTAAAATTAACATTGCAGCCACTATCTATACTTTAAGATGTGCATTTCTGAGGAATGTTCAGTGAATGAATGTAAAATGTTGAAAACTAGTGTCTTAAATTTTACCCTCAAAAACATTCAGGTGTTGTTTATGAATCTGAAATGCAAGCCCTTATTAAACCGTAGACACCTAGGTAGCTTCACATGCTGCAAACCAAATCAATATTGGACAAAAGGAAAAGTTACAGATTTATATAGTGAAAAATGGGCAGCCATAGAAGGCATTCTTTTAAGGCAATGTGATGTCACACCGCCCCAATCAAATAGGCAAACAGATTAACTAATTGCCTGCTTTCAATAAAAACTATGTTAAGATTTTTATTGATTTTACTGTGGAAAATAGTTGATTTTGAAAAAAATCAGTACTGATTGCAATGAATCTGGGATTGTTTTATTGAACTTTCAAATACTCATGGAAGTTTATTAAATATTCAAAATGGCCACTCCACTGACTTACTAGAACTCCGACTTTAGATATCTTTCTTATTTTACATCCAACTGTGATCAAGTTTCCACTAAAACACACCCTCTGATAAAGTCTTTTATTTGATGTTTTGATTATTCCACTCCCCTTTAACTTTTTTCCATGTATATATAGGTCATATCTTACTATAAATAAATTATGGGCCAGCACATAGGAATTGCATACTTATTCAACTGGGCAGCAGCTTAGGTGCTAATTCATGCAGTCTCCAGAGCCTTTGCTGCTTGCATTAACAAAGTATAGAAGTAGAGTAAGGCTCAGTCAAAAATTTAGACACCTAGGTAGCTGCACATGCATGTTTAAAGCACGAGTTAAAGCAAATGTGATAAGTACCAAAATTTCATGAGCTGGCCCATATTGCAACTATCTTTAACCCTTTACTCATATGCTGTATTTAGAACATTGCATCATTTACTATAAAAAATTCAAATTTTCAAATACTTGCCAAAAAAATATTTTTTACATTTCAATAGTTTTGAAAATATTATGGAAAATTGAACATTTGCTCCTGAGGAGAAAATGTTCCATTTTTCATAATATTTTCAAAAAAATCTCACATTTCAAAGGCGTCCAAAGGGGCTTGTGTGGAGTGAAGGGTTAATGTCAAGCAAACATAAATTCTTCATTTAGGATTTTCCTGTATTACAAATATGTCCGTTGTCTCAGTTTTTCTGTATCTTCACTAGAATATAGCACAAGTTGTCCTGAATTCTCTATAGGTAAGACACCTTCTGTATTTCAACTTAAAAACTAACATTTTTCTTAATTGACAGTCGTTACGGTGAACATCAGAAGCATCCGGAGACATTTCCAATGCATACCCACAATATATATTTGAGCCGCGACATGTGATTTCCAACAATGTGGCATTTTGAGAAGTGTAGACTCAGACGAGCCTGTGCAGCCTCCTGTTAAGCTTAGAAACTCCAAATGATCTGAGGCTTTGCTGGTCACACATACCACATTTTTGGAAATCTCATGTCGAGGCACATATGTTTGTGTAGAAAAACTAAAAATATGTTAATTTCTGTTGAAAGATAAAGAAATCTCTTGTCTGTGATTCAGTTCATATGCCATATATAACAATCTTGTATATACATAAACTTATAATATTGGTCTCGTCATGTAAAATGTTTTTTTCTTCTTCAATCTGGAATTTTCTGCATCATAGTCATTGATTGACCGCACGTTTGCCATATCCTCTCTGTGGTGAGTCTCTGGCTTTGTCCTCTCAAAGGTAGCTTCCACTCTATTTGATACGTTTTGCACTGAGCCAGCACATGAGATTTTGGTGTTATGACATAAGTGAGCAGAGAAGGCTCTGATGAGCCTGGACATTTGTGCAGTCTCGTCAGAGCCTTCTCTACTCGCATACACAAATGATGTAAGTAGATGATGGTTCATACCTGAGGTTAGATATCTAGCCCCACTAGGTAGCTATGCATGCATTTTTTAAAGTGGCTTTACATAATTTAGCCGCAACATGTGATTTCCAACAATGTGGCATTTAGACAATTGTAGACTCAGACCAGCCTGTGCAGCCCCCTTTAAAGCTTAGAAACTCCAAATGATGTTCAGTCAGTAGCTTCATATTCATATAATATTCAGGCGACTAGCAAAGGCTCTGATCAGCCTGCGCATATGCGCAGGCTGATCTGAGGCTTTACTGGTTGCACATACCACAATGTTGGAAATCTCATGTTGCAGCTCATATGCAATAAGTACCAAAGGCTCATGTGCTGGCCCTCTTATTCTACACTGTTTGGAGGGTAACCCTCTCTTGACTATAAATAAATGGGTTTTGTTTGTTTTGTTGCTTTACGTCCCAAGTCAACAGCTATGGTCATGGCGGGATGGTCAGTTCACCTAGCCACACTTTTTCCTGGGCAAACTTGAACAAGCAGTTTACCAGAACTTCGTGCACATACTTTCGCTTTTAGCTGACAACAACCCTTCTTGAATGATTCAGCGAAAGGGAGGAGAATGACCGTAGAAATTATTTCATGATCAATCTCCACGAAAGTATGGGACCAAGTATGGGACCGGGCTGTGATCGAACTCGTGACCCCCAAATCTACAGTCAGACTTGCATCTGTTGCCAGACACATTATCGACTGCGCTACCCGGCCTGGTAAATAAATGGGTTTACTGATAAACAGTGTAGACCTAGATGAGCTGCCACATTATATGGCAGCTTATCTAAGTCTACACTGTTTGCTGGATAAATACAATTTTCATCAACTGAAATACACATTACATGTAATATGGAAATATCAACCTGTGGTCCCTCCAATGTATAATGGACATACCAATCTTAATTGAATCACTCAGAATAGAAAACTCCAATAGTCAAGAAAGGGTCAAAAGCTTACCTTAATTGCTGGCTAGGTTACTTCAGACACCATGGTTAAGAAAAATTTCTGGCGGCCGAATTTGACATTATTTTTCCATAATAAAAGTAGCCTTGAGTGCCTTAGAATATATGCAGCATACACAATAGGCAGAGGAAACTAGCAGGACAAAAAGATTGGCAGGATAAATCATAAGAAATAAAGCTTAAAGTACATGTACCTACTTTGAAAGTTTGTGTCAGTGTTTACCATCAGCATTTCATGATCAGTCACGTCTAGCTATGTCCCAATGATAGGGAAAGGTAATAGAATCGAAATTTGTTTGTTTAATTCTTTACGTCCCATCAACAATCTTTCAGTTAAACAGGGATGGGTCTTCCTGGGTTGAACCAGTACTAAGCTAGGATAAATGTGTCTTGCTCAAGGACCACAACGCAGTGACGCCGGTGAGACTCAAACCCGCGGCCTCTCGGTCTTGAGTAAAGAACCCTACCACTGAGCCACAGCGCTCCCTTATAGAATAGAAATACTTCACCTTCTTCCAGTACCTGCTGCATGATAGCAGGCCTTTACCTCACTAGCAATCCTGTTACAACAGCCAGCTATTGTGCTACTACATACTAATTATGCGAAGGACCCCCACATATCCAAGAATACCCTGGAATGTGATCACATGCTAGAAGAAAAATTCCATTAACTAAGATTTTTTGTTTGTTTGATTTGATTCTTTACATCTCCGTCAACAATTTTTAAGTTATGTCGGAACGTGTCTTCCTGGGTTGAACCAGTACTAAGCAAGGATAAATGTGTCTTGCTGAAGGACACAACACAGTGACACCGGTGAGGCTGGAACCTGCGGCCCCTCTGTCTCAAGTCAAGCACTCTACCACTCCCAGCCAGCTATTGTGCTACAACATACTACTTATGTGAAGGAACCCAACATATCCAAGGACACATTGGAAAGTGATCACAAGCTAGACAAAAATCCATTAATCACAGGTTTACAGGTCCAGGGTGGGTAGTCACATGTTTTTTGCTTGGATACACTGTACGGTAAAATGACCAACTTCTTTTCAACAATGATGTTTAAAGCTGCATAGTCTGTAGCTTTTGATCTTTTAATTTTAGAAATAATGTTTATTTTTTTCAAGAACACAGTAAAAAAGCTAAAATTCAGGTATACATTTTACAAATTTCGTAAATCTTATTAAATTATCAGTATCAAAACAACAGCATTTATGTTAAAAATTAACTGTCTATAATTATTGGAGGGACGCAAATAATTACCAACAAGGGAAAATATACCTGTTTTTATAAGATAAATCACTTGCCCATGCAGTTTTCAGCTATAGTGCACAGATTTATTGTGAAAACATAACTAAATTCTACTTTTACAAATGATATAAAAAGAAAAGAATTTTTTTTGAAAGATGTTCATAGTTGCAGACTTAGTCTCTTTAAGCGAAAGTAAGTAGAGATTTCTCTGTATTTTTTCATCTTTACCCAGAAAGTTATACACCATTTTCCAGCCCATATTTTTTTTCTAATCTAACGATGCCATGATATCCTCATAAAGCTTCTAACTTTGAGAACAGACTCTGTAACAAAATTTTTAGTGGCGAAGACCCAGCCTGAATTATAGTAATAAACGGTACGGAGGACAATTATTTTCTTTGTGACAGAGTTTGTACTCAAAGAAGCTTAAAGAGGATACCCTGGTAGAGTTTGATCGAGAAAATTGTGGGCTGGAAAATATTGTATAACTTTCTGGGTACAGATGAGATAACATAGAGAAATCTACTTACATTTGATCGGAATATCCGTACAGTGTATTCAAACATCTGTGCAGTGTATCCAAACGAAAACCATGTGACTACCCACCCTGAGGTCTAAGTTTGTGCAAGAGAAAGAAGATTGGCTAAATCTGGAACATTCTGCCTCAGACTCCAACAAAAGCTAGAGAAAGACAATATCATTGCGTATATAGAGATTCTTATATTATACCCTATATCAACCCAAGACACCCATATCTGATATGATAAGGCCAGAATTTTTTTATTAGTTGGTTTAAGAACCCTCCTACTGTAATTTTCCGGAAAGTAGAAAAAAAAAAAATATTTTCTAAATAATTTTTTTTATTTTATCCACCGACTCTAAATATTATTTGTTTGGTTAAAAAAAATGATATTTTTTTGAGGTTCTGTCTTGGTAATTTTGAGAGTGACACTGTTTAAAGTGATTGTCCTGTCCAGATTTTTAGGAAAATGATGAAATATATAAAGATTAAAGTTTACCTTACTAATTTTACTGTTTTTTTCTGGAGATATTTAAAAAAAAAAAAAAAGCTCCATAAAAAAAAAAAAAAAAAAAAAAAAGCTCTGAAAATGACCAGTAAACTGGTCATTTTCAGAGCTTCTTTATTTTATTTTTTTCGTCCACCCCAACCCTAAATCAAAAAAAAAATAATCCCTTAAACAGGGTTCCCACAGAAATGGCAAAACAAATTTCCATGATTTTTCCATGATTTCTCCATGATCAAGAAAGTAATTTCCATGATCATTTAATGCGCGGCATCCAACCTTTCCTGTAAGTGGCATCTTCACCGGGCTGAGTCTAAATGTGACTAACTATTAATAGCACATGTTTTTCCTTATCCTATACATTTTCAATTTTTATTTTTTCATAATTCTACAGTATTTCTAAATAGGTAACCAAAAAGGTCACTTCTTGAAAATCAGAAAAAACCATTATACATTGATGACTGAATTGAAATAATTCCAAATGCTAAGTTTAATGATTCAAATGATACCATATCGCTTTTACGTACAATTTTGCAACAAAAACATACGGAGATCTTTCACTCTTATAGACTGGAAAGTCCATTGAAGTTTAGTTTGCTGAATGGTAGAGTTTTGCATCTCTATTCCCTATGGCTGTAAAAGATCCTGCAGGGTCACTAATACCTGTATGCACTAAATACTGTATTCAGTTAATCTAAGTAAAGAAATCATATGATAGGTTTTTGAGAAAAAAATGCTGTTTAAAGCACATGTATATGTTTTTAATATGCATTAAATATTGATTTGATAAATGAAACTAAAAGGTACACAATGTTTCATGGACATGTCAATTGATTTCAGAGCATTTGAATTCAGAAAATTTTCTCTCTCTCCAGCTCTCTCTGTCCCTGTCTCTCTAAGTAAGTGTTGGTACCTTTGCTGTTTTTTAAAGTTGCTAGTTGTTGTTGCTCTAACATTGATTAACAATTGCCCTTATATAATGATGACAGTTTCACTGTGACTAAAATCACCAAAGTTAGACAATATCTTTTCATATCTCATGATGACATCATAAAATCTAAGTTCTAAATTGTGTTAATCTATGTTATTGGTTTTGCAGAATGCAGAAACGGTAATGCATGGTTGTGGACCTAACCTGCACATTGAAATGAAACCAACAGTAGCCAGCAATCTAGCTGTCAGATACAAATTATTTCACAAAATTCCATGATTTTTCCATGATTTTTCAGTATTTTTCAAATTCCATGATTTTTCCATGCATGGAACTTTTTATTTTTATTTTCCAGGTTTTCCAGAGCTCGTGGGAACCCTGCTTAAATCAACAAATAAAAAAATTCTGGCCTAAGGGTCGAGGGTTGATATAGTGTATGATATGAACAGCAGTGGAAAGCACACAGAAGGTCGAGCAAAATCCTACATGACAGACATGAGTGGACAGGAAACAGACATGATGACTGAGTGCTCCAAATGTGGTGATACAGATTTTTGACCATGACAGTCTACTATCACACCCAATTATCACAACCTGATATCAATTTGGCCAATTTTGCTTGATACAAGTTATGTGCACACAAAAGTGATGTGCTTAAAAGCAGTGTCATTATCACATATGTATGATGAACAAATTTTCTAGACAATATAATTTAATGTGTTAGGTTATATCTTACCTGATTAACCAGGATTAACCCTTAAACTGCCAAGAAAACAAGCAAATTCAGAGAATTTATGTCCCCCGCCATTATTGTTTATTATTTAAATGAGAAAAAATGACTGTCAATAAACTGTATTTGGAAATAAATTGTGAATTTAATCATTCTAGCATTGTTTCAAAAGAATCGGCATAAAACTGTAGGAGGAGTTGCGCACACAAGGTACCCAGTATCCATTAACTTTGACAGTAAAAACGCCAGAAAAATGCCTAAGTTAAAATAGCAGAAAAAGTGATAAAAAATAATTTGAGGATTATATCCAAACCACATGCATATCTTCAGACCATGTCCAAAACACCTGTGAAGTTTCAAAAGAATCAATATAAAACTGTAGGAGGAGATGCGCACACAAGGTACCCACTATCCATTCACTTTGATAGTAAAAATGTCAGAAAAATGGCTAAGTTCAACTGGCGGAAAAAGTGTTAAAAAATAATCTGAGGAATATATCCAAACCACATGCATATCTTCAGACCATGTACAAAACACCTGTGAAGTTTCAAAAGAATCGATATAAAACTGTAGGAGGAGTTGCGCACACAAGGTACCCACTATCTTTTCACTTTGATAGTAAAAACGCCTAAAAATGACTAAGTTCAAATTGCGAAAAAAGTGACAAAAAATAATCTCAGGATAATATCCAAACCACATGCATATCTTCAGACCATGACTAAAACATCTGTAAAGTTTCGAAAGAATCGGCATAAAACTGTAGGAGGAGTTGCGCACACAAGGTACCTACTATATTAGGGGGACAGAAGGACGGAAGGACGGAAGGACGGAATGCCGAAAACTATGTCCCTCCGCTTTTCTTCGAAAAGGCGGGGGACAAAAATGCATCTGAAAATGCCCTCTGCTGAAGTCGTCTGCTGCAAATAATTGCCTAGCATTACTGATGAATTAAGTATAGAAGCAAACAGTATGGACCCAGAACAGACTGCTCATATAGGAACGGTCTGATCTGGGTCCACACTGTTTTCCATAGAGGCTTCTTAAACATTACAGCAGACGAGAAAAACAGACGACTTTTGTTGCGATTGGCGCATTAATTAAGGGTTAACAGTCTTCTGGACAATTTCTAAGCTTCAAAGAAACTGGAATTAAACTATTCTAAAACTACATACCTTATTAGTAGATCAAAAGATCTATTCATTCAACATTTGTCTAAACTAAACCCAGATTTAACCTCGTTAGAAAATAGTACAGACCTGTCCCAATTTCCAGTCTACTTGTATACACTAGATAAGTGCATTGTCCTTCGGATCGGGATGTTAACTGGATGTCCCCTTTGCAGGGAAAGTCACCCCCTGTGCAGTTTAAAGAACCCTACGGTAATTTAGATATGGTTACTTGTTGGCTTTCATCCTGCAACCCGGAGTGTACAAAGTACACCTGCCGATAATACTCAATAGGGTCTGGCAGTATATAGAGAAGAAAGAAAGAAGAAAGTATTATGTGGAATGAAATCTTATATGCCAAGTTCTCCAGTTTGTCAGATGAGAATCATTATTTGTTAGTGGGACTTTAACCCACTTATGCTTAGTGTCTGGTAATGTACAGGAACCGAGCAGTTAGTAGAAACCAAGATGAAATGCCACAAAATGCTGCATCTTATATCATGATCTACACCGTTTGCTATCATAAAAGTCATTAACAGCGAATGAAAAAAATTGGGAATTCCAAACTGCATCCCTCAAAATAGATCAGGCCTCTAAGTGTAATCAAAAATATTTTCTATTAATGAACCCAAACATATGTTGTGAGTACTCAATAGAACCGTCTCAATGAGATGGTTCTTTTGAGCACCAACAACACATGTTAAAACTGATGGATAAGAAAATATTATCAATTTCAAACTAAAAATTTCGTTAATCTGGACCTATCATAGATTACAGCATAAATGGGTTAAATGTGAACATACTCACTCTATTCACTCAAATCATATCACTGCAACTCAAGCTGCCCCAATGTTTATATAGCTGGATTGCCATATGACTAGACGTCCAAACACTTACCCCTGCTGTGGGCCAGTCTTGACCACAATGTCAGATCTCACAGGTACTTATTCACTAACTTTTATATCAGCAGATTTATCCCTAGTTTATCTTGCATTTTAAGACCCTTATATTATACTAATCCAAATCTTTCTGCTCTTTTCTTCTTTTTGTCCTAAAAATAAAGATAGAAGTGTGTGATTGAAAACTACTTTTCTTATTTCTCAACCAAAGCATATGTTGCGGGTGCTCAAAAGAACCGTCTCAATGTTTTTACTGATGGATAAGAAAATATTGACACTTCTAATGCACTTGATTTTTTAATGAGACGTCTGATTGGATAAAGTAAAAAAAATTGCAATGGTATATCATGCGATATACTGTTGGAAATAGTTTGATGTCATTAAATACATCACATATCTTTGGATGGCTTGCGGCTTGCAACACTCAAATTTGAGACAAAACTGCAGAAGTGCATCAGAATGGGGATAACCATATTCAAAATTTTCATTTGGGGAGGTGTATCGTCGGATAAACATTCGGAAATCACGTTTTTTCCGAAGATAATTTTCCAAACGTATATCCAACGATATACCTCCCCAAGTGAAAACTTTGAATACAGTTATCCCCTGAATTTAAGCTAAAACTAGAAATGTGTCCATGGGACACCGATGCCCCCACTATTGCCAAATTTGTATAAATAGGAAATTGTCATTAACAAAATGGCAATTACTCCTGAAGGCATGATGCGATATGGGCCATTCTGAAACTTTAACACATTATGGTACTTTATAATGTGACCAAGTTTCATAAAATTCTGATCAGAAGTATTCGACTAAGAGAGCGGACGTCATTTCAAATGAGGAATTTTCATAAACAGCGGGCCATAACTCTTGAAAGCATGGTGCGATATGGACAATTATCGAACTTGAAGAAGACATCATGGTACTAAACAATGTGACCAAATTTCATAAAATTCTGATAAAAAATTATTCGAGATAGAGAGTGGACGTCGTTTAAAGCGGTGAATTTTCATAAACAAAGGTCCATAACTCTTGAAAGCCTGGTGCGATATGGACAATTATCGAACTTGAAGAAGACATCATGTTACTAAACAATGTGACCAAGTTTCATAAAATTCTGATCAAAAATATTCGAGTTAGTGAGCGGACGTCGTTTAAAACGGTGAATTTTTATAAACAAAGACGGCACTTTTTTTTACCCAACCACCCATGGAATTCAATTTCCTCAGACACCAACCACCCATGTAATCAGAAAGTTCAGTACACCAACTACCCATAGAATTCAATTTTCATTAGGCCCAATGGTGTAAAATTCCCCATTTGCCCACTTGCATTGGCTAAACGTCGGGTTCGACAAGTAAAATGCATTTTTTTCCTTTAGAGAAGACGAAACAAAGGTTAAAATACAGCTGGTCGATCTTTTTCATCGCAATACAGATGTTTATACCAAACAGTTGCAAGTACGCATGCACATCTCTGTGATTAACTCCCCAACTCCCCAGAGGCGTGTTCGCGGAGCCTCCTCTGGACTAAGGGGGTGTAGATGACGGAGATCGTCCAAAATGAGCAGGCGAATTCGGACATCGATAACCACATTTTGCTCAAACCAATGCCGGTTTTTGGTACCACATTTGCTGCCAAAATTAAATGTCACAGCAAGACATTGGATCGTTTTAAGGAAAGAAAATAGGGGTGGTGGTGGTTGGGGGGGGGGGGGGGGGGTCATGAGAGACTGAGTGTGCCATAAAGCAAATTGAAATAACAAAGCCTCAGCAGAAAGAATAATATGAACTTAGGCGCTACCTTAACTGTGCAACCCATTCAAACAGATCTATTCACAATTATTATGAGTGTAATCAACTGTGCATCTTTCTCAGTATTGACAAAATAAACTTGCAGGTAAAACGTATTATTCCAATCTCCAGTTTCAGTCTTTATCGGTACAGGTTTTTACAGGTATTGGCTTTTACCAGTGACCTAATTACCCTAGAGCGTTGTTTCCTTGAATAAATTCTTCTGAAAATAGATGTTTCCCAAGTGAAGTAATGACTGCCACAGAAGCCACTATTGGGGAGTTAATTTGGGTACTGTGTTTTACCAATATTCAACAGAAACATCCGACTTTTGACGATTTGGTATAAACAAAAATGGCTGTTTCCGCTGTGGTTTGCTATGCTCTATGCGTTTTTTGGTTAGATTAGATAAAACCTCTCTTTTTTTGGCAGATAATATTCTTTCTTCCCCTTCCACGCAGCGAAACTCCAACCACCCATGTAATTAGATTTGGTTGAACATCAATGACCCATATAATTTGAAAACTATCAGCACCAACCACCCATAGAAAAATATATTGCCTGCTGTCTCCCCCCCCCCCCCCCCCCCTCCCCCCAGGTATTTTTTTCTGGAATAGCCCTTAATCCTTTTTATATCTTGATTTGTAAGTACTAGGAGATGAAATATCGATTAGTTAGGGATTTTTCATGGGAACAAAACATCTATTTGTCTTGATCCAAATCAGAAATTGGTACAGTCAATCATATTTAAGCCCTCCAGTAATTTTCTTACTATCTGTTCCAAGGCGATGCTTCTTTTGTGGATCCTTTTTGCTATTTGTTTCATGTTTGTCTGTCATACTGTCTTGTCTGTTTTAGCTGCCTTGTGATCACCTGCTGGGAAACGGCTGAAATCTTGGCTTTCTTGTATGTGACATTTTGTTGTGTTTTTGCCACTTTTCCATATAGTGTCCTAGGTCAGGTGTGGTACTTGATTGTATTGATTCCTGATCTTTGCCTTCTTCCATACTTTCAATATTGGCCCATTAGTTTAAGAGAAGATCTAGACAGATAGACACTGGACACCAGATTTACTGGTATACTACTGTAAATTCGGAAATTTTCATGTGGTTTTATTTTCGTGAAAAAAAACTGCGAAGTTTCGTGAAAATAAAATCCTCACAAAATGGCGAAATCACTACGTCGATTACTGATGATATAGGAAAATCATGCACTAGTCGTGAATTCTTAGCGCCACAAGAATGTCTTTTAAAGCTATTTGCGAAAATAAAATTATTGCGAAAATTTCCAGATTTACAGTACCATTATTAACAAGCCGTCATTCAATAGGGCTGTACTGGGCAATATAATGCCACCCAGCCTCAGATTGTGTAAATATTGAAAAAGTTGATTACTTACATCGTCTGCTGAGCCAAACGTGATCTTGGCAAACTTTGATGGTGGTGTTGTTGCGTCAGCTGAAGAATTAACCGTATTATTGGCGGAAGATGTCACATCACCAAACCGTTCTTTTCTCTTCAGAATCTTCTCTTCTTCGTCCACTTTCGACAAACTCGACGATACGACCTGACCAAATCTCTCGGCTCGCTTCTTTAACACATCAACATCGGCCTAAAATCAAATGCGCCAGCTCATAAGATTTTGTTTCTTTTGCAAATGTACAAAAGCCTCCTTCAAACATGCATACTGAGGTATCCAGCAGGACTGGGTCTTATATATGGCATTTGTTAAGTTTTCTGTGTTTGCAAGTAGCCCCTCCATACTTGTGTACGTGAGTAGCAAAGGCTCTAGCAAGACTGTGCATAGGTGCAGGCACATCTAAGTCTAGGCTGCTCGCCGATGCAATAAGTACCAAAATCTCACGTGCTAGTCCAAATTTTGTAGTCTGTGACAATGCTGTTGTACAAATAGAACTTTATTTCTTGCACACCGGATAAGGATATCTGAGATTTTACCTCGGGATAGAAAATCTTATGTTACCCATGCTGTCTTACCCAGGACGTCAAATAACGTCATCATGTGAAATTGCATCTTAGAGTATTCAGGGACTTCTGGAAGCTTATTTTAGAATAATTAAATAAATAAAAACAGCGGTGAGCAAGAAAAAGAATCCATTATTCGTTTGAGGGTAGGATAGAAAAATCTGTCCCTCTGGATCACCGTTTGTCATCACTCGGCAAGCCTTGTGATGCCAAACGGCGATCCTCGGGACTGATTTTCTATCCTACCCTCACACACATGATAGATTCTTATAATCTTTAGGCCTGTCTGTGACAATGTCCTCATACTAAATGTTACTTTAACAGTTTCTCTGCTAGTGATGACTTTTCCAGTGCAAACATTTTGGACCCAGACCAGGCCCAAAGTTTTGTCAGGACTTAAGTTAAGAGTGCCTACCAAAAAATTAATTTTCTTATTTTTCAACCAAAACATATGTTGTGGGTACTCAAAAGAACCGTCTCAATGAGACGGTTCTTTTGAGCACCCAAAACATATGTTAAAACTGATGGGTAAGAAAATATTTAGAATTTTACGTTCAAATCTTTTGTTTTATCTAAACCTATGTTTTGTTGAGTCTGACCTGGATCCAAACTGTTTGACACTCTGATAGTATTCTTGAAAGAATATTCTGATAAAGTTTATTTTAAACTAGAAATGAGCCAGTGCATGAGACTTCCAACAATGTGGTATGTGCGACCAGCAAAGCCTCAGATCAGCCTGCGCATATGCACAGTCTGATCAGAGCCTTTGCTAGTCGCTTGACTATTCTATGAGTGTTAAGCTACTGACCGAACATCATTTGGAGTTTCTAAGCGTAAAAGGAGGCTTCACAGGCTCGTATGCGTCTACACCTGTCAAAATGCCACATTGTTGGAAATCACATGTCACGGCTCAAATCATTATATTTACCCCAGATCCTGCTGTAGACAATTTTCCTGTTCCAGTTGATCCTGTTCCAGGTGACCCCAGGCCAAACCTGAAAATAAACAACCACGACTCCAGATAAGGGTGTATGTTACATTTGTTTGTTTGTTTGTTTGATTTGATTCTTTACGTCCCATCAACAATCTTTCAGTTATATAGGGACGGGTCTTCCTGGGTTGAACCAGTACTAAGCTAGGATAAATGTGTCTTGCTCAAGGACCACAACGCAGTGACGCCGGTGAGGCTCGAACCCGCGGCCCTTCGGTCTCGAGTCAAGCACTCTAACACTGAGCCACTGCGCTCCCATGTGTATGTTACATGTTTGGCAGAAAAATACCATAATTTATCAAACAATTAAAATCAGTAATTTTGTTTTTGCCTAGAAAGATTTATTTCCCCAGAGGAAATAAATCGTTCTAGGCAAAAACAAAATTACTGATTTAGCCTTTAGCCAGAACTACTTTTTCCTGACCACAAGAGAACCAAGGCATCGATGAGATGAAACGCATGTCATATTCATTTTCGTTTAATTTACATTTTCTATACACTATTACGCTTCTCTGCACTTTTGACGTCACAAATATTAACAAATGACTTAATTTACACATGTGATGACGCTGCAAAACGATTCTGTCTTCCAACACTGAAACTGCAGGATCAAAGAAAAAACAAAAAGCTCAAGAAAAACACAATAAATTTAGTACCAAAATGTTCGTTACGATCTAACTAAGAAAATGACTACCCACACTTTATGTTTTCGTTCACTAATAAAAAAAGATACAGACGTTTAAAATTCTGAGGTGGACTCGATCATGAGGATTTCCAAACTGGCTGACTTACGTTTTTTCAGCAGAGAACAGCTAGCTGATGTATTACTACTTGTTTTAGAATTAGACATGTCACGATCCCGCTAGTTTTGTCACATTGCATACCATAGTATTTTCTTGATTTGAGCAAGCAGTTCAAGCAGAATACATGTAATATACAGTTTATTGAATCATTCTATTTAAAATATGGGATTTATAAACCTCGGGAGGTGAAAAATCATATAAAGAAACTTGTGCTTGCCCACTCGTTTCTTTATCGGATTTTTCACCTCCCTCGGTTTATAAATCCCGAATTTTAAATAGACCTATTAATAAACTCTATGTATTTGATTTTTTAATTTCAAAGTACTTTTAGTTCTCTATGATAATAGAATCTAACATTCATGCTCCTGTATAATATTACTTAGGGCCAGTTAAGCAAAAAATTTAGTGTAAAATTGCCATTATTTTCTTACCTATCAGCCTAAACATGTGTTTTGTGTGCTCAAAAGAACCATCTCATCGAGACGGGTCTTTTGAGTACCCACAACATATATGTTTTGGTTGAGAAATAACAAAAATAATTTTCAGTTACGCACTCTTATCTTGGAGGCTGATATTTTTGAATTTATTTCTCGCTGCAGAAAAGCGATAAAATGCTCGACATTGTATTTTATCTCTTGTCCTCAGCTCCTAATAATATATGAGCACTCATGTAAGATTGTCTATCCTCTATGATAAATAGAATCAAACTAGAATCTTACATTCATGCTCCTGTATTATTGAATTTATAACTTGTTGCAGACAAGCGATAAAATGCTCGACAAAGCCTTGTATTTTATCTCTTGTCCTCAGCTGGTACTAATACATGAGCACTAATGTAAGATCGCTCACATCCTCTTTTACAACAGTATTTGAGCCGTGGCATGAGATTTCTAACAATGTGGTATGTGCGACAAGCAAGGCCTCAGATCAGCCTGCGCATACGCGCAGTCTGATCAGAGCCTTTGCTTGTGGCTTGAATATTCTATGACTCCTAGGCTACTGACCAAACAACATTTGGAGTTTCTAAGCTTAAAAGAAGGCTGCACAGGCTCGTCTGAGTCTACACTTGTCAAAATGCCACATTGTTGGAAATCACATGTCTTGGCTCATTTATCAAGATCAGCCTACCTTTTTGCTCTTGATTGCTTCTTGATGTCTTCATTTATAACCCCAAATCTTTCTGCTCTCTTTTTTAACCTCTACAATTATAACAAACACAAACATAAGGCACAACAATAAAATGTGAGCAGGCCTTCAGTTAAGAGTGCGTACCATAAAATATTTTTCTTATTTCTCAACCAAAACATATGTTGTGGGTATTCAAAAGAACCATCTCATTGAGAAGGTTCTTTTGAGCACCCAAAACATACCTTAAAACTGATAGATAAGAAAATATTTACAATTTTACGCTCAAAAATTGTGTTTATCTAAAACTATGCGTGTGTTTCCAATATTTATCATAATAATACTGGAATATGGAATTTATCTTAAATATGAAGCGTGGGAATTACAATGAAAAAAGTCAATAAGCAATGCTTATTAGATACCCCCCGCACAGTAAGAGTCAGTGAAAAAACTTGGCAAGTTAATGTTCAAACAAGAAGACCTTAGTTTTGATAAGAAGATTTCAGTAGAATCTGTGCAAACAAAAATTATAAACTCCTTCATGCATATGTTCAATGTGTCTACATTTTATCTGCAAAGTATCAAATTGCTCCATCAAAAGCTGTAGTAGGAGTTGATCAGCCCATAAAGACACTATCCATGCATATACAAAAGCCATATAAGGGAATAATTGTCTAAGTTCAACAAAACTTATAAACTCCTTCATGCATATGTTCATTGTGTCTACATTGTATTGACATAGTATCAAATTGCTTCATCAAAAGCTGTGGTAGGAGTTGATCGGCCCATAAAGGCACTATCAATGCATATACAAAAGCTATATAAGGGAATAATTGTCTAAGTTCTCACAGCTGTCATTTTGTCAAAATTATTTTTGTGAACCAAACTCCTTCATGCATATGTTCAATGTGTCTACATTGTATCGGCAAAGTATCAAATAGTTCCATCAAAAGCTGTGGTAGGAGTCGATTGGCCCATGAAGGCACCATCTATGCATATACAAAAGCCTAATAAGGGAAAAATTGTCTAAGTTCTCACAGCTGTCATTTCTTCAAAAATTATTTTTTGTGAACCAAACTCGTTCATGCATATGTTAAATGTGTCTACATTGTATAGGCAAAGTATCAAATTGCTCCATAAAAAGCTGTGGTAGGAGTTGATCGGCCCATAAAGGCACCGTCTATGCATATACAAACACCTTATAAGGGAAAAATTGTCTAAGTTCTCACAGCTGTCATTTTGTCAAAAATTATTTTTCCGAACTAAACTCCTTCATGCGTATGTTCAATGTGTCTACATTGTATAGGAAAAGTATCAAATTGTTCCATCAAAAGCTGTGGTAGGAGTTGATTGGCCCATGTATGGCCTATAATAGCATAAGCATAAAGCACTATATTAAAAGCCATTTAGAACTACAAAGGGAAATAACTCTAAAAGAATTGGCCCCTAGCCCTTACTTTTTTGTCTACAGTATTTGTCTTGCATATATGAACATGTTTGCAAGGTTTGATGAAAATCAGTGTATGGCCTATAATAACATAAGCATAAAGCACTATATTAAAAGCCATTTAGAACTACAAAGGGAAATAACTCTAATAGAATTGGCCCCTAGCTCTTACTTTTTTGTCTAAAGTATTTGTCTTGCATATATGAACATGTTTGCAAGGTTTGATGAAAATCCAGCAATGACTCTTCGAGTTATTAAGGAAACAAAGCGTTACGGACGGACGCACGGACACACGGACGGACGGACGGAAGGACGGACGGACAACGTGAAAACAGTATACCCCCTACAAACAAAGTTTGCGGGGGGTATAATGACAATCAAAGAGTCAACTTTTGACTACTGAATTATAATCATGTCAATGTTATATGGACATCAATGAGTTCAAAAATATTGTGTTATTTATTATAGGGATTATGCCAGATACCTTTCTATTTTGAAGTAATATTTAGTTACTCATGTCATTTATTATGAAAGAGGCCTACCTTTTAGCTATCCTATTTCTGAGTGGAAGATTCAAGATGGTGAATCCAACTTGCATGGTTATTGTGATATTTGATCCATCACATCAGGATCAACACTGTTTGCAAAGCATTTTGAAAAGGTCTTCAGGGACAAGGAGATTGAATCTCTACATATATATTGTGTGGGAATGGTAGATAGGGAAACTTGGCTATGAGACTTGGGTGTTTTGAATTGTACATGGGCAGCAATGCCTCCAGATAAGAGTGTGTAATTGAAAACTATTTTTCTTTTTTCTCAACCAAAAAATATGTTGTGGGTACTCAAAAGAACCGTCTGAATGAGACGGTTCTTTTCAGCATCCAAAACATATGATTAAATTGATGGGTAAGAAAATAATGAGAATTTTAAGCTCAAAATTTTGCTTTACTGGACCACTATCTGGTGGGGCTAGATGTCTAATTTTGGTCTCTCTCAAATGATGGCTGCATAACTTTTCGATTTCTATCCTTTTGAGGTGTGAGCAGCTAAAACTCTAGAGAGAATATGTATATGCACAATCTTGCATGAGCCTTTGCTGCCTGTATCCATGCACGAGAAAGTTTTGTCAGTGGGGGTCCAAATTTGATAACGTTTTTTTTTTGTTGTTGATGAGGGGATAGAGGATCGAAATACCACTATAAATGGGCCATCATCGGCCCACCAGTGAAACGCCATTGAAATGGCGTTTCTCTGGCAGGCCAATGATGGCCCAACATTGAATGCTGGCTTGGTAGCTGCGATTTTTCAGGGGATCCGGACCTGTATTGCTAGAAAACCCTATATTTTTTTTATTTTTCAGGGGGGGGGGGGGGGGGGGGGGGGGGAGTCCGGACCCCCTGTCCCCCCTCTGGATCAGCACATGGTATCAGTACCAAAATCTGATGAGCTAACTCATATGTTGTGATGTGTTGGGGGTTTAACAAATTAACATCACTTTCAATAATGCTGTAAGTCACATCATAATGGTTATCTATATGTAGCTTCAGGGTTCCCACAGAAATTCAAAAACACAATACCATGATTTTTCCATGTTTTTCCATGATCAACGATGTAATTTTCATGCCTATATAATGCACAGCCCCTAACCTCTGGTTTTAGCAGCATCCTTACCACGCTGAGCATACACTGAAGAGCAACAACAGCATGCATGAAGACCATGCATGCATTTTGAAATAATTAAAACTTGAAACCACCAGTAGCCAGAAAACTAGCTGTCGGACACTGTACGACAGCTAGTTTTCTTGCTACTGGTGGCTTAGTCAAATTATAATTAAAAATTCTATGATTTTTCCATGATTATTTAGTTTTTTACAAATCCCATGATTTTTCCATGCATGGAACCTTTTTTAGTGATTTTCCAGGTTTACCATGATTTCCAGAGCTTGTGGGAACCCTGTAGCTTGATCATATTCACATGAACTTACATCAGACTCCGTGGATGGAGACACAGTTATTTTCACCGGATGTGGCTCCTCTTTCTCCGCCGTGACATCTGTGGTCTCTGATCTAAAAATAGAACAGGGTCCATACAGTGTGGCTCCTTTATAACAAACCTCGTTTTAACTTGGATTTAGATATAGTATAAGTATGGTCATGTTGTGGCTCCCAAATATATTACTATGGAATTTTACAAAGGAATTATAGGAAAATGGCCATAGAATGGTAATTTTCCTATAATTTCTTATAAAATTGACCTTAGAATAGTCATTTTCTTATTTCTATGTAAAACTGACTCTTTATACTACAATTCGCTTCCAATACGGTCCATTCTTATGGACCCCAAAGAAAGTAATATAAAGGAACTGCACCGTAGTTAGCTAGAGGTCCTGAGCTCTGTTGCTAAACATGTGGGATTTCCTACAGACCGTATCCCATTTTAGCTGTTTGATTACTGAAAGACATTTAAAGTTAAAATTAAAGCTTAATTTAAGGCTTTCATATAAATTTTACAGAGATTTCTTTCTGCTTTGCAACTTTTCTACATGTATAGTTAAAAATATAGCATACTCAATAAATCAGTAGAGAGCCAGTCATGACTCCAGGCAAATTCTGTAAGACCATCACAGGTTTAGATAAACAAAATTTCTTAGCGTAAAATTTTAAATATAGCAAGAAGTGAGCGAAGCTCACATAACCCCGGTGGTAGCCATCAGAGGTTGTAACACTTTCAGAGAAAAGACAAAACTGTCAAAGATTTCATAATCCTAAATCAAGTAGTTTCTGAGAAAGCTTTGATGAAAAATGTCCATGTGTTATATAAGAGTGACAGAAGGAAAAATTGAAAATTTGAAAAAAGAAGGCAAAATGAGGATTAGCACCTTAGTTTTCATTTACACAATACACTTCTCCTACCTGAAAGTACACAAATAATTTCATAATCCTAAATCAAGTAGTTGCTCAGAAAACTCTGACAAAAAACGTCCATATGTGTTATATAGGAGTGACAGAAGGAAAAATTGAAAAAGAACAAAATGAGCTTTAGCATCTTTATTTTCATTTACACAGTACACTTAGCCTACTTGAAGGTGTACACTAAATTTGAAAACACTGGCTCCAATAGGAGCCAAGAGATCTGCGACAGAAATTTTCATTGGAGAGAAAGAAAAATAGTAAATAAAGGGACTGATAAGCAATATGTGTCTGTTCTTTTGTTACACAATACAACGAATCACTATCAAGCTTTGTACCAAATTTCAGAATCCTAACTCAAGTAGTTGCTGAGAAATCTTTGACAGAAAAAAATGTCTATATGTATTATATAAGAGTGAAAGAAGGAAAAAATGAAAATTTGAAAAAAGAAGGCAAAATGAGGATTAGCATCTTAATTTCCATTTACACAGCACACTTTGCCTTCCTGAAGGTGTACACAAAATTTGAAAACAATGGCTCCAATAATAGCTGAGAAATCTGTGACAGAATTTTCCATTGGAGAGAAAGAAAAATGAACAAATAAAAGGACTGATAAGCAATATGTGGCTGTTCTTTTCTAACACAATACAACTCATCACTATCAAGCTTTGTACCAAATTTCAGAGTCCTAACTCAAGTGGTTGCTGAGAAATCTTTGACAGAAAAAATGTCCATATGTATTATATAAGAGAGAAAGAAGGAAGAAATGAAAATTTGAAAAAAGAAGGCAAAATGAGGATTAGCATCTTAATTTCCATTTACACAGTACACTTTGCCATCCTGAAGATGTAAACAAAATTTGAAAACACTGGCTCCAATAAGAGCTGAGAAATCTGTGACAGAAATTTCCATTGGAGAGAAAGAAAAATGAACAAATAAAGGGACAGATATGCAATATGTGGCTGTTCTTTTCTTACACAATACAACTCATCACTATCAAGCTTTGTACCAAATTTCAGAATCCTTACTCAAGTAGTTGCTGAGAAATCTTTGACAGAAAAAAATGTCCATATGTATTATATAAGAGAGAAAGAAGGAAAAATTGAAAATTTGAAAAAAGAAGGCAAAATGAGGATTAGCATCTTAATTTCCATTTACACAGTACACTTTGCCATCCTGAAGATGTACACAAAATTTGAAAACACTGGCTCCAAAGGAGCTGAGAAATCTGTGACAGAAATTTCCATTGGAGAAAGAAAAATGAACAAATAAAGGGACTGATAAGCAATATGTGGCTGTTCTTTTGTTACACAATACAACTCATCACTATCAAGCCTTGTACAAAATTTCAGAATCCTAACCGAAGTAGTTGCTGAGAAATCTTTGAAGAAAAAAAAAGTTTACAGACAAACAGACAGACAAACAGACAGACAGACAAACATAATTACAGAAAAGGCAAAAACTATATACCCCCTATATACTTCGTACCGGGGCAGGGATTCAGTTTGGCGTCGGCCATCGGACATAGTCCGAAAATAGTTCCAGATGTCCGAGAGATTGTTGTCCAGTTTGGACAGTTTGTCCGAGACGATTTTCAGAAACGCATGCTGTACGGTTAAACACAGTGATGCAATAGTATTTTGCTTTAAAAAACGATCGCTGATTGGCCAAATTTATGTAAGCTTCTGACTGGTTCGCCTTAATTTACTCCGCAAATACTTATTCAATAAAGCAAACCAGTCATAGTGTTTTGTTACGCCGCACCTGATTGGTCTATTGCATCCTAAAGTTTTCTTCCCTTGATTTTATCTCGAAGCGGACAGCATATTTGCATTGGCATTTACCAATAAAATGGCTAAAAAACTTAATTGCCACCAAGTAACAACAGGAACTGAAGTTTTTTATGCACCAAAACAGTTTGCCCGCTCCATCATTACCTGAACAGTCATTTTCCCTGGCTAACGAGTCATGCAGCGGCCTCAAAAAGCAGAAAAAAACAGTACCCCACCCACTCCCACCGACAACGATCGACAAGCTCCACTCACCTCATGAAATAAAAAGCCAGACAATCAATCGGACCGCATTTACCATCCGAAATGGTAGCAAAACTACCCCTGGTTTTAATTTGCGAAGGGCAGATGGCAATTTCCGTTTATGGTGGTAAAAATTAGTGTTGAAAAAATGTCCTAAAAAATTTCCAAATGTCCGAACAAAATTGGGGCTGCTTGGACAAAATGTCCGAAGTAAATTTCAGTCCAGCTGAAACCCTGCGGGGGTATAAATATTTTCTTACGCATATTTTTAGCATATATATGTTTTGGGTGCTCAAAAGGACCGTCTCATTGAGTACCCACAACATATGTTTTGGTTGAGAAATATGAAGACTGTTTTTCTGTTAGACTCTTAACTAAAGGCCTAGACCTTTCTTAATTTTCAAGGAAAATGTCTTGACATAGCATGAAGATTGAATGTAAGTTATAGCAAGAAGTTGATTCACATGAAATGTCCAGCTTTTTTGGTTTGTTAAAGGAGCAACAAAATTTGAAAATTTCAAATCATTGGCTAAACTATCCATATCCAGTCTGATAATAGTCTTTGCTTCGAGGTTAACTCTTTGCATGCTGGGTAATTTCACATGCTTCTGTTGTCGTCTACTGACTTTGTTCAAAATAAATTATTTCAAAATATTCTTTCTGACAGGAACACTAGCAGAGTTTGAAACAGTTTGGATCCAGATCAGGACCAACATAGGTCCAGATAAGCAAAAATATTTAGCGTAAAATTGTCATTATTTTCTTATCCGGGCCGCGTAGCGCAGTCAGTAACGTGTCTGGCTACAGATGCAAATCTGACTGCAGATCCAGGGGTCGCGAATTCGATCCCGGCCCGGTCCCATACTTTCGTGGAGATTGATCATGAAATAATTTCTACGGTCATTCTCCTCCCTCCCGCTGAATCATTCATGAAGGGTTGTTGTCAGTTACAAGCGAAAGTATACTTAACGCCAGTAAAAACGCAACTTTTACAGTGTAACCTTACTCAAGATTTAATGCTATTTTATCATTCTGTTAAAATAAAAGCATAAACCTATTGTCGCGATATCAAGCCAATACTCTTTTGGTGCAGATAAAGCAGTCCAGATAAGCCAGGCTGTATTTTTTGATAAAGGGACACAACCCAAACCTCAACACGAAAACTGCAAAATCATCTTATTAATCTGGATATCAGATTTTCATTATGAATGGCTCTTTTGGATTCAAACTTTGGGAAAACTTCAACATTGCTCTACTTTCTATGCACACGCGACAGATTTTTTTGTCTTGAAGTTTTGACCTTCTAAATGGTCATCAAAGTTTCAGCATGAAAACCGGAAGTTAACGAAAATGCGACACTTTCGACGGTAAATATTGCGATAAATGATAACCATAGGTTATTACCTTACAACTGACGTATGCCAAGTTTTAATTGATTCAGTTTAATTGAAGTTTTAGTGATTTCTCAAATTTTGGGGAAATTTCACAAAAAATGAAATTTATAACATAAATTTTGGGTCCTTCCAGCCAAGTGAATTTTGTGTTTTAAACCGTTTTCTTGTTTGTTTGAGTGCAACGCAGTACTTGCACGCTGAAATTGAACAAAATTTTAAGATTTAATATGGTTACCAAAAAATTTGATGAATTTGTCATTTTTCACCAAAATTTTTGGCAGAAGTGTGCAATTGAGCTCAAGTTTTGGTAAAACGTTCTCCTACGTTAGGGACGCTTGTTAGTACAAGACAAAGTGAACCAAGCTGTTATTTATATGAAAAATAACACTTGTACCAGTTGCGTTTTTAATGGCTTTAAGTATATGTGCACGAATTACTGGTTAACTGCTTGTTCAAGCTTGCCCAGGGAAAAAGTGTGATTAGGTGAACTGACCGTCCCGCAATGACCATAGCTGTTGACTTGGGGCGTAAAGCAACAACACACACACACTTATCCATCAATTTAAACATATGTTTTGAGTACCCACAACATATGTTTTGGTTTAGAAATAAGAAAATAATTTTCAATTACACACTCTTATCTGGAGGCCTATGACCGATATTCTGTAGGTCCTGATCTGGGTCTGAACTGTTAACTGTTATCATTAACAACAAAAATCACCGCAAGCAAGTAGAGAGTTAATACTACAATGGCCAATGTCACATCAACTTACTGTGGTGTTTCCAGTTCAGGGACAACAACTTCTTTCTTTTCCTCTGTTTTCACCGCATCTGTCTGTAACTAAGTACCATAGGTCCAGTTAAGCAAACATTTTAAGTGTACAATTGCAATTATTTTCTTACCCAACAATTTTAACATGTGTTATGGGTGCTCAAAAGAACCGTCTCATTGAGACGATTCTTTTGAGTACCCACAACATATGTTTAGGATGAGAAATAAAGAAAATAGTTTTCCAATACACACTCTTATCTGCAGGCCTGTAAGTACATGTAAAATGATAACACCACGCTGGATAAGTTTGGCTGCAACGTGACAAAACCTGTCTTCGGGGTTTCCGACAAAGCAAGACTAAAACCAGTCTCCTCAGCTACAGAGACTAGCAAGAAATTTGAAATTTTGCTCATAGCAAGCCTAGATATGGTTTTTTTTCCAAAAAGCGAATAAAAAAGGTGCTGATCAGGCTGCGCGGATGAACAGGCTGGTCTGCGCCTTTCTTGTTCACAAACCCCCCGAAGATCTAATTACGTGCTATACCCCTTTTTATACAATTAACTTGCCAGTTATTAGTATGTACTTACATGCAGAGTCGAAAACAGTGTTGATTCTGAACAGCTGATCTGGATCTACAGTTTTAAAACGGGATTTATCAGGTTTCAATGTTTTATCAATTTTTATATGAGCTCAAACTGTTTGCAAAGGTTATCAGCAGATGCTGCTAGCAGACAAAGATTTAATATAGTGTATATAGTGTTGACCCTGATGAAATGCTGCATTATGTTGGGTCAAGGTCACACAAAACATTGCCCAGTACCCTCTATATCGTTGCAAAGTTTGAAGTTGCTACGTTCAACCGTTTAGGAGGTGATGCATTTATAAGAAAATATATTCTTTGACCTTGGGGTCAAGGTCACACCAAACATTGTCCAGTACCCTCAACATCATGTGACCTATACACCTGTAACATGCCAAGGGTTTAAGAGAAGAAACAATTACAAGAAATGTGACGGGTGGATGATAGACCCACTACATTTCAAAATTAACCCTGTGTATTCGGGGTAACCCCTAACGAATACTTTTGAAAACAGTGAAGACCCAGATGAAATGCAGCCTGATGCTGCATTTCATCAGGGTCTACACCGTTTGTAAAGGTAAAAAAAACCTTCAGACAAAATAGTACAATATTTTTTGAAAATAATAACCTGACACCCCTAAATATGTACAATGGACTATCCCAAGTTTATTGTATCAAACCAGAAGGGAGACTCCACTAGTCAGTAGTGCATAAAGGATTGAATCATACATACCACTATATTGGAATTATTGAGATCAAAGGAGTCGTCGTCAGGAGTTAACACAGGTTCTAAATCTGAAACAAACAAAAGAACGAATAGTCCAAAGGGCAAAGATCGCCCAGGGGTTATTCTCAATTTTTCTTTATACGTAGGCTCAAGCCCAGCATCTACCATTCACCCCACAAAAAAATCCGCTAGTTTGATACTCTAGAAAGGCAGACAATGGAAGTGAATAAGCAGGCACATTTGCTATGGCTTCAATCAGTAAGAAAACATGTGTAATCACTGTAAAAACATGGGGTAAAAAAAATAATAAGTAGCCCAATGGGCAACGATCGCTCACCATTGAGCCAGCATAATGTTTGGAGACACCATAATTTACGATGCTCAAAGGCAGGTAGCTCTGAACTTGAAACAGTGACTAGAAATTAATTTAAAAAAAAGATATAATGCCAGTTCTTATTATCTGCAAGTAATAAAAATTGCAGAGAAAACCTGGTGAAAGTATAGTATTCAGATGCTCAATGGCAGCTAACTCTGTAGACAGTAATGGGATCCGACCGAAATTCAAACTCATCCATACTTTTATGTATGTCCTGGCAACCTACAAGGATGAAGAAAATCAAATGAAAAATGAAGGCGCTAGAGTGGTCACAATATTATACAGCTATATTTTAGTACTTCAAGGGCAGCGGACTCTGTAGCTGGTGGTTGGATGTGGCCCAAAATCAAACACATTCAAACTTTTATGGGTGTCCTTGTTACCTGCAAAAATGAGGAAGATCCATTCAAAAATGAAGGCGCTAGAGTGGTCACAACAATGTTACATTATCCATCAATTTTTAAGATGCTCAAGGGCAGCTAACTCCTTAAAAGGTGATGGGATCTTGACAAAATTCAAATTCATTCTAGCTTTTATGGTTGTCTTTCTTATCTGCAAGAATGAATATGATCTATTCAAAATTGAAAGCACTAGAGTGGTCACAACATTTCTCCCATAATAAGTCTATGGGGATTTTTTAAGACACTCAAGGGCAGCTAACGGAACAGTCCAAGGTCTGATGTGCCCCAATTTCAAACCCATCCAAGCTTTTATGGTTGAACTTGTAACCCACAAGAATGAAGAAAATCCTATCAAAAATGAAGGCGCTAGAGTGGTCACAACATTATCCATCAATTCTTAAGATGCTCAAGGGCAGTTAACTCCATAATAGGTCACTAAGGTGATGGGGCCTTGATGAAAATCAAACTTATTCAAGCTTTTATAGTTGCCCTTCTTATCTGAAGATCAATTTAAAATTTAATACAGAAATACCCCACCCCAATGATGCTCCAGATGAAATTTGATTACAATTGGCCAATTGGTCTCAGAGATATTCATGTTTGAAAGTGTGGACGGACGCACGGACAGACGCTGGCTCGAGTCCCACCCTATAAGCTCATCCGAGGCTTCAGCTCTGGTGAGCTAAAAATGGAAGAGCTGGAGTGCTCAAAAGATTTTCCGCACTATAACCCTATGGGAGCTATCTGTTGCCATGGAAACCAGAGTTCTGATCCGATCTGACCCCAAACCTAACACAGCCAATCTCCCACCCCAATGATGTTCCAGATGAAATTTGATTATGATCGGCCAACTGGTCTCAGAGATATTCATGTCTTAAATTGTGAAAGGACGCACGGTGGACAGACGCCGTTCGAGTCCCATCCTATGAGCTCACCGGGAGCCTTCGCCACGGCCAGGTGAGCTAAAAAAAGAAGAATTTAATGATACACCTGGACATGTAGTATACAGTAAATGTTCTAAATTTTCAAACACTTTTCTCTTTCTGTTCTCATATAGAATGTTGGTTTTCAGGGCTTTAATTTACAAAATGCTGGTCAGAATAGCAAACATGGAAGACCCAGATCAGACTTCTTCTTCAGAAGCAGTCTCAGTGGTCTAGATAAGGATTTGGACCAAAGGTTATTTCACCCCCTACTTTTATATTTTATGAGTATTTTTCTCCATATTTAAAATATCAAATTGCAGAAGATGCAAAGCCTTGTAAAAAGACCCAATATTTGCTTAACATATTTTAAAGAAAAGATGCTTGTATCAAATACTGTATTATACATGTTGCGTTTTTAGGAAAACTTTCAAGATTTATACAATTGGTGTATATTAATTTGTTTTGTCTTACTAAGAATAAAAGATTTCACCATATAAATTGAAAATCAGCACTGAAACCTCAAACTGCAAAGCTTCAATTTAATTTTCAATGCTGAATTCCAAAAAATCAATGCTGAAATACCCTTAACCCTCTTATCTGGATCCCTGCTGAGTCTGATCAGGGTCTGCACTGTTTGTCTAGACCATTTTGGTGGGCAAGAAGTGTTTGAAATTTTAGAACAAGCGTATATTTCACATTTGAGCAGTGACATGAGATTTCCAACAATGTGGTATGTGCGACTAGAAAAAGGTCAGATCAGCCTGTGCATGCGCGCAGTCTGATCAGACTTTCAGAGCCTTTGCAAGTCGCTTAACTATTCTATGAGTGTTTAGCTACTGACTGAACATAATTTGGAGTTTCTAAGCTTAAAAGAAAGCTGCACAGGCGCGTCTGAGTCTATACTTGTCAAAATGCCACATTGTTGGAAATCACATGTCTCTGCTCATTTCACATTTACCTGGAGTTGGTATGTCAGCAGTGAGCCGCTCAAAGAGTTCGCTTTTGGTTCCTGTTGTTGACAGACCTCGCTCTTTTAGTTCTTTCTTCAACTCTGTTACCTTCAAAACAAGAACTTTAAGTTAATTCATCAAGCCTTCAGATTTATGATGGGCCCGGGTCATTGTCCCATGATGTAAAAAGATGGCCCATCACTTTCCATGGCAGTGGGTCCAGTGGACCCATCCTTTTTAGTTGTGAAAATATCTCAATTTAATTAAAATATTCTTACAGCTTACAGCAAGTCTATGAGCTCCACAAAACAGAAAGTACAGGTAGGTTGTCAATACAGCAAAACATATCTTAAAAAAGGCAAAGCAAAGACCTAAATAACAAATGGTAGCTTAATGAAGGTCGAAAGGATTGCAGAATGCTCCCATTGGAGCATTGGGCTTTAGGGCCCTTGATCCCTCACCTGAGTCCTGGCATATAAGATGATGTATCATGTATATTGGCCTGTGGCTAAAGAGATACCATTTAAAGATATTTCTATTTTTAGCTCTGGTACATGTAGCCATGTTGTTCAGCTGATCTGAATTGGGTAGGAGGCATCATGAGGAACATTTCAGTTAAATTATTTTGAATTTGGATCCATGGTTCAGGAGGAGAGGTCTTTTAATGATATTTCTTATTTATAGCTCTCGCGGCCTTATTGCTTTCAAACCATTGGTGCAATTATGGAAGTGGGCATTATGCGGAGCGTTTCTGTGAAATAATATTGAATTCAGAAAAGTGGTTCAAGAGGAGATGCTGTATAAAGACCTATCTTATGTAAAGCTCTGGTGGCCCCTTTGTTCAGCTGAGCAGAACCATTTGTGCAGTTTTTAACAAGTGCTTTGTGAGGAACAATTCTGAGAAATTATTTTGTATTTGGACCATTGGTTCAGGAGATGTCATTTAAACATATATATTATCTAAAGCTCTGGTAGCCCCTTTTTTGGGCAGAGAAACCATTTGTGCATATTTGGTAGAGGGCATCATGAGGAACATTTCCACAAAATTATTTCAAATGGATGAGTAATGCAGGAGGAGATGTTGTTTGACAATAAAAACATTTCTCACCTAGCAGCAGAGCCAGGGCTCTCACACCCCTTTTTTGGGATTGAGGCCGGGGCCCATGGAAAATTAGCACCATTTTGACTAAAATTGGGAAAATCTATATCGTCTTTATGTATGAAGTTTCCATTGCTAGATTGATTCCAATAGTTTACCTTGTTTCTTGATATATAATACAAGATTTAATAATTAGTCATAATTCAGAGAAAATTTTGCTTCATATATTTCATTTTCTCACTGGCTAGTCATTGATGGGACGATTCTAATTTAATGAATACCCACTTACTTGTATATGTCTCAGTGCTCCAGATAATTTTGAATACCATCAGTACGGGTACTGGACCAAATGAAACTTGTTCTGTGCCAGCTATTTTCAATCCGTACATGCATTTATTTTGGCTAAGCCAATTTTTTTATGAAAGCTTATACTTGTATTTAAATCTGTCTTCATGCACAGTTTGATTACCCATCAATGAAAACGACTATGTCCCTATATATATACATATTGGCAAGAATATTGGAAAAAGGAATCCCGATGATTATTTTCATTGCCATCTGTTGCTTTTGAGCTAACCAAAGCATCTGCAAAGTTTGAAGTTGCTACGTCCAACCGTTTAGTAGCGGATGCATTTACAAGAAAGTACATAATTTCACTTTTGACCTTGACCTTAGGTCAAGGAAAAACAGGAAACGTTGCCTAGTATCCTCTACAACATATGACCTATGCACCTGCAAAGTTTGAAGCTACTATGTCCAACAGTTTAGGAGGAAATGCATTTACAAGAAATATTTGGATTGACCTTGACCTTGGGGTCAAGGTCACATAAAGCATTGCCCTCTACATCATGTGACCTATGTAACTGCAAAGTTTGAAGTTGCTACAGCCAATGGTTAATGTAATGCATTACTGAGAAAAATACATTATTTAACCTTGACCCCAAGGTCAAGGGGGTCAAGGTCACACAAAATGTTGACCAGTACCCTCGACTTCATGTGACCTATGCACCAGCAAAGTTTGATGTTGCTACATCCCATGGTTAAGGAGAAGATGCATTTGCAAGAAAATACATTATTTGACCTTGACTTTGGGGTCAAGGTCACACAAAATGTTTCCCAGTACCCTCGACATCATGTGACCTATGCACCAGCAAAGTTTGATATTGCTACATCCCACAGTTGAGGAGATGTATTTTCAAGAAAATACATTAAATGACCTTGACCTTCAGGTCAGTACCCTCTACATCATGTGACCTTCAGGTCAAGGTCACATGAAATGTTTCCCAGTGCCCTCTACATCATGTGACCTATGCACCAACAGAGTTTGAAGTTACTACGTCAAAAGCTTTAGGAGAAGCATTTACAAGAAAATTCAATATTTGACCTTTGACCTTGACCTTTGGGTCAAGGTCACACAAAATGTTGCCCAGTACCCTCTACATCATGTGACCTATCCAGCTACAAAGTTTGAAGTTGCTACGTTTAACCCTTTAGGAGGAGATACATTTACAAGAAAATACATTATTTGATCTTTGACCTTGACCTTGGGGTCAAGGTCACACAAAATGTTGCCCAGTACCCTCAACATCATGTGACCTATTCAGCTACAAATTTTGAAGTTGTTACATCAAAAGGTTCAGAAGGAGATGCATTTACAAGAAAATTCAATATTTGACCTTAGACCTTGACCTTGGGGTCAAGGTCACATACAATGTTGCCCAGTACCCTCTACATCATGTGACCTATTCAGCTACAAAGTTTGAAGTTGCTACTTCAAAAGGTTTAGGAGGAGATGCATTTACAAGAAAATTCAATTTTTGACCTTTGGTCACACGAAATGTTGCCCAGTACCCTCTACATCATGTGACCTATTCAGCTACAAAGTTTGAAGTTGCTACGTCTAATCGTTTAGGAGGAGATACATTTACAAGAAAATACATTATTTGACCTTTGACCTTGACCATAGGTCACACAAAATGTTGCCCAGTACCCTCTACATCATGTGACCTATTCACCCACAAAGTTTCAAGTTGCTACCTCTAACGGTTTAGGAGGAGATACATTTACAAGAAACATGACGGACAGACGTACGCACGGACGGACGGACAGACGGACGACGGACCGACTTTGACTTGAAATTAATATACCCTTTTTTTCTAAAGAAAAAAGCGGGTATAAATATCGGCATTAAAGCAGTCCAGCAAGTTGATTCTGGATTTCTGAAATGCATTCATTTTGACAGATTCACAAATCAGGTCACTATCAAGCGTCTTCTGATTCGAATTGGATGAGAAATATTGGTTGCCAGTAAAAACCTACCATACATGCAATAACACACCCGTATTCCACTATTCAGTGCATACTTATTTTAAACTCTATCTGTATTAGGGGGAAATGGACCTGTAATTTACGTCTGTACGGGCGCTATCTGGAGCGCTGTGTCTTAATAACAGAGCTTAGAACAGACGAACACAATTCCTTGTCTCCTTGAATTTCTGAAATTCAACACAGGAAGAACATTGCAGGATAGAAAGTTTTTTGAGTGAGTGACTGATAATGGAATCCTTTTCTCAATAAATTTCTGAAATGCAAACTTAACCTGTATGGCTTGGGAGACATGACTTTGCAGTACAACGTTTGTATGAGTGAGTGTTATTTAATCCTAAGGTGCTCCACTTTTGGATGTCCCACAAAAAACACTACGAATGTACACTACTGTAGATCAAAGCAAAGACGACATGGCCGAAACTAATCGTCAGAATTCAATCCAGGTACGAACGAAGAAAAGGACTGAATCGTCAATAATTCTTCACAACTTCACTTCAAATGCTAGCAATGAATAGTCTTATTTATATTAAGGCAAAACTTGATGTGCAGTTTACCACAGCAAAATTAGTCACAAGAACAAGCAGAACACACTCACATTGATCTTGATTCGCTCCTGTATTATACTGGTAAGGGACGTAACTCGAGCATTCCCAAAAACCGTAATAATACCAAACACCGCAAGGCATGCAAACAAGAGATTGCTCAGAAAGGAAGTGTGACGTAGAAGGATTAGAAAGTTAATAATCAGCACACATTTATTTTTCTAACTTTTTATGGAATTTTTCATCAGTAGTTTTTGGAACCAAGTTCAGGCTATATCGGGCCAAAACAACCTGGCCAAAATCACCCGGCAAAAAAGACCCACAGCCGAAACAACTCGTGTTTGAAACAACCCACAGCCGAAATCACTCGAAAACATAGGTTGTGGGCCAAAACCTCCAGGTACTTCATGGCATGCCCGTTATTGGTCTCGGACTCAGCTTTCTTAAGTCTTTTCTTACGGCTTACTGCCTTTGAAGATCTTTTTGACACTGTTTCTTCACCAAGGAGAGCTTGTTTCGTAGACTCAGTATTGAATTGAGTAAGCGAATGTTCAATGATGCATAGCTATCTCCGAGCGGTCAAATAATTATCGTCACGTAATCTCCGAGAGGGGGTGATGCAGTAGAGATAGATAGATAATTATCGTTTTTCACACTTATTGTTCGGTATGACTAATCGGAGTAATCAAGTGAATTTCGCGAAATCAACTTTTTATTTCGAAATCAGCCTATAAAACCGTTTTTAGGGGGCAAGTGCATAATTTCTTTCTATCATATGATTCAATATATGTTTTTGCAGTAGTATGCTAAAATTCATGCAAAAATATTAATTTTAAAGTTGATTTTGTCTATTGTTTCACTCGGGGCACAGATCTTTCTATCGTACTATCGTGGTATCAAATTTCTTTGCCGAAATCAGCTTATATAATACCCATTTAAAATAAAGAAAATGATTTTTTCTTTACCATATGATTAAACTTATGTTTTTACAGTAGCATGCAAAAATTCACGCAAAAATATTAAAGTTAAAGCTTGATTTTGTCCAATATATCCTTTCTGGTACCAATAGGACTCCGTAATATCGCGGTATCAAATGTCTTCGCCGAAATCAGGCTATAAAAACCAAGTTTTTGTTGTTAACTGATACATGTACTTTGATTTACCATATGAATTGATGTGTATGTATTTAGTATTTTAACAGTTATCAATAATATAATATTAAATTTGGGGTTGATTTTGTCCTATGAATATTGCCCTTCAGATACGGATATTACCTTGTAATATGCCTACTGCGAAATCAAATTCTTTTAAGAAGATGGACTTAACAAAACAAATATTTTTGGTGAGGGGTTTCATTATTACTTTACCGTATATCTAAATACCTATGTTTCCCAATTTTCATGGAAATTGGAATTCTTTTGGACCAATTTTTCGATGATGGAGAGTAGTTTAGGCTAAAGTCCGTTTCCGCAAAATCATCAAGCTTCTCTGAAGAAATTAGCCTATCAAAACCAATTTTAGCGACATAAACACAATTCATTTTACAGAAGTCTATATTTGTGTGCTCAAAATTTTATTATAAAATATTAGAATTGAAGGGTGACTCTAACAATAAGAATTTCCTTATTAGTCAGTAAACCGCGAAGATGACGCTAAGACGAAAACAGTATATTGCGAGCATCGGTAAAATGCCATTAATATAAATACTTTATTTTTTGTAGAACATTTCTGTAGAATAATGGATTTCGGCTAAAGACCCATTTGCTACATTTTACATGATCAAACGTGTTTGTTTTTTCTGTGCTCCTTGGAACTGAGTATAAAATTTTAAATTTTATTATGACGTTACTGAATGAATGCATAGCTCCAGATAAGGATTGGAGGCAATTGGGTATTTACCCACCTCTTTTTGGCTTAATTGGGTATTTCAAATTTTGAATTGGGTATTACAATTTTTTGTATTGGGTATCTAAGCAATGAAACCGGGCCTTGTTTCTCCTGACTTTTTAGTTTACTTTCGGTTTCACTTTCAGAAAGCACACTTGCAATATTAGTATATCAGAGATCGCTATTTCCAACTTATTTCGAAAATCCAACGTATCTATCAATTCATCTTTGATTCTTCAAACCACCAATGTGGTATTAGAGTTAGTTATGATATGATATTATTCAATTGCTCTCATGTTACGCCATTGTTATTGTAAAGCGAGACGAATGTCGTAATCGTGTAAATATTGGGTATAGCTAAACAGGGATAAGAATGTTCCTGGACTGGTTTACAATTTAATTAACTAGATTCGGCGCAACGCAGTGTACAAAATTGTACCCAACAACAGCTTGTGAATCACAAATTGAAAGCTATAGCGTCATACGCTACGAAAAATTCGGAATTGAGTATCAAGGATTTTTATTGCGTTTTTGTACGCACAGATATGAATTTAATTGCGTTCTCAGGTCCACGAAATTGCGTAAATACGCAATACGCAGCCTTATCTGGAGCTATGGAATGAATAAAAAGGCGGACGGACGGCAGATGGATGGATGGATGGATGGATTGACAGACGGACGGATGGATGGATGCATTGAATTGTTCACGGCGGCATGGCATTAAAGACAACCGATAATCCATTGATCCTTGATTAGACAATATGAGTTAGTAAACCGACACCGTCACCAGGTGTGATGACTATTATCTTCTTTAATTGTTAATAGGTGTGAATTGACACCGTTGTCGGTAAACGGTTTAAATGAACACAGAATACCCAACCTCTGATCTCCAATTAAAGAACCCTTCCCTGATTAAGAGACATGCTTTACATGTTTTGACGTTAGCATTTCAAAGAATTTTTGTTTTGTAAGGAATGTCAAATTTGTACCGAATTCGACTGCATATAAAACCTAATCTCTCTTATGTAGCAGCACTTTGATTGTTTCTATCTGAGTGCTGAATTCGGGAGATTTTAATAGGGTTTCTAATTTATCTAGGCATTACGGTATTACCCCCATCTCCCTAACCTTTGGGACTCATATCAGTCTCCGAAAAAATCCTGAACTTTAGAAAATAAATTCAATTTTAAATCGTAATTAATAAATATATGTAAGAAGCTGTTTCAAACATTTTGGATCCAGACCACGCCCGCCATTTGGTCTGACCTGATCTGGAATCAAACTGTTTGGAAAGGTTACTAGATAATGACACATTAAGCATCTATATTTGTGTAAGTTTTAAGGAGTACTCCTGAATTCAGGACTTTGAATCTGACTTTCCTTCCTTAGAAAGTCAGCATCTGAGTGCTGAAATAGGGAGATTTAATAGGGTTTCTTATTTATCAGATCAGTCTCCGAAAAAGTCCTGAACTTGAGAAATTCAATTCAATTTTAAAACCTTTTGCTAATAATTTATCTACGTATAACGATATTACCACATCCCCCTAACCCCTGGGACTCAGATCAGTCTGCGCATCTGCAATGGCGTAAGTTTTCAGTAATATTCCTGACTTCAGGACTTTGAATAGAGTTTGCTTACTTATCTACGTATAACGATACTACCCAATCCCCCAAGCCTCTGAGACTCAGATCAGTCTTCGAAAAATCCTGAACTTGAGAAATTTGATTTTAATTCGGAATTAATAAATACATGTAAGAAGCTGTTTCAAACATTTTGGATCCAGACCACGCCCGCCATTTGGTCTGACCTGACCTGGAATCAAACTGTTTGGAAAGGTTACTAGATAATGACACAAGAAGCATCTACATTTGTGTAAGTTTTCAGGAGTATTCCTGAATTAAGGACTTTGAATCTGACTTTCCAGATTTTAAAAGAGTTTGCTAATTTATCTACGTATAACGATATTATCCCATCCCCCTAACCCCTGGGACTCAGATCAGTCTGCGCATCTGCATTGGCGTAATTTTCAGTAATATTCCTGAATTCAGGACTTTGAGGCTGACTTTCCTGTGAAAGTCATTCCCCCAAACCTCTGAGACCCAGATCAAAATCCTGAACTTGAGAAATTCAATTCAAATTTGGAATTAATGAATACATGTAAGAAGATGTTTCAAACATTTTGGATCCAGACCAAGCCCTCCATTTGGTCGAGATGATCTTTGCAAAGGTCATCCTTCTGAGTTAAAACAATAAACTTGGGTTAGTCCATTTTGAGTTTCATGCATTTTCTTGTCTGCGAAGACTCAGGTCAGCCTTTAGTATCTACAAAGTTTGACGAGAGTCATCGCTGGTCGCTAAATCGAATTTTTGATTTGCACGACTTTAAATACATGGAGCGCATGTCATAAAAACCACTCAAGAAGCAAAGAGTGAATTATTTTTGTTTTTACAATTATCTAGCTTTAAATTGGCTTGGCAAAGCGCATTGATTAAACAGAACAGTAGCCACACTGATTTGACAGAACAGTAATCATTCACGGTATGGCACACTGTTTCATTCACGGTATGGCAAGTTTCCCAATTTTAATGCGACTTAAAAAAAATAAAATAAAAAGCAAATAATAAAAAAAAATCTTTAATCACATTTTTAATTCAGGATTTTTAAAAAAATACATACACACCAGAGGGGCAAACACTTAAAGGCACAGTTTAACACCTTTTTAAATTAGCAAATTATAAACAGCGCGTGTCTCGCTGTATATTGTAATTGTAGGGCACGCGCCATCTTAATTGAGATAAGTGAAAACACATGCCAAGCTTAGGTAGAACCTAATCTACAGTATATGTTTATCTCCCCACCCGCAGAGCGGAAATTGCATGGCAATTATTCGCATTTGTGTCCTACGGTGCATGACTTTTCGCCGAAAACCCTTTCGTCGAATACGACTGTACAACTACATGGCCACAAGAAGATTTGAACAACACCCCGCAACACCCTAGCAAATATGGGAAACTGTTTTAGCTAAATAATTACAGTTGCTCTTATTTGTACTCATAGGGCTGTTTGTTAAACGCAGCAGGAAGGCGATTTTCAGAAGGGATATTCGAGGATGTAGGTTCCAGATATTCGGCAAATGTATGTAAGAAATTGTATTTAGTCAATACGGATTGGTATGGTAAGTGTTTTTTCTCGTATAAATTTATGCTCTACTTTAGGTATAAACACTTAGTCGATGAGGGAGAAGAGAGGATGCAAATACCCCTAAAAAGTGGGCCATCATCAGCGCACCAGCGCAACGCTATTTAAATGGCGGGCCGATTAGAAACATTCGTCAATTATTCTTCAAAACCATCCGACCATTTCAATATTTATCTATAAAAACACACTAGGTATAGGCACACATTTAATCAAATGTAAAAATTAAAATATTTATTTACACAATTGTTTTGGTTTTATGGGCTAATTTCTTCACAAATGGGTTGATTTCGAGGGAATAGAAATTATATATATCTGTCGATTGTTCGACAAAATCAACCCCCAAAATTATTTTTCTTGCATGATACTTTGTTTACTATTGTAAAATTACATATTTAATCGTATGGTAAAGAATACGAATCAATTTACACCAAAAATATAGCCTTTATAGCTTGATTTCGGCGGAGATTTCCGCAAAGAAATTTGATACCGCGATATTATGGAGTACATTTTTACCCCAAGCAAAATATGACAAAATCAAGCCTCAACTTTATTTTTTTGCGGGATTTTTTTGCATATTCCAGCAAAAACACATATTTAATCATATGGTAAAGGACAGTATCATTTTTTAACAAATAATTGGGTTTTATAGCCTGATTTCGGCAAAGAAGTTAGATACCACGATAATACGGAGTTATACATCTGTACCCCAAGCCAAATAATTGACAAAATCAACCCTTAAAATTAATATTTTTGCATGAATTTTCGCATACTACTTCAAAAACACATATTGAATCATATGATAGAAAGAAATCATGCACTTGCCCTCTAAAAACGGTTTTATAGGCTGATTTCGAAATAAAAAGTTGATTTCGCGAAATCAACTTGATTACTCCGATTAGTCATATACTGGGATAATCGGTTTTCGCCAACGTAAGCAGATATGGCTCTGCGCAGAGCAAAACAAAATACAACCTTGCCAGAAAATGATTTATCATAAAATTTCAACCTTTTATAATATAATGTGTGAAACCTTAGACCATCAAAATATGTTTTTTAATTTTCAAAAACTTTGATTTGTTTGTGCACCCGTTTTTCCGCAATTTTGAAAATAGTAATCTAAGTTCGACAACTCTTGTTGACCTGAAAAAGAGGCCTCATAAAGGGTTGGATAGATAAAAAATCAAAAGATGTTATGAGATAAACCATTTTTTCATTGAATGAACATAAATTATTGTGAATCTTCTATGATTTAATTTATTGTAATCAAAAATATTTCAGTCATGTTTTTTTTTCTACATTCTATTCAAATTCAGATTGATTTGAACCCCTAGCTCCATTTGGGTACTACCACACAAACAGTAAATGAAAAAGTAGACATAAAATCTATCTTTTGTGTACTTCAGGGATGCATAAAGCCATTGCAGGTAAAAGATTGATTTAATTTATCAAAAAATCATTTTTAGATATATGGTCCGTACAGCTGCTTATTAGCCAGACCATTGTTTCCGAGTCCTAACATTAATAAGAACCCCCATATGATAAAATCAATGATTTCCCCACTTGGGACCCCAACACATCACTGAGTTTTCTTACCTCCATCGTGAGGATGTCAACAGAAATGAAGATGGAAGAAGCGGTGTATTCACTGAATAAAACATATCAGGATCATAATTTAAAGATTGGGGTTAAAAAGACTTAGAGAAAATGGCAGGAAAACATTGATGCAAGTTAGTGACCATTATCTTACCACTCAGATATGCATTATCTTACTGCTAAGCAACTAAACAGACAGCTTTTCTTTTGCCCTTGGAAATCCCCTTTTCAGACTGAGACTGTGACGTCACATAAGTGAAAAAACGGATGGAATGTTCAATTGGCGAAATTACATTTTTGGCGAAATTAGCTTACTCCACTATACCCCTTATTGTTCTAATATTGGTCCTTCTATCAATCTATTTAATGTCGCATCTACGTTTTGACTAGTTCTGGGACCATAACGTAGTTTGTAAGTTTGTTCTAGGCTCAAACTACGTTATGGTTTTTATGCACGATAGAATGAAAATTAAGTCATGTGTTTTAATCCATGCAATTCCAGCTTGCGTGTACTGCTGTGCACTTCTGGCAATTAGTAGTCATGAAGAAAAATGTTGAAATATTTGAAATACAATAAGTATGTCGTATATTGACACTTACGATGTGTTAAAGAGTGAAAAAACAAAAGTGTTTTGTAAACAGAGAGATGTTGTTGTCCTACATCATGGCGTGTGGTTCTCAGTGTCATCAGCGTCAGTATAGGAGGCAGGGTACCAAACTTGACAGGTATTGGGGTATAACTAAACACCGGAAGGAACGTTCCTTACGCGGAAGAATGCTCCTTGTTACTCTTCAGCATGACTTAACCTCCACATTGGACAGCGGTGTACAGGCAGACACGATTGTCTTGGAATTTTCTAAGGCTTTTGACAGAGTTCCAACAATTCAGTTTACCCGGGAGGCTACACCACGATGGCATCAGGGGATACCCAACAGTAGATCACATACTTCCTTTTTGGCAGAACCCAGTGTGGCTGTTGAGGGTTGTTCTTCAGAAAGCGTGCCCGTCTTAAGGGGGGGGGGGGTCCTGTATGTGTCAGTACTGGGGCCCTTGTTATTTTTGCAATTTATTCTGTATGTGCCAGATACTCCAAACACCTCTAGGAGAGTATTTACTATTACATGGAGTGCACACTGAAATGGCTATGAATTTTTAGTCAAAATAATCAGAATATAACATGAAAAGGACAATCAAGAAAGATGTGTAAATGAATTGACAAAACGTAAATTTTGGAATTTTAACTGTATTTCGAACTATAATTAATTATTGTTGGAAAGGGGGGATGGCATTCTGTGAGACTGACACGACTAAAAATTCTAGATGATATTATGTGTGAATGATTGATGATAGATGATTATTGTCATTAACGACCTCAAGACAATCTCATCTCCAAACATGTTTGTTTGCAGATGACTGCATAATGTATGGACCGTGATTATGTCGTCCTACAGCAAGACCTTGATGCTTTAGCAGAGTGGGAATCCAAGTCGGCTGGTGAATTCCATCCTCAGAAATGCAGTGTCCTGAGTGTATCAAGATCCAGACCCCCTTCAGACCCCCTCCCACAAGCTTATAGGACACATCATGAATACTGAAGATGCAACAAAGTACCTGGGTGTCAACCTCAAGGCTACCGTTTCTTGGAAGACACACATAGAAATTATCTCCAATAAGCCCAACAGCATGCCCAGGATCTTAAGACGCAGCCGCAGGTCTTGTGGTGAGGATTAAAAAGCAAACACCTACTTTAGCATAGTCCGCTTGAACTTTGAATACTGCTCGTTTGTTTGGACCCAGCACAAGAAGTGTCGGATTCGGAAATTAGAGATAAATCAAAGAACAGCTGCCTGGTACACAACAAACCGAAACAGGAACACCAGCAGCCTGCCATCAATTCTCAAGCTTCTCCAGTGGGAATCTCTCGATTCCAGGCGTTCCAAAATTCAACTGATACAGACAGATAGTATAATGTGTCCTTATTATATGTACAAGGGAGTATGCAGGTTTATTTGTGTTGTTATTGCTTCTTTGGCTTTTATATAGTGGTTTTGGCTGCATTTTCTTATATCGTCTTTACAGTTGGTCAGGCCTTTATAATGACGATTGTGGCATAAAACTTTCATGGGTGGGTTAGAGCCTGGTGTTTTAGTTGGTTGTACTTATCGTGGTTAAACTAGGAGGTTTCTTTGGCTCTGGCAGAATGGGACTTAAGAGCTTTTTACTTTGTTTCATCTAAGTATGTTGATTTGATATTATTGTATGTATTAGGTGTCCATAGAAAGGCAACTAATGCAGCTGGTACTTGAAGGCACTATAAAGGATTTGTCTGCAGTTTGTGATTATGGTATTTCCTGACCATTCTCACTTACTTTGATTTATTCGATTGTTTCTCTGTGATGATACATTGCATTCCCTAAGAAGACTCCATGCGAAGTAAACAATTTAGTTTTAATGACAACAGAGTCTTGGGCAAAGATTTGCCCCCGGTAAAATGAGAAACAAAACATTTTTGCATCTTGATCCACATCTGAACGAAGGTTGAGGTTGGTACAGTGAAACTACTTTAAGCCCACCAGTAAAGGTATTTTACTGACCGTTCCAAGGCGGTGCTTCTTTGTGTATCATGTTTGTTATTTATGTTTCATAGTAAGAAAGAGGGCGAAGATCAGGATTAAATACAATCAAGTACCACACCTGTCGCAGGATACCACATGGAAAAGTGACAAACACACAATTAGACATCACAAACAAGGGCCAAGAGGTCAGCCCTTTCCCAGCAGGGAACAACAAGGCATCAATAAAAAGACGCCCGCGAAAGCATAACAAACACAAGACAGAAATAACACAAATGATGCACAAAAGAATTACCACCTTGGAACGTGCAGTAATAAAATCAAAAATAAAGTTGCCATATCACGTAACTTCGGCACTTTTCAAAAGAATATCACAGCAGAAGTGAAACGATATCATATGATAACGATATTTTATCACATGCAGGCTTTCCAGCAGCATCTTCGAAAAAACTAGGAGAAAACTAGGAAAAATATTTACAAAATACTAGGAAAAAACTAGGAAAATCTAGGAAGTTTGAGGCAAAAACTAGGAGTTATTTGGTTATCTTTTTTACTTTTCCCTACCCTATTACCACAGTTACCGTAAACATTCATACTACAAGCCTGTTAAACTGACTATGTTTTCTTCTGCAGTCCACAAAGCAGCCTCTTATATGAAATTAATGTTTTTATAAAGGCTATTTTAGGCGCAATAAAGGCTGTTTCACTGAAATTCTAATAAAAACAAAGAGCAAATTAACATTGAATTTTCTAGCATTTTTACAGGATCCAGGTATTTTCCACCCCTGTATTTGACCGATAGAGGGCACAGCAAATCCTTAGCCAACAAATCACAAATTAAGGAAGTGGACCCCCACATGTGTGTAAGTAAGTAAGTAAAGAGTTTATTTAGTGTGTGTTCACTCCTTGAGTCGTATACCTCACTTTTTCAATGAGTCTTGTGTTGAGCAGTGTTGGACTGTAAAATTACAACACACTTCTGAAAGGGGGGTTGGGGGGTCCTCCCCCGAAAAATTGGGCATTTTGCAGGGGCAATTCTCCTTTCAGAAAATGAAGAATTTGGGAGGACATTGCTCCCATTTATTGTACATTTTATGCTCTTTTTAAATATAAGATTAAGACAGATATCTGTATATATTTGCATTAGACTTAGGTGTATTAGACTTGGCTTGTTGACAACCTTATACAGTGACAGTAAATCAGGACATTATTCAGAAGTCAATAAACCCAATTGATGCAATCCATTAATATTTAACAGCCCAGTTTTTTGCAGCGTGTCCAGCCTAATGTTCGGGAGTTTTGCAGGTTCGATTCCCAGGTACGGCACATTCTTTCACTATAGTTGTCAGTTACTGGCAAAAAGATAAGCACAGAGTGCTCCTGCCTAAGAAAAGTGTGGTTAGGATCAACTAGTCATTCCGACATGACCTCAGATGTAAAGCAAGAAATAAACTAAAAAGCATTTACCTTACCTCACTCTTTTTATGCTGCCTTATATGAAACCTCTGAAAAAAATCTGAGCACCAGACCAAAATAGAGACTGCTTCACACTGATACAAGAGTTAGGTAGACATTTACAATGGTCTAAGGATGAATTCAGCATTCTAAAGCAATGCAAGATGCGACGAACATTACATGTCAATATATTTATATATATGGTTTATTTTTTATGTTCAAACTGATCTTGCAAAAATCAAAGGATCCACTAGGGTGTTTGAGTCAATTGTAGTCATCATAGAGTATAGTCTAACCTTCAGTTATCACCTGAGAAGGCTAGACTATGCATCAGTGACACCAGACCACACAAAGAACACCAAAGACGGTCAACTCAACACCCTTAAGATCTTTTTCTGAAACAAAATCTCAAAACACTTATCCAAAACAGTGCCAAATTTATGAAAAACTAGGAATACTAGGAGGTTTTTGACAAAACTAGGAAAAACTAGGAGCACATTTAAAATACTAGGAAAAAGTAGGAAAACTAGGAAAAACTAGGAACGCTGGAAAGCCTGCACATGTTACCTAAGAATCCATTGATCCATCTTCAGGATTCAGCTTTGATTAACTTATATCTGGTGCGACACGCTCTAGCTCCAATGACTTGCTGACACCTCTATCTCATTGACAGAACGTTAGTCAGTATGAATGCCTGTAGGATGTTTCTCCATTCCTGAATGAAGGACTGCTGCAGCTGTCGTTGGTTATGCCGAGCTTCGGTTTATCTCATTCTATAAATATTCAATAGCACTAATGTCAGGTGTCTTTGTCCATGGTAGCCGATGACTATTCTGCAACTGTACCAGTGCCTGTCTGTGATATTCTTTTGAAAATTGGCGCCATTATGTGATTTTGTGACTTTTACTTATGGCGTGATATTTATATTTTCTATGATTTGAATTTATCATTGAATCGATTGAAAATAAATTTATGCCAGGTATGTATCATGCTTATTCCCAATTTTAACGCAATCTGTACACACATTATTAAATTACATAACTTATATAGTAAGTATTGCATTAGCTGTGGTCTGGAGTGCATTTTATCTCCGTCAGGTCTGGTACTTGATTGTATCTATCTGATCTTTGGATAATTCTTTACCTTTCCTTTAGCTGCAATCAAATACCTATTTATGCAGATATACTATTACTTACACACCTGAGTGCTTGTAAGTAACAAATGCTGTTTCTAAAACACGCATGGCAATAAATAAAGAAGGGATGGCTAGGTATGGAATGGTAACAGATGTCAGTCATATAACAGAGCAACGCAGCATAATATTATATTTCCATATGCCTTATTTGGTAGGTAGGTAGGTGGTGGGTGGGTATATAGGTAGGTGGATGGGTGAATGGGTAGGTAGGTATGTTGACCTGTAAGAAGGTATCTAGACCTGCATGTAGGTGGGTAGATCTGTATGTAGGAAGGTAAATATTACTGTAGGTAGATAGGTAGACCTCCAGGTACGTAGGTGAATAGATAGATAGGTAAGAAGGTACAGATAGATAGGTTTGTACATAGACCTGTAGGTAAATAGGTAGGTAGACCTGTTGGTAGTCAGGCCCGTAGGTAGGTAGGTAGGTAGGTAGATTGGGTTATGCAGCCCTTTGAAAATTCGTGGAAGAACAATTTCGGTATTTAGTATATCCCTAACAACCTCTTTCTCAAAATCATGACCGGCCATTCAAAACGTTCACAGAATGTGTAAACATATGATTGAGGTTGAATAAAACCGATCAGGTGAGGTTTTTCCAAAAAACATTCCTAGCGGCGTAAAGATAAGTATCTAAGGAACATTTCTATATAAGTTTTATAAGGTTACGTCATAAACTGAAGTGAAAATTGAGTCCACTCTTATCAATTAGAATTTTGAACAAAATGTGCGCATAAATATTACGCCGTAGAATGTGTCAAAACCAAAAATGACATTCGGAGGCGTAATCTTACACCTACGTTTTGACTCTTCTATTACAACTTTTCCTGTGATGTATTCTATAACTCCTGTTTTCAAAATCCTGGTGAGAACTCTGGTTCCTTACATGTTGTTCATTAAAATAAGTTGCCAACGGTGAGCCAAGCTTTTTTGTGAAAGCTTATACTTGTTCTACACGAGGTGTTTGTTTACCGTACGCGAAAGTTCCTAGCCAAAGCGACTATCAATTAAGTGCTAATGGTAATATAGAATGAAAAAACATGGGCGCGAATGTTTGTAACGCAGGGGACAATATATGAATCAAACAGATAAGCATACTTTCATTTTCGCAAAATCCTCTTTTTTCTGCAGGTCCGCCATTCTGTTCTGTTATGTTCTTTTTTTTTTGTCTGTGTTCGATTTGCCTCTCAAGTTTAAAGGGTATAGCTAAATAATCAAAAAAACCAATCTTTTTTGGTTCTAAATTTTGAATTGATTGTTTGTTTGATTGGTTGATTGATTGATTGATGTTTATTTGGTAAAATCAATACATAAATACATATACAAAAGCAAATTAAAATATCTAGCACATTAAATATCACATCAATTTAGCACTTTAAAATTTGGAATATTTTTTTTTTTTTTTAAAAATCTCTGATGCTATTATATTAAAACTTATAATTTAAGCTGAAAATGAATAATTTAAGATGAATTTGAATGGATCTGGCACAAATATCACATTAAGATTATCACAGTAAACTAGGTTATCACATATCATTACAATTATGCATTTTATAAATTAAGAGATCACTTTTTGACTAGGCAGAAAATAATGATGAAAATGACTGACATCTCATTCATATCTCACACTCTTTCTTTCTTTCTTTCTTTCTTTAGATTCTGCAACACCCCCTCGCGAGGATTACGTGCAGGTTGATTACGCCTTACAGTCACGGTACAAAGTTTAAGAAAAAGAAAAATGGTAGAAGATAGTTGTTAAAAGTACATTTACAGGAAGAGCTAAAACAGGATAAAAACAGTTTATGTTGATTTATGGGATGTGATGATTATGAGCCCGTACTGCCACACTGAACTGGTCCAGAGTGGGCAGAAGTACGATCTGGGCTGGGAGCTGATTCCAATAAACAACAGTTGAGGGGAAAAAGGCAAATTTGTAATAATTTGCTGTTGTATGAATCTGACGTAATGCAAGGGGGTGGCTATGTCGTGTCGATCTCATTGGTTGTTCGAAGTATGGTGGCACAGGTATGGCGACCAGGCCATGTATAATTTTAAACATCATTATAACTTTAGCATCAACTCTTCTCTGTTCTAGCGTTCTCAGGTTTAGTTGTTGTTGGAGTTCCGTAACACTTTGGTAAGGAGAGTAGGAGCTGAGAATCCAGCGAGTGGCTCTTCTCTGAACCATCTCTACCTTATGGATGTCTTTTTTAGTGTACGGACTCCAAACCGATGAAGCATATTCAACCTGCGGTCTTACTGTAGTTTTATAGGCTGCTTCGCGTATACCCGGATGTTTTGTTTTGATGTTTCTTTTAAGAAAGCCTAAACTTTTTGAAGCATTTGATGTGACGCGGTTGATGTGATGGTTGAAATTTAGGTCAGATGAGATGTCGACACCAAGGTACCGTGCATGGTCTATAGAGTCCAGGACCTGTCCGTGCATAGTGTAGGAATGTTTGATTGGCTTGCGAGACCTGGATATGTGCAGGACTTGACACTTGGATGGATTAAATTCCATATCCCATGCTTTTTCCCACTCTTGGAGAACATTAAGATCATCTTGGAGAATATCTGCATCTTCCTGTCCTTGAACTGTTAAATACACTGCCGTGTCATCCGCGAATAGACGGACATTAGATTGTATATTATCAGGCAGGTCATTAATGTAAAGCAGGAAGAGTATCGGGCCCAAGACTGATCCTTGTGGAACCCCAGATGAGACTGGAAGTTCAGTCGAACTGTCACCATCAAGGACTACACACTGTGTTCTCCCAATTAAAAAGGACTCAATCCACCCAAGTGTCTTGCCCTGGACGCCATGTAGTTGAAGTTTATACAGCAATTTAAGATGGTTCACCTTGTCAAAGGCCTTGCTAAAATCCAGTAAGATAAGATCTGACTGCTTACCTTGAGTCATGCCTCTAGCAAGGTCTTCCACAAGCTGGATTAGTTGGGTTTCACAGGATCTTTTTTCACGGAAGCCATGCTGGAGGTCATAAAGAATGTTATTTCTGTTAAAGTGTTTGCACAAGTTGGATGCTATAATGTGTTCCATGGTTTTACATAATATGCATGTCAGGGATATTGGACGGTAGTTGGCGGGATCTGTCTTGTCACCTTTTTTGAAAAGAGGGCATACTTGGGCCTTTTTCCAGTCTAAGGGAACGGTGCCACTATCCAATGAAATTTGGAATATTATGGAAATCGCAGGCGCAATAACTTGGCCCAGCTCTTTCAAGACAATAGGTCTGAGGGAATCTGGGCCTGCTGCCTTGGACACATTCAGGTTTGAAAGAAGTTTAGCTATGCCTGAAGCAGAGATATCAATGTCAGGCATAGAGGGATACTTGCAGTTTACATTTTCCGGTAGTAGATTTAACAGGGATGCAGTGCCATTGAGAAGTTTACTATGGCATAATTTTGCGAGTCTGAGTGGCGATCTGATTGAAAAGACAGATTGAAATTGTGCATTTAGTAGGTTAGCCTGATCCACATTACCTGTACAAGTTGCATCTCCTTTCTTCAGGACAGCTATGCCTTGTGCGTCTGCACGTGAGCTTTTTAGGAAACCAAATAGCTTCTTCCTACAAAAGGGTTGATTACCTGTATCGTCATTCAATCCAAGAATGTCCTCCAGGTACTTGTCATAGGCCAATTTGATTTTTGTTTTGACGCCGTGCTTGCTATTCAGGAATGTTTTCCTGTCCTTGGGAGCTTTGGATCTCTTAAATTTTTTTATATAACCTGTCTCTCTTTCTGATTTCCCTCCTGATAGGCTGTGTTATCCAGGGCAAATGCTTTTTTTGACCAACAAATTTAGTAGGTATAAACTTACCAATTCCTGCATTGAGTGCCTCTTTGAACTCAAGCCAGAGAGTTTCCACCGACTTACCTTCGTAACTCAGTACAAAGGAGTTACAGAAGTCTTTCATATATGATTTAAGGGAATCCCAGTCCGCTTTCCTATAGAGATGTACTTTTCTAGGTGCTTTCTTTGTAGAAGCAGGTTTTGTATCTACCACACCCTCAACGATGTCATGATCAGACAGACCTGGTATAATTTTGACTGAATTAACTAAAGTGTGATTGGTGGTTAAGAACAAATCCAAGATATTACCCTGTCTAGTAGGTTCACGCACCATCTGGCTAAAATTGAAATCTGACATAGTCTAAATAAAACTGTCGTACAACTTGGTGTGGGCACATCCTGCTTTGATATAAGGGACATCATCTTTATCCCAATCCAACTTTGGATAATTGAGATAACCTATCTCAATATCTCCTGAACCTATAAAAGGATCCAATAGTGTGAGAGATGAATGCAAGCAAAATTTGCTGTTTAAATGAAAGATGATGAAAAGGCAAATGTATGCGTGTTGAAATAACCCAGGATAGCCCATGAAAGCCCTAAGGCTTATTTCCAATGGGATTCTGTTGGTTAGATCCAAAAAAGCAGTAAGGAGAGGAGGGGACATAAACCTAAGTTGCAAATTGAACTACTAAACACATATTAGTAATAAACATAGGTATCTGATTCCATAAGTTGCTGTTGAACACTAAGGTATTGTCTTGCAGCAGATTTGAAACCAATGAAAGTGAACTTTTGTTTGACATCCGAGGTTAGAGAGTCCCAATCTTTAATTCCACTGTAATAAAAAGTTGTAGCTGCAAGATCATTGACAGAAGGTACTATAAAGTTTTCAGTACTACCTCTAGTGTAATGATGATGAACATCAGAAACTTTGATTAATTGTTCAGACAAATACAACGGGCCAGTTCCATTGAAAATTTTATGCACATGACTCAGACGAAGTTGTTTAACCCTGAAATCCAGATTCAACATATTAAGACTATTTAGTTCCAAGAAACCAATATGAGATCTAGGGCCAAGATTTTTAACGAAACGCACTGTTTTGTTTTGACAAATCTGAAGTTTTTTCTTAAGTTGTTTCTTCAAACCCGAGTACCTTGAGGAGCATGCATAATCTATGTGACATTGGATAAGTGCCGAGCATATGGATTTCCTAAGTTTTTCCTCTAAAAATTGCATTGTCTATAAAGAAATTTAAGCCTACTATTGACCTTTTGAACAATAGAGTTAACAACAGCCCAGTTAATTGATCATCTAAAGTAATTCCAAGATATTTCACCGAATGCTGTGCCTTAATTGTATGACCATTACATTTGACTGAAAAATTATTGATTTTCCTGAGTTTCCGCTTAGAGCCAAATAATATACATTCTGTATTCCCCATATGCAAGGAAAGTTTATTACCATCTAACCACTTGCTGTGCTGCACATCTCCAATTCTAAGCCAAGTTTATCAGATATAAAAGTAAGTAAGGGTGTAAAGATCAGGAATTGATACAATCAAGTACCACACCTAACCCCAGGATACCAATGGGAAAGTGACAAACTCACAGTTAGACACCACAAACGAGAGCCAAGAGGTCAGCCCATTCCAAGCAGGTGACCACAAGGCACATATAAACAGACACGCACAAAGGCAAACACATGACAGAAAAAAACATAAAAGATCCACAAAAGAAGTACCGCATTGGAGTGGTCAGTAAAATATTTTACTGGAGGGCTTAAACCTGTTTGACGGTTAACCAGAGAATCCTTGTTTGAGTATAGAATTGCACTAACGTCTGCATATATTAACAATTTACACTCTGAGCTAATACTGAGTTCCATATCATTTATATAACAAAGGAAAAGAAGAGTATCTAAAATACTTTCTTGAGGGACACCACAAGTTACAAGTGAAGGGTCAGACTCTGTATCATTCACATTGACAATCTGATTTTGATTCGAAAGATAAGACCTAAACCAATTTACAGACTTTATACCCATAGCTTTTAATTTCTTGCAAAAATGTCATGGTCAACAGCATCAAAAGCTTTTTTAAGATACAACATGAGCATTCCAGTACATAACCCTTTAGAAGTTTGTGTTTTAATATAATCAGTCAAGTATGTCAAACATGAGTCAGTTGAGAAGTTGCTTCTAAAACAAGACTGAAAGTCAAACAGAAGTTTTTTCTTCACAAGGTTATCTTCCAATTGTGTATAAACAGCCCTTTCCAAGATTTTTGATACAACAGACAACACACTGACAGGTCTATAGTCACGGACCTTGCTTCTCTTATTTTTCTTAAACAGAGGGACAACCCGAGCATTTTTTAAATCTTTTGGAACAATGTTTTTCTCAATTGAAAGGTTAATGATATGCCCAATAGGTTTTTTTTGAAAAATAGTAAGTGAGTATGAACAGGAAATACCACAATCACAAATTGCAGACAACCCCGTGGCACGGCAAGGAAAAACAGCTCAACCATCATGAGACACCAGGAAGACAAATTAAGCAAAGCAACCAGCTCTCTCTTCCCCATTAAGATGATTGCAATACTAGAATGGACATAAAGTAACGTACAACAAAACATAGAACAATTATATATCCAACCCTTATATAACGTTTTACTATCTTTTTGAATTGATCACTAAAATTAGGTTTTCCAACAATTCGTTTGAATTTATAAACTAAATCACCATCAGCCCATGAAGACTGAAGCTGCATCTCTTAAAAATCTAGCAGTAATATAATCAGTTCCAGTACTTTTAGAAGGGTTTAATTTGCACAATTCCTTATAAATGAAATCTTCATTAACTGGCATTGCTTTGCTTAATTTGTCTTCCTGGTATTTTGGGATGGTTGAGCAGCTCTTCCTCGCGGTGCCACAGGGTTGTCTGCGGTTTGTAATTGTGGTATTTCCTGATCATACTCACTTACTATTTTTAACATAAATTTATTATCCTGAACATTTTTACTTTTATAAAAAATTTGAAATGTGGGAGACTCTGTGTGAAATAAATTAAAACTAGAAGGCAATTTGTCAACCAAGTTTGAAGCAACAGTAGTAGAGAATTTATTAAAGCAATTTGCCACCTTTTTAGGGTCAAAACAAGTTTCACCATCAATTTCCAAAGCCACGTTACTGCTTTCCTTCTTTTTACTCCTATACCCAAGGTTTTGTAACTAATCCCAAAGTTTTTTTTTGAATTACCAACATTTTCTTCAATTTTATTTGTTAAATAATCTCTTTTTGATATCCTAGTTTCTCTCTGCACAAGGTTCTTAAGTTGACAATATTTTTTCATACAAATCAGGGTCTTTTGTTTTTCTAAATTTATTCAAAGTTTCATCCCAATATCTAATATTTTGCAAAATCTCCGAGTTCATCCATGGTTCAGTCCTTTGCTTTAACTTAACTTCTTTTACAGGGGCCACACTATCTAAAACTGAGTGAAAAATAGTTTTGAAACTATCCCAGGCCATTTTAACATCAAAGCACATTAAAACACCCTCCCAGCTCATGTTAGATAGTTTCAAAATAAAATCATCCTTATTATAATGCTTCAGTGATCTCATTCTCACAAAATTGTGCTTACCTATTGTCTTAGTAGGACGAAATAGAGTCCTTGAAACCATTCACAGTGTCTGAATTTACAGCACTTTCTGATAATGAATTCCAATCTTTAATGGTTCTGGGAAAAACGAGAAGGCGGAGATATATGGCACATTTATGCACTTTAATGCAAATCATATCCACACACATCTCTGTATAAAAAGACGTAATTCATATACTTTAATTTCATAAGCCATGCCAACTATGTCATTACCACAACAGAAATAAAAAGACCCACAAAAGTTTGATAAATTATGAAAACTGTTTTATTTTATGAAGAATATGCATTTTAATTACATTGTCAACAATACTTCCATTACAGAAATAATATTTCAATTAAAATCAGGATAAAATTTATATTTAAACAATGTAAAAAAGTGGTTAACTTTAAGTTTTGATTGAAATGTTTACAATTCGTATAAACTGCTCAAATAATGTGTTATAGTAGTCCCTGATTAAATGCGTATGGCTAAAATAAGCTTACATTTATTCATATGGTAGTGTTTTCTTGTAGTGAGGGTTTTACCACAAGAAAAGTTGGGGAAATGACGTGTTTTTCTTGTTGAGACATGACGTCACGGAAATAACAGTAAGATTAACCTCCATATATTAGGCATAGGGCAATACCAACATGGATTGATAGAATCAATCTATTGTGCATCATGCATTGAAGCTCTTGAAGAAGAAATTAAATAATTATATTATTACTTGGCTCTATGCCTTTGCCTCAGCCAACACCATTTTGGTAATCATTTTGTCCTAATTTCATTCTTAGCTTAAATCTACTACACTCAGTGATATTCAATTTAAATTATGCACTTGTTATGCAACTGTATGTACAACAACTAGAAACCTTCAAGTGAAGATTAGCTTCGAGCAATGTATTTGGTAATGACATACAAAAAGTAAGCCCATGCAAAACCACAGCTTCGTTTCTTTCTGACATACTTTCATCATCACCTAGCCTAATTTTAAATATGGGATAGTATATTCCAAACATTGTAGACTTGTGAAGTCCTTAAATAAAGTGTTTTCTGTTGGGAAAAGGATTATTGATCTTGTTTCATTATTTGTAAGCGTTGTGGAAATGACAAAAAATGAGGGACAAAAAGTTCAGCACTAAATGAACATTCAAAAGCGTGTTTCTGTTCACAATCGTTGAAGCATGTATTAACGTACGATTTCCTAAAGCAATTAAAGGGGGTGAAAATAGGGGTACACTATTGAGGTTAATTTTGGATAAATTTCGATATACCTTTTTGGGACATGCCAAAAATAGTAAGTGAGTATGATCATGAAATACCACAATCATAAACTGCAGACAACCCTGTGGCACCGCGAGGAAGAGCCGCTCAACCACCACGAGACACCAGGAAGACAAACCAAGCAAAGCAACCAGCTCTCTCTTCAGCATCAAGAAGATTGCAATACTAGAATGGACATAAAGTAACGTACAACAAAACATAGAACAATTACAGACTCACACAGTGGGAGTAACAATAAACAAAAAGTCAATAACAACAGAACCAACGCCTTAGAACGGACAGCAGCCTAAGCCACCGGTGGGCTTAAAAGCCTACCCTTACTATCTAAAATGGTAGTTTTGGTTTTACATAAATAGAATACCTCGCCATACCAGCATTCAATTGATTCATTTGTATGTAAGAAAGTAGTTGTCTTGAAAAGTAAAATTATTTGTTTTATTTATTTTTAGGTTGAAAAATTAACAGGGACATGTAATGGGTATTTTTTTTAGAATTATCATGCTATTTCTTTGATTTTCTTATATTACAATGTTTTAATTTTCTTCTGACGAATCCTAATGTAGAGCTTGCCTTGTTACACATTTTATTTATTTGAGATGACCATTTCAAATTATCACTGATGGTTAAGCCAAGACTAGAACACAGTATAATAATGGGTCCGAGGCCAATATAAGGAGTTCATTTACTTGTTTTAGCCAATATGATTTTTTAGCGAGGGTAACTGGACATCTCAGTCCTAACCATCTCGGCCCCTGAACAACTTGGCCCCCACAAACTCGGCCCCTAACCATGTTGGCTCGTAATATCTACTTATAATCATATATACATGTATATAAACAATGAACATATATGAGTTAGTATACTTACTTTACGATTTTATTTAGTGCCCTGACTCAAACTAGCTCATTCAGTTTTGGGACTCACAATCACCTAATATGCAACCAGCGAAGTCTCAGGTGCAAATGCGAATCTAGAGCCTTCGCCATTTGTAAACATTTATTTATTTAACCCTTAACCCTCAGTCACGACTCTTGTCGTCTACTCGCCTCTCCTATCACTCACTTCTTACGGAAATAAGCCCTTATGAGACACCGTATAATGGGGCTTCTGGAATGGGAAAACACTGTTTGCATATGTCCTTGCTAAAGATAATTGTTTCATGCCCATTACGCACGCACAATGAGAATGAAATATTGAAAAAAATGAGATTAAGCACGTGCAATGAAACAATCCAGTCTCCTGAAACAAATGTTACAATGTTTCTATTGGGGCGAGTTTGCTAGGTGCCGAGTTTGTTAGGTGTCGAATTTGTCAGGGGGCCGGCCTTGTTTGTCAGGGGCAGAGATGTCCCCGAATCTAAGTGAGTAGCGATATATGTGAGTGGAAACCTTGTTCGATGGATTGATATTATGTAACACTTGGAGGCATTAAATCTCATTCCCCATTTATTTGCCCAGAATTCTAAAGCTTGCAGATCTTCTAAGAGTAGAATTTGGTCTTGTATGGTTGCACGAATAAAAAACTCCGGGGTTTGAAATGTGACTATGTTGACTGTCAAACCAGGGGGAAAAAGTTCCACCCGAGGTGGGGCTCGAACCCACGACCCCCAGAACACTAGTCTGGCGCTCTAACCACCTGAGCTACTCGGGCGGTCCTGTCCTAACCACCACCTACAGACTCTACACTTCTTCCCCTTTTCTCTTCAGAGCTGATCCAGCTCTGTAGAATACCAGACGACTATCTGCCAGAGCCCTGCCCGCTCTCAGGATGACCTATTCCATTGCATGGATCCGTCAACCAACAATTCTGACACCATTGTACAGACTCTACACTCTCTCCTTGTCGCTTTTTAGTGAGACCGATCGGTTCCTATTGTGACCGATACATTTTTGGTTGTCAGCCTGTAAAAATCGAGCAGGTCTACTGAGGTCGAGGTAACTTCCCTGAAAATGTCAGAGTCTGCGTGGTCTAATAAAAGGGATGATTATGAACTCAAAGATGTCATCGGTCAGTATAAAATGTAGCTTTTTACTCATGGTTAGATTTTCTTTTCTTACAATAATTCAAGCAGGACCTCAACATGATGTACTCTGTGACACTTTAAACAAGAAATATCTTTAAAAAAAGATATTTGGCTGCATTTCAATTATGGATTTTATTTTTAGGCTTATATCGCATTGCTCTTTCTTACACATGGTCATCCAACTTGGGAAAGTATAAATGAACCTGTTGCAATACAAACAGAACAATATATGACATAGTACGGATGTGCGGTGCTAATAGCTCCCTTTTCAGCGCTGCCAGGTATACGATAAGGCATAAGTAGGGCTGCCACTTTTACAAAATTTGGTAAACGTTTACACGGTTTCCAGTAACCGAAACAATTCCGTTTACACATAACTTCTAGACTGAATTTCTTTCATTGTGCAGATCGGTAAGATCGCTGATATTTTCCCTACTCCCATTCATGAGAGTTCTGCGTTCCAGTTGTTCATATTTCACATTTATATATTGTCATTTTCATTTTTTGTTATCATTCGGAACGCGAACTCTCATTAGGATTCAATCATTTTCCTTTCGCAAGCTCCGCAAAGAAATTCTGCGCTGCACTTTCCGGCTAAAAAAGGTCATTTGGCGCGTTATCAAATCAATTCACTTATGTAACTGACAAAAACAATACTTAAATTCATTGTTTTCACCAAAATTATCAAAAGAAGCTTGCATAAAAATGTCTTTTATCGAGACTTACCCAGAGCACTGGCCTTTTCGCCGCCATTGTTTACATTTTACATCGAGGTCAAATCTGGGTCGAAACCGTCATTGGTTAAAGTAAAAATGAATTGCATTTTCCGAACGAATTTAACAAAAACGAAAAAAACACGTTTTTTTGTTTTTCAACTAGATTTGAGGGCATAATACAGTTTATTAATTTAAAATGTTTGTGTCTCCGATACAAACGGTGCACACCAGCGTCTGTGGCTGTAAAAGACTGAAGAAACAGTCACGCAGATGAATTTGCATGTGCATAGGAGAGTATTATAGCATAACCAACTGCTAAATAGAGTACTTAATCACCATTGTTTTGAGGTAAATCTTTTTTTTTTTTGCCATGCGTCTTTGAATTTTACCTGTCAATAAATAGAACTGAGTATAAACCATGTAGTACCCAGTGATTCATTTACAATTTTGGGCTTATGGGTCCTGGGACTCGCTACATCCAATATCAATGAGTCCCCACTGCAAACTAATGAGTCCTCAACACTATTTTTAATGACAAGTCTGCCATACTATTGCATCCCAGGACTCGCTGGGACTCAATGAAATAAAAACTTATGCGCAAAAGATGCAGGATGCGCAGGTAACAAAATCACTGAGTACCCTATCATTTCTTATCAAAACAATGATGATTTCCCTGTGACCATGACGTAAGACAAAAAATGTTTCCGACTACCTGCGCAGATAGGTAGGTTTTTTTTTTCAAAGTAAGTCACTATCTGCAAGACTAGATTAAAGAAACCACGGCCAACTTTTCTGCAGCCATACCTACATCTAATCTTAATGTAAAATTAAAACAAGGCAGATGCGGATCTAACAATGTCAGACCCGTTAACTACTACGTTTTTGTGCTTCAAAATACACACTTCTGATCGCTATTGTAAAACTAGGCACAGGACAAAACAACGTTTTTCAATCAGTTTCATCCATTTCCAATCGTTTCAAGACGTTTTTGATATCGATCCGTGACTGTTTTTATAATAAACCCTGAACAAACAAGCAGATCAATTGTGCCTGTTAACAAGCACCCCCTCCCCCACAAAGAAAAAAAAACTGCTGTTCTGATTGGGGCAAACCTTGGTCCAAACCTCTCTCTCTCTAGAATTTCATAATGGCTGACACTTGCTAACATTAAGTCAGATACATTTCTCAGCATTTTTTCTGCCATGTTCAAGTAGATCAGTGTTCACGAATACTTTCCAGACAATACCAGACATTCGGTCTGGTGCAGTCATAAATTTTACCAGACCAAATAAAATTTTACAGGACCGAAAAAAAACCCGAACAAGTTGAATAATTAAATATTAGAATTTATCAACACTTATGTTTAATTTGATGGCTAAAAGCAATTGCATGCTTGTTTTTAACATTGCATTCCTTCAGCCTTTGCTTTGGCCATTAGGACAATATGCCTTTGCAGCTCCGGTCATTGATTTATTTTCAATATGGAATTGAAGCCATGGCCATTTCTTACTTTTGAAAGCAAAAGTGCGGGAACTAGTGTTCTCGCAAAATTAACACTGGAAAACAGTGTTGGGTCAAAGTATTATACTATAGGGAACAGCTAACAATATATATATAAATTGATTTTAAATACATTAGGTATAGCTTAACTATATAATTTTTAAATAAATCCCAAACTCTCCATTGAGTTAACACCATTAAACTGTAATCAATAACTCCCTTTTGATATATACTAGAGGACTTTGAAAACGCATCACCATATTTTTGCACTTTTCTTGCAAACCGTATATGCGATTGAAAAGTTACTTGCAGGTTTTAATGTGCAACCCAGAATTGGTATGAATCAGTCATTAATTTGACTGCACTATCACGCGACGCTGCTGATGACGTCACATGGTACATACAGCATCCAGCACCTTTCTGCACAAATAAATGAAGCTTTTTGATTATTTTTATGTTTAAACTGTGGCGTATATGATACCATGTCACCAAAAAAGTTTATAGACTTTTTCTAATTAAAAGTAATTGATAAGTTCAAAATTTCGAAAATAAACGTCAAATTTGAACATCAATTTATAGCTCCTTTTTAGAAACATCTCCATTAGATGCCTTTATGCACGATTTCATTTCTGATATTGATCACATACACTGACAAGCATGTGGGGAAGACGTTTTGATGTAAATCGTTGTAGGAGATCTGCTGTCATGTGATCGAGAATGTCTTAAAAATTTACGTTAACGTCACTTGCACAATACAAAAGACACGTGATACAAGCGTAATTTATGCATGATCTGTCATTTGTGTATGCCCTTAGCCTCTCCCAATAAAACCGGACGTAAGAAATCAAAACTTTGAAAGGCCCAAGACGTTGAATTTTACTACTAGACTATAGTAATCAGGGTGGGTGGGGTATGTTTTTAAATTTAAAGGGGTGTAATTTTGAGCATACCAACGTGTCAACTCATTTCTAATCCTTCAATGATGAATGTGCAATCGTGAAAGAAGCAAAGGACGCAAATTCGTTGAGTCAGGAATCAAAACTAATGCGTGTTAAATTGCAGCTGAATTTGTGTCCCTCAAAATCGACCACCCCTGTCTTAAAACGGATACTTTTTCAATACCTTAAAGTAAATTAACAACCATTAAATTTCTAGGACATACTATGAAATTGTCAGACTATGATATGCAATAATAATTATCTCGCTGACATTCTCAGCGTTTGTGAAATAAAGGATTCAATCTGGGTGATGCGTTTTCAAAGTCCTTTAGTATATAATCCAAGAACAATGCTGCCTTACTCAATCAAGTTGACATCAAAGTGAATCATTCAATATTAATCTTAAATTATTGAAATAAAGGGAGCTCACTCACCTAAAACGTTTGCACAACATATAAGTGTCATAATTGTCGATCTTTTTTTTTCTGACAGAACGGACTTTAGTGGGCCTTTACATTTAAAAGGTACCTTGCAGTTATTATGTAGGTGTGTGAGAAGGATGAATTAACACATCTCTGTCAGAAAATATTGGAAATTTGCCTTTTCTAATTGATTTGTGTGAGGTTGTATGCCGTAAATAGAAAGAAGTAGATTCCAAAAATAGATTTCACGGTAAACAAACTGCAAAATCGAAAGTAAAAATCCGAGAATTTTATGCAGGTTTTACTCTTAAAATGTAAGCATTTATTCTTTCTTCACTTCTTCACAAATTATTGCGAGTCCCAAAGGACACACATGATCATTTTTTGCGGGTCCCAAGCTCAAATTTCGGCCAAAGAAACGAGATTCGCGCCGAAAATTTCATCGGACATACGGTCTGCCGCTGGAGAACTATTTATCGGACCGAGCCAATCATTACCGGAAATGTCCGACGGTCCGACAGCCATTGGGGAACACTGGTAGATGTTTTTTGTTTTTTATAAAAGTTCACATAACCCATCAAACAGGCCTGGACTACCCATTCATGAGTAAATTGTAAAACAAATCGCCTGACTTTCTGACTCTACATGGGTGAAGCCTGAAGTACCTGTAAACCTTTCTGAAAACGATCTGTTTTATTATGAATCTTGTGTATAACTGGCTGGTAAATTATACTTACTCTCATGGCAAAATCATCATCCCTTAAAGGAAAGCCGTAACGATAAGGGAGCACCATGTATATGTATTATTGAAGCTGTGGCACTTGGTATCTGGTACTTCTGTGTGGACTAGCTACAACAACCCCTATAAGACAAAGATTGGGCAGATCTGGGGAGTGGAGGGGATGGTCCACCACTCCTGTCAAGTGGAAAGTTACATCCTCGCGCAGACATAGTCCACCATTACTTGAATAAAATGCTTAAAAAGACTGTTACCACCCAGTGACTTATATACAGATCTATATATAGGTCACTGCACCACCTTAACTCTGTTACAAAACTGGACTGGATTACCCCTACAAATTAAATTATTTCATTTCCCCCCAGCCCTTCCCCCAGCCAACAAAGAAAGGAGAAAGACAGGAAACTGGTGAAATCGATAGGGTACTTTGAAAAACGCATGCAACTACACCAAAGTACCATCTCCTTCAGGCAGAGAATACAGCAAATATAGTCCAATTAACATCTTGCCCCTTTAATTTTGAGAAGCTATTCATAGCTTGAGCAGGTACCACACACCTGGCAGGGGAGGGGGTACTCTGTAATTTTTATACATACGCAGGCGTGGACTATTTTTTTGGTTCAATATTTTGAATTTCAATATTTTGGGGTTTTTTATTTCAGAAAAATGAATATTTTTTGGGGTATGAAGATTTTGTGGATATTTTAGGGGTCATCACAAAAGGGGTCATTTCTATGCATTTTAGGGTCGTTTCTAAAGGTCAAGGTACAGAATTGGGAATATTTTTCGGGTTTGTAAAATTTCATTTTTTTTTTTTGGGGGGGGGGGGGGTGGGGGGGTTCTTGATATTCCTGATAATTTTGGAGAGTAAACAGTAGATGCTTAGTCCAAGCCTATGTATGAAGAAAAAAAGTACAGTACCCCCCCCCCCCCCCCCCCCCCCCCCGGGCTACCTGGACCCAGATAATGCAGTCAAACAAACCACTTAAATGGTTAGAATGAGGTATCATTACACTTGAGGGACATTGTCAATCAGAAAAAGAGCTTTGCATCCAGAAAAAATGAAAGAGTGCAAAAATGGCGCGGTGTAGTGCCAGCCTAAAAGTACTATTAAAGAGTGTTTCTTTCCAACACCACCAATCCTATTTTTCCCCATTTTGCACATACATGTATATAAATAGAACAAATTTGTTATAAAGTAAAGCTGAGCTGTATGCAGTTCCGAATTGTCTTACCTTTTGACGTTTGAAAATTGCGTATGGAAATTCGTCAAAAAAATTTTCGTCAAAAATATTTTTAGCTTTCGTTGTAACCAATTTCAATTGTTGTTATTTTCAACAAGAATGGCGGCCAAATGAAAGTTTGAAGCGACAGCTTCGTTCATTATGGATAATAGGACAGCATGAACACTACGATATAGTTTTTATAATAGATTTCAAGTATTTTCAGTCTTAGACATTGAATTGGCTCGAAATTGTACAGTAAGACACCTTATATTAAAATTTTAAAAGTGCGACAGGGACTTGCATAGGACCCGTGTTAGACGTCACATTGCACATCTAGAAAAAGTCAAATCAATAAATGAGTGCATGTGTACGTCTAACCTGTTGGACTAATATTTTCCCTAAAAACCATTTGAAAAATGTACCTTGTGCAAATATTCGAAATTGTTTCTGGTTGGGTGTTGTGATAGAACTCATTTCAAGTAATTGGAAAGTGATTGCAACATGCGTAGACTCGTACATTAAGGACATTTTCTTCAGTTGCAAGCGTGTGATTAATCATAGGTCCAGATTAATCATAGGTCCAGATGAGGAAATTTTGCGTAAAAGTTAAATTATTTTCTTACCCATTGATTTAAACATGTGTTTTGGGTGCTCAAAATAACCATCTCATTGAGAAGGTTCTTTTGAGTACCCACAACATATGTTTTGGATAAAAATAAAGAAAATAATTTTCCAATACACACTCTTATCTGGAGGCCTGAATTAATGAGTGGACACACAAGACATTACTGCGAATCGTCACGTACGCATCAATACACACTCCAACAGGAAGTAAACAAAACAATTCACATGCGTCTCCTATTTGCCTTTACATAAATAGCTGTTAAAAATGCAGGAATATAATTGTTCCAAGCAGTGACTGAGTGAGACAATATTCGGGTCATTTTTATGGCCCGATGAGCATGTCCGCCATAATTTCTAATTGCGGTAGATACTTTATCAAATACAGCGGAATCTGAGAAAACAAACAATCTGATTTGATGATCCAGATCGAGATTTGCGGTATCACTGTTAAAGAGAATATTTTTTCATAAGCCAATGCTATTAATAAACCCCGACGCTTGTCACATGCTAAAGTTTTTGTAAACGTTAGGTCAATTTTGTAAACGTTTATTGCAGAAACACGAAACGGTGCCGTTTACACGTGTAAACGTGGCAGCCCTAGGCATAAGCCCCCTTTTTCTAAGAAAAAGTATATGACTGACCAAGTTTTTCATCATTGTTAAATAGATGGTCCCATTTTCTGGCAGCCCTGTTTGAAAATACTTATATTTTTTCTCAGATATTCATCTCAGAAACCTAAATTGTAATATTTATTTGTAAACTTTGTTTACAGACAGCAAAGAGGGTATATAAAAATCAAAGAACAGTATATGAAAATGTTAACATTTTGTTCAATCAAGTATATGAATAGGTCATTTTTTTCTAAGACCAGGTATATGATTGGGGTAGGTTTAAAAAAAAAACTGGGCCGCACACCCTTACCAAAATTACCCTCAAGTTACCACCCCGAGCACAGTATAGCAGTGCAGTACCTTAATTAGTAAGCGTATTTGCGTATTTACCCAAATTAATTATAAAAAAGGAATTAAAACTGAATCGGTAGCGTAACGAAATGCAGGAGAGATACCCGAATACGCAATGCCAATAAATGTTTGTATCATCTTTTATCACTTTGCCGTCCGTAAACTCCCCAATTTTCCAGGACAAGATTGACTGGAAGTAAGTTTATAGACATTGAAGATTTATATTGAGTCGAACATACATAACAAGTAACATAAGCACTGTAGGGCTTTTACTTCGAAATGTTTGGCACTATTGGGGAGTTTGCATGTAGTTCGCAGTTCGGTTTAAGTTCAGACTTCCTCTTTAATTGCACGACGGTGGGTCAGGCCTCAGACTCTATGACGGCTCTGACTAAAGCTTTAATCGGTGGGTTGGGGCCTGATGCTTATCTGTAGCTGGACCCACCGTGGCTCAACTTGAGGTTTTATTTTGCTCTGACTATCTGTGAGTCATGAGCCCTTTTCTTTGTTCCATCATGGTGGGTTAATTTGATTAGAGTGTTTCTCCATGACGATACATTGCATTAGTTAGATGGCCTCCATGCGAGCTGATCATTTCTCGTACTTCAACAACAGCAAAATCTAGGGCGAAGATTGATTTGATACCAGTAAAATGCATTTTCTGTAGAGTAGGGCGGGGCTACGAGTAGGGTTGTTACCATCAGCTTGTCCCCACAGGGCGAGACTTATACCAGGGCTCTGAAAAGTAAAGGGTCACTATCCCGGCCCATCCCCGTAGGCAAGGGAGCAGTGGATTCAAATGACTGGTGCATAAAAAAACACAGTCAACTGACTAGTTTTAATTGAATAGCTTGTGTTTTTGCCCAATATGACTGCCAAATCGAAGTGAGGACGAAATAAGGCTAATTTTCTGCAGCAAAGCAGCAGAATAAAGGTGATTTATGTTGGTCTTCATTCTGGTAATGTTGATACCGTTATTAAACTGCTTTATAAGTGTGTCAGACCAGGATTCAGAATTTTATCCTCAATTTTCAACGTGAATAGACATCACTGAAATCGAAACTGAAAGTAGCTTCCATTCGGGAGTGAATGTGTCTAAAACAAACTGTAAAGTCATGGACAGTTTTAACATTTACGAAAATACCCAATTGAAAAAAGCAAAATACGCAAATTAGCCTTTCTTAAAACTTTTGAATACCCAGTTAAATTTAAATAAATGAATGAAAAGGGAGTGAGTATTATACCCAATTGCTCAAAAAATTAATTAAGGTACTGAGCTGTGGTTGTTACCTGAATTGATAATAATTTACCATTAAAAACCTCAAGTTGAAATAAGTACATGATACAGACCCCATCTTCTTGGAAATATCAAGAGAACATCAGGCCTCTCGATCACCCGATTTTTGGCCCGAAATTCCGCCCCATTCCCAATGCAAAAAGTATGTTTTTTTCCCAATTCCAGACGAAAAATTCCCAATCTGACAAAGCCTTTATGGTCCCAACAAACTACAGATGTATCAGTTTAAAAATTCCATTAAAATAGATGGAAAACATAAAAAAGTGTGCTGATTATTAACTTTTTATTCCCTGAAAACCTCTGGCTTCCTTTTTGAATGATCTTTTGTTGCGCACTTAACAGTGTTAACCGTTAGGGGATGTTTTCACTTGCACCCATTTGTCGGAATGCGCAAGTTTCTTCCCTTAGGGTTATACCATACAGGAGCCAATCAAGATCGATGCCAGGTATAGTGTGCAGTGCATATGTTGTACATTTGCATGCCATTATGAGAGTGGTTGTAACAAGCACCACCTTCTTTTTAAGATATTATCAACAGCTTGATAAACTAATAGAGTTACCTCATGTAGTTCGATGAATATACAACTCTTACAATTAAGCCATGAGCTTACTGTCCTGGATATAAACAATCAGGAATTTTTTCTGCGAGGAACTAGATTGGTGATACCACATAATTTACAAAATCATGTTGTGGATTTAGACTGATAAGCGACATTGAGGTCTAAAACAATGAACTGTGCTTGAAAACTGAAACCTGGGAAAATATACAAACAGACGCTCTCTGAGAAAAAATCAGAAGATACTTTTTGACACTTAACAGAGAAAGGAAAAGAGACCTTATGTCAAAGGCGACATCAATACTTTTAAAGGAACTAATATTATATTAAGTTCATGTAATTTTCAAAAGTCATTGATATAATAATTAGCATTCATTAGAAGTTTCTATAAGAAGTTTCTCTTGTCTGTTAATACTTTAAAGATTCAATTTTAAACAAAATGACGGATATAGTGTACAGTGCATATGTTGTACATTTGCACGCCATTATGAGAGTGGTTGTAACAAGCTCCACCTTCTGCTACAGCTTGATAAACTAATAGAGTTTCCTCATGTAGTTCGATGAAGATACAACTCTCATTCTGTACTGCTCTTAATGTGTATTAAACTAGTATATGTACGAACCGTCTTGGCTGTTTATGGCTCCTCAACACAACACACTATATCAGGGTGTTTTGTCCATTGGCGTGGCTAATATTGTTGCGGTAAACTGCACATCAGTACATTTTTTTCTTAAGCGAAAATGAAACTATGCATTGCTCTTATTTGAAGAGAAGTTCACAAGAATGAATAACGATTCAGTCAGCTTTTTTTCGTTTGTACCCGCTCAAATCTGTCAATTATTTTCTGCCAGGGTTTTCCCTCACTTTTGTGTTTCAGGAGTCCTTGGGACTCTCATCTGTTGTTTTTGCGAGTCCTGGGACCATTTTCAAGAGTCCCTTGTGAAAATGCATAGTGAGTGGATTAAAAATGGAACATAAAAAAAGAGCTGTCAAAAAAATATATACTACCCATATAGTGTTTGCAAGCTTTTGAAAGCATAATTGAGAGAAGCAGATCATTCTTTTCCGCAAATTAACACTTAAAAACAGTGTTGGAACTAAGAGTAACTTTACATGATGATGACTTTTCAGTTTAATTGACGGTGTGCCGTGGCCCCTAGCAAAATTACATATAGAGCGCTCACACCACGCACCCAGTTTTATGCAACCACTGAGACATCAAAGAAGGAGTTCTGGCTGTAGCCGGCCATTATCCTATGCCTATCTGTATTAAATAAAAATGTGGGGCTTTATTAGTTTGAATTTTAATAATGTTCTAAAGCAGTCTTCAATCTTGCACGGTTCGACATGACAATTCCGTCTGCACAGTGCCACCCCTACTGTTCCTGAATAGTGAATATATAAGTTTTTAACATAGGAACAGCTTACAATATATATAAGAACAGACTTTAGTGAGCAGTTACATCGAGCTAAATCAAGAGGGAAATCTGCATGTCTAAGTGCAGCTGTAATCATATTCCCAAAATAACATACAAAAACTATCGGTACCTCAGGGTTTGCGCTAGGATTTTTTTCCTTTCGCCACCATTTTCGCCAATCAAATTTTTTTTGTGCCATTTTAAAATGACATCTTACCCTGAACCACCAGTCTAATTTCGAATTAATTATACAAAAATGTTCCTCATAATAGCCTCTTCCAAATCGCCTTAATGTTTCTGCTCTGCTGAACAAGATGAACACCAGAGCTCTATATAAGAAATATCTTTAAACAGCATCTCCTGAACCACTGGTCTAAATTCAAAATAATTTCACACAACTTCTTATAAGGCCCTCTGACAAAATTGGCCAACCAGTTCTGCTCTGCTGAACAAAACGGCCACCAGAGCTAAAAATAGAGCTCTTACCACAACATCTGATCGATTGGTCCAGATTTAAAATAATGATACAAAAGTGTAACTGATTGGTCAAATCTACAATGCCCCATGTTCCTTATATCACTATATGGGCCTCGACGCGAGCAAACCTGTCTTTGGAGGTTTGCGAACAATACAGCCGCACAGTCTGGTCAGCGCCTTCGTTATTTGCTTATTGGAAAGTAGCATATTTAAACTTGCTTCAAGCAAAGTTTCAATATTCTAGCTAGTCTCTGAAGCTCAGAAGAGTCTCGGTTTTTCAGAAATCCCGACGACAGATTTTGTCATGACGAGGCCCATATATAATGCTTAACAATAGACTAGTGCCTCAAGGCCTAAGAATTCAGGTGAGCGCTCCAGAGCCACCATGGCCCTCTTGTTTAAAAATTGTGAATTTTGTAAAAAATCTGGTGGTTGCTACTTGTGGTAATGTTCCTACAAACTTACTTAAAGATTGCCACAGACAGCAGGAGTCTTATGATTTCTAGTCACCTTCTGGCAGCAGTGGATCCGGTGTGGAGGTTTTCAGCCAGTGGCGGTTTCCTAAAAGCATTGGGGTTACACTTTCAAGAGGTTTGGATTTATAAACATAAAACCTTCGACAGATATTCAGGAAAGGTCTTTTGCAATGCTTGAAGCTTGTAATTTAAAAATAAAATCCCAGTAAAATAGGTGCAAGAGATGATTTTGTCCAAATTCGTGGGTATAACATACCCAAACGTAAAGAAAAATCTTTCTCTGAATGATCTGGAGAATAAAACCTGACCCCAGATTCTCAACAGTTACTCAGCGCCCTAGATAAGCTTTTGGGTCAATTGAGTATTTACGCAACCTGGTCATCCTCAATTGCGTACTTGCAAAAACAATTGCTTATTTTCATATTTTTTACGCCATGTTTTTTTCTGTGATTACACGTTTTATTAATACATGAAACCATCGGGAATGTGCTTGCATATTTATTCACTCCCATCGTCTGCCTTTCTGAAGTATCAAACTAGCGGATTTTATTGTACCTGAAGCAAATCTCATCCCCTTGTTGACATTCGAGCATGTACACTTTGCAAAGTTTCACTTTTATATTAGTGTTTTTCCACGAAATACTGGAGTGGGCACCGATATTTTATTCATAAAACTGGAGTTATATTGCGTCACTAGTAAAAAGAAAAATCAATACCCGACTGGCATTTGTTTATAACCAAAAGAAAACGAAATGGACTAAATGGTACGCAATGACATCGCATGTATTTGCATACTGTTCGTTAGAATTGCTTTTCGGTACGCACACATTTCATTTTAATTGCTTTTTTGAGGATTTTAATTGCGTATTTACGCAAATACGCTGCTTATCTAGGGTGCTGGTTACTGAGCTCATTTTGCACTTTATTTGAATAAAATGTTAGGTGTAACATGAGATATTTAAAAAAAAGTCATACCTTGAATTGAACCAATATTATCAACAAAATATATGCTTTGTGTCACATGGTCATGTGGATTACCCACACTAAGTTATCTCCCTTAAAGGTGTGACTATTTCTATTTTCCACTTGCAGGTGCTGGAGCCACGGCTGTTGTACAAAAGGCTGTGTGTAGACCCAGAAATGAGTTCTGCGCTATCAAGAGGATTAACCTAGAGAAATGTAATACAACTGTGGAAGAATTGTTGGTAAGAACTTCAAGGCAGCCATTCTTGGGACCAATGTTTATTGCTTCCTAGTTGGGAGGATGCCCAAGCTGATCAGTCTCTGGGGCATTTATCTTTTTAGATCACATGAGCCAAAGGCTCCCGGTGAGCTTATAGGAGTGTGCATCTGTCCGTCCACACTTTCAAACATGAATATCTCTGAGTGAGACCAGTTAGCCAATCAAAATCAAATTTCATCTGGAGCATCATTGGGGTGGGGGATTGGGATAGATTGGATCAGAACTCTGGTTTCCATGGTAACAGATAGCTCCCATATGGTTATAATTGAGAAAATCTTGTGACCACTGTATCCTTCATTTTTGATTGGTTCTTCTTTATTCTTGCAGGTAACGAGGACAACCATAAAATCTCAGATGGGTTCGAAATTCGGCAAGATCCGACCTGGGGTTAAGCAGTTAGTTGACCTTGAGTGTCTTGAAAAATCCACATAGACTTGTAATTGGATAAATGTTGTGACCAGCCTTTAGTGCCTTCATCAATGAATAATGATGTGCCCTCTCTAGCGCCATTACTTTTGATTGGATCTTCTTCATTCTTGCAGGTAACAAGGACAACCATAAAGTCTCAAATGGGTTCAAAATTCGACTAAATCAGACCTCGGGCTGCGGAGTTAACTGCCCTAGAGCATCAGGAAAAATTCCCACAGACTTATAATTGGAGAAATGTTTGGCCACTCTAGAGCCTTCATTTTTGGATGGATCTTCTTTATTCTTGCAGGTAATAAGGATAACCATAAAAGGTTGGATGTTTGAATTCCAGCCAGATGCCATCACCGACCATAGAGTTAGCTGCCCTTGAGTGTCTGAAAAATCAATGAATAATGTTGTGACCACTCTAGCGCCTTCATTTTTGATTGGATCTTCTTCATGCTTGCAGGTAATAAGGACAGCTATAAAATCTCAGATGGGTTCGAAATTAGGCAAGATTGCACCAGGACTGGGGAGTAAGCTGCCCTTGAAAGTCTGGAAAATGTTATGTATACTTATAATGGGAGAAATGTTGTGATTACTCGGGTGACTTCATTTTTTAATAGAACTTCTTTCTTCTTGCAGGTAACAAGAACACCCATAAAAGCTTTAGAGTGAGGTCAGATCCGATCACTGACTACGGAGTTAGCTGCTCTTGAGCATTTGAAAAATATAGTTTCACCAGGTTTGCTCTGCAATTTTTATTTAGATCTCTTTAATACTTGCAGATAACCAGAAATGGCATAATATCTTACATGAGTGTTTGAATATATTCCTGATCACTGTTTCAAGTTCAGAGTTACAGGTATCTGCCTTTGAGCATCATAAATTATGGTTTCTCCAAACATTATGCTGACTCCTAGGTGAGCGATCCTTTCCCTTTGGGCTACTTGTTTAAATATGCAGCTGCTTATTTAATTAACACTGCATGCTGGGTAAATATGTGTTTTATGTTGTCTGCAGATTTTTCAGAAATTAAATTTTTGAGAAGAAAAAAATCTTTCAGGAATACCATCAGTGTCATGCAGTTTGGATCCAGATTAGGCTTGGCATTCTGTCAGGCCCTATATGGGTCCTAACTATTTGCAAACTTTTTGCAGTGGTTATCAGCAAACAATAAAAGTTGTCACTTGGGAAAGAGTTATTAAACAGAGCATATACTTCATATGATAGACTTTTATCACAAAAACAGTCATTAATCAGAGAGTAGTGATGACCAGTACAATAATAATTTACAGACCTCCAGATAAGAGTGTGTAATTGTAAGTTATTCTTATCCCTTGTCGCGATAAGGATTGGGGGATATAGCGATCAGCTTGGCATCTGTCTGTCCGTTCGTACCCACAAATAGACACTAAATAAATGTTCCGTTAAAATTGAAGGTGACTTGTTGGGTACTTTTTGCTTTGTTGGTTACTTTTCTAAAAGAAGTATATTTTCAATCTCCGTCCGTCTATAGGCAAAAGCTTGTTCACTCTATAACTTAAATACCCTTTGAGCTATTTTGATAATATTTGGTAGACATGTATATCAGGTCAAAGCAGCATGTCACATGTAAAAATGGGTGCTCTCCCTTTCTTCATTTTTGAGTTATCTGCCATAAGTTTTTTTTAAAGTGTAACTTTGTTCACACCATAACTTTTATACACTATGAGATATTTTGATTATATTTGGTAGGCAGGTATATCAGGTCAAGGCGGCATGTCACATATAAAATGGGTGCTCTCCCTTGCTTCATTTTTTTTTTTATTTTCCTTGAATGAAATTTAAATAGGAACCTTGTTCACTCCATAACTTTTATCTCTTTGAGATATTTTGATTATATTTGGTATATATATATCATCAAGACGGTATGTGGCGTGCAAGAATGGGTGCTCTCCCTTGCCTTATTTTTCAGTTATCTCCCTTGAATGAATTTTGAAAGTGAAACCTTTTTCGCTCCATAACGTTTATGCCTTTCGAGATTACATACTTGGTTGTCATTTTGTACTGCTTATTATTAACTTTGGGTCCGAGATTTGCTATCTCTGATGGATATTTTTCTTATTTCACAACAAAAACATTTGTTGCGGGTACTGTAAATGTTCTAAAATTTAGAACACTAGTTACCTGCCAAAATATGGCATATACAAACAGTGCAGGCCCAGATCAGACTGCTTCTAAATAAGTCTGATCAGAGTCCTCCCTGTTTGCTATTCTGACGAGCATTTCTGATAACATTTGAGAAAAGAAAAAGAAAAATGTTCGAAATTTAAGAACATTTACCGAACCTTCCCAAAACGAAAGTTTTAGACAGATACAATATCTCAGAATGTTTAGACTGGCTCCAGTCCTAAAAAACAATTTTTCATCAATGTGTCATATCATATACTTGTAGCCAGTCTAACTCTGATGGCTCTGTTACAGAGCCATCAGAGTTAGACTGGCTACAAGTATATGATATGTAATACCCCTATTCCACACAGACCCTGAATCCCACAAATTGCCACGAATTGACAAATATTTGGATTCTTGTCTGAATCGTACTCAGTTCGTGAAGATCTTAACTAATTCGCACAGTCCGTAGTCAGTTCTTGCAATTCGTAGGTCTATCTGGAATTTGGCTCAAAAGTTTTGAACTGTTCAAAACTTTGGCCACAAATAGACCCCTTTCCCATTATCCGATTTTACCTGTATCACGTGATATTGGCTGACCAGTTCAACAATTGGACTACTTCCGGTATATGAAGCTGTAATAACTTACTACTAGTTTTGCATGCATTTCACTCATATTCATAACGGTTAAAACACCAAATCAAAAGAAAAGTGGCAATTATATGTACCAAAATTACATAATGATGACAAATTGAGTTAATTTTATTCCAAATTTATCTAATTTACGCTGAACGAAGCCTTGCAGACTTTTATTCAAGTGGTACGCGTACCGACATATATTTACACAATTATTTCCGCTGCTGCTGACGAAGGCCCTGATGAGATGATGTGTTTCTCTGCGGGTCTACACTATTTATTAACTTTCCCAACTAGAATGTCCAAAATATCACAGAAATCGATGTGTCTTAATGCAAACTTTTCCGAGAAAGGATGTCTTTATATCGACATATGTGCGAACTTTTCCAAAAAGGAGAATAGACCCCCGGGGAAACACATCTCTCCAAGGCCTTCATCAGCAACAGAAATAATAGGGAACTGTCTGCCTGTTTCACAAACGTCTCATTTTAGCAAAAAATCACCTGAGCAATAGAGTAAAACCTCAGCAGCTCCAACCCTGGTACATCGAAGCATCCGCATATGTCGAATAAAATATATGAAACATTGGATTCCGAATATAAGGTATATTTCTTAATATGCAATGGTTCGTGGGAACTCAAAAGAACCGTCTCAACGAAACGCTTGTTTTTTTGCATTCAAACACATATTTTTTGTAAGACTTGGACAAAGTGTAAGATTATAGGAGAATAATAACTGTTTGATTCAATTTTATTTGCAGCCAAACTCCTTTTAGCTCAAACTACTGAAAGCTCGCTGTGAAATGTCTGAAACCTGCGCGCAATTCGAGTTGAAAAGAGTGAAACTTTAAATGGGTCCCTATTTGTAGATAACCAGTTACATAAAGACATAGGTTTTAAAATTTGGCACCGCATATGCGCCCAAAGCTGAATGACGGGTAACTAATATCCCTCCTAGGTAAAATTGTCATTGCATGAACGCCGAATGTTAATAGAAACTTGTTAATAAAAAGTGTTTCTACAGTATCTGTTTTCATAGCTTCGCGTTGTAAGTCATTTGGGAACAGTTACAGATCTTAATTATTTAGTTAATTGAAGAATTTTCGGGTAGAATTTCTATAGATGTCGAATTTCATCTAAATGTTTCAAAGAAATAGCAATATGTATTCATTTTACCATTTTTTGGCCACTGTATGTACGCACCAAAATTCCAATGCACTGTAGTCTAGCTATTAAGAACGGAATCGCTACTTCTCTTATTCTCGAAAAAAGATATTTTCATATACATTTTAGAAGTATTTTTTTTTTTTTTTACTGTACATGTAATAAGTGAAAATATACTTTGATTTCGAACTATTATAAAAATCGGCGCAGATTAAATCAGACTCGCGAGGGCGCACAGACTCGCGAGGGCGCACAGACTTGCGAGAGTCTTCGCTGCTCGCACACATCAGGGTCTTTCTAGTAGAACTACCACACACACACACACAGACACACACACACTCGTGCGCGCACACGCACACACATTATGGATGTAGATGAAGACTCAGCCTCAAGCTTTGCTGGATAAGTTTGTGTGTGCGTTTTAGAGGCTTTGACATATATGTGATAAGTAGACATCTAACTGGGCTTCTTATCAACTTCAAAGAAAGCGACTGGTCACGCGTGCCGAAGTTCTAAAGACACGTGTGCAAGGTTTTATTGTTTTCAAAGGGCCCCCGGGCACTCATTGAAGAACCGGATGCAATTTGGGCCAGCACAAAATAAAATGTATCTTATCACTCGGTGGACAATGTACAGATGTAACCATAAATGACCATAGTGACACGCAGTCTTGTCAGACTCTTCAATTAATAATTGCCGTTTTTTTTATTTCTTTAAATAAAATTTTAACCAATATATAGAAGTTCTATAAAGTGAGACCAAAGCTTTATACCGGAAGTAGTCCAATTGCTCGACTGGCCAGCCGATGTCATGTGATATAGGTAAAATCTGATAATGGGAAACTCCTCTATTCCCCGATTTGAAAAATCGTGCGTGATTCGTACCAAATTCCTAAGGCATTCTTGGACATTGTAACTGAATCATAATCGATTCTGAGTCGTTTTTGGGCAATAGATGCTACTCTTAGCTCCTTTGTGGGGAATCGGGAGGTTAAGCCAAGCAATAAAACCAAGGAATAGATAGAAGAAGGATTTTCCCTAAGATTAATTACCCCGCCACGGGCATGTGAGCCAGTCCTAGAAGTTGAAACAGATTTGGCAGGCTCTCGAGCACAATCAAGATCAGTCAGTAGCTCCTGGCTGGTGATTTTGCCAATGGCGATCTGCTATATTTTTACTAAGTCAAAGAGTCTGGGCCAGGGCCCTTCGACTTTAACGTAGTTGTTTTCTTCTAGCCATATAAGAAGCCGTTTTCAACGCTCAAATTGCATGATCAATTCTACTGCTGCTTTACGAGGAACATTCATTTTGGAACTGATGCCCCCAAAGCATATATGGGCCTTTTTTATAACTATTGTGAGAGAAAATCTCGCAAAATTGTGGCGATTCGTTGCGGATATCTGATAATTCATGCCCAATTCGTGCTGCATTCTGCATATTCGTAATTGATTCCTTAACTTTTGTGCAGCATGATCTAATGTTATTTTGCTAATTGTAAACAATTCTTGCGCAATTCCAGCCAAATTGAGCCGATTCCCCCGAATATTCGTAATGAAATCGTATCTGAATCGGGACTGACTCGTAGAGCATCACGATTGGAGAATTTTTTTTAATGAAACCTCACGAATCCCCGGAATCTATAAAAAAATCAATTCGTGGGGATTCGGGCGATTTGTGGCCTGTGTGGAATAGGGGCATAACAGAGCCATCAGAGTCAGACAAGCTACAAGTATATGATATGACACATTGATGAAAAATAGTTTTAAGGACTGGAGCCAGTCTACCAATTCATAGATGTTGCAATTTTTCATTTCCTTTGCAGAAAGAGATACAAGCAATGAGTCAATGCAAACATGAGAATGTGGTTGGTTATCACACATCCTTTGTTGTCAAAGATGAACTCTGGGTCGTCATGAAGCTGTGTGATGGCGGTGAGTAGCGTTCATTTTTAACCCCTTTCCCATCATTCCTGAAATGTACCATCTGTTTTCTCACCTGCCAATGTTAGGGGTTCTCACAGGCTTGAAAAGCACTTGAATATACAGGACTGTCTTGAAAAGTCCTTGAAAATTAAATTTGCCTTGAAAAACACTCAAAGGCCTTGAAAAGTCCTTGAATTTTACCATTTGCAAGAGGATTTAATACTGTTTTTTTTTTAGGCCTAAATCAGTATAAAAATGTGGTGCCTTTATTTGGTGCAGCATATGCTGCACTAAATAAATTTTCTAAAACTAATATCTTTAGTAATAGGCTCCAGACCTTGGGTAATCGTAATCAGTAATTGTAATCATCTGTAATTAAATACAATTTTCAAAGTAATCATATGTAATTGTAATCATGGTTGGCTCAAATACATGTAATGTAATTGTAATCATTACTGAAAATATTTTAGCTGTAATTATAATTACTTTCAAATACTTTTTAAATACATTTGGCTATTTACTAAACCCACTAGAAACTAACTGTGACTTGTGGTATTATTTAAATTCAGATGATTGAGAAAACTGTGGATATATACTCATGTCCAATGCAAACGCACCATCTACAAAAATGACTATATCTGTTCAACGACATAACATTTTATTTTTGCAATTGCGTCTTATTGTACTGTAGCAATTCTGTAAGTTACTGATAGGTCTTTAAAACCGAATGATCACTGGTGACACGTGCTTGAACCATTTAACAAAACAACCTTCAAAACAGAAAGTCACAGAACCAGCTATCAAATGTGTCAGAATTTTCAAAAGCATTATTCTCGCATTTTTCTTTATAGAAATTGCAAAGAATCTCTAAATTGATAGCCAGGAATAGTCATCTTGCCTTGAAAGCGGCTATAATGTCACGATGTGACGCCACTAGCATAATTTTGACTAGGCGTAAAATCGAGACATTCAAGGAATCTTTCTTTTACTGATGCAAAATTACGACAAGGTCGTAGCAAGAAGATTTCTTGCTCGTGTAGCGGGTCGTTAACATCGACGGAGCGTAGGTATCAATGTTCTTTTAGATAAACGTCAATTTCTAAAAACTCGTATACACAGACCTAAGAATATCTGTGTTTAACTTAATGTTAGATAATACTCGCACTAACAGATGAACACAAATTTTAGAAGATTTAAAACGCTAGCATTGCGAACAATGGCTGGCGACGCGCTCAAATTTGACGTCAATGATGCAGCGTCAAATTTTTAGAGGATTTTTATGGCGTTTTGCATGTGTGTGAGTTTATATAACGGAAATCAGCATTATGTAGAACACTAGGACTATTAGAAATCACAATTCAACATTTTACGTCAAGTTTTGTCGGACCATTCCATATTCAAGCTTACATAGTGACATTGTTCACGTTAGTGTAGCGTAAGCTGTTGGGTCACAACTGTTAAGGTTGTGGCGAAATGACAGGGGATCTACTGCCAAACAGAAAACATTTAAACGAGATTTTGGAATTTTTTTTGTATAGGCCAAAAATGCGATTAACACAATTTTGAGGCTGAGGTTACGTCATGTGTTAAAGGAGTCACTGGAATTGAAATTTTTGTGGGAAAACATCGCATTTGTCCTAAATAATAATTATAAATAACACAATTTTGCACAGCTTTTGATAGGCCACAAATATGCGCTTCGGAAGAGTGGTGCATTTTCATTGTACATGAGTATAGTAATACATAAAAAAAATATTGCCTAATGTGGACAATAAATTAATAAAAGCAAACTTTAAAGATTTAGTTACTTTCAGAATCAACATCAGTTTGATTCAGATATTTGAGATTAACACAAGTTATTCAATTAAAATAATTTTTGAAATGCTTCAATAGATTTTGTAACATGGTATAAGGTACATTTTTATGCTAAATTTTCACTGACAGCATTTTTAAATCTCCTTACATTTGTTGGCATGCTTAGCTGATTTCACAGGTTCAAATTTTTGGAAAAACATTCTGTCAAACAAATAACGCGCACCGTCGACAATCGAACAAACATTGGTTTAATGAAGATTGCAAAACTGCAAAACACGAATTTACCAATGCGAGAAATATCTTCAACCGAACAAAAAACGACCACACGCGACTTAAGTTCACACGAGCAAGAACAAAGTACAACCGTGTCAAGAAAAAAGCACAACAACACCACAGGATCGTAGAAGGTCAACGTTTAAATGACCTTGCAAAAAAGAACACACGCAAATTTGGAAACAAATAAGAAAAACGTGCAAATCGAAACACACTTCTGCGACCTCTCTTAATATTGAACAGCTTTGCGATCATTTTAAAAATATGTTTGGAGAACAAACCGAACAGAACTTAACTGATCCAACCTTAAATGCAAATATAACGGACGATGAACTAGACTGCGAAATCACCATAACGGAACTTCGATCGGCAGTATTTTCGCAAAATAATAACAAAGCCCCTGGCATCGATAATATATCCAGTGAAATCATCAAAGCATCATTCGAACAGACAAGTCCATTATTGCTAAATCTCTACAACAAAATATTCCAAACAAGTACATACCCAAGCTCATGGGGTGAAAGCATAATAACCCCTATATTCAAAAAGGGAGATATCAATGATGCACAAAATTATCGCGGAATTACTTTAATCAATATACTCGCTAAGATTTACTCACAGTTACTTTTAAACAGACTCACTAAATGGTCAGAGAAAAACGAAACAATCACAGACAATCAATTCGGCTTCCAGAAAGGCAAATCAACTACAGACTGCGTATTCATTCTGCATTCGATAATATCAAAGGTACTTAGCTCGAAGGAGAAATTATACTGCATGTTTATAGACTTCGAGAAATGCTTTGACAAAATAGACCGATCACATTTATGGCTAAAACTACTATCAGAACATGTCAGCTGCAAGCTAGTTAAGGCAATAAAGTCCATGTACTCTACCGTCAAGCTATGCATCAGATATAAGAACACTTTCTCGGAATTTTTTAGTTCATACAATGGCCTAAAACAAGGGGACCCAGGCTCACCATTATTGTTCATGCTTTTTGTGAACGACATCCTAGAAAACATCAACTCAAATCTAGATGGTATATTCACGGTTAATGAACTAAAGCTCTTTCTGATCCTGTTTGCAGACGACCAAGTAGTATTCGCGAAAACACCTGACACATTACAGTCATTACTTACGGATATAGAGCACTATTGCACAGAATGGGGTTTAAAAATCAACACATCAAAAACGAAAGCGATGATATTTGAAAAAGGAAGACGAACATACCATGATTTTTTTCTATATGACACTAAAATTGAACTGGTTGACTCATTCAAATATCTTGGGATCACACTATTCAAAAACGGCAGTTGGTACCGATCACAAAAGTGTATTGCACAACATGCGTCTCGTGCTCTTTTTAATCTGTTCACCATCTTTAATAATGCAGAATTGTCAGTACCTCAGAAATGTAAACTTTTCGATACCCTCGTAGGGTCTATATTAAATTTTGGCGCCGAATTATGGGGAATACATGATGCATCTGATATTGAACTGATTCATACAAAGTTTTTACGTCGAGTCCTGGGAGTTAAAAAGTCAACAAATCTTACTGCACTCTATGGCGAAATCGGTAGGGTACCTTTTAACGTGTACCGTAAAATAATCATGGTCAAATACTGGATTAAGGTTCTCGGCCAAAGCGACCTTTCACTGCTAAAACGCATTTATCTCATTCTTCAAGCGGACACGGACGCAAACTCGCATTATAAAGGGATGAACTGGGCATACCAAATCAAAAATATATTACAGCAACATGGCCTAGAATACATCTGGAACCAACAGCATATAATTGAAATTCCCTTCGAGTTCATAAAACAAAGAATATTAGATATGTACAATCAAAAATGGTACTCGGATATAAATAACTCCAGTCGCCTTCAATCATACAGTATATTCAAGCATAATTTTACGCTAGAGAAATACTTGAAAATATCGATGGAAAATAAATACAAATACGCGCTTTCACGGTTTAGAACTTCATCACATGACTTGCTTATTGAAACAGGGAGATATGAGAATATACCACGAGACCAGAGACTCTGCAAATCTTGTGACATGAAAACAATAGAAAGTGAATACCATTTCTTACTTGTTTGCCCAAAGTTCAGAGATCTAAGGAAAAAATATTTTAAACCAAATTATTGTCATTGGCCAACAATCCACAAATTTGAGAGTCTCTTGTCTTCAAATTCAAAGAAAGTTATTTGCAATCTGTCTAAGTATATTTATTTTGCTCAGAAAATTAGAATTCCATGATGTCAAGAAAAAATGGCGAGACAAATCTAAAAAAGATAAGAAAAAAAAAAACAGAAAAAAGTTTACATATGTAATTTATACAACACCTGTATATAAATATATTGCTGGATATATCCCAGAAGACCCATGGGGCCAGCTCGAGGTCAAATTTGTTTCAATGCGATACCCATAGGTGCCGAATTGAAACAAATGTGCCCTTATTGGTGACGTCATTCGATGACGTCAGCTTGACCCCATTAGTCTACTGGGCAACATGCTCTTCTGTAAATTAACATTGTCTTTCACAGTTTATATGTATTAGGGCTATAAACATTATATGTAATGTTTTATGCTGAATAAAAAAAAAAAAAAAAAAAAAAAAAAGGGAAATTCTCAAATTCAGACTATGAAAAAACATCTCAAAGGTGTTAAAATCTTTTGTTATAGAGTATGGCTAGGGCATGTGAAATAGGACTTATGACCCTCTAAATAGCTACCTGTATATGTGTACAAGCTTGATTAAGATTATGACACAAAAATACATTTTTTTGTGGAATGGCCAAATTATAATGAGATACATAGAGGATATTCAAATTTTTGGAATGAATATGCCATTTATTTCAACGAGTGAAGCGAAAAATGCATATTTCATGAGTGGCGAAGCCACGAATGAAATATACATTTTCTCGCTTCACGAGATGAAATAAATGGCATATTCATTCCAAAAATTTGAATTTTCTTTTTATTATATACAATTTTAAGCGTGACGGATTTTTAGCACTAAATGACGTCATACACGTTCACACATTACGTCATATTAATAATGACGTTGGATAATGTGCAATGTCGGCCAAAACTGAAACCATAGGAGCAGGAGTAGAAAAAGTGAAAATTTCAGCAAATCCCGACAATTTAATTACCAAAATTTTCCTTGCGCTCTAACTAAGAAAATGAATACCCACACTTTGTGTTTTTGTCCACTAATAGGAAAGTTACAGGCGTTTGAAATTCTGAAATGGGCTCAAGGAAGTCAATGGAGAAAGCAGAGGACATCCAATTTCACCCGTGAAATACAACTTATATTTTCACGGCTGTGAAATACAGCTTTTTATATTTTCACGGCTGTGAAATACAGCTTTTTTAAAATATGCATTATATTTTATAAATATTTTCCTGTATTTCATTACTTTGTATATAATAAAAGTGTTTATTATTATCAGATCACTAAAATTTCTAAATCAATGTTTGTGCAATGGTAGCACTAGTTTTTAGCCATTTTGAATTATGTTCCCTCAAATATGACACTTTTGAAAAACTTATGATGATTAAAAGTAAAATCTGTTAACAATTTAGAAATAGCTGACCAAGCAAAATATCGAAGTACCAGACAATTTCCATTTTACTGTATCTTACTATGTGGCTTGCTCATCATCTATAAAGTATGTAGTCAGATCTGATGTATGATGAATCAAAAATTTGAAAACACATTGGTATGAACTGAGCATTATGTACTATATATTTTTTATACATTTGTTTATAAGAATGTGAATAAAACTTCATAGCTGGTTAATTTTCATTTATTTAAAAAACAGCAGTATAAGACATGGCATTATATATGTATAAAACTGCAAAGACCCTACTCTCTTTATAGCTTTAAAAGTGAGTACTATATATAGCATTATAATTTTATACGAAAATTTTAAAGTAATCAGTAATTATTTGATTACATTTCTAAAGTAATTGTAATTGTAATCATTACATTTCTATAGGTCCTGTAATTGTAATGTAATTGTAATCATTGATCAGTGAAAGTAATTGTAATGTATTTGAATACTTTTCAATGTATTTGGCCCCAGGTCTGATAGGCTCTAGCATTTCAGAAGTAGAATTTTAACGTGTAAATCAGTATTTTTGATAAATTTTTAGTCCTTGAAAACAGTAGGAAAGTCTTTTAGAAGTCCTTGAAAAGTCCTTGAATTTTACATGATTTTGCTTGTATGAACCCTGTATGTACGTTTAGCCTAATATTGCAGACACTATGGACCCAGATCAGACTGCTCCCTCATAGTGTTTGCTTTTCTGACTCACAGCTGAATATATGAAGCAGATGTAATAAGCAGTCATTTTCAGGGCAAAAAAATACTGCCAGGAGAAGGTTAACGCTTTTAGCCCAAATAGTTTGCAACGGACAACATTTTTGGAGAGAACCGTTGAGTTTCTCTTTTGATTTAGTGGTATAGTGTCCAGGAGATAACTCTTCAATGTGTCAGTCACCAATAGATATAAATGGGTTAAGTAATAGATATAACATGGCTCCCAGACCTGTATGTGGAGATAATCCGATGAATTTTATCGAATGGATTATCCCCTGTACAGGTGGACAATCGTAGTATAACTATTTTATACCACCTACATCAGTGTAGACCTTGTAAATTACGAGATACTTTGTTCTTGCACACCAGATTGGGATTTCCGTTGCTTTTACCTCATGATAAGAGATAATTATATCTAACATACCCGTACCAGCCCGTGGGAAAGATAAAAACCGAACAGCCACACGTCAGCCGCACATTGATCCGTGAAGTCATTGTAATGTTAAAATTACGTCACCATTTCACATCTCGGCATATTCAGGATTTTCTGGAAGCCTTTTTCACGAGTTTTCAATATAAGTAATAGTTATACCATGGCTTGTCCGCCTGTACGTGGAGACCACCTACATCAGTGTAGAACTTGCACAACACAAGATATTTCATGCTAAAGTTGGTAAGGGTGGTATAAAATGAGGTATTTAATGGTATGCAAGAAAAAGAATCCATTATTTATGTGAGGGTGGGATAGAAAAATCTGTCCCTCGCAATCACCGTTTGTCATCGATCAGTGATCCTCGGGACAGATTTTTCTATCCCACCCCTCACTCTCACGATGGATTCTTATATTCCTAAGTTGGCAAGGGTGATATAAAGACAGAAATAAGAGAAGACAAGTGTTCAAACTGCCCCTTTCTTATTTCCTTTTGAAAAAAGATGTTCTTGTTAGGCCAAAAAAAAAATATGTGTGTTTACTATTTGATGAAAATTTCAAACAGGTTAGTTAGGTCGATTTTCTTTTTTATTTTCTTTTTATTTTTTATTTAATTTGAAATAGGGTAGGTGGATTTTTTTTTACTCGATTTTTTTTTTCACTATTTATGTACCAAGGTTTGGAAAAAAAAACAACAATAATGCAAATTACTTGGTTTGTTTTGTTATATATGATCCAAGCTTGGACCAAAGAATATTGAGAAAAGAACAAGAAAACATTCTCAAACTGAAAATCAAACTGATTGGCTGGTTCATTTATGACATAATCCAAAGGCAAAGCACAGATTTTCCCCTACATTACCTTAGACACTGAACAAAAGGTGAAAAGGAACATATCTGGCTTTCTTGTAAATATTAAAACGTGAGTTAAGTAGTTAGTAAATGACAAATGCGTTTAACTTTCTTTCTTTCTTTCTTCCGATACTTACAACATCAAGCAACAGAAGAGGGAAATAATAAACCAAAAGAAGAAAGACGTCATCGCATGGATGGTTCTCATTAAATATCTCAAGTCATCTGGTAATGAATTGTTGCTTCAAACAAGCTTTTCTGATCTTGGTGATAATTTTTTTTGAAACGAAAAGCGACGAGAATGTCGCCATCTTGGATTGACAAAATCCGAAGGTATCCGTAAAAGGTTTGACTACATACCGAATAGAATAGAATCAGCGAAAAAATTTAATACCGGTACTAAAATCTGGGACTGCTCAAGCAGGACCGGACAATGGTCTTGTTTTTTTTTATTTTCGGAGAAAAATGGTAGGGTCGGTAGCTATAAAACAGGGTCGGTCGGCAAACCGTAAACACACCTATTTTTTTTTTGCCTTACTATTGGAAGTGCAACAGATATTGGATGTGTAAAAACATATGGTGGTTCCATTGGAAGTGTCTCAATGAGACGTTTCTAATTAGTAATTTAGCATCTCAACAATAATTATTGTTTTAATGGTGACATAAGGAAGTAAAATATGGTTAGTTTGTAAGCTTTGAAACATGATGAGAAGAATAAGGTCTTGACCTGCTGAATTGCATGTAATTCATAAGCCATTCTCATTTCTGATACCTTTTCTGTACAGCTATGAGATTTGCCATATTGATTTACCACATTTCTGCATGCATCCTGCATTTAATCCTAGCAAGGGTGTGTTGCAGTGCAACTCAATAAATATTTTATGTTATATGGCAACATCACGCTTAGTTAATGTCTTTTCAAAGTCATGAATGTTTTATCATCATCTGATTTCCAGCCAGTCCTGTCATGCTATTTTATTATTACCTCACCTGAGCCGAAGGCTCATGGGTGAGCTTATAGTATACCAGTCACTCCGGCGTTCGTCCGTCCATCCGTCCGTCCATCCGTCCACAATTTCAAACATCTTCTCCTCTGAAACCACTGGGCCAATTTAATTCAAATTACTTTTGGAGACTCCTTAGGACGCGGGAACGAAATTTTGTTCAAATGGTCCTGGTCACATGACCAAGATGGCTGCGATGCCCATAAATGGTAAAAACCCTTTAAAAATCTTCTTCTCCAGAACCAGAAGGCCGATGACCTGGGGACTAGGTATGTAGCATTGGGGTAGTGGGGTTAACCAAGTTTCTTCAAATGATGATCCTATGTTGACCTTGACCTACTTAACGTCAAGGTCAAATTTGCTTCCTTATGCATTTAAATGGGAAAATTTCTGAAAAGTTGATTTTTTGGAAAACTGTAGAAGCTTTAGTCATTATTCTCACTCGATATGTTTAACCTAATGAGCTAATGGCTATAAATTAGTTTCAAAGGTAAATTTGTCCATTGACTTTTCAGCTTAGGTCGCTCATATTAGAGTCCCATCAATATATCAAAACATAGTTTTCTCACAAACCAATTGAACTCAAATTTCATGTGAAGACTCCTTATGATAAGTTAACCACAATATATGCAAAATAATTTTGTCACATGACCAAGATGACCGCCACGCCCATATATGGTAAAAACTTCTCCAGAACCAGAAGGCCGATGACCTTGGAACTTGGTATGTAGCATTGGGGTAGTGGGGCCTACCAAGTTTGTTCAAATGATGATCCTAGGTTGACCTTGACCTACTTAACATCAAGGTCAAATTTGCTTCCTAATGCATTTAAATGGGAAATTATTTGAAAAGTTGATTTTTTGAATACTGTTGAAGCCAAAGTTATCATTCTCACTTGTTATGTTAAACCTAATGAGACAATGGCTATAAATAAGTTTCAAAGGTCAAGGCCACCACACCCATACATGTATATGATAAAAACCCTTTAAATATCTCATTCTCTGGAACAAAAGGCCAATGGCCTTGGGACTTGGTATGTAGCATTAGGGATGTGGTCACTACCAGGTTTGCACAAATGTTGAATCTAGCTTGACCTTGACCTACTTTATGGCAAGGTCAAATTTGATTCCTAATGCATTTATGAAATGTTCATTTTTCTATAACTGTTTAAGCCAAAATCATGCTACTTTTGAGAAATGTTTAACTTTATGAGACAATGGTTTTATATAAGTATCAAATGTCAAGCTGGCCTGTGACCTTTTATCCAATGCCACTCATTAGGATGCCACATATCTATCTCAGAAATCACTGGGCTGTTTGATGGAGTATTCATTAGATTGTTTAGGTCACTTGACCAAAATGGCTTAAACCCCCATGGTAAAACAAAATATGTTTTATATTAAGCCGTAAAATCTTGACCTATTTTAACATTATTAAAGAGATCAGGTGAGCGCCTCAGGACCTTTAGGTCCTCTAGTTAATATAGATTCATCATGTGGTGGGAGTGCAGTGGCTCAGTGGAAGAGTGCTTGACTCGAGACCAAGGGGCCACGGGTTCGAGCTTCACTGGTGTCACTGCGTTGTGTCTTTGAGCAAGACATATTAATCCTAGCTTAGTACTGGTTCAACCCAAGAAGACCCGTCCCTACATAACTGAAAGATTGTTTATGGGACGTAAAGAATCAAACGAACAAAACAATCATCATGTGGATCAAAAACTGTGTGGATCCAGATCAGCTGGCTTCATCAGAAGCCAGCTGATCTGGCTTTTCACTGATTTCCAAATGGGAGTAAGACCGAGGGGCCCGGGGTTCAAGCCTCACCCATGTCACTGCGTTGTGTCCTTGAGCAAGACACATTAATCCTAGCTTAGTACTGGTTCAACCCAGGAAGACCCGTCCCTACATAACTGAAAGATTGTTGATAGGATGTAAAGAATTAAACAAACAAAACAATCATCATGTGGATCCAAAACTGTGTGGATCCAGATCAGCTGGCTTCATCAGAAGCCAGCTGATCTGGCTCTTCACTGTTTTCCAAATGGGAGTAAAGAATATGTGCACAGTTCAAAGATATTTGCACAGTTCACCTATTACTAGGATACTACAGCCTGTAGGTATCACCCCTTATTCCACAAGGACAAAGAATCCCCTGAATCATCAAGAATCAATAAATGTTGGGATTTGTGGAGAATTGTAAATTTTTCAACCCATTAGTGATGTTCTACGATTCAGTTACGAAACAGGTAAGAAACAGTTACGAATATTTGCGGGATTCGGCCCGAGTCACCACAAAACTGTGCTGAATTCACTACGATGTGCAATAACCTATTTGAAATACTGCAATAAGTTAAAGAATCAATCTTGAATTAGCTAAGAATACGCCCAATGCAGCACGAATTGGGCACCAATTAACAGAAATCTGTAAAGATTTGTGAAGATTCGCAAGATTTTCTCTCACGATAGTTATAAAAAAAAGGCCCATCCATGCTTCGGGGGCATCAGTTCCAAAATGAATGTTCCTTGTATAGCAGTTGTAAAATTGATCCTGCAACTTGAGTGTCGAAAACAGCTAAATTATATAGCTAGTAGGAAACAACTACATTAAATATGTTCTTAAAAGGGTATCCTTTGGAAGCAAAGACTGCACCAAAGAACTGAAACTAGGGTGTGCATATTTCCTGGGCCAGACTAGCTAGTTTCTGCCCTGGCCCTGACTCTTTGACTTGGAAAAATATGGTAGTTCGCCATTGGCAAAATCACCAGCCAGGAGTTACTGACTGATCCTGATAGTCCTCCTGAATCTGCCAAATCTGTTTCCACTTCTAGGACTGGCTCACATGCGCGTGACGGGGTAGTTACTCTTAGGGAAAACCCTTCTACTATCTCTTCCTTGGTTTTATTGCTTGTCTTAATCTCCTGATTCCCTACGAATGAGTTAAGAGTAGCTACGAATGCCTAAGAATGCCTCCGAATTGATTACGATTCAGTTACGATGTCCAAGAATGCATTTGGAATTTGTTACGAATCAAGCAAGATTTTTGAATTGGGGAATTCGTGGCCAAAGTTTTGAACAGGTAAAAACATTTGAGCCGAATTCCCGATAGACCTACAAATTGCAAGAACTGACTACGGACTGTACGATTCAGTTAAGATCTTCACGGACTGAGTAGAGTTGAGCAATGAATCCAAATATTTGTCAATTCATGGTAACTCGTGGGATTCGGGGCCTGTGTGAAATAGGGGTATATATGGTATTACTATAGACTCACAGGCTGAAGGGAAAACAGGGTGGATCTCTATCAGCTGGCTGCACTTTCTAATCAGTTATTGGAGTTTAGTAGAAGAATGGCTATTGTCTTTATACTATTTTAACCCTTATCCCCCCAGTATTTTTTGTTGTCCTTTTACTTCTGCTGCATATATTCAAGTGTACTTCAGACTAGATTTTATCATGGAAGCAAGTGTTATGAACCCTGATGAGACTACTCCCTTGCAAAAATTACGAACACTGATCAGACTGCTTCCCTTAGGAGCAGTCTGATCTGGGTCCATTTTGTTTTGCAATATAGGCCACTAAGGACATAAGCAGATGTAGAGAGCAGACAACAAAAGTTGTGACTGGTGCAAAATGAGTTAAAACAAAATGTTTCTAAGTGATATTATTTAAAGCTGTGAATTTCAATGAAGAAAATGCAAATTATACATAATTTTTTGGGGATATTTATGACTTTTAAAACTGTTTTGTTGTAAAATGTTGACAGCTATATGAATTTATTAAAGAGCCAAATGACAGTGATAAATTCTGCTTGTCTTTCATTGTTTATGGCATATTTTATAAGGCATAATAACTGCACATTTTGAATTAAGTGCTTTGTTTTTATCCAAATTTGTACATGATTTTTAGACAGGTTCATTTAAAATTTTGTCTGCTGATTTACAACCTTTGCAGACAGTTTGGACCCAGATCAGGTTTACAAAAATGTAAAAATAGTAACTTTTATATATACTTGCCTTTTGTTTTTTCCCCTTGTGAAATAAGCCAAAGTTGTTTGATTTTTAAACAGATTTATTTAATTGTTTGTCTGCTAGTGGCGTATGCCAATAACCTTTGCAAACATTTTTTACCAAAATCAGGCCCGACAAAATGTCGGGCCTGACCTAGATTGATGGTATGATTTAAAGAATTTTATGTAAAAGTTTATTTTGAAAAACATCAGCAGAGGACAAAAAGCATGCAAAATTACCCAGCATGCAAAGCTTCTTTGACTGATTTGGCTGAGTAGGGCTGGGCTGGATTGGCATATGCTTAATTGATGTTTATGTCTTGCAGGGTCGATGCTCGACATTATCAAGACAAAGATGAGAGGGGGTGGATGTAAACATGGTGTTCTAGATGAACCAACGATAGCTACTATATTGAAAGAAGTATTGAAGGGTCTAGAATATTTCCATAATAATGGACAAATACACAGGTTTGTACAAGTATTGAAGGTCTAGAATATTTCCATAATAATGGACAAATACACAGGTTTGTATAAGTATTGAAGGGTCTAGAATCTTTCCATTATGATGGACAAATACACAGGTTTTTAGAAGTATTGAGGGTCTAGAATATGTCCATACTATTTCCATACTAATGGACAAATATACAGGTTTGTAGAAGTATTGAAGGGTCTAGAATATTTCTATAATAATGGAAAAATACACAGGTTTGTATAAGTATTGAAGGGTCTAGAATCTTTCCATTATAATGGACAAATACTCGGGTTTGTAGAAGTATTGAGGGTCTAGAATTTTTCCATCAAAATGGACAAATACATAGGTTTGTAGAAGTATTGAAGGGTCTACAATATTTCCATAATAATAGGCAAATACACAGGTTTGTGTGCCGTGGGTTGGTCTGTAGTGTGTGATTGTGGTATTTCCTGATCATACTTACTTTTTGTAGAAGTATAGAAGGGTCTAGATTATTTCCATAATAATGGGCACATACACAGGTTTTAAGAAGTAATTTGAAAGGCCTAGAATGTTTCCATAATAATGGACAAATACACAGGTTTGTAGATAATTGACCAGGGCTAGAAATTATAAAAAAAATATCTATTTTTTAAAGCAAAGTTTGAAGTTGCTGACCAAATGACATCACCAAAATTCTCGTATTGAGAGCATAGATTAGTCTGAATTCCTAAAATTTGAATGTAACCTATTTCCTTACCAAGCAGTTAATGATGAAATGTGCTGATCAGACTCTATGCATATGCAGACTGACCTGTGTCTTGTTTGTTCCCAAACAACAACAGACAGTTTTCTTATGGAATGTCACTGCATGAATTCAGTCCAATTAAGACATCATGTGATTTATTAAACATAATTATTTTGCGGTACTCAAAAAATTGTCTCTTAAGCACCTGTTTGAATGGAAGGATAAGAAAATACATATATGTAATCACAATTTAATGCCGAAATATTTAGTTATCTTTACTGTTATGTTATTAATCAAGTGATTTTGTATTGGTCCAGGCTGAGTTACAGGTCCGGAGTCAGCTGTATTGGCCCGAGGTAGATGGCAGATCACCAATACAGCTTAGTGATGCCCTGTTACTTATACTGGGTCAATTCTATCTCAGGCCAATACAGCTGACCTCGTACCTGTAATTGAGCCAATACGAAATCACTGATTAATGTCATTTTTATTAATTTACTACTTATTATATATCAATTTTACATTCAATTTGAGGGAGCACAGTAGCTCAGTGGTAGAGTGCTTGACTCTAGTTTGAGCCTCACCGGCGTCACTGTGTTGTGTCCTTGAGCAAGACACATTAATCCTGGCTTAGTACTGGTTCGAGAGCACAGTGGCTCAGTGGTAGAGTGCTTGACTAGAGACAGAGGGGCAGCCGATTTGAGCCTCACCGGTGTCACTGCGTTGTGGTCCTTGAGCAAGACACATTTATCCTAGCTTAGTACTGGTTCAACCCAGGAAGACCTGTCCCTGTTTAACTGAAAGATTGTTGATGGGACATAAAGAATCAAATCAAACAAACAAACAATTAGTACTGGTTCAACCCGGGAAGACCTGTCCCGACATAACTGAAAGATGGTTGACTGGGACGTAAAGAATCAAATCAAACAAACAAAGCATTCAATTTGACCTCAGCTTAATACAGATGACCTTCGATCAGTACAGTGTAGCTAATGAAGTGTAGTTAATTAATGGCCTTCAATCATTACAGTGTAGTTAATTAATGACTTTCGATCAGTACAGTGTAGTTTATTAATAATAATGATTAATGATTATATATTTTCAGAGATATAAAGGCTGGCAATGTATTATTGGGAAGAGAGGGATCTGTATTTATAGCTGGTATGATGTTTTCTTTTTATTTTCAAGTTCTGTGTATATTGTTGGCTCACATGAGCACAAAATGCTCATATGAAATACACAAAGTGAGGTATTGGGATCAGTCAATGTCCATCATCCGTTGTGCGTCATCATTCCTCGTAAAGAATTTACAACTCCTCCTATACCTCTAGGCCAATTTTAACCAAACTTCATAGGAATGTTTCTTAGGTGACTCTACAAAAATAGTTAAAAGAAGTTTGATCCCTCCAAAAACATGGCAGCCAGGGGATGGCTTATCGCAATAAAAACTTTGAAGGTCTTCATCTCTGAAACCAGTGGTCAGAATTCAAAATAAATGGGTAGAAGTGATTTCAGTCATTACTGGATACTTTTAAAAAAAAAAAAATAATAGCTAAACCAAATTTGATCTGTCAATAAACATGGCCCCCAGAGGGCATGGCCAGTTTGTCTTATGTACCTATTTAAGAAACCTTAAACATGTTATTCCTCTGAAACCATTGGTCAGAATAGAAATGGATTTGGCAGAAATGGTTATTAGGTGACCCTTTTACTAAAATAGCTGAAAGAAATTTGTTCCTTCAAAAACATGGCCACCAGGGGGCGTGGCTTATCGCAATATCAAAGAATTTAAAATCTTCCCCGTGTGAAACCAGTGGCCAGAATCCAAAATGATTTGGTAGAATTGATCACCGAAGAGAAAATATCATTTCTGATTCAACATTAAGTGAAAGCCTTGCTGCTCATTAACTCTTTCCTTGCTAGCTGTGACTTTTATCGTCTGCTGAAAACATTTGCAAACAGTTTAGATCCAGATCAGGACCTACAGACCGTCAGTCATGATCTGGACACAGGGTTTTACAGGAAGCAAAATCCTGTGTCTTATACGCATAAATCATTAGGTAGGACCCGTCAATTCACCATACCTGCGTCCGCTGTGACGCAGACATGTTTGTTGTGCCTTTCATTGGAATAAAAAATTCCAAAGTTATTTCGTAACGATTCGGGTTGTCCCATATTTACGGGCTATCTATAGATAAATAGAACGGGTGCTCTTGATTAACCAATTATATTGGGAGGTGTGTCAAAACAGTCCAATCAAATTCATGTTGCTGTGGCGCTTTGAAATCTCATCATGTCTCGCTCCTGCTCTGATTTATCTATCAACATAGACGCTTGTAACCTATTGGGTTTTCTTACAATCAAGCGTGTAAACAGCACATGCATTTATGTATATGTTATTATGTGATTATTTTTTATGTTTACCATGCCAGATTTTGGAGTGAGTGCTTGGTTAGCTACGGGTAAGGACCAGACAAGAGATGCTGTCAGACATACGTTTGTAGGGACACCATGTTGGATGGCACCAGAAGTGATGGAGCAGGTAAATAGAGTGAAAAAATGGTATAAATCAGTTTTGTGTAAAGTCGCCCTTGAAACCTGCATGCACTGCTATCTAGTTGGGCTAGAGACATACTCATTTCTCTGAGCATTCAACAAGGAGGAAGCACTTAAAGCTTTGGCAAGACTGCATGGCTGCTTGTCGATATGATAAGAATCATGACCTGGGTCATTTTGTTTTTGTATTTATTGCCAGATGAAATATATTTTATGGATGTTCACATACACAGCCTAGTTCAAAATATGGAGACTGTTTGGCCTTTGCTAATTGCCTACTGCTAATGGAAATATTGTTTAGCTTCACATTTTTATGTTTTTCTCACTTATCAAATAAATTCAAGAATACATGAGCACTTTTTTGAGATCTTATATAAATCCTATCTTGCCAAAGGCGCCAAGAGATTCAATATCAGGGTATATATGGGCCTTTCTACTAGACAACATATGCACAGGTTTGCAATCAGTCCCAGAGGTTATAAAACATTTTCATGTACCAGATAAGCTCAAGGTGGCAGCTTCCTTCTTCTACCTAGGTGACATGCTTTCCGCTGGCTAAGACTGTTAACCCATATAAGCCTAGCAACCTTTTTGTCTGACATAGGCAACCAGCGCAGAATCAGACCAGAGCCGGCAGAATGTGGCGTAATGCGGTGTCTGATCAGGGCCTCCACTGTTTGCGTACTGAATGCTCTATAAGAATTTGAATAAAAATGAAAAATACCACCCAACACTCCTAAAATTTGAAATAGACTCATCCTACCGATAGAGATAGGAAAGTTCATTCAGCTTAAATGGGTTAACGTGTGGTTGCTACTGGTTTGAAAACTGCGTGTTAGAAGTTTCAGGGGCTACTGCCAGTTCGCACATCCCGTCACCTCTCTTACAAGATCAGTAGCGATGTATACAGCTCTTGCATGTGCTGGGCCACAAAGTGCAGTCGGTAAGGTGTCTGACGGCAGGTACATATCTGACTGCCGATCTAGGGGTTGTGAGTTTGATCCCGGCCCATTTTAATATTCATTAACAGGATAAATACAATGTCTAAGTTTTATATCAAGAAATATCCCTTTTTATAGCATTAGAGCTTTTATGAGCTGTGGAAATTTCATGCAAAGTTGAATATTTCAGATAAAAATGATTCTAAAAGAATTTATATTTATTTCTTTTATCAGGTGACAGGATATGATTTCAAAGCAGATATCTGGAGTCTAGGAATCACTGCCATAGAGTTCGCTACAGGCACTGCCCCCTACCACAAGTATCCTCCAATGAAGGTATGATTCAAGACCATAAATAAAGGTACTGTCCCCTGGCATTTAGACAAAATGGGTCTAGATGAACTGTCGTGTACCCCTCCTACATTGGTTATACTAACCCTTAAAGAGACTAAGTCTGCAACTATGAACATTTTTCGAAATTTTTTATTTTCTTTTTAAATCATTTGTAAAAGTAGAATTAAGTTATTTTTTTTACAATAAATCTGTTCACTATAGCTGAAAACTGCACAGAAAAGCAGGTGTGTGTTTTCTCTTGTTGGTAATTATTTGCGTCCCTCCAATAATTATAGACAGGTAATTTTAACATAAAAAAATGCTGTTGTTTTGATACTGATAATTTGTTAAGATTTACGAAATTGGTAAAATGTATACCTGAATTTTAGTTTTTTTACTGTGTTCTTGAAAAATAGAAACATTAGTTCTAAAATTAAAAGATCAAAAGTTGCGGACTATGCAGCTTTAAAGTTGTCTACTTTTGTCATCTGCTGAAAATTTTAAGAAGCCTCTGTTAACAAACAGTAAGACTCAGATCAGACTTCAGTAATAATGTTAGCAAAAAATGCAGCAGATAACATATTCAGATGAATATTTTGCAGGTGCTTTAAAGATTAACTAGCCTTTATCCTATCGATAAGCTTTTGTCCTGAAAATGTCCTCTGCTTTTATGTCTGCTGCAGGTGCTAGGTGCTGAATATATTCAAAAGCACTTCAGACTACTTTTGATCAGGGAAGACTCTGATCTAGGTCCATATTCAGGGTTCGCACAGGCTTGAAAAGTACTTGAATATAAGGACTGTCTTGAAAAGTCCTTGAAAATTAAATTTGCCTTGAAAAGTACTTGAAAAACACTCAAAGGCCTTGAAAATCATTGAAAAGTCCTTGAATTTTACCATTTACAGGAGGATTCAACAGTGGTTTTTGAGACCTAAATCAGAGTAAAAGTGTGGTGCCTTTACTTGGTGCAGCACATGCTGCACCAAATAAAGGCACCACAATTTTATGCTAATTTTCTTAAACCAATGTCTTTGGTAATAGACTCTAGCATTTTGGAAGTAGAACTTTAACGTAGAAATCAGTATCTTGCTTAAATTTTCAGTCCTTGAAAACAGTAGGTTAGTCTTAAGGAATCCTTGAAAAGTCCTTGAATTTTACTAATACTTGCCTGTATGAACCCTGAATATACAATGTAGGCTTCCAAACTGTTTAAACAGATACATGAGCAGACGACAATTGTTGTGAATGGCGGGTTAAGCGTTTATTGCTGATTTGTTCAGTTCAGATTAACCATTGTCCATAGGTGTTTATATTTCCGTAAAATCATATGATTGCAAGACAAGTATGTCACCGACACTGAATGTTTCTTATTCAAAGAGCACTGAAATGAATTGTTTCATAAAGCAATTGAAAATGAGCCGCAACATGAGATTTCCAACAATGTGGTATGTGCGACCAGCAAAATCTCAGATCAGCCTGGGCATATGCGCAGTCTGATCAGAGCTTTTGCTTGTCACTTGAATATTCTATGAGTGTTAAGCTGCTGACTGAACATCATTTGGAGTTTCTAAGCTTAAAAGGAGGTTTTACAGGCTCGTCTGAGTCTATACTTGTCAAAATGCCACATTGTTGGAAATCACATGTCACGGCTCAAGTATAATTCTTCAGAGAAGCCATCATTCAAAAGTTAAAAAACCTTGAAGTGTAATATACATATAAATAATATAAAAAATGTTAAATTTTACACAGGTCTCCAGAGAGAGAGAATGTAGATAAAAATAGATAAACCCTTTGTTTACAGGTAGCCCCACAGGTTTAGATAAACAAAAAATTTCAGCTTAAAATTGTGAATATTTTCTTACCCATCAGTTTTAACATATGTTTTGGGTGCTCAAAAGAACTGTCTCATTGAGACGGTTCTTTTGAGTACCCACAACATATGTTTTGGTTGAGAAATAAGAAAATTAAATTTTCGTTACACACTCTTAACTAAAGTCCTGTAACCCAAAAACAGGCACATTACCAAACAGTGAAGACCCAAATGGAATCTGCAGAATGCAGCATTTTATCAGGGTCTGCAATATTTAGATACATGTACAAGCAATCTTCAGGGACAGATAATGAAGTAAATCTTGATTTGGAAATACTAACTTTGTAACCCCTGAATATGTACAATAAGTCATTCCAGACTCATCATGTCAAGCTATATGGAAGATTTGTAGTTTGGCCGATGCTTTTTTCTTTGGTCTTTGCCGATGTTTAAATCAGACACCCTAAAATAACGACAAAGGAGGAGCTTAAAACAGTACTCTAACTTCCAATTTTAGTTAAACAGCGATGTAGGCGGGAACTTCCTAAATAGCGACAAATTAACCCGTAGGTAAATGTAATATAATTGACAGCTCAAAGTTAGGCCGGATGCAGGGAGGAGCGAATGTAAATTTCGTCGGGTCAGTAATACGTGTTTATTTGCGCCTGCGCCATACTACAAGCTAAATAAAGGATTTTTCCTTGGCTTTCTGTTTAAACTGCTCGGTGGGCTACGCCCACCTCGCAGTTTAAACAGAAAGCCTTGGAAAAGTATCCTTTATTTATTGCTTAATTACTTTTTGTATTATACAAAGGGATAGTTGGTTTTTTTAAACCAAAACATGTTTTGTGTACTCAAAAGAATCATATTTTGAGCACTGAGTGGCTTTTGAATACTGGAAACATGTTTAGACTGATCAACAGGTTCATGGTAATAGTGCTTAATTAAAAAATAATTTTGTATTTATCAACCAAAAGATATGTGATGGGTGCTTGAAAACCACATGTATGAGACTATTCCCTCGAGTGCCCAAAACATGTGTTTTAACCCTTTTGCTTTTGCATACAGTGAATGCTTCATTTCATCAGGGTCTACACTGTTTGCAAAGGTAGTTAAAACTTCAGACAAAAGAATTCATTTAAAAAAAATTATAACCTGACATGTATAATGGATTATCCAATGTTTATTGTATCAAACCAGAAGGAATAATCGATTGGTATACAAAAGGTTAAATGATAAATAAGAGAATCATTACAATTTTACACATAAAAAATGTCTTATCTGGGCCTATAGATGGATAACAAAATTATTCAATTATAACCTTTAAAGCGCCAAGAAAAAAATGCATCTGAAAATGTCTTCTGCTGAAGTTGTCTGCTGCAAATAATTACCTAACATTACTAATTTAGTATAGAAGCTAACAGCGTGGACCCAGAACAGACTGCTCCTATGAGCAGTCTGATCTGGGTCCACACTGTTTGCCAATGAGGCTTCTTAAACATTTCAGCAGACGAGAAAAGCAGACAACTTTTGTTGCGATTGGCGTATTAAGGGTTAAGGTTAAAATGTTTACTTATCTGGGCCTATATTGCAGGTATTGATGTTGACCCTTCAGAATGACCCCCCTTCTCTAGATGCTGGGGCTGAAGATAAGGACCAGTATAAAGCCTACAGTAAAATCTTCCGCAAGTTTGTCTCTGACTGCTTAAAGAAAGAGCCTGAAAAAAGGTGGGTGTTTATTTCTTTTTGTTCCCAGCAGACTATTAACGCTTTACTGCATAGGGTTTTCTGCTGATAACCTTTGCAAACAGTTTGGACCCAGATCAGGCCCGACTAAACATCAGACCTGATCTGAATTCAAACTGTTTGATACTCTGATGGTATTCCTGAAATAATTTTTTTAAAAAGTTATTTTTGAAAAAATCTACAGACAACAAAGAACAAAAATTATGCAGAAGGCAAAAAGTTTGGAAACCTATAAACTGGTACATTGACAGGGCACAAAACATGAACTTCAATAAAAGTGTTGTTGTATGCCAAAACTAGATCAAGAATATGTATATATTGGCCTTGTCCCAAGAAAACCTATCTTAAGGGTTTGCCCCAGGCTAGGCTCAAACCAGCTTGCTCAGTTCAGAGACTAGCTAGATTTTTCAAATTTTGAATGAGACGATTTTAAAGATTTCACTTACAGGGAACAAATCAAAAATTACTGATCAGACTGCAGGGATGCTTAGGTTGTTGTTTGCTTGCAACAAAGTCAGATTGTCTCACAATGGGGGCCATATATTTGTGAATACCTATTAAGGGTTAACCTTGAGGTTACCTGATATAGCTTTGCCAAGAGTTAACAATGAGGTTATCTGATTTGCTTTGCCAAGAGCTAACTTTGAGGTTAGCTCATATTGCCCGGCCAAGAGTTCACATTGAGGTTACCTGATATTGCTCGGCCAAGAGTTAACATTTCGGTTACCTGATATTGCACTGCCAAGAGTTAACCTAGAGTTTACCTGATATTGACTTGCTAAGAGTTAACCTTGAGGTTACCTTTAAATGCCCTGCTAAGAATTTACCTCAAGGTTACTTGATAATGCCCTGCCAAGACTTAACCCTTAGGTTACTTGATAACCTATGCCAAGGGTTGACCTTGAGATTTCCTGAAAGTGCTATACCAACAGTTTAAACTTGAAGCTACCTGATAAAGCGCTACCATATGTTAACCTTCAGGCATATGATAACATCATTTATCATATAACGTTGCATCTTGGAGTAGTATAACTCCATGCATTAAATCAATAAACCACTAGTGGTTTACAGGCTACAGGTTAATGACGTTCATAACAACCTTGCGCACAAAATGACAAAATCTTTTTTTTTTTCAGCCCAAAAATGTGATTTCAAAATAATTTCAATGTTATATGATAAATAGAATCTTACTCGTTGTGAAAAAGAGATCAAATGTGAGGTAAGTCAAGACTCACATTTTATCTTTTTCCCCCAACTCATTTAAAAAATTTAATAATACATTAGTACTCATGTACTCATGTAAGATCCTCTATAAAATCCAGGGCTCACCCTGCCATTAGCCATTGTAGCCATTTGCTACTAAAAATGTAGAGTGGCTACAATATAATCCATTGGCTAAAAGTACACTTTAGGTGGTTAAAAGTGTATTTTGATTAGTTTTTTGGATTTTCAAATAATGCTTTAATTATTCCTTCACACTTTATTGTTTACTCTTTGGATGCTTGATTTTTTGGATACAATCCGGGTGGCAACAGTTTGGATCCAGATCAGGCCCGACATTTTGCTAGGCCTGATCTGGGTCCAAACTGTTTGCAAAGGTTATCAGCACACAACAAAAATAGACCCTACTGGGCAAAGAGTTAAATACAAAACAATTTGTTGATACTACTTTCTGGCTAAAACCTTGGCTAAAGTTAATTTCATTTGGCTCCAACTTTTTCCATTTGGCTAAAGTGTTCGCTACAACAAATTCTGAGCCAGGGTAAGCCCTGAAATCCCCTCTTCAGAATGTATGCTGCAGTCTGCCTTGCAACATCATTGAAGAACAGCCCTTTATGATGTGGAAAAACATCTCCATCTCAACATTAGATAATCTCCCTTGAATGTCAACATGTTCATAGGTTCAGATAAATAAAAAAGATTCAGCGTAAAATTGTAAATATTTTCTAACCTATCAGTTTTTACATATATTTGGGTGCTCAAAAGAACCGTCTCATTGAGACGGTTCTTTTGAGTACCCACAACATATGTTTTGGTTGAAAAATAAGAAAATTAAATTTTCTTTACATGCTCTTAACTAAAGTCCTGATGTTTTCCTGACTTACTACTGCACTGTTGGTTATGGACAATATACCTGTGATAATTTTTCAGGCCAACAGCTCGTCAACTTTTAAAGCATGAATTCCTGAAGAAGGCAAAGGATAGAACATACCTGATGAAGATGTTATTGTCTGATGGCTCATCCGTGAAACCACAGAGGGTCAGTACAAACACTACATTTGATGAGTCTTTAAACACCAACCAACTCAATGAGTGCAACCATATAATAGCCATATTCCTAGTTCACAGGGTTCACATTTTATTTTAGCATTGCATAGCCATGTTAACTTTTTGCATGCTGGCCAATTTTTCATGCTTTTGTTCTCGCCTGCTGATCTTTTCAAAAATATTTTTTTTCAAAAATTCTTTCAGGAACACTATCAGAGTGTCAAATGGTTTGTATCCAGATCAGGACTGACAAAATATCTGCTGATCTTTTCAAAATTAGCTCTTTCAAAAATTCTTTCAGAAACACTATCAGAGTGTCAAATGGTTTGGATCCAGATCAGGACCGACATTCTGTCGGTCCTGATCTGGGTCCAAACTGTTTGCAAAGGTTATCAGCAGATGACAGAAGTCTCCGCTAGCAAGGATAATAGTTCACAGGGAACATTTTAAGTACTTGATAAATGCTAGAAATGTCTTATAAAAAGGCAAGTAGCCATAACCATAATGAATATATGTACAGTCATACTTCTTAGATCAAGGAGCCCAGTGGCTCAGTGGTAGTGTGCTAGTCTTGAAGTCATGGAGTCTCTAGTTCGCTACTCACGGGAGGCACTGCATTGTGTCCTTGAGCAAGACACTATATCCTCTGCTTAGTAGTTGTTCAACCTAGGAAGACTGGAAATCGCCATAACATGACAGAAAAATTGTTGATTGGTCATAAAGCATCAACACAAACAAAGATACATGAGCAGTGACATGGGATTTCCAACAATGTGGCTTTTTGACAAGTGTAGATTCAGACGAGCCTGTGCAGCCTCCTTTTTAGCTTAGCAACTCCAAATGATGGTCAGTCAGCAGCTCAATACTCATAGAATATTCATGCGACTAGCAAAGGCTCTGATCAGACTGTGCGTATGGGCAGGCTGGTCTGAGGCTTTGCTAGTCGCATGAATATTCTATGAGTATTGAGCTACTGACTGACCATCTAGGAAGACCGAAAGGCTCTGATCAGACTGCACGTATGGGCAGACTGGTCTGAGGCTTTGCTGGTCGCACATACCAGATTGTTGGAAATCTCATGTCAGGTCTCACATCTTATTTTAGTCAACTGAATCATTAAGTTTCAAGTCAGTCCAAGCTGCACAACAAATAATATAGATCCGGATCAGCCAGCTTCTTTAGGATGCACACATTTTGCAAGGTAGTCATATTGTTGATTCAGTATAAGCTAAACTTATCTCTAAACCTGTTTGATGCTCAAAAGATTAATCAGATTTGTGATGTGGTCTTATTTGCAGGTTAAAAGGGTACCAGGTTCAAGTGGTCGTCTCCACAAGACCCAGGATGGAGAGTGGGAGTGGTCGGATGATGAGTTGGACGCCGAGTCGGAGGAAGGAATAGCTTTAGCCAACCAGATGGGCAGGGTAAGAGTATACTGCAAGAGGGATTCACATGGGTGAAAGTTTTCAGGATTATTCCTGAATTCAGGATTTTGAGGCTGACTTTCCAAGCAGAATTTGGCCTATTATAATAGCTTCTCTTATGTATTTTCAGTATGTTTTAAGACAGTTGATGTTTTAAACTTGAAACTGTTATCATTTTGTATGCATACAGCATGTTTCAAGTTTTGAATTTGGGAAGTTTAGGATTTTCAAAATTTTGAAGGTTCACCCATGGATTCAGATCAAGATCTAAGGCTCTTACTCTAATTGAGCAGGTATCCAGCATAAGTTACAAGTTGGCATGTGCATGCAGCAAAAATTCAAATCATTTTATCATATGTTTAGATAAACACAATTTTTGAGCATAAAATTGTTAATATTTTCTTACCCATCAGTTTCAACATAAGTTTTGGGTACTCAAAAGAACCTTCTCATTGAGAGGGTTCTTTTGAGTACCCACAACATATGTTTTGGTAGAGAAATAAGATTTTTTTCTTTCTGTTACGCAGACTTAACTAAAGTCCTGATTCAATGCATCAGCATAGTCTGATCAGTCTTAACTTTTTGCTTTAAGAAACATTGGATCTTTGACTACCCCATAGAGTGCCGATCAAAGACTGATCAGACTGCGCAGATGCACAGGCTGATCTGAGTCTTTGATGAATGCACATGCCAACTTCTAGCTTTTACTGGACACCTGCTCTTATTAATGAATATAAGCTTATGACCACAATTATTGCATAAAAACCCGTGTCACTAGCTATTAACAGCCATGTTTTAACCGGCAAAAGCCCATGTATTAATCGGGCAATTCACATGCTGTTGATGCATGGATTTGTACTTTACAATATACGCATTCTAGGCCTTCACAAAAATTGACGTCATCAACAGTAACGTGCATAGAAATGAATGTAATTTAGTGACGTTAGGATGACGTAAGTCTTTGCTCTGGAACAGGCTTTTCAAAACCTACGAATCCTTCCTGCTTTTGGGAGCCATTATAGTAATACAAAAAATGAACTTTTCGAAGCGTTTTCCAATAATAACGATCAAACATGGTTTTCTGATACAATAAATCTGCTAGACCCCTCGGGGGTTGTTAAATCCCTCGCCTTTCAGGCTCGGGTTTCAACACCCTTTCGAGGTCCAGCAGATGTTAATGCATAGAAAAACATGTTTGATCTCTATATTGTAAAGGCAATCAAGGCAGAATCAGGTTAGCCTGCACATCCTTACAGCCTAATCAGGTTCTTCTCTGCTTGCACGAAATGTGGAGGAAAAATGATGATTTAGACAATAATGTTGTTACTCGTGGTATAGCTGCACATGCATATTTAACTCTTTTCCTACTAGATCTGCTGATGACCTTTGCAAACAGTTTGGACCCAAATCAGGACCGACAGAACGTCGGCCCAGATCTGGATCCAAATGTTTGACACTCTGATAGTGATGAATTTTTTAAAAGAGTCAGCAGGCGACAAAGATATAATGCTCAAATTTATTTTGGTGAGTGATATGGCTGACATATGGGCCTCGACGCGAGAAAACCCGTCTTCGGGGGTATGGAAACAACAAATGTGCAGACCAGCCTGCGCATCCGTGCAGTCTGATCAGCGCCTTTGTTATTCGCTTTTTGGAAAGTACCATAACTAGACATGTTATGAGCATAATTTCAATTTTCTAGCTAGTCTCTGTAGCTGAGGAGACTGGTTTGAGTCTAGCTTTGTCTGAAACCACGAAAACGGTTTTCTCGCGCCCAGGCCCATTTGATCCTTGGCATGAGAAAACGTGTTATCAGGGTTTCTGAAAGTTTGCTTGTAGCAAGAAGAGCCATGATACAGGGCTCCCACAAGCTCTGGAAATCATGGAAAACCTGGAAAATCACCCCCAAAAAAGATCCATGCATTGAAAAATCATGGAATTTGAAAACCCCTGATTAATCATGGAAAAATCATGGAATTTTGAGAAATAATTTGATGAACCACCAGTAGCCAGAAAACTAGTTGTCAGACACACAAAACCTAGTTTTCTGGCTACTTATGGTTTAAAGTTTTAATTATTTCAAAATGCTTGCATGATCTACAAGCATGCTTATTTTAATACATTACTGTTGCTGCATTCCACATTTATCTCAGTGTTGTGAAGATACCGCTAAAAGGGGAGGTTGGAGGTCATGCATTAAAAAGTCATGGAAATTACATTGATAATCATGGAAAATCACGGAAAAATCACGGAGTTGTGTCACTGAATTTCTGTGGGAACCCTGATTTGATACTTTCTATAAAGGAAATAGCAAAAGGGCTGATCCGACAGTGCATATACACAGTCTGTTTTTGTTTGTTTGATTTGATTCTTTACGTCCCATCAACAATCTTTCAGTTATATAAGGAAGGGTTTTCCTGGGCTTGACCAGTACTAAGCTAGGATAAATGTGTCTTGCTCAAGGACCACAACGCAGTGACGCCAGTGAGTCTCGAACCCGCGGCCCTTCAGTCTCGAGTCAAGCACTCAACCACTGAGCCACTGCCCTCCCTATATATACACAGTCTGGTCTGCGCCTTTGTTGTTCCCATGCAGCAAAGCTAGGTTTTCTCGCCGATGTATTATATGAATGCTCTTATGCAGGCCTCCATATAAAGGGGTAGTTGAAAATGATTTTTCTTACTTTCTAACCAAAACTTGTAATGGGTACTCATCTCATTGAGATGGTTCATTTAAACGATTGTTAAAATGGATTGATAAGAAAATAATAACAATTTTACGCTATAAAATGTTGTATATCTGGCCTATGATTTACATAATAAGGGAAGTAACCAAGAATGAATATGTACAGTGTATTAACATAAGAGCCCGATTTGCCACCCTTACATTTGAGCCAAGATCTGACAGAAGGGACCCTCTGGCAACGAATTTCAATAGTGAGATATTTACAGAGAAAGAAGCTATAGTGAACAATTACAGAAAATCGAAGAGATTATCTTTACAAATAACAAAGATATGAGCGTTTGAACTCGTATTTATGAAACGTTTCACACATGACGTCACTTAACGTTGTAAATGACGTTCTGACGTGAACACCATTGTGTCAGCATATGTTGCAAAAGCAAAGACGCTAGAAGCAATATTTCAAAAATGCTTCTCTAAATCTGATGTGTATGCAATTGCATAGACTTCACAAATAGCCCACATACACTCATCCCGTGTTTACAGAATCATTTAAAATGAGGTACCCTGTGTTAAAGGTAATGTATAGTCCATATGCACAGCTGTTGCCATGGCAACATACATTTTACGTATCACTTAATTTTATCAGAACTATTTTGCCTTTGATTGTATTACATGTTAGAAACAATTTTACTGTATTGTAAGAACATGCAAAATCTTGAAAATTTAGACGTTTTTGAAATTTTGATTACACAAAAAACTGCTAAAATGCCCGAAGGACCCTTTTGTCAGATCGGCGCTCATTTATTTTTCAACCAAAACATGTTGTAGGTAGTCTAAGAACCCCAAAACATGTGCTCAGACTGATGGATAAGAAAATAATCAAACATTTTCACTCATATTTCCGTCTTTCTGATATTGCCCTTTATCAGTTACCTCTCATATTAACTGCATTGTTGCACGTTGACCTGATAAACGTTGCCTATCTCATGGCATGTGCCTTTATCAGGTTCTTGATGACGTTGCACTTTTTTAATGACGTGGATAATGATGCTGAATCAACACAAAACTCGAAAATTACGTCATAATCGCTAGTACGATGAGTGAAACAATGGGTAAACTGATAAAATAGAAAACCAGGTTCATGTCTTTTAATATCAAGTTTACCAGGCTTGGCTTTGAGAACGCATGTTGAATCGCTCGGCAAGCCTCGCGATGTCAGCAAGCGTTCTCAAAGCCTTGCCTGGTAAACTTGATATCAAAAGACACTTACCTAGTATTCTCTATCTAATGTATTTTTTGTTCTATGTTTCAGTCACCAAGAGTAAAGCACTTAGAGGTTAGTTCTTCTCTTTATTCTTTCAGCATTTTTGTCAAAATTTACATGTATATGGTCATGTGACCTGGTTCAAGATGTTAGAGCATTAAATAGCCTAAATCAACTGCTACTGTCCTGCCAGCCAAGAGTGACAGTGACATTGTGTTTTTTTTATATATTAAGTTAAACATTAACCGATTAAAGACACAATTTCAGTGTTTGGGGGCAAATTTAGCCGCCCGCTGGCCGCGTTGGACAGGTGCCAGCTTAATAAAGGTGCATATGCATTCAAAATCGTTCGGGGGCTCTAAAATGGCCGCTTAAGGGAGGGTCACGCTTAATAGAGGTGGCCGCAACAGCAGGTTTGACTGTATACTCCACTTGAGCTATTAAACGTGAATCGATAGATCATTTGTGTATTAATCCTATCCTGCAGATAAGATTCATAAACAAGTGATCTATCGATTCTAAGCCCTATTAACTTTGTAAATAAAACATGACACCACTGTCACTCTTGGTTGGCAGGACAGTAGCAATTTATGGAAATGAGGTCAGATGTTTGAGTATTGTAAAACACTTGTATTAGGTCATCATTTTATTTTGGGGCTATTGGTGGACAAAAGAGCTCAAGAGAAGAACAATAAAATGGCAGAAATTTTCCCAAAAGTATTGTATAAGAAATGATCTGACGTTTATCGTCAAACCCTTTTAGCGGCACTTGTTTTGCACCTGGAAATAAAGAAGTAATAATGTACAGTATAAATGCAAACTATTTACAGTGAAACCTGTCTTAAGCGGCCACTCAAAAATAGACAAAACAATGGCCTTAATGACACTTGGTAGCTTAATGAAGGTCGAAAGTATTGCAGAATGCTCCCCTTGGAGCATTCTGCAATACTTTTGACCTGCATTAAGCGATTATTGGTCTTGAAAAACAATTTGTAGTCTTTTTTAGAGTGGCCGTTTTAGACAGGTTTTACTGTACTTGCTAGTTACTGATTACTTTTGCAATTTGAATCCAGATTTCTGCTGCAAGTTTTTGGTGGCTTTATGACGCATTTCATCTAGGTTTTCACTCATTTTGGAGCCACCAGTATACAAAGGGTTAAATTTTAATGTACAGTATAAATGCAAACTATTTACAGTGAAACCTGTCTTAAGCGGCCACTCAAAAATAGACAAAACAATGGCCTTAATGACACTTGGTAGCTTAATGAAGGTCGAAAGTATTGCAGAATGCTCCCCTTGGAGCATTCTGCAATACTTTTGACCTGCATTAAGCGATTATTGGTCTTGAAAAACAATTTGTAGTCTTTTTTAGAGTGGCCGTTTTAGACAGGTTTTACTGTACTTGCTAGTTACTGATTACTTTTGCAATTTGAATCCAGATTTCTGCTGCAAGTTTTTGGTGGCTTTATGACGCATTTCATCTAGGTTTTCACTCATTTTGGAGCCACCAGTATACAAAGGGTTAAATTTTAATGGATATACCATATGCAATGTAATAAGCAGTTATTAAGTACAGGTTTGTGTATTACTTTTTCCAAATTCTATTCCCTCTTTCGAAAACTGTGTGGGTCCAAACTAGAAGCCAGGGGATCAGGATCCACACTGTCTTTCATCAAATGATAAATCATATTGATTATAAAATAGCACCACTGAGTTGACTAAAAATTAGCAGTTTATATACTGGTAGTGTTAACAGCCATTTGTGTGCTCTTATAGAAACATTTATTCTTTTTAGGTTGAGTGTGGTAATTGATTGGTTTTCAGAGACTTGCTGCCAAAGGTACAAGTTGGCAGGTGCACCCATTGAAGACTCAGATCATCCTTCACATTTGCACAGTCTGATCAGAGTCGTCAGTGGCTCTCTATCGGTTGTCAAGCCTCCAAAGTTTCTTCAGGCAGAAAACTAAGACTATGATCAGACTGCAGGCCTCCAGAAAAAAGCGTGCAAATTAAAATTATTTTTCTTATTTCTCAACCTAAACATATGTTGTGAGTACTCAAAAGAACCATCTCAATGAGATGGTTCTTTTGAGCACTCAAAACATATGTTTTAACTGATGGGATAGAAAATAATTATAATTTTACACTAAAAACTTTTGCGTATCTGGACTTATGCAGACTTGGTGTGCCAAGACAGATTTGAATTTTTGTTGTTTGCATGTGTCAACTTGTACCATATCAACGATCGGAAGTCAAAAACTTGTATCTTTGTGATTTTTATATTTTTCAGGAGGGACAAAAAAACTGAATAACTTTTGCTAGGAGTGTCCTATATTGCTGAAAGTCAGACAGAATTTAGATTAAGTGTCATCCAAATTCATTGTTATTGGTGTTTTGAACTTCCAATAAACATTTCATGGTCATTATGAAGAGTTTCACTTGAGTTACCTCATTTTGAGCATATTTTCATGGAAAACCATCCAGTTACAACATTTTGAGCATCTTTTTCGTGGCAAACCTTGTATCTCGGTAAAATGAGCACCAAAATAATGGTATCATTCATAGATAGGATATTTTGAAGCATGATTGATGCTTTTTAAGGGGGTTCTAATTGGTCTAGAGCTACGAGAATTTAACAGAATATGCGCCATGCGTTTGGTATTCCTGCGTTTTAGAAGTCCTTGAAAAGTCCTTGAATTTTACTCATACTTGCCTGTATGAATCTTGTATGGGTAGTCAAGGGTCCAACATTTCTTCAGGCAGAAAACTAAGACTATGATCAGACTGCAGGCCTCCAGAAAAAGCGTGCAAATTAAAATTATTTTTCTTAATTCTATACCAAAACATATGTTTTAACTGATGGGTTAGAAAATAATTACAATTTTACACTCAAAACTTTTGCTTATATGGATCTATTCAGACTGTGTGCGAAGACTGATTTGAATCTTTGTTGTTTTGCATGTGTCAACTTGTACACAGGATTTGCACAGGCTTGAAAAGTACTTGAATATAGAGGGCTTCCTTGAAAAGTCCTTGAAAATTAAATGTGCATTGAAAAGTACTGGAAAATCACTAAAATGCCCTGAAAAGTCCTTGAATTCTATTTTCTGTAAGAATTAACTGTTGATAGAGATCTAAATCAGTATAAAATTGTTATACCTTTACAAATAAAGGCACAACAATTTTATACTCATTTTTTTGTACAAATTTCTCCATTATCTCAGTCTAGCATTTTTTAAGAAGAATTTTAACACTTCGATCAGTATTTTTCCTAAACTTTTAGTCCTTGAAAGCTGTAAAATAGTCTTGAGAAGTCCTTGAAAAGACATTGAATTTTTCTCACACTTCCCTATATGAACCCTGCTCAATTTTTAGGTAGATGAAGACTCAGAAGAAGGGGAGGGAAGTGAAGAGAAGCCAAAGAACCCGGAAGAAACGAACAAATCGGACGAGAAACCAGTAAAACAGGAAACACCAGCTGAACCAGATAAAGTTGAACCTGTTAAACCTACTGATCCAGTGGAACAACCGCAGCCTGTGAAAGAACCCACTACACCTGTTCCTATTAACTTAGTACTTAGATTAAGGTATTACATATAGAGTTCAGTCCCTTTATAACAGCCAGTGAAACAACCCACTACACCTGTTCCTATTAACTTAGTACTTAGATTAAGGTATTACATATAGAGTTCAGTCCCTTTATAACAGCCAGTGAAACAACCCACTACACCTGTTCCTATTAACTTAGTACTTAGATTAAGGTATTACATATAGAGTTCAGTCCCTTTATAACAGCCAGTGAAAGAACCCACCACACCTGTTCCTATTAACTTAGTTCTTAGATTAAAGTATTTCATATATTTTGGGAAAATAGGGGTAATCAAGTAATAAATTATTCATTAGGATTTCTATGCTTATGTCATCTATTCTCACTTAACCCTTTTAAGTTTTTGGACCGATGGAATTTTCTATAAAGCTACATTTAATAAAGTCAGGATCATCCATTGTAAATATTGAAGGGACCATAGATTAAAATTTCTACTTTCTCTGATTTGATATTGTCTAAGCAAACAGTGCTGACCCTGATGAAATGCTGCCATATGCAGCATTTCATCTGAGTCTTCACCGTTTGCCAATGTACCGGTTTAGGAGTAAAGACATCATGATGTCAACAGGTTTATGTTTGGTTTACCTTTTTTCGTCATTTTAAGCCTACTCTAGTGCAATATTGAGCCTCCATTAGGTTGTTTTAGACTTTTAGTAAACTTGTGTGTGTTTACATTTCCCAGTGTGATGTTCAGCTGCTGGAAATTATAGATATCACTTCAAGGACTAAACTGACACATAGAAACTCCATAAAAAATTACCAGTTTCAGATGAAAAAATAAATCATTTTATGAAATTTTGTTTCTTATTATCCCGTGCCGAAGGCGGAGGGATATAGGTTTGGTGTTTGTCCATCCGTCCGTCTTCTCCTGGATGGAATTTCATGCAACTTTTACTGAATATATATGACCTTGGTGAGATTATGCATTTGAAGTTTTATTTGGGTGTCATCAGTTATAGCGGAGTTGTTGACCTTTGATTGCCTACTTTTCAATGCTTTTTTCCGTCCTCTGCCATAACTGTAGGTAAATTGGAGCGCAGTGGCTCAGTGGTAGAATGCTTGACTTGAGACCCAGGGGCCGCGGGTTTGAGCCTCTCCAGCGCCGCTGTGTTGTGTCCTTGAGCAAGAACATTAATCCTAGCTTAGTACTGGTTCAACCCAGGAAGACCTGTCCCTTCATAACTGAAAGATTGTTGATGGGACATAAAGAATCAAATAAAACAAATACAAATAACTGTAGGTATAAACCAATGTATGGAATTTCGTGAAACTTATACTGAAGATTTATGACCATAGTGTGTTTATGCATGTGAAGTTTCATCAGGGTGTAATTAGTTATAGAGGAGTTATTACCATTTGATTGCCTAAATTTCGATGATTTTTCCATCCTCATGCATAGCTTTGTAAGCAATTGATGGAATTTCATGAAACTTAATTTGAATATATATGACCATGGTATGGTTATGCATGTGAAGTTTCATTAGGTTGTAATGCATTATAGAGGAGTTATTGCCCTTTTGTGAAAAGTACCAAAGTTTCATGCACTGGTTCAAATAATTATAAATGTGCATTTGTACCCTCAACTCAGTCAAAATCCTTTGCAATGCATCTGACCCACTGTGGTATATAAAATAAACCAACCGCCTTGTACACAGGGGTCCCAAATTCAATCCCCGGCTCCTCCAGTCTGCTTGATGAAACTATAAAATGTGGCCCATATGACCTTAAATTTTGGTTGGACCTTAAACACAAATTCAAATGTCTCCTGTTCTAGTTCCACCATTCTACAGAATATTTCAATGAGTGAAAGTTTTCACGATTAATCCTGAATTCAGGATTTTGAGGCTGACTTTCCACAGAATTAAGTAGATTATATTAGCTTCTTTGATTAATTTTCAGATTATCTAAACACAATTAATCATTTGAACGTTAAATTATCCATTTTTGTAGACATCCTGCAAGTTTAAAATTTGAATTTCAAAAATTCAGGATTTTGGAAATTTTGAACTTTCGTCCATGTATTTCAGACTGACAATTCTTTCTTTATTTTCAGAAATGAAAAACGTGAGCTAAATGATATCAAGTTTGACTTCACTCCAGGTCAAGGTAAGTTATTGTGTAGGCATGGTAGGTCAGAAAATATTGCTTTTTTACAACAAAGGGCCAGTTAGGCAAACTTTTTGAGTGTAAAATTGCGATTATTTTCTTATCCATAATTTTTAACATGTGTTTTGGGTGCTCAAACCGTCTCATCGAGACGGTTTTTTTGAGTACCCACAACATATGTTTTGGTTGAGAAATAAAAAATAATAATTTTCAGTTACACACTTTTATCTGGGGGCCTGTTACAAAAACAGGTAATTGTCTTCATTTATCATTTAACATTTTTAGTCAGGATTCCCGTAAACAGGTATTTTGGCAAACAGTGAAGACACAGTTAAATGCTGCAGATTGCAGAAACTAACTATTTTTTTTATCAGAGTTCTTCCTATTTTCATACATGTAATACTTTCATTTGGGCCTCAACAGGAGAAAACCTGTCTTTGGGGGTTTGCGAACAACAAAGTCGCAGACCAGCCTGCGCATCCATTCAGACTGATCAGCGCCTTTGTTATTGGCCTTTTAGAAACTATCATATCTAAACTAGCTACTAGCGAAATTTCAATTTTCTGGCTAGTCTCTGTAGCTGAGGAGACTTGTTTGAGTTTCGGCTTGTCGGAAACCCCGGAGACAGGTTTTTTTTCGCCCCGAGGCCCATTTGACATTGCATCTGTGAGTGATATAACACCATGTATTAAAAGCTATAAACTACTAGTGGTTTATATATTTTGTTAGGTTATGAAATGACAGTCATAATAATGTAGCATATGCCAAAACATTATTTCAAAGTAACGTTTAGTGTCATATTAAAAATAGAATTTAAAATTTATGCTCCTGTATAATTGAATTTATTAAACTTGTTGCGAAAAAGTGATAAAATTCATGGCAAGAATTGCATTATATTTCTTTTCCTCAACTCATTTAATAAATTCAATAATACTAGAGCACTCATGTCAGATCCTCTATAAATGTCTCGGGGTCAATTCTTTCAAGATGCATAATTGCCCCTTCAGTACAGGGCCTCTCTGCTCTGAAATTTGCACGTAAGAATAGTATAACTGCAACTCAAGTGATGTCATAATGGAGGCATTCTTGCAATCAAGGATAAATCCTCACTGTGATAAAATTTAGTGGCTGTTGACCAGACCTATTCATTGGTAACTGCACTGACACTGTAACCCTTTAAATTCTGATGGATTTACCTAATAGTATAGTATACGTATTGATACGATAAGCATGGCTGTGTCCATTTTGAATTTTAAGGGGTCACAGGGTAGATATTTCTGAATTTTGATATATATTTTTTTTCGCTTATTTTGACAAACAATGACCGGGCCGCGTAGCGCAGTCGGTAATGTGTCTGGCTACAGATGCGTGTCTGACTGCAGATCCAGGGGTCGCGAGTTTGATCCCGGCCCGGTCCCATACTTTCGTGGAGATTGATCATGAAATGATTTCTACGGTCATTCTCCTCCCTTCCGCTGATTTATTCAAGAAGGGTTGTTGTCAGTTACAAGCGAAAGTATGTGCACAAATTACTGGTTAACCGCTTGTTCAAGCCTGCCCAGGAAAAAGTGTGGTTAGGTGAACTGACCGTCCCGCAATGACCATAGCTGTTGACTTGGGACGTAAAGCAATAAATCCAACCAACCAATTGACAAACAATGCAGTCCCTGATGAAATGCAGCATTATGAGGCATTTCATCTGGGTCTTCACTGTTTGCCAAAAACTACTGCAGAAACAGCCATGAATTAGCCATGACAATACCATTAATACAAATAAATATTATTGGCCATTAAAGGTGACATTTTCAATGGGCATTAATTTATCAGCAAGGCAATAATTATACCATTAATTTACCCATCAATTTCATAGAAATCAATTAACTCCCATCGTTGTTTTTAATGCCCATGAATTATACTTAAAATTGATGGGCATTACATTTTGATTTATTTTTTTAACTGAACATTACCAGGCATTATTAAATAATGGAAAAATGATAATGGCCATGACACCAGAATAATGGCCATTAAATTTCCATTAAAGGTGACATTATTAATGGGACATTAATTTTTATGTTCCCTTTAACGGGAAATGCAGCATTGTGAGGCATTTCATCTCGGTCTTCACTGTTTGCCAAATTAAAGTACCTGTTTATCAGTGTCCAGAATGAAAGGGGTTGAAAGATGTTCAGGCTTATACATGTTCAATTGAACAAAATATTTCATGTGTAGACACTGCTATAGGAGCCAACTGATTTGGATGATGCCCCTTTACATGACCCATACTATTTATTTTCACAGATTCATCGGACAGTGTATCTAGAGAACTAGTTGAAGCTGGTCTTGTAGATGGTAAAGATATGATTGTAGGTAAGTCAGGTTATGGGAACAGCCTAGTGGAAGCTGGTCTAGTAGATGGTAAAGATATGATTGTAGGTAAGTCCGGTTATGGGAACAGCCTAGTTGAAAATGGTATAGTAGATGGTAAAGATATGATTGTAGGTAAGATAGGTTATGGGAACAGCCTAGTTGAAGCTGGTCTAATGGACGGTAAAGTTATGGTTGTAGGTAAGTCAGGCTATGGGAACAGCCTGGTTGAAAATGGTCTAGTAGATGGTAAAGATATGATTGAAGGTAAATTAGGTTATGGGAACAGCCTAGTTGAAGCTGGTCTTGTGGATGGTAAAGATATGATTGTAGGTAAGTCAGGTTATGGGAACAGCCTAGTTGAAGCTGGTCTTGTGGATGGTAAAGATATGATTGTAGGTAAGTCAGGTTATGGGAACAGCCTAGTTGAAGCTGGTCTAGTGCATGGTAAAGATATGATTGTGGGTAAGTCAGATTATGGGAACAGCCTAGTTGAAGCTGGTCTTGTGGATGGTAAAGATATGATTGTAGGTAAGTCAGGCTATGAGAACAGCCTAGTTGAAGCTGGTCTAGTGGATGGTAAAGATATGATTGTAGGTAAGTCAGGTTATGGGAACAGCCTAGTTGAAACTTGTCTAGTAGATGGTTAAGATATGACTGTAGGTAAGTCAGGTTATGTGAACAGCCTAGTTGAAGCTGGTCTAGTGCATGGTAAAGATATGATTGTGGGTAAGTCAGATTATGGGAACAGCCTAGTTGAAGCTGGTCTAGTAGATGGTAAAGATATGATTGTAGGTAAGTCAGGCTATGAGAACAGCCTAGTTGAAGCAGGTCCAGTTGATGGTAAAGATATGATGGTAGGTAAGTCAGGCTATGGGAACAGCCTAGTTGAAGCTGGTCTAGTAGATGGTAAAGATATGATTGTAGGTAAGTCAGGCTATGGGAACAGCCTAGTTGAAGCTGGTCTAATGGACGGTAAAGTTATGATTGTAGATAAGTCAGATTATGGGAACAGCCTAGTTGAAGCTGGTCTAGTAGATGGTAAAGATATGATTGTAGGTAAGTCAGGCTATGAGAACAGCCTAGTTGAAGCTGGTCTAATGGAGGGTAAAGTTATGATTGTAGATAAGTCAGATTATGGGAACAGCCTAGTTGAAGCTGGTTTAGTGGATGGTAAAGATATTTTTTGTAGGTAAGTCAGGTTATAGGAACAGCCTAGTTGGGTAAAGATATGCTTGTAGGTAAGTCAGTTTGTGGGAACAGCCTTGATGAGCCCGCTCGTTACAGTTCATTAGAGCACCCAGAAAATTTATTTAGACCTATAGGTTGTAAAGTGAATGTATTTACTCTCAAATATTTGCTTATCTAAATATAAGCTATTAATGACAAGATTATTTACTATAGTACCAATGATTGTCAGTTTTTTTTTAAATGTCAACCATATCTCATATGTTATCTTGGCAGAGAATGGCAAGATCAGACCGCAGGTGTACACCATTGTTGTTTGCAAATGGCTTAAAATTAGGTTTTCCTATGGCATTGCTTGTATGCCTTTTCAGACCAATGGAATATTCCATTAAGATACATACAATAAAGTCAATATAGTCCATTGATCATATGAGGGGTCACAGGTTATAATTTCCAAAAATATTGTATTTCCCTCTTTGAAGATTGATTTGTCTTGACAAACAGTGCAGACCCTGATAAATCGCAGCATTTTATCTAGGTCTTCACTGTTTGCCAAGTACACATTTAGGGGTTTCCCGTCTACAAAGAGTACTTTTGGCTTTGGCAAGCAGAGATGGTTCAGACAAGCCTCCACAATATTGCAGTCTCACAACAGAGCATTCAAAAGTATGGTGGTAGATGAAAGTTCTGACCAAAAATCAGACCTGTCACCCAACATGGTAGCTGTTCAGCAGAGTTCAAATTGTTTGCTTGCATTATAAAATCTAGTCTGAGGTGCACCTGAATGTATAAACAGCTGCCGTGATAAGCATATGACATTATGTCCAAAAAAAATTATGACTTTGTGTCCAAAAAAAAAAGCAGGTTAATGGTAAACGTTTGTCAGATTGCTTGGGTACAAGATGGCAGGTGAGCCATCTCATCCACACATACTTGCCAAACACTGTAGACTGAAATCGGTGAGGTAAACCAAAATTTTAAGGGAGATAAACTCAGATTAGATAAAAGTTCTGTGATATTTATACAAAAATCACTTTGGAACTCTCCGAAAATAACCAAAAAGCTTTTATTTTGATGTAAGAAACTTGTGATTAACACAGTAAAGTGTTATTTATGATTATTGCTTTATAAAATATATCTTTGAATGATCTGAAATTCTGTGAGATTTGAAAATCTTATGGGAATTGGCTTTCGAAATGGCCAAATCCTGTGAGATTTTATCTCACAGACCATGTTTACAAGGCTTTTTTGAGGGTAAAACTAAGAGTGATTAGACAGTGCAGGGCTTACCCTGGCCTAGAATTTGTTGTAGCCAACACTTTAGCCAAATTGAAAAAGTTGGAGCCAATTGAAATTGACTTCAGCCAAGGGTTAAGCCAGAAAGTAGTATCAACAAGTTGTTCTATATCTAACTCTTTGCCCAATAGCGGTGACCTTTGTCGTCTGCTGATAATTTCTGCAAACAATTTGGACCCAGATCAGGCCCGACAAAGTAGCCAAATTGAAAAAGTTGGAGCCAATTGAAATTGACTTCAGCCAAGGGTTAAGCCAGAAAGTAGTATCAACAAGTTGTTCTGTATCTAACTCTTTGCCCAATAGCGGTGACCTTTGTCATCTGCTGATAACTTCTGCAAACAATTTGGACCCAGATCAGGCCCGACAAAGTAGCCAAATTGAAAAAGTTGGAGCCAATTGAAATTGACTTCAGCCAAGGGTTAAGCCAGAAAGTAGTATCAACAAGTTGTTCTGTATCTAACTCTTTGCCCAATAGCGGTGACCTTTGTCATCTGCTGATAACTTCTGCAAACAATTTGGACCCAGATCAGGCCCGACAAAGTGTCGGGCCTGATCTGGATCCAAACTGTTTGACACCCTGATAGAAGAGTCCAAAGAGTTACATATGGCACAATAGTTAAGTGTGTAGGAATGATAAAAGCATTATTGGAACATCCAAAAGCTTATCAAAATACAGGTTTCACAATTATGTTATTAATTTTTCAACCACCTAGAGTGTACTTTTAGCCAATGACTAGTTATTGTAGCCACTCTTCATTTTTAGTAGCAAATGGCTACAATGGCTTTTGGCAGGGTGAGCCCTGCAGTGGATGCACATACTGATTTGAATCTTTGCTGCACACATGCTAACTTGTACCTTATGCTGGATACCTGCTCATATCTATCAATATTCAAGTCAGCTTCTATACTCATTTCTACCCAAGAAGTCAACTTTATTACTCTGAAAAAGTAAAAGACCCACGGTTCGTATTTGAGATGCTGATTTATTAACTCTTTCCTTACTAGCGGTGACTTTTCTCATCCGCTAATAACTTTTGATAAACGTGAGTCCTGATCGATCTGGATCCAAACCGTTTGATACTCTGATATTGCTCCTGAAAGAATCTAATGATATATAGTTAAATTTTGAAAAAAATTCTGCAAACGATAACAAGTATGAAAAATTATTCGACAATGCTAAGGGTTAAAGATCATGTTCATCAAACATAACCATGAAATGGACCAGTAGGTTCATGTCTCCTGCTAATTAATTGTGATAATAAATTGTGATATTTGTTGTTGTTTCTTTTTTAGTTGCTGCTAATTTACAGAAGATCTTAGACAAAAAACAATTAAAAAGTTTAACATTTGCCCTGGTGAGTATTAGGCCAGATTTTTTTTATTAGTTGATTTATGGGAATTTTTTTTAGATCTAGGGTAGGGGGGACGAAAAAAAAATAAATAAAAAAGCTCTGAAAATGACCAGTTGACTGGTCATTTTCAGAGCTTTTTTTTTTTTTTTCAGAGCTTTTTTTTTTTTTTTACTTGAATATCTCCAGAAAAACAGTAAAACTAGTAACGTAATCTTTGAATATTTCATCATTTTCCTAAAAATCTCGAAAGGACAATCACTTTTAACAGTGTCACTCTCAAAAATGCACAGACAGAACCTCAAAAAAATATATATATTTTTCAACCAAACAATTAATATTAAGAGTCGGCAGATAAAATAATTTTTTTTTTTAGAAATTAAATTTTATTTTTTTCCTACTTGGTCACAAAAGTCAATGTTAAGTAACAAAATATCTTTATCAACCTAATAATGGTATATATCACACTATGGCTTAAGGAGTTATTGCCCTTGATCATTTACCGGGCCGCGTAGCGCAGTCGGTAACGTGTCTGGCAACAGATGCGAGTCTGACTGCAGATCCAGGGGTCGGGAGTTCGATCCCGGTCTGGTCCCATACTTTCGTGGAGATTGATCATGAAATAATTTCTACGGTCATTCTCCTTCCTTCCGCTGAGTCATTCAAGAAGGGTTGTTGTCAGTTACAAGCGAAAGTATGTGCACGAAGTACTGGTTAACTGCTTGTTCAAGCTTGCCAAGGAAAAAGTGTGGTTAGGTGAACTGACCGTCCCGCCATGACCATAGCTGTTGACTTGGGACGTAAAGCAACAAAACAAACAAACAAAGCCCTAAATGATCATGAAATTACACCTTTTAGTATGGTGTCCAGTCTTAGTTCAGAAGATTTATACTGTTAAATTTTGTGACATTGTTTAATACCAAAATGTCTTTAGTTAGATGTAGGTTTGTATTGCCCTATGCCATAACAAGTTTTGGAAGATGAATTATTGCCCTTTGTTCATGAAATAAAAAGACAATTTCTGAGATGTCTCTTAATCAAGTAACTTTGATTTGAACTATAGAAAGTTGGTCACAATGTTAAGTACCAAAATGCCTTTCTTGAGTTCCAAAATGATCATCTAGGGAGCGCAGTGACTCAGTGGTAGAGTGCTTGACTCGAGACCGAAGGGTCGCGGGTTCGAGCCTCACCGGCGTCACTGCGTTGTGGTCCTTGAGCAAGACACATTTATCCTAGCTTAGTACTGATTCAACCCAGGAAGACCCATCCCGCATAACTGAAAGTTTGTTGAGTGGACGTAAAGAATCAAATCAAACAAACAAAATGATCATCTGATTAGGATCTACACTGTTTTACATTCTTATGATCAGGATCCACATTGTTTTACTTGCTGATGATCAAGATTTACACTGTTTTCCACTGTGATGTTACAGGCCCAGATAAGGATAGTTTGTGCACCTAAAATTGCATTTATTTCTTTACCCATCAATTTAAACATGAGTTTTTGGTGCTCAAAAGAACCGTCTCATTGAGACGGTTCTTTTGAGTACCCACAACATATGTTTTTGTTGAGAAATAAGAAAAATAATTTTCCAGTACGCACTCTTATCTGGGGGCCTGTGAATAGTGTGATGATCAGGATCCACACTGTTTTCGACTCAAATTTAAAATACATGCTTACAACATGAATGGTTAAAAATAAGCAGGATAAAGATATGGAGTGGCCCCGGGTGTAGTACATATAAATATTCCGCATGACAAGTTTTAAACTTTTCTCAGATGATAAATTACGCCATCTCTTTATACTATAATATTGGAGGGGCCATTATATATTTTTAGAGGTCACATGCTTGTAATTTTCAAGTGATCACTTCAAATTATGTCATCTTTTCATATTGTGAAGGAAAAATATGCATACTTAGTTTTGTTTGTGTTACACATGTACATCAGTTCACTTCGCTAGATGAATTAGAATTCATACTTTCAAAACTAAAATTGAAAAGCATCGTTTTTGCAAACAGTTTATGAAATAGTAATTTGAATAGCTATGTTTTAGTACCACAGTATAAGGAGCGCAGTGGCTCAGTAGTAGAGTGCTTGACTCGAGACCGAGGGGCCGCAGGTTCGAGCCTCACCGGCGTCACTGTGTTGTGGTCCTTGAGCAAGGCACATTTATCCTAGCTTAGTACTGGTTCAACCCAGGAAGACCCATCCTTGTTTAACTGAAAGATTGTTGATGGGACGTAAATAATCAAATCAAAAATAACAAACAACGTACAACAGTATATGTTCCATTTTTTGTTTTTCAGAATTCTGGTTGTGCTGCAAATGAAGCCCCCTGTGATAAATCATTAATAGGATTTGCCCAACTGACAATCAACGACTAGCAAATATAGACTACTAGGATATTTATTGTGATTTACATCATGACAGAACGATCCTTGGAGCAGGATATATAGTCCAGTTCCTTTAAAACGCTATGTTTGGGGTCCATTCCTTTGGGGTCCATAGGAATAGACCATCTTATAAGTGAAACATATTATAAAGGAACAATTTACAAAAGAGTTATACAGGATTCCCACAAGCTCTGGAAATCATGGAAAACCTGGAAAATCACTAAAAAAAGTTCCTTGCATGGAAAAATTATGGAATTTGAAAAAAATCTGAATAATCATGGAAAAATGATGGTATTTTGTGAAATAGTTTGATGAAACCAACAGTAGCCAGAAAACTAGCTGTCGGACACTTGTGTGTCCGACAGCTAGTTTTCTGGCTACTGCTGGTTTCAAGTTTTAATTATTTCCAAGTGCATGCATGGTCTACAAGCATGCTGTTGTTGCTGCATTCCGCATTTTTTCTCAGCGTGGTGAAGATGCTGCTAAAAGGGGAGGTTGGAGGCGGTGCATTAAATAGTCATGGAAATTACATTGTTGATCATGAAATATCATTGAATAATCATGGAATTGTGCTTTTGAACTTTTGTGGGAACCCTGTTACAGGAAAATGACAGAAAGAGTCTAGGAGCAGGATATAAACAGTTCAGTCCCTTTGACTCTGCCTTCTTAATGGCGTCTGCTGATAACATTTGCAAACAGTTTTGGACCCAGATCAGGCCCGTCGAATTGTCAGGCCTGATCTGGATCCAAACTGTTTGACGCTCTGATGGTATTCCTGAATAATTTTTCAAAAAAGTTGATTTTGAAAAAAGTCAGCAGGTCAAAAAAAAGGTATGCAAAATTACCCAGTAGGCAAGCGGTTAAAGTGCTATTTTTGTGGTTCATAGGAATGAGCTGTGGTTTAAGTGAACCATTTTATAAAGGTTAAAATTTACAAAGGAGTTATTTAAGAAATGAATTCGATTTTTGGAAGGTTCATGGAATCCTGAATACTTCGGGTCTCTTACAAAGTAAGTGAAGCCCTTCTCTTGCAAAGTAAGTGAAGCCCTTCAAGCTTCACTTTACTTTGCAAGAGACTCGAAGTACTCATGATTCCATGAACCTTTCAAAAATTGAATTTATTGCTTAGATAACTAAAATAAAAAAAATAATTTTAATTTAGGAATTAAAACAGTTTTGTATTTAAGTATAATCGTATTAACAGTTTAGTTAGAGTGTAAAATGGAAAAGCGGAACAGCCAGTGTGAACACGAACAGCCAATGGAGCAAACAAGAAGCTTGTTTTGCACATGCGACTCCGGTGTGGCTCGCTATCAGCCACAACACCAGTGTCACATCTGGCGAATGAATTTGATGTTCGAAGCAAATTTCAAGGGCAAGTGAGCTTGGCAGCTGTCAATCAAGTTTTTTGTAATTCATGAGGCTATGAATGGCTTCAAAAATCTAAAGATTCATTAAAGGAATGCTTTTAAAATATAAATATAGGAAAATTACCATTATATGGTCATTTTCCTATATAACTTCTTTGTTAATTTCTCTTATTCCATGGTAAAAAAATTTGGGAGCCACAATATGATGTTGCTATATCCAAATTTTTGTTGTAACGAGGTGTGTTATAAAGAGCACTGTAATATGAGCCAGCCCACAAGATTTTGGTACTTATCGCATGTAAAACAGCCACTCTAAAATTACCGAAACTTGGTTTTCAAGACCAATTATCGCTCAATGCAGGTGAAAAGTATTACAGAATGCTCCAAGGGAAGTATTCTGCATTCATTAACCCTTAAAGCGCCAAGAAATAAATTCACTTGAAAATGTTGTCTGCTGAAGTTGTCTGCTGCAAATAAATGCCTATAATGACTGACGAATTAAGTATAGAAGCAAACAGCGTGGACCCAGAACAGACTGCTCCTATAGGAGCAGTCTGGTCTGTGTCCACACTGTTTGCCATAGAGGCTTCTTAAACATTTCAGCAGATGAGAATAGCAGACGACTTTTGTTGCGGCTGGCTCATTAAGGGTTAAGGTACCATTTATCATTAAGATCTTTGTTTTGTCTATTTTTGAGTGGCCTTTTAACACAGGTTTTACTGTAAGTGCAAATGCTTCTAATAAATGCTCATGCTGAACTATACAGCAAGATTAGAGGTCTAAAATTTGGTCTAGGTATTCATCTACATCCATACTTTGTGTATGTGAGAAGCTGATGCGATAAGCATCTTCATCTTGTGTGCTGGCAGATACATTTCTAGGATATTTATTGTTATTCCCATCACGAGAGAAGAACTCTGGGACTATAAACATTTCTAGGATATTTATTGTTATTCCGATCATGAGAGATCTCTTGGACTATAATGTTGATAAGCCAATGAGAATTTGGTGCTTCTGGCAGTGATGAGACCTCAGGAGTGCCTGTTGTGGTTTATTCCTGTTTCTCCCACTTTTAGAAATTCATATTCCTGTTATTCCCACTATGTATAATTTGGGACAACTTACCTGTATAGTATAGTCTGTTTCAGAATTATTTTACTTCTTAACACAGTGATTTTGTTACCTGCGCGTCCTGCGTCTAGGACGCACGTTTTTAGCAAAGGACGCACTGTTTAAAAGTATGTGAATCCGTGGGACGCATAGAATTTCTGGCAAGTGCGTTTTCGTTAATTTCGTCTCCGTTTGTTGTTTTCCTGGACGTTTTTAACTGGTTAGTTTTCTACCGTTGCGCCGTTTATTAATGCGTTTATTACGGCGATTTTGATTGGCTTATTGGTTTTTGGCTAGCTAATCACAAGACATGATGCAATAGACTGGTCTCCCTTTCAGCGTTTATCAGCTTGCTCTTAGTCAGCATATAAGCGGAAACAGAAAATAAACGAGGGGAGCCAATCTAATGACTCATGTGCGATGTCGCACTGAAACACTTTATTTTATCTGTGTATTTAAAAGAATAGCCAATAACGAGCGAGTTCACCTGTACCTGATTAACCATAATAAACATGCCTACAAATAAAAGGTTAAAGGTTGACAGCCGTCAAAAAAACGTTGAAGCAAACGGGATTTTGTCAAAGGGCAACATTGAAGAACCAACTAAAAAGGGAGATGATGCTCACACCACTGAAACCAACCAACCAACCGATACGGAAACAAATGAGCATAAAAAAATTCGTAAATTCAACCCAAATGTGGAAACTGTGGCATCTAATTGCTAAATTTCACCCAGAATTCCCTAATTTGAGTGTCCTTGCAAGGTTGGCTTTGACCTCAAGTGTACACACAGCTGGGTGTGAGAGAGGATTCTCAGTGCAGAATCAAATTCTGACAACATTTAGAAATAGGCTGACCATTGAAAATCAGCAGAAATTTCATTAATGAGAGTAAAGATCTATCATGCTGATCAGATTAAGAAAATGAAAGACCAAAGCAGTGATAAAGCCATTCTTAACAAGAAAGAGGTCTTTGACTTTAATGCAGCTTTACTAAAATGGAAGGTATCCAAAGACAGAAGAATCTATGAGCTAAAAAAGCTGAAATAAACTCTTCTGTAGACTGTAGAAGTGCATGGTCTGGATACTTTTCATTTCAGTAAAGCTGGATAATATTCTGGACATGCTTGATAGCCTGTACATTGGTTAAGTCCACCCTTGGGTTACAGGGTATAGCACTCATCTAGTCACAAGCTGTTGCTTTTTTTCTTGGATTTCTATTTTTGACTTCTCAGTTATGTGTGTTTGTTTGTTTGTTTTTCTAAGTAGGTTTCTAATCACACCTCACTTCAAGTGTTTGAAATGCAACCAGTCAAACAGTGTGCTGCTGTTTTACAAATACTGCACCTGAATAAATAAACAACTGAACCCTACATACTGTTTTAAAGCTTTTATTCATTTCAATTCATAATTATAATGAATTAACATAAACGGTAAATAGTACAAACACAATGCAATATAAGAGCTCCCTCGACCCAAAATTTTGGGACTCGCAATTTTCATTTGGGGACTCATGATATTTGCGGATAATGAGTCCCAGGACTCTTAACTGTAAAATTGTAACAAAATCACTGTTAACAGTAAATCCATTTATCTTGGGATTAGCTTAATTGCTTAAGAGCTTAATTGGGACAAGACAGTATGATTAATCATAATTAATCCTAATGTTTATCCTAATTTCCAATTAAAACAAAGTTCTAAAATATGGCAAATGTACAAGTTCAGGAACAAGCGCGGTGGTTAGAGTCTGATGCTAGGGGGCTACAGGTATATGGTAAGTACATGTATTATCTAGGCTACTTTTGTCAACTGTTAACATTTGCAAGCAGTTTGGACCCAGATCAGGCCCAACAGAGAGTCAGTCGTGATCAGTATCCAAACCGTTTGACACTCTGGGTCCGTGGTTTAAAATCTTAATCTTTGTATTGGGGCAAGCAGTGCAAACCCTGAATAGGTGTTCTGATTGTGTGTTTTTTTTTTCAAAAAATAAGTTATTATTACCCTTTTATTGATATTCCGATGTTTTATCTGAAATATCTCACAATGCACGGTTATCGCATTTTCAAGCAAAGAATGCTCAGTCGAGCGTATGCCAATGCACAGCCCCGCCTGAGCTTTCGCTGCGTGCGTTAAACGAGAGACAAAAAAATCGGGAATTTGGTATTTGTCGTATTATAAAACAACGAAGGCTCAGTGAGTTTTTGCCAATGCACAGACTCGCCTGAGCTTTCGCTGCTCGCATCAATAAGAAAAGAAATCTGGAAAATTGGTTTTTGTTGCATTTTAAAGCAACGAAGGCTCAGTCGAGTTTTTGCCAATGCACAGACTCGCCTGTGCTTTCGCTGCTGGCATCAATGAGGAAAAAAATAGGAACATTTGCATGTTCTAAGAGGTTCCTGTAGAGTCCAAAAAGTAACTTAGCAATGCAGTGTTTCCAACTCATGATTGCATGCGGGGACATAGATGTCTTGTTGAGGCATCGGACCGTATAAAGCTAATCCAATATGCAGCTGAAGGAACCGACTCAACACTCTGAAACTGGAGAGATCACCGTAGAACAGTACGCTGATCATGCTATGCTGCATCCTATCATCTGCATATTTGAATGATTATGAACTGAAGGATTTATATCGCATTATCGAACAATGAAGTCTTAGGCAAGCCTGTACACATGTACAGACTCGCCAGAGCCGCTTATACTCGCTTATACAAAGATTGCGGTTTCCACTATGCAGAAGGTTGAATTAGAAAATTATTACGAATAAGTTTGTAGCAAGAGCCGATCACTTATGAACACGTAGACTTGCTTAAGCCAAATAGTGCAGACCCAGATAAAATGACACATGTTGCAACATTTTATCTTGGTCTTCACAGTTTGTCTGAATTTGATTATTATAGCAAAACCTAAGCATATACATTTAATCTGATGTGCTCAATTAGTATCACCTTTATGTGCTTTATACCTGTTCTATGATAACCTTTACTGAAATAAACTATATGTCCTAAGGTTATGGATTAACACCTTTTCACCTTGTCCACAATTCCTGTTCTTCCCACCCCAAATTTACCTAAAAATCAAAAAGTGGGAGAAACAGGAATACACCCCTGTTGTGTATATGCATGCGCGGATCCAGAGGGGGGGTAGGGGTGGGACCCCCCTGGAAAATCACAAGTTCTATGGGTTTCTATAAAAATTAGCATTTGGACCCCTTCATATATTTTATCCTCCAAATTATTTATTTTACATGTATACGTAGCTAGTGATCAAATTATCAGTCAAAATTTTATGTCTGCGCATTTTTATTTTAGCTTTATTTCTTCTTATGGCACATAGGGTTAAATAAAAAAAAATAAGTGTGTTTCCAGTAACAGGTCTAAAAATTTTAGGTAGGGAAGGCTCACATTTTTTTTTTAATTATTTTTTTTTTCTGGAAAAAAAATAGAATTTTATGCATTTTGAAAGGCATTTTGCCTTTCAAAATGCATGAAATGATATATTTTCCAGAAAACCTGAAAAAATTCTAGGTTTCACCAGTAAATTTAGATAGGGTCCGGTTATCTTAAACACAGGTATTGTTTTATTTTGGCCTAGGCAAGGAGTGGATATCCAGATCAGATACCTTATAACACAGCATCTGATCAGGGACTACCATTTTTGCTTACTCAATATTCTATTAAAATTTGTATTCTAGGATAAAAATCACCATACATCCCTAAAATTGGAAATAGGCCTGTCCAAAGGCAAATAAGGCAGATCCAGATCAGATGTCACATAATGCGGCATCTGATCAGGGACTCCATGTTTTGCTAATATAATTTTCAATTTAGAATTTAATATGATAAATATCACCAAACAATGAATGGCCATGAAATGCATGTGGTGACCAAGTGCTCCGAATGAGATGATACTTTTTTTTTTTTTGCGTGTGACCCAATATCATACCCCATTATCACACCCCAATATTTATTTTGGCCAATTTGGCTTGATACAGATAATTCACTCCCTAAACATGATAAGTGCTGAAGAAAGCAGTGTCAGTAGCACATATGCAAAATGAACATAGTTGCTAGTATCTGTATGATAAGTACTATTATCACATATTCGGGACCTTATTTGCCGCGATAACCCAAAGTCTGCATATGCGATAAGCTCTTTCCCGCCAACTGGTTATCAGCCTGCCGTGATGATAGCTTGAAGTAATGCATTTTGAACGTCATTAACCAAAACGCCATGAGATAATCTCTAATTATCTTGTGGGCAATTCATATATTAAGTTTATCAACCCTTATCATGTATTCAGGACACTATTTGCCGTGATAACCTAGTCTACAAATGCGATAAGCTCTTTCCAGGCAAGGCAACTGGTTATCAGCCTGCCGTGATGATAAGGGGAAGTAATGCATTTTGAACGGAGAGAGGTTATCATGCCTGGCATGAGACATTGATCATTAGATGACTTCAGACAGATGTAAACAAGTGGCGTGACGTAACGCAAAGTTTATGCAATCCTATGTCTTACTTACATTTTGAAAGTCAACCGCGTTAAAACAGTGAATTAGAATATGTGATAAACAGGTTATCCCAAGGGGTCTCAGTTATGGGCTCTTGGGTTGATACTTCGGGCAATAACCAAAACGCTGTGATATAATCTCTAATTATCAGGCCGTTATTTTTTTGTACTGAAAATATCCTCTGCTTTTTATGTCTACTGCATATATTCAAGTGCACTTCAGACTAGATTTTTTTCATTGAAGCAAGCAATGTGAACCTCTATTAGGCCACTCCTTTTGGGAGCTGTCTGATATGGGTCCATATTGGCAATATAGGCTACCAAAGAACATAAGCAGATGAGAGAGCATACAACAAATGGGCCGCAGTGCAAGAAAACATGTCTTCGAGGGTTTACAAACAACACAGGGCAGACCAGCCTGGGCATCCACCCAGACTGATCAGCTCCTTTGTTATTCGCTTTTTGGAAAGTATCATATGTAAACTTGGTACAGGTGAAATTTCAATTTTCTAGCTAGTCACTGAGGAGACTGGTTTGAAACTCGCTTTGTTGGAAACCCCGAAGACAGGTATTCTCGTGATGAGGCCTAAATGTTATTACCTGCATGCTAACATGAACATAAAAGTGTTCAGGATTATTCCTGAATTCAGGATTTTCAGGCTGACTTTCCATAGAAAGTTTGCCTCAAAATACTGAATTAGGCTGATTGTGATTTAAGTTTTGATTATCAAAGGGCTTTTGACCATTAAAACTTAACTTATTTATATATTATAGTCATACTGCAAGTTTTAGAGTTGAATTTACAAAGTTCAGGATTTTGGAAATTTTGAACTTTCAGCCTTACTTTCTTTCTATCATACTGGCTTCGCTCATACTTAAGCATTACCCATTTGCTAAGGGCTAACTGTGTCTCTGCTAGTGGTCACATTTGTATTCCCAGGGTTGGCACAGGCTTGAAAAGTAATTGAATATAGAGGGCTTTCTTGAAAAGTACTTGAAAATCAAATCTGCCTTGAAAAGTACTGGAAAATCACTCAAAGGCCTTGAAAAGTCCTTGAATTCTACTATTTTATGCAGAACTTAACACTGTTGATAGAGAACTAAATCAGTATGAAATTACTGTGCTATATTTGGTGCAGCATTTTCAAGTACTAATTTCTCCATTATCTCAGTCTAGCATTTCTGAAGTAGAATTCTAACACTTAAATCAGTAATTTTCATGATTCTTTATTCCTTGAAAACTGTAGGAGAGTCCTTTAGAAGCCCTTCAATTTTACCCAAACTTGCCTGTATGAACCCTGAGGCTACTCATGACATTTTTGAACAGTTTTGTAAACAAATCTAGCTTGATGAAATGTTCTGCCCGATCTGAATCTAAACTTTTTGACATTGATGGTATGTTCTTTGAAAAATTAAATTCTCCCTTTTAGGACCAAAGGAATTTCCCATAGAGCTACATAAAATTAAGTCAGGATGGTCCATTGTGTATATTGAGGTATCACAGGCTATCACTATGCAAGGCAATAAAAGGCCAACGGTATGATAAAAAAAAACCCCAGTCCTTCCGCAAAAATGTGTTTGAGGTAAAGAAGTCAAAAGTTAGGTAATTTTATCTCCTTTTTGCTGTACTGTAGAATGTATAGTTTTCAGGATTATTCCTGAATTCAGGATTTTGAGGCTGACTTTCCATAGAAAGTCAGCCTCAAAATGCTGAATTCAGCAGATTATTATTTTCTGATTTATATTCAGCCTGTTAAGACAATTGACCATTTAAGCTTCAAATTGTGAATATTTAGTGGGCATATTGCAAGTTTTAAGATCGGAGTTTTGAAAGTTCAGGAGTTTGGGAATTTTGAACTTTCACCCATGCGTATTGAAAGAGACATGGATAGAAAGCTGTTAAGCATTATTGAAAGAACCACCGTGTATATTTAGTTTGTTTAAACAGTTCTGTCTGGCTCATGGCAGTCCATCAAAGGTGCTAAAATTGTATTCTTTTGACCGGCGCCGTCAAAATGTACTCTCTCAAAAATATATTTCCCCATAAGATATTACCTTTTCTTTGTGGCAGACTTGTAGCTAAGTATTCCTAGTTTCTTACCACAAAAATCTTCCAATGCATTGTCTTTGATTAGATACACCACAACCCCTGTAATAACCTAGGGGTAGGGTTTTGAAGATAAAATGTCCAACCGCATCCATCTTTCCACGATAAATAGCACAGCGAACAAATTTCATCACTAATAGAAGGTACGGCGGTGTTCAAATTAAAGAGATGGGAAACCCATAAAAATCCTGTATTATGTAATATGTAGAAACAACCATATAGCATTCTGGAAACTTAAGCAGGGCTCACACAGGCTTGAAAAGTACTTGAATTTAGAAGGCTTTCTTTAAAAGTTCTTGATAGTTAAATCTGCCTTGAAAAGTATTGGAAATCACTCAAAAGCCTTGAAAAATCTTTGAGATCTACTATTTTTTGTAGGCCTTAGCACAGTTGATATAGACCTAAATCACTATGAAGTTGTTGTGCCTTTATTTGGTGCAGCATATGCTGCACCAAATAAAGGCACAACAATTTTGTACAAATTTTCTAATACTAATTTCTCCATTATCTCAGTCTAGCATTTCTGAAGTAGAATTTCAACATTTAAATCTGTATTTTTCATAAACTTTTAGTCCTAGAAAACTGAGAAAAGTCCTTTAGAAGTCCTTGAATTTTACTCAAACTTACCTATATGAACCCTTTTTGGGTTTGTGACTTTACTTTTGGCATGCTGGGTAAGGACCTAGCACAGTCTCGTATTCAATCTGCTTAAATTTTGAGAGCCTGTGGCTGGATTATCTATAATTGACAACTGTACTTTTGTATACTGATGGATTCTTCCTTCTGGTTGGATACAATAAACTTGGGATCCTCCATTGTACATAATGAGGGGTGTCAGGTTATACTGAAAAAAATATATAGTATTTATTTTGTATTAAGATTTTTTTTACTTTAACAAACTGTAGACCCTGATGGAATGCAACATTATGCCGCATTTCATCTGGGTCATCACTGTCTGTAATAGTACCCATTTAGGAATTTCTTGCATTGAAGGGTAGTATTAAAGTCTAGCATTCAGTGCACCCAAGAAAATAAATGTATTTGGCAAACATTGCATATTGATTCCGAGACCGGTGGGGGTAATTTTTGTGACCCAATTTATTTTGCAGAAAACCAAGGTTTTGTCCGGTATCCGTCTAAATACATAGAAATATAATGTTTGTAGTAAAAAAAACTCGAGAAAAAATTGTTGCATTTGCATAAAATTCGGGTCTAGAATATTTCATTGTTTTGGTAAATAAGTATGTTGTCCATAACTTTTGACTATTACCTGTAAATGTCTTAGGCATAGTTGATGTTAAAGCAGTCTGGCCTATTCACTGAGGTGTATCATAACTGCATACTGTATATATGCCATTGCAGGGTTCGCACAGGCTCGAAAAGTACTTGAATTTAGAGGGCTCTATTGAAAAACCCTTGAAAATTAAATCTGCCTTGAACAGTACTGGAAAATCACTCAAAAGCCTTGAAAAGTCCTTGAATTCTACTATTTTCTATAGGACTTAGCACTGTTGATAGAGACCTAAATCAGTATAAAATTGCTGCACCAAATAAAGGCACACCAATTTTATACTAATTTTCCAGTACTAATGTCTCCATTACCTCAGTCTAGCATATCTGAAGTAGAATTTTAACGCTTAAATCAGGATTTTTCCTAAACTTTTAGTCCTTGAAAACTGTAGGATTGTCTTTAGAAGTCCTTGAAAAGTCCTTGAATTTTACCCAAACTTGCCTGTATGAACCCTGCATTGTAAATGGATATAAAAGCTACAGGTGAGTACAAAATAAGTGTCTAATTAGTTTTCATGATAATTTGTTTTTGAACATTTTGACAACCTTACCCCCTTTGATCAAGCATGCCATTTTTATACGATGAGTGTTATGTAAAACTACATCTGTATGGGGAAAGAACCTTAAAAAAACCTTTCTACAGTAAAACCTGTCTTAAGCGGCCACTCAAAAATAGACAAAACAAAGGTCTTGAAGGCAAATTGTAGCTTAATGAAGGTCGAAAGGATTGCAGAATGCTCCCCTTGGTGCATTCTGCAATACTTTTGCCCTGCATTAAGCGAATAATCTGTTTTGAAAGCCAATGAGTGGCCGCTTAAGACAGGCTTTACTGTATTTCCTATGTTGAATAGTAGAAACAGGTTTCAACCCATTTTTTAAAATTAGTACTTGTCCAATCGGAAAAGCCTTTTTGTGGATAACTTGAGGGCTGAGCCAACTATAGTTTCTTTGAAACTTTTATCTGGCCATTTTATGGACAATCCTTCATTAAGAATGTTCGAGATCCTTTGTATGTTGTTTTGTCACCTGCTGATTTTTTAAAAAAGTTATCCTTTTCCAAAACTTTTCCAGGAAAACTGTCTAAGTGTACAACAGCTTGAATCTAGATCAGGCTCAACTGATCTGGATCCAAATTGTTTGTAAAGGTTATCAGCAGATGACAAAATTTGCAGCAAGCAGGCAAATAAATAAGGACAAATAGTGATTAAACCTACTGAAAGCTTTAGAATGACATATATGAGCGCTACATGTGATTTCCAACAATGTGGCATTTTGAGAAGTGTAGACTCAGACGAGCCTGTGCAGCCTCCTTTTAAGCTAAGAACCTCCAAAGATGTTTGGTCAAGCAACGAGCAAAGGCTCTGATCAGACTGCGCGTATGCGCAGGCTGATCTGAGCCTTTGCTGGTCGCACATACCATATTGTTGTAAATCTCATGCACTGGCTCATATGTGCGTCATAATAGTATTTGAAATAATCAGTAACTACATTTGTTCAGACAGTACATGTTTAAATTATGAATTGTATAAGAATTATGACCAAAAACAACACCAAAATCAGACTGTATTTTGACTTTTCTTACCCCCACCCCATAGAAAGTACTTGTGTTGGTTAGCTTCTTTGAGTCTTACATGATACATAGGTTTAGATAAACCAAAAAAATGAGTATAAAAATGTAAATATTTTCTTACTTATCAGACTTAACATATGTTTTGGTGCTCAATAGAACCATTTCATTGAGAAGGTTCTTTTGAGTACCCTAAGCATATGTTTTGGTTGAGAAATAAGAAAAATATTTTTTCATTACACACACTTAACTATAGTCCTGATGATAGCATATAGTACTGGCAGGCACCCGACAGCCTGGTCCCATCCTTCAACATTGTTAGGCCAGAATTTTTTTATTATTTGATTTACGGGAAATTTTTTTCAGATTTAGGGAGGGGGGGGGGGGGGGGGGATAAAAAAATAAAAATAAAAAGCTCTGAAAATGACCAGTTAACTGGTCATTTTCAGAGCTTTTTTTTTTTTTTTTTTTTTTTTTTTTATTAATATCTCCAGAAAAAAACAGTGAAACTAGTGAGGTAAACTTTAATCTTTATATATTTCATCATTTTCCTAAAAAATCTGGACAGGGCAATCACTTTAAACAGTGTTACTCTCAAAATGTACGGACAGAACCTCAAAAAAAAAATTTTTTTTCAACCAAACAAATAATTTTTAGAGTCAATGGATAAAATAAAAAAATTTTTTAGAAAATATATTTTATTTTTTTTCCTACTTTCAGGAAATTAAAGTAGGAGGGTTCGTAAATCAACTAATAAAAAAATTCTGGCCTTAATGATCATTGTAGCTTGGTAGAGTATTGGGCTCATGACCAAGAGGTTGCAGTTTCAAATACTACCAATGCCGTCATGTGTTCTTGAACAAATCACGTTGACCAAGAATGCAACATTTTGGCATATACAGTTAGACCTGTCATAAGAGGCAACTCAAAACAAAGATCAAAATTTGGTTTTCAAGACAGATTATCACTTAATGCAGGTCAAAAGTATTGCAGAATGCTCCAAGAGAGCATTCTGCAATACTTTTGACCTTCATTAAGCTACCATTTGTCTTTTAGACATTTGTTTTGTCTATTTTTGAGTGGCCACTTAAGACAGGTTTTACTGTAGCTTAATACTGGTTCAGTCCGGAAACACCATGTTGTGACTGAAAATTGTCGGGGACTTTAAGCATAAGCTGGAAAAAAAACCCTCAAAATTTTAACCCTTCTCCTTTGAACCTGAATTTATCCTCTTTTGATCTAGATCAGCAGGCTTCTGAAAATGCTATCTGATCAGGATCCAGTGTTTTTACTCTGATTGAAAATGCATGCTTAGAACTGGAACACTGCAGGCTAACACGATAAAAATAGGGGAGGAATGTAGTACATAAAACTATTCAGCATGATAAGGTTTTAAATATTTGAGCCATGACATGTGATTTCCAACAATGTGGCATTTTGACATGTGTAGACTCAGACGAGGCTTAGAAACTCCAAATGCTGTTCAGTCAGTAGCTTAACACTCTTAGAATATTCAAGCGACTAGCAATGGCTCTGATCAGACTGCACATATGCCCAGGCTGGTCTGAGCCTTTGCTGGTCGCACATACCACATTATAGGAAATCCCATGTCACGACTCATTTCTCTGTAGAGAGCGCTGGGCAGATTTATAGGCACTATGACGATGAATATGAGCAATCTGACACAAATGATCAAGTTAACATTTAGAACAGATAGACAAGTGAATATGATAGGGAAATGCCACTTTCACAGATCTCATTGTCTGTGCAGGCGGGATACTCAAAGAATCTACCTGCGATGTAAAGTCGGTTTGTGTCAATACCTGGTGTGCATTACCCAAAACACTACATTAAAAAAGTAGCACTCACTGAATGGCTGTAATAATCCGTTTATGGAGACATCAAGTAACCTTTGGTAGCTAAACAATAACAATGATTGGTATTACGGTATTTAGCGATACAATGATATTACTTTCTACATTAAAACATATTTTGAAACATGTCCCACATGGCAAGGTCAAAAAAGTGGTTTCAAGGACACCTGATGACGCAGATCAATAACAAGTTTGAATCAACCAATGGGGCGAATCACATGATTTGATGACGCTATCGGTAAACAAGTATGAAGCATGCACCCACAATGCTCAAATCAGATAGGTCTGTATGCGATAGACATGCCACCTAACTGTTAGATATTGTCACAGATCTCACACTGACTGTTTAGTGTCTAAAAGAAAGTCCTGTTAGGCCTTGAGCTGGCTATAGACCCCCCTCCCCCAAGGGGGAATTTTGTACACTATGATTTTCCGAAACTACAATATATAAGACAAAAAATAAAAGATGTTAGCCCCCTGAGAGTGGCAGCATCAACGTGTAACATCACGTTATATACGTTACCCCCCGAAATAGCACTAAACGTCCCTGGTAATGTCTCAACCATGACATGTTCCCACATATTTGCATGCTGACACAGGTTTATGAACTTCTTATAGCACAGTTATGTAATTTTAGTATCAATTTTATAAATATATTGAGTTATTGCCGTTGTATACGTTTCTTAGTCTTTCCAGGCCCATGTTACGTATGTTACCCTCAAAATAGCATTAAACATTCAAGTTAATGTCTCTAACAAGCCCTGTTTATATTTATTTGCATGCTGGTACAGGTTTGTGTACTTCTTTTAACTAGGTTTACCTATTTTAGGTATTTATTTAATAAATGCCTTGTACTTTAACTGTTATGTGTGTTACCAAATGATACATAAGTTATTCTGAATATCTGTATAGCAGTTGTTGACTTTACATGTATAAAGTCTGTGAGAGAATTTAGCAAATTTATAAGGCTGAAACAAATTGAAGATCCTTATTAATTTATGGTGACTTAAACTATTATGATCATGTGATCTGCCAACCTTCGCTGTTTGCTCACATAAACAGTAGATACCATGCATTCAAATCGGAAGTTCTGAAAGACAGTCACTGTGAAACAGCTCAGTTCTGGGCAAGGTATATGGATATATTCAGATGGTGTTGACACTGATTAGGGCTACAAGGAAAACAACTTTGAATTGCATGTCAGCTCTATCTGTATGCCTTGTACCCAAAGTTCATTGCATACAATCACAACAACTACGCACACTATGTACCCGTGTAACTGATTACACTCATAATTTGTCTGATACACATCACAGATGCAAAGAACTTCTCGAACAAAATGGGTTTAGTGTTGCACAATCATTGGTTCTTTGCTTGAGAAATGCTTTTGACATAATTATCAGACAAACAATAAAGAGGTATTATAGGCTACAGCAGCTAGAACTACACTTCATACTACAGATGGAATGGTGTATTACTCATCACATCAGAGCTCAATGTATTGAAACATCTCTTCAATGGACTCCTAATGAAATATTCAATCTGCTCCGATGCAAAGTAGAAGTAGTACTAGAGGCAGTTTCTGGCTTCACCAATCTTTTTAGTTCTAGTTTTGAAGACAATGAACCCGTTCTTTTTGTCTTTTGGTGTTCCTGCTAAGCCTGGCATAGCTAAAGATCTTATTGAGGCTGATGACATTGCCAGGAAGGCTGTTGCATACTTCATTGACTCACTTTTAGTTGAAAATCTGTCTTTCACCACCCCATTAAATGCTTCAAGGTAATAAAGCTTTGAGGCTTGCGAGGTCAAGAAGAGATTGTCCAATTTACAAAATGTAATCAGCCAGATGAGAGCTTAAAGGAGCATGTTTGGTCAGCATGACCTTTATATTGGCCATAATGTTGACCTTGAGTTGACACTGCAGTTCCTTTAGGGACCCGTACCATGGTTACTGACAATTCCTGATAGAATTTCCACCAAAGCTGACAAGTCCAAAATTCTGCATGTATAACAATCACACATTGAACAAACATTAGATTGGCCATGTAGTGCTGCCCATAACTTAGATGGTAATGCCATACTATAGAGCATACTAGCTTTTCCTGTCACCTTCAAGGATCTGATGGAACTAGACACTATTCAACCAGGCACGAAAGGTAGGACCTTTTGGTTTTGTCACTGATACATATATACACTGTTTAAGCAGCAGTCTATAAAGTCTTACAGATATTCTCGCAGAGGATAACCTGGATATTTTGTTCAACACTGGTGCATGCAAATAAAGGTGCTCATTTTGAATGTCAACAACATTTGCCATAATATGAGGGAAGAGATCTACAGTCATACACTGTTTAACAGATTGTGACACTACCAACGTGCCAACGTGTTAGTCCCAAGGAAGGTTGTTCCTATCAAACTGATAGAGAACCCCTCCTCACTAGTTCATCTAAATTCTAAGCAGGATAGAAAAGCAAACTAAGAATTGCTCTAGGCACTAATCAGTGACATGAAGCCCTAGCATGAGCTATTTATGTAATTGTCAATAAGCTAAAGTACGACATATTTCTCAAAAAGTGTCATACACATATACTGACTATTTCAAATGGCATGAACGTGAGCTTAGTTAGATCCTGCTTTTCTGTCCCCAAGATGTACATACAAAGATTGAACTTTTTACTATCAAGTCTTTCCCATGAAAACAAGTAAGGCTTTACAGATATGGACACAATGTATGGAAAATAAATGGGAAGGAAATGGAGTACCTCTGGCTGAAAGAAACTTGATTGTATCATAACAAAGAGCAACAGAATTATATTATACATTTTGTGTGATATGGGGTTACCATGTTCAAAACTCAACAACTTGTACCTTATAAAAGATAGAAACATAATATTTGCAGATTCCAAAAGGTACATAAACATTCTTTAGTACAAAATTAATTAGTAAGCACGTTCATATTTAAAAAAATCAAACTATATTAGTTTCATAAATCATTTATATAGGAATAATGGAAAAAATGTAAAATAAATAACACTTTGGGGTGCAATTTTGTTTTCAAAGGTCCATATCTGCGATGGATGATATAGCCAGTTTGAAAATCTTACCTTATGGTTTGCACTTTTCAGAAGTCATGTCATTTACTAAAATTATCACAGATGTTGATGGGTAATATATGTAATTGGCTGTTACAAGGTAATGGTGCAATCACCAGAGTGCTAACATATTGCAAAATCCTTGCAAGATGAATCTGATAGAGGATTAATAAGCTGTATTCGACAATTCTTTAATTCCTTAAATAATATATGAAGAGTTGCTAGCTTGGCAAAAAACATTCTGATGGATTTTCGGAATTGTACCGTGCAAAGTAAGAATTCTCACTCTGTCCGCCAATTTAGGAATTCTCACTTTGCGCAGAGCAATTCCGGAATTGTCCAGATTCTCACTTTGCACAGAACATATATAAGGTTAAGACGGTGTGTCGTGTGCAAGAGTGGTTGCTATCCCTTGCTGGCGTTTTGAGTTATCTCCCTAGAATGAACTTTAAAGGGGAAAGCTTGTGTGGCCAATAACTTAAATACCCTTTGAGATATTTTGATAATATTTGTAAGGCATATATACCAGGACATTACGGTGTGTCGCGTGCAAGTCTAGTTGCTCTGCCTTGCCTGGCCTTTTGAGTTATCTCCCTTGAATGAAGCTTGTAGGCTAAATGACTTACACCCTTTGAGATATTTTGATAATATTTGATAGGCATGTATAATAGGTCAAGACGGTGTGTTACGTGCAAGAAATGTTGTTTTCCCTTGCTGCATTTTTTGAGTTATCTCCCTTGAATGAACTTTATAGGGGAAAGCTTATGCGCATAATAACTGTTATACCAAATGAGACATTTTAATGATATTTGGTATACGTGTATATCAGGTCAAGAATGGTTGCTCCTCCTAGCCCCCCCCCCTTGAGTTATCTCCCTTGAATGACAATTATAGGGGAAAGCTTGTGAGTACAATAACTCTTGTACCAACGGAGATATTTTGATGATATTTGGTATACATATATATTTGGTCAAGATAATGTGTCACATGCAAAATGGTTGCTTCCCCTTTCTGCCATTTTGAGTGTTCTCCCTTAAATGAATTGATAGGGGAAAGCTTGTGCACTCAATAACTCGTATACCCTTTGGGATATTTTGATGATATTTGGTATACATATATGAGGCCCTGGAAGGGTTTTTAGGGATACGTGATATTTGCCAAAAACTTAATGGGATACGGGATATTTTTGCAAATACGGTGTGTTATGTGCAGTTATAGTTGCCCTCCTTTGATCCATGCTTGAATTATCTCCCTTGCATCAATTTCAAAAGGGATAGCTAGTTTGTTCCATAACTGTAATACTCTTTGAGATTTTTGTGTGATATTAGATAGGCATGTTAATCAGATCAAGACAGTGTGTTGCACGCAGTCATGGATGCTCTTCTTTGCTTCCTGTTTAAATTATCTCCCTTGAATGAATTTTAAAGCATTCCATAACTCTTATACCCTTTGAGACATTTTGATAATATTTGGTAGGGTTATATTTTAAACACTTAATTACTTTCATTCCCTTTCAGATACTTTGACAGTATTTGGTATGGTTCAAATCAAAATGGTTGTTTATGCAAAATTGATCTCTCTCTTACCATAAGCAAATATTTTAGTGAAACGTTGCGAGCTTTATAAATTGTATATCCATTGAGAGTTTAATAGTATTAAGCATGGATAAATACCAGTCATAGTGGTAGCAAAAACTAGCGAAAATTGACCGATAACCCCTCCCCATCAGTAAAATGGAAAATAATTGTATGAATGATGTGACAAGATGTTGAAGTTTCTTGCATCGCCGGAATTACTTTTTCAAAGAGGGGCAGTGGTGTTAAAATTTGGCAAAAACTTCGTTTTTAGAAGTGAAATTGCGAATTTCTGAAATCCATTTGCAGCAACAGATACATGACACCAGCAAAAAAAAAAGACTGAAAAATGATTATTGAGTCTTATATAAGTCCACTCTGATTTTATTATGGTGTCAAAATCAGAATTTTAATGTCTTGATTTTTGGGGTAAAAATCGGTGTTTTCATAAATTTAAACACGGATTTTTGTAATCTGGCTGATAAAGTTTTAAAATATTGAGTTGCTATTTAACTTGTTTCAAATTTGATGCTGAATTATTCAATCTACATATGTCTCTGTTGTGTATAATTAAAAACCCCACCAAAATATTTTCATTTTTACCTCAAATCCGGCATTTTGATATTCAGGTATTCTTTGTGAAATGCACATATTGCTATTACTTGTATATATGTACATTGTCATATTAAGAAAATGACGTACATATAGTAAACATTTCAAATGGAAACATCATTTATCATGTACTATGATATCAAAACAAGTAATGACATAATAAAAAGAATACCACGTGACCCTAGATCGCTCACCTGAGTTTTGTTTTAAACGTCTTATCTATAGGTATCTATTGGAAACTGGCCATGCTCCTGATGACATGCCTTGTGGTCCATGTTCGGTCTCAGAGTCATAATTGGAACATATTTAATTATTGTGTACCAGCTGATGCTACATGCCAAATATCAATGCTCTAGGCCTGATGGTTTCAGACAAGAACATTTTTTATGTTTTCAATATATAGACAATGTAAAAAGAAAGTATGACCAGGAAATGCCACACTCACACATTGCATACAAACCCAAAGCACAGTGAAAAAGAGTAAAAAAAACAATAACAGCCTCATAAACTCTGTGACCTCTAGGACGATGCCATTTTGACCACAGAACCATAACTTGAACAAACTTGGTAGAGAGTACCACTTGGTGATGCTACATATCAAATATCAAGCTTTTTAGCACCTGACAAGAATGTGTTTTAATATGTTCTCTATATAAGCTATATATAAAATATTGATCCCCGAGGCGGCCTCATTTTTGGCCGCAGGGCCATATTTTTCAACAAACTTAGTAAGGTTACTAGACGATGTTTCATGCCAAATATAGACTCTAGGTTCTGTGGTTTCAGACTAGACTATTTTAAGTGTTCCATATATAAGCCTATGTAAAACATGTGACCCCGGGGTGGGGCCAGTTTTGGCACAAGGGCCACAGTGTAGAGGTATACAAGGTGATGGTACATAACAAATATCTATGCTCTATGCCTTGTGGTATCAGACAAGAAGATTTTCCCAATAGATTCCTAAAGTGAACGTCTGAGCTCGCAGGTGGGGTCCACTTTATAGACCCTGTGCTCCAAATTGAATAAAATTGGTAGAGGCGTACTTAGTTAGGTGATGTTGCTTACCAAATATCGAGGTGCTAGGCATGGTCGTTTCAGACAAGATGATTTGTTTTATGTTTGCCCAATATAAAAGTAAAGCAGAGGGCAAAACCCAGAAATCGATACAATCAAGTACCTCAGCTGACTCGAGACACACTATGGGAAAGTGAACACCACACACAAGAGAGTCAAGGGATCAGTAATTTCCCAGCAGGTGATCACATGCCAATGTAAAATATGCCACCTCCAGGATTGTGCCATTTACAACACAGGGCTATAATTTGTAAAAACTTGGTGGAGGTCTACTAGGTTATGCTATATACCAAATATTAGGACTCAAGGCATTGTGGTTTCAAACAAGAAGATTTTCATTTTAAAAATCTATTTTAGCCCATGTGACCTAGATATGCAATGAGCTAAACTATTTGAACAATTATTTAAGAGGGTCATATAAGAACCATTCCTGCAAAGTTTGGTTAAAATCTAGCTAGTAGTTTAGGAGGAGATTTTGCCATCATAAAACCATAGACAGCTAGTGTCCCAAATATGATCATTTAAACATCTCTTCCAAAACAGAATGCGTTACATGCCGTATATGCAGAGTTTAAAGGACTGCATTTTGGTTTAGGAGTGGTCATCAACAGACTATCTGCTAAAGATGATTTCATGTGTAAGTGTATTTCAATATCTCACCGAACGAAAGGGGCTATAAGAGGGGACTTACCGCCTATATAGGTTCACTATGATAAATATAAATATTTTATCAGAAAATAACCAAACACTTTTAGGACCTCTTTATTACCCCATGCAGGGAATTCATAATCCACTATTCGGTCTAACTCGCATAGAACCTAGGAGAGTCATAAACACATAAATGATTAGTACCACTTTGATGGTTTAAAAAGTAGGTCTTTAAGCAGTTTGACCTTGAACTTTGATACAAAGGTCATATCAGCAGTCAGAAGCTATTATTGACAAACGAACACCTTAGACAATCAGTGTGCAAAATATGAACTATCTACAACAAACATGTTAGAGATATTGCCCTACAGTCCATACAACCAGCTTCAAATTATTTTGAGAATTACGGCTCAAATGTCTTATTGGCAATTATTCTACAAAAATTGAAGCACCTCTGTCAAAAACATACCACTGTTAGACAGATTCTAATTAACTTTTGACTCCAGGGCCATAGCGGGGATATGTAACATACTTTGTAAATTACACACCATAAGCAATAATTGTGCTAAGTATGTACACCCTTGGTCAAAAAAATGAAGGAGGAGTTCGCGTAACAAGCCATAAACTGATTGTAAGTATATTTGACCTTGTCTTTTGACACCAATAGCAAAGCGATGATTAGAAACCTACGTTGTAATCTACTCCCACAGGCAATCATTGTGCCATATTTGAACACCCTCGGTCGTAGAAAAGAAAGAGGAGCTCATGTTATGAGTCGTACTACAGATTTTGTCTTATTTTACCTTGACCTTTAACTCCAAGATTATATTGATAATTTGAAATACGCATCATAGGCAAATATGAACACCGAGGCAATAAGGTAAATGACAAGTTCTTGTTATAGCACTAACATAGTTACTCTTTAAAAAAGATTTAGGACAAATGGGTGATGCACAAAAACCATGCTGCTACTAATACCAATAGGCAAAACTAACTATATTTTTAATTAGCTGATGGATAAAAGACCATACTTGATTTGGAATGCGTTCAAATCGTACGCACTGACAATATGTGCAAATTCAAAGGCAATAGATTAAAATAAATGTAATCATGGTACTGAACAATGATGTCAAAATGATAAACCAGTACTTCCATTCTGCATTTATATATGGGCCAGGATAATATGAAAGGTACCTTATGGTCGCGATAATCAAAATCAGGCTTATGTTACATCTGCAAAGATTTACATGTTTAGAGCATTTCCTGAAAATGTGAAGTGATTATCTTCGAAACTGATGATTATATGGATGTTAGAAACAACATATGTAATCATGTTTGGAATGTGACGTAAAGAATGGCGTTAACCGTGTGATGACGTCAAAGTGTTGGTCTATATTCGTTTGTTGATTATCGCCTGTTCAGCATAAGAATCTAGCAAATATAAAGTTTTCTCATGTCTTATACTTGTAATAATTAAAATGCAGTTGAAGTTACATGAATTTATATCTTCTAGGTCGTATTATAGGCATTCAAAATGACCCACTTGTATGTGTTGTGATCTGAGTGTTCACATGGCAACGACCCTTATAGAAAACTTAAAAAAAAGTATTATCAGAAACTTTTGCTATTTTGATGGTATCAAAATTTAAAAGCATTTTCATTGAAATATAAAGGCATGTAATTCTATGTTATTTTAAGTATTTGCTAAATGTCTCTTACGTAATAATTGCTTGGATGTCTTAATGTCCCTTTTGTCAGATCCGCGTTCTTATGTATTACATTAAAATAGGCCTACCTGTTTTAATGCATGGCTTATTTGGTTAAATATACACCCCTACTGCTTTAAAATTTTGAAATTATTTGCATTTTTGCATTTCTTTTCACCAAGCCAACTTTTCGTATTTTAGATGCTATATATGATTCTTTGAATGAGGGTGCCCATCTTCGAAGCCTAATAAAGCGTCACTGTCCCTGTTTTGAAAAGTAATTCCAGTGGTTTCATAATGTACTGTTATAAAACTTTCAATTGATAATATCACAATCCTATTTTACAAGTAAGGAGAGGTTCCACTTCAACTGAGCGACTTATAATTTGCCAGATTTTTCCTCGATCAATAGGTTATTTAGAGAAAACATTGTAAAATATTCTTGCCAGAGAACAAAATGCCCAAAGTTTTGATTTTTGGTATGTAACTAGTGGTACTCTACTGAGTTTGCTCAAATTGTGGTTATGTGGTCAAAATGGCCTAATCATGGATGTCACACAGTTTACATTGACTTATAAATTGAAACATACAAAATCTCCTGGTTTGAGCCCACTAGGTCTAGATTCCTGATATCACTCAGTGGACCATACTTAAATTTGCCCCAAATAAAGCTCTTGGGACAAAAATGGCCCCGCCAACGGTTCACCAGGAGCATGGTCAGTTTAGAGGCTTTAAACAAAAACTCAGGTGAGCGATCCAGGGTCACTTGGCCCTCTTTTAGTGTGTGTCAATGCTTGATATGATACCACAGAACATGATAAATGTTGTTTCCATTTTGTATGTTTACTATATGTACGTCATTTTCATAATATGACGATGCCCTGATATCTAAGAAATAGCTAAACATGTATTTCACAAAATATACCTGAATATAAAAATGTCAGTTTTCGAGGCAAAATAAAAAAATATTTTGGCAGGTTTTATAAGTTAATATGACAGGATATATGTAAGTTGAATAACGCAGCATCAAATTTAAAACAAGATAAATAAAAACTATAAATTTTAAAAACTTTACCTGTCCTATTACAAAAATTTGGATTATTTTTTATAAAAATACTGATTTTCACCCAAAAATAAAGACACATCATTTCTGACTTTGACTTCATAATAAAGCCAGGTCAGGATTGTATAAAACTCAATGATCATTTTTCAGTCTTTCGTTGCCGGTGTCGTGTATCTGTTGCTGCAAATGGATTTCAGAAATTCGCAATTAAACTTCTAAAAATGAAGTTTTTGCCAAATTTTAACACCACTGCCCCTCTTTGAAAAAGTAATTCCGGCGATCCAAGAAACTTCAACATCTTGCCATATCATTCATGCAATCGGTTTCCATTTTACAGATGGGGAGGGGTTCCTCCTTAAATAAGCGACTTTTTGCCGGTTTTTTGCTCTACCATAGTGTTTTGTTGGGTGTAAGAATGATTGCTTTTTATGGCTTACATTTGACTTACCTCCCTTGGATGAATTTAAAGGTAAAATTGAAAGTTTTTCTTTACAGTCATCATTCCATAAATGCTTGCAGTGACAAACAGTATTATCTCTTCGAATATATATACTAGATTGGCAGTTTGTATTCTTTGACTTTTCGCTTTCTGTGAAGGCGACACCTCATGAATGCGTAATTAGGACTGGTCAACCTTAGACATAGGTAAAAGCTGAAAATGAGGCGTAGTTTTATTCAAAAGTATCTGATCATCTTGTGTCATTACCTCAGTCATTAATTAGTCCTTAAAACGCCAGCAAAATAACTGCATCTGAAAATGTCTATTTAACATAAGCATAGAGGCAAACATTGTGGACCCAGATCAGACTGCTCCTACAGGAGCACTGTGATCTGGTTCCACACTGTTTGTCTTTGAGGCTTCAAATATTTTAGTGGACGACAAAAAACATACATTTTGTGATAATGCGCTTTAAGGATTAATAAATGTGAGTTCAGCGTGTATATCGTTAGGATTTTAATGAAATGCACGCACGAAAGCTTATCAACTCTTTACCAAAATATCAATAAAACCTGATTTCCCTTCCTTAGCAGATGAAATAGCCGAACCACGCCCATATATGAATATTAAAGTTGCCGCCTTTACAGTAAGCGAACAGTCTATTAATAACTGCTCATCATTTACTTTTAGGTCAGGGGATTAGCCACCTCCTCTGATGGCTATTTTCTCCCATAAAACAAACTTTCAAAAATAAGAACTGTTTTGGAAAGCTTTCATTGAGATCTTTCCAGTGGTATAAGATTAAATGTAATATGATTACTTGAAAAAAGAGCTGTTGTTGCTACAGTTACAAATTATTTCTGGTTGTTATTTACTACAATTTTCAAAAATTATAAAATCCCAATAAATACGAAATTCAGTGCTAATATGCACATTGTAACCCATGGTTCATGTGAAAAATTTATATAAAATTATAAAATACTTATACGTGAAATTTACGTGTTTTTGTTCATACTTTGTTAAATGAATTAACAGTGTTCAGAGTTCAGAGTTTTGTATGATTCTGTTTCACATGATAAAAGTAATGCTTAATAAAATGCATCCCTTTCTTAAATAATTCTAATTCAATGCATTACTTTTCAAAAACTAGAAATGGTAATGCTAATTCGATGCACATTTTTGGAAAGAAATAGTAACTCAGTGCATTACTTTCCAAAATAATTCGCCCCATGCCTGCCTTCTGAATCACTAATTTAAAGTCAAAATAATTTCACAGAAAAAGTTTCCTCTTAATTCCTTCTACCAAAACTGCATAAATAGTTCCTCTCTGCTTAGCAGATGGGCCACCAGAGCTTTAGACTATATTTTCACAGAAATGTTTCTCATAATACCTCCTACCAAATTTGCACAATGGTTCCACTGAGCCGAATAAAAGGGCTGCCAGAGCTCTAGAACTCCTCCTGTACACCTGATCCAAATTCAATATAATACCACAGAAATGTTCTTCATAGTGTCCTCTATCAAAATTGCACAATGGTTCGGCTGTGCCGAACAAAATGCCACCAGAGCTCTACATAAGATATCATTAGGCGACATTTCCTCCTGAACCGCTGATCCATATTTTAAACAAAAAATCACAGAAATTGTTCTAGTGATGCCCTCTACAAAAATTGCTAGGACCTTTAAGCTTGGTTGAGCAAAATGGCCACCAGAGTTAAAAATAAAAGTATCTTCAAATTGTATCTCTTTAGCCACTGGCAAAATCAGCATCTCATGTACAAGGATTCAGGTGAGCGATCCAGGGACCTAGGACCCTCTTGTAACATATATGGCAACGTTTCATATATAAATGATACGCATTAATCAGCAAGGACATCCAAAGTATTACTTGACTTTTTGGTTACTGTAAAGGCGGCACCTCATGAATGCGTAATTAGGACTGGTCAACCTTAGACATAGGTTAAAGCTGAATTATTCAAAAGTAACTGTATCATCTTGCGCCATTCCCTCGGTTTAGACGCAAAACAGGTTATTTAGTCCTTAAATCACCAGCAAAATAACTACATCTGAAATGTCTATTTAACATAAGCATAGAGGCAAACATTGTGGACCCAGATCAGACTGCTCCTACAGGAGAAGTCAGATCTGGGTCCACACTGTTTGTCCATGAGGCTTCAAATATTTTAGTGGACGACAAAAACATACATTTTGTGATCATCCGCTGTAAGGGTTAAGAAATGTGAGTTCAGTGTGTATACGGTTAGGAGTTTCATGAAATGCACGCTCGTTTACTCGGCACAAAAAGCTTATTAACTCTTTACCAAATTATAAATAAAACCCGATTTCCCTTACTTAGCAGATGAAATAGCCGAACCACGCCCAGATATGAATATTAAAGTTGCCGCCTTTACAGATAGCGAAAAGTCAAGTAATATGGTTTCATACTAACATTTCCACTAGGAATCATTAACCCATATAAGCCTAGCGTCCTTTTTATGGGACATTGGCAAACAGTGCAGAACCAGACCAGAAACCGCAGGTCGCTGCGCCTGATTACTCTCTCCACTGTTTGCTTACAGAAAGCTCTATTACAATTACAATAAAAATGAAACATACCACACAAGAACCCTTAAAACTACAATGGACTGGTCCAATTAATAAGAGTGGGAAATCCCATTAGACGTAAATGGGATAATGAACCATTACATTTGAGATGTCCTTCATACCTTCATGTAACTTACATTCTCAGTGTAGTTGCCTTACAATGACCCTAGCATCATTACTGGATGCAAAACATTTAAAGCTGCATAGTCTGTAACTTTTGATCTTCTAATTTTAAGAATAATGTTTTTATTTTTCAAGAACACAGTAAAAATACTCAATTTCAGGTAAACATTTTACCATTTTCGTAAATCTTAACAAGATATCACTATCAAAACAACTGCATTTATTTTAAAATTCGACCGTCTAGAATTATTGGAGGGACGCAAATAATTACCAACAAGAGAAAAATACACCTATTTGATCAGATAATTCACTTTTCCATGCAGTTTTTAGCTGTACTGAACATTTTTATTGTGAAAACATAGCTTAATTCTACTTTTACAAATAATTTAAAAAAAAAAAATCGAAAAATATTCATAGTTACAGAGTATGCAGCTTTAAATGAGCCGTGGCATGTGATTTCCAACAATGTGGCATTTTGAAATGTGTAGACTCAGATGAGCCTGTGCAGCCTCCTTTTAAGCTTAGAAACTCCAAATGATGTTCAGTCAGTAGCTTAAGAGTCATAGAATACTCAAGCGGCTAGCAAAGGCTCTGATCAGACTGCGCGTATGCGCAGGCTGGTCTGAGCCTTTGCTGGTCGCACATACAACAATGTTGGAAATCTCATGTTGCGGCTCAAATGGCATGTGGTCCAGAACGCGCCTCTAGGGTGGAGTAACAATATACGTATCGTCACGACGTAATGTACACGAGTTTCGCTCCTGGCTGTTCCAACACCTCGGTTGGATTTTATATCGGTAACTTTGAGTGGAATTTGATGGATAATATAGAATGTAAATATAAGGGCTTCTCGGAAACATTTAAAATAGCTCATGTTTTTCATCATCCAGTGCACGCTTAAAATATGAATTTCAATCCTTAAATGAACAGATCGATTTAAGCCACGCCCACATACGGACCAACGTCAACACCATCTTATAAATACACGTTATTATAATAGTAACTGAGCTAGCGTACTGTATCACGTCGAGTGGATGAGGTCATACCATCGGATCACCCGAGACACTCTGTAGGTATGGTATGGTCTCATCCACGAGACGTGATACTGTTACAATATACCTTTTTCTGACATTATTTTGATTTTATAAACTGTTTTGGTCTTTAATACAGAAAAATTGCGGGAATGTTTGCCTTTACGTTTTGTCACGTCAAATTCACGTCATATCATGTTTTCCGTCTCTGGTTCCATGCTTGAAATTAACTTTACGTAACGTCGCCGCAAAAGCAGGTAACCGACGTTAGCCTCGTTTTAAAAGATAGTGATATGGATTCAGAAAACCTCAGTTCGTTGATCTGGCTTTCTGTATCAGATGGCCAGAAAACAGACAGTTCTAAAGTCGTATCATTTATAGGTATATAAAAACGTTGTTTGTTTACCGACGTGTATGCTTGACGTTAAGCATGTATCGCCATGACTTTAAGCGCGGAAATTTCGCGTTTGGGCTATTTCGAAACCTCCGTTAAGTCTGATTAAATTCAAAATATATATGGAAAAACCAACCAAGTCAGGTGAAAATGAAATTCCTTCTTGACAGAATAAAAAATATAAATTTTCATTAATATTCTTTTTTTGTTCTGTTCATAACCTTTGCAAACATTTTGGACCCAAATCAGGCCCGACTAAATGCCGGGCCTGATTCGGATCAAAACTATTTGAGGTATTCCTGAAAGAACGTTTCGAAAAAGTTGATGTTGAAAATAAATAAATAAATGAGTAAATATATATATCAGCAGACGACAAATAAAAAACATACAGAATTACCAAGAAGTTAAAGGGTCAATTAGAAACTTTTGTTTGTGAACAGCTAAAGGCATAGACTCGCCAGCTGCCGCCTGCGGCATTTGGTTCTGAAATTAATTTCTTTTAACCCTTAAAGCGCCAATCGCAACAAAAGTCGTCTGCTTTTCTCGTCTGCTGAAAGTTTAATAAGCCTGTATGGCAAATAGTGTTGACCCAGATCAGACTACTCCTATAGGAGCAGTCTGTTCTAGGTCCACACTTTTTGCTTCTATACTTAACTTGTCAGTAATGTTAGGCAATTATTTGAAGCAGACGACTTCAGCAGACGACATTTTCAGATGATTTTTTCTTGGCGCTTTAAGGGATCTCTTCAATGTTTTATTTATAATACGCAATTTGACTTATGGTATGGAATTTGATTATTAAAGCTGCATAGTCTGTAACTTTGATAATTTTTCGAAAAATTTATTTTCTTCTTAAATCATTTGTAAAAGCAGAATTAAGTCAAGTTTTCACAATAAACCCGTTCAATATAGCTAAAAACTGCATGGAAAAGTGAACTATCCTATAAAAACAGGTGTTTTTTTTCTCTTGTTGGTAATTATTTGCGTCCTTCCAATAATTATAGACAGGTAAGTTTTAACATAAATGCTGTCGTTTTGATACTGATAATTTGTAAAGATTTACGAAATTGGTAAAATGTATACCTGAATTTTAGTTTTTTACTGTGTTCTTGCAAAATAGAAACATTATTTCAAAAATTAAAATATCAAAAGTTACAGACTATGCAGCTTTAAACACGGTTAGAGAACTAACTGTATAAAAAATCAGTTATCTGTATTAGTGAAATGCTTTTACAGCACACATGTATACATTGCCTAACCATATCGGACTCTATCTGTAAAACCCGGACGCTCTCTGTGTTTTTTTTCGTAATTTTGGACTCTATCCGTGGCAAACATAAAAACAGTATAAATCATCTGGATTACCTCTTATTGAGTAAAGCCAGTCTGTGCACGGAATTTCCGGCACTATTCTCTTCCAGTTTATGTGAGTATTTAGCCCGATGTTTAAGTTTCAGATTTTTATTACACGCCGAATAGATGATCGGTTTCGGGTAATGGTTACTTAGACTGCTGTTTAAAACCGTACTTACGAGCCTGAATTTGTATTACTTGACTTTTCGCTTACTGTAAAGGCGGCGCCTCATGAATGCGTAATTAGGACTGGTCAACCTTAGGCATAGGTGAAAGCTGAAATCGAGGCGTATCATCTTGCGCCATTATAATAGCCTTAAAAGCATCAGGGCGTGACTGCACTAACAATAATGAACTGCTCCATAAAATAGGGGTGTTACAACGTTATGCCATGCAGTTATCCCTATTTACAAGAGAACTTTTACATGCGATTCGATGGCGCAGTAAGTATAACGGTTGTACTCAAAGAATATGAAAACAAAGTTGAAGGTTCGAGCCCAAGGTTGAGGGTTCGAGCCCCAGTAAAACTTTTTTTTTTATCTTTTGCTTTCTCAAAGATGCAGGAAAGTTTCGTCTTTTACATTTTTGCAGAAAAAAACATGTTTTGATGTATTATACACATGTAAAGCGACTTCACTCAGTAAAATGGCGAGGCTTGTATGGAGATACAGCGACGATGCAGGAGCTATTATTGAAACCGTGTGCAAGATTTGCATGGAGGAAAAGAAGTCTGGAATGAAACTGTTACTGAATCGTGCATGGGACAGGACTGCAGCACTCACTGGCGTTAGCAGATCTACCGCTCAGAAAATTGTGGAAGAGAAGAAGTAGGCACAGGACGAGCAGCAACAACCAAAGCAACGTCGAAAGTGTCCCTGGATGACTTTGACCAGGGTGTTGTACGGAGGACCATCGCCAGCGTATACTCCTTGAAGAAGTTTCTGCCAACCCTTGATAACATCAGAACCGAACTCAAACAGAGTATTGGGTACGCTTACGCTGGCAGCAAGGGTCGTCTTCGCAAATATCTCCTTCATATGAAGTTTGCAAACACACGCTGTGGGGTCAATCCTTGGGTATGCACTATAATCACTATTTGAGTTCGTCCGCTCGTCCGTCCGTTAGCAGTTCGTGAAAATGATCACAGCTCTTGACCACAAAGTATTTTGACCACATTTTGCATGCATATGTCATTCCTTAACCACTGGCATACTAAACCACTTTTTTTTTATGGAAGAGGGTTTCATTCAAATTGACAAACATTCAACGTTGGCCGTGCATATTATTATCTGTTGATTTCACTTAACATAAAATTAATTTATTCATTGGTACTAAATATGTTTCAGGTGAAAGAATGATCATACTCCATGCTGGGTACAATGAGGGATTCGTACTCAACGCACGAAAAACTCATTTTATACCATAATAAACTTATTTTCCTATATCAAAATAATTAAACATCAATAAAATTGCAAGAAAAAAAACAAGTTTGAATTGATGCTCGAACTCACGACTTCGCGTGTTTCAGGAGAGCGTTTCAACCACTGCACCAATGAGACAGATATATATTGAATATAGCTTTTAAGGATATGAAGAAATTTTACAAACAGTTAACGGTAAATTATCTGCTCAACCCAGAAAAATGGACTCGACCAAAGGTCAATACTGAGAGGTCACAAATGAATAATACCTCAATATAGACGCAAAAAACATTATTTAGTCCTTAAAACGCCAGCAAAATAACTGCATCTAAAATGTCTATGTAACATAGGCAAAGAGGCAAACATTGTGGACCCAGATCAGACTGCTCCTACAGGAACAGTCTGATCTGGGTCCACACTGTTTGTCTATGAGGCGTCAAATATTTTAGTGGACGACAAAAACATACATTTTGTGATTATGCGCTTTAAGGGTTAATAAATGTGAGTTCAGTGTATATACGGTTAGGAGTTTCATGAAATGCACGCTCGTTTGCTCGGCACAAAAAGCTTATTAACTCTTTACCAAATTATAAATAAAACCTGATTTCCCTTACTTAGCAGATGAAATAGCCGAACCACGCCCAGACATGAATATTAAAGTTGCCGCCTTTACAGATAGCGAAAAGTCAAGTAATACAAATCTTTGATATTATTGAACATCGTGGTGTGATTTTAAATAGCGGTAGTGACTCCTGGGCGGAAATTTGCATTCTTAGTAAATAAAATTGTAATTGTTTATTTTTAAACAGGGGTAATAACAGAAACAGCATTTCTGGGCCTGATCATTATATGTTCGGTCCAAGTGGGATGTTAGGCATCGCCTGCACTGCCTAGTTTTGACAGACACAAATTTTTATAATTTTACGAAGGGAAAACCTTACCGTGTAAATCAAAGATGGCGCCATACTACGTGTTTGCAACATCCATGTTATGACGTAGGTTGTTACTCCTGAACTACGTCATGGTATTTATGCACGATAGAATTAAAATTATCTGACGTATTTTAATTCATACAATTTCAGCTGACGCGTACTGCTGTGCACTTCTGGCATATAGGAGTCATGAAGACAAATGTTGAAATATTTGAAATACAATAAGTATGTCGTATTTTGACACTTACGATACGTTTAGAGTTAAAACACACATGTTTGTAAATAGAGATGTCGTTGCTCCTTCCATGGTGCCGGACTCTATCTTCTTGATTATGTCTGAACATAGCTAAATTGTAGCATACAAGCATAAATATGAGGACTGATCAACAAGTTGGTCCATGGTGGCTATGGGACCTTTCACTTATGCACTTTTCCTATGGTTTTTGCTCCGAAAAGGTTGCACAAATGGAGTCCGATACGGTAAGGCACCGTGATGTATATCGAGATGTTTTATCCGATATAGCAGTTATACTGATTTTGCTACTGTTCATATGAAGTATGGGTTTAGCCTCACAACATTGACCTGCGACATATGAATATTTAATGACCTTTCACCGACTCTTCGGGAATCATCGTGAAAAATACATTTTAGATTGCTGTGCAAGTTCTTATCTGAATGCAAGAATATCCAATTGCTCAGTCAGGCAACGTGATCTGAACACCATTCAAAATAATGAAATGTGAATGGTAGTGCCCTTCAGAATCTATCTTCTCATTTTTTTTTATTAATTTTCTAACGATAATAAAGAACATTAATGCGCTTTACGACGATAGTATCAGAATAAAAAATTCGTATTTCTTTTCCATGAAATCTTACATTTTATAATGATGCGTAACTTAATTGGACCTCTGTATGTACATGTCTGAGGTACATGTACATGTAGCCGTTGCCTTTCGATAGTGGCACCAAAAGCTTTTTATTCTTGCATTCTTTTAAATAGGCCTCGACGCGAGAAAACCTGTCTTCGGGAGTTTGCGAATAACAAAGGCGCAGACCAGCCTGCGCATCCGCGCAGACTGATCTGCGCCTTTGTTATTCGCTTTTTGGAAAGTACCGTGTGTAAACTTCGCACAGGTGAAATTTCACTTTTCTAGCTAGTCTCTGTAGCTGATGATACTCGTTTGAAACTCGTTTTGTCAGAAACCCAGAAGACAGGTTTTGTCGCGACGCGGCCCTTAATAACAAGGCGTTATCCAGCATACGGTACAAGCTGGCATGCGGATATACAACGAAGATTCAAATCAGTCTGCAAATCCTCACAGTCTGATCAGAGTCTTAGTTTTCATTGAGGGAACGTTGGACCCTTGGCTACCCCCAGAGCTCCCATCAAAAGCTGATCTGTGTCTTCGATGGACGCACATGCCAGCTTGTACGTTTTGCTGGACGCTAGCTAAATTATAAAAATGTTAATTCCATATCAAGCTTAAAGGAACTTTGTTTATAATTTTTGAAAAAAAATGGGACGCTTGAATGGCAAATGTTCACATATGACACTAAGGAACCTTGCCTTTAAATTGACACTGTTAATCATACTGACATATGGCCTCTCTTATGTGTTTTATAAAATAAAGGGAGAAAACTCTGCTAAAGTAATGAACTATAATTCGCGATCACTGCACACGACAAAAAATGGCAAAGTATCCGAAATGGCGTCAATGATACGTGGCATGATCAAGGAAATATCAGAAAAATGTAACTGCAACTCAACCAAACAGACGTCAATGGAAAACTCCTCAACCCAGGTGGTGACTAAAATGTCTAACGGGGCTTGGGACGACTCGAACACCAGTGAAATAGAGAACTCCAGAGCAGACCAAAATATATCCAAGTGTTCACCTGTGGTCCCTCGGCTGTCAGAGAAACCACTTCCTGTCACGGGGCTTGTAAGCTACCCAGGGTCCGGTAATACCTGGGTCAGACACCTTATGCAGGAAGTTACAGGTAGGTAAAACAGCCGGTATTACTTGACTTTTTGGTCACTGTAAAGGCGGCACCTCATGAATGCGTAATTAGGACTGGTCAACCTTAGACATAGGTTAAAGCTGAATTATTCATAAGTTACTGTATTATCTTGCGCCATTTCCTCACAGGTTATTTAGTCTTAAAACACCAGCAAAATAACTGCATCTGGAAATGTCTATTTAACATAAGCAGGGAGGCAAACATTGTGGACCCAGATCAGACTGCTCCTACAGTAGCAGTCTGATCTGGATCCACACTGTTTATCTATGAGGCTTCAAATAGTTTAGTGGACGACAAAAACATACATTTTGTGATTATGCGCTTTAAGAGTTAATAAATGTGAGTTCAGTGTGTATACGGTTAGGATTTTAATGAAACGCATGCACGTTTGCGCGGCTAAAAAAGCTTATCTACTCTTTACCAAATTATAAATAAAACCTGATTTCCCTTGTTTAGCAGATGAAATAGCCGAACCACACCCAGATATGAATATTAAAGTTGCCGCCTTTACAGATAGCGAAAAGTCAAGTAATAGCCAGCGTAAGGTACAGGTTGGCATGTGCGTACTGCGAAGGTTTAAATCAGTTTGCGCATCCGCGCAGACTGAACTGCGTCTAAAATTTCCGCCTGAGGGAACGTTTGACCCTGGACTACCCACAGGACGCCCATCAAAGACTCTGATCAGACTGCACTCTTAGTTGGATGCACATGCCAACTTGTACCGTTTGCTGTGTCCTATCTCAAAACATAAAGAAAAATGTTCTACGTGTTCTCTTGAGTGTTGGGGCAACCGTTTCCTATTACAGGGCTTATAAGTAGTTATATTTGAGTGGCGATAGGGTGATAGTACTTTTATGCTGACGTCAGCATAAATCAGCACATTTAATAGTGGCCGATGACATCCAGATTGATATTTGTTGACGTCAGCATAAAGTACTATCACCCTATCACTCTCAAATACTAGTTTGAAAATAAAGTCATTTTTAACATTTATGTAGTTCATTGAGATAACTTCCCCAAAAACTCCTAGTCAGTTGTAACTAGTCAGTTATAAAGTTCTAGATGCTCTGAGTTTACTTGCCAGCTTAAAATATTTTTTCTGTACCGTCATATTTTTACTTCTTATGCAGTTCATTTAGGTGACTACCAAATACCAAAAATAAAACTTCTAGTCAGACGTAAGAAGATTCTAGATGTTCTGAGTTTACAGTATCTGCTTGAAATATTTTAGTGATATTATCGTTTAGCGTTTTATGATCTTTGTTTACATAAAAAATTCAGCAATTGTTTTTCTTTATCTTAAGGAAGCAAAATTCATACTTGTGCTTCTGTCAAAGAACATATCGAAGACAAGATATTCAAAATCTTGTATATTATATCACATAACCTTGGTTGTCTTGGCCCCTGAAAAGCAAAAATATTAAGGATGTCAAGTTTTGTAATATTTATCACAGAAGAAAAAACACAACTATTTTTTAATTGAATGAAGTCTCATCAGTCATTTGAAAATATTTTAATGTACTCAGTTTACTACTGTACACATTATACAAAAGTCAGTAACAAAATCTAGGTTAGCTCCTTGTATAATACCAAGGTTAATGTCCCATAGAAGAATACAAAATACTAAATATTTAAAGAGATGGTACTATACTTTCTTTCATTGCTTGAATTCCAGACAGAATCAATTACCAAAACTTCATATATTACAATAGATGTTATGCATTATTCGTGTCTCTTTAAAGAGAATGTCTAAAATCAAATTGTATACTGACATTTATATGCATATGCAGATGATGACACATTACTTGTTTTAGCTTTTAAGTTGATTTTAGTCTATTTTCAGCATACTTTTTATAGTTTATTTAATGAAACTGTTAGTACCTTTGAACATTTGCTAAACAAATATCACTTTATAAGGAGAGTTTTTATTTAGAAGAAATATTTCCCTGAAAAATGGGTAACATGAGTAATAATGGATGTCAACAATCTCATGTGATACGATCATATCTAAGAAACACAGGTTAATTGCTGCTTAAGACACTATTTTAAACACAGACGACATTATCAGTCAAGAGTTATGTCAGGCTGAGTAAGTCATTGTGATACTCAAGCAGGTAACGCGAAATATATTTTAAAATGTCCTGTAAGATGTTGGATGGAACAATAAAACGTTTAAAACATGCGGTCATGAGATCTTACTCACTTTAAGCAATCAGTGCTTATATAAATGATGCTAATTTTCACACTACAGAATGTGGCATAGCTAAATTATTACAAGAGTCTTGTATAACAAAGCGCTACATGTATATAAACATAATAATGAATAAGTGATACATTTTGTATAAAATCAAAATCAACACAGTTTTTTTAAAAAAAAAATATCTTGTTCTTCAGATAGAAAACAAATGCATTACACATAAGTAGGAAATTATATAAAAGCCCAAAACATGTTGAGGTTAGTGATTTATAGAGACATATAAATAGTCAATTTATGCAGTATAGTCTTTGTCATCAATGAAAGACTTAAATGCAATGCCTAGAAAGAATGCATGAAATTATTTGTACATGTCATATTTGCAATGCTTCCTTCCCAAAGAAACCATACTTCTATTACTTTTAAAGAAAGGATAAATCTTAGAGTTTGATAAAGCAGTACATCCATTGTTGTATATGTTATGTGATATAATATACAATATTTTGAATATTTTATCTTCGATATGTTCTTTGACAGTAGCAAAAGTATGAATTTCGCTACCATAAGATAAAGAAAAACAATTGCTGAATTTTTGATGTAATTTAAACATGCTCAATTGAAGATTTGAACCACCATATACGATTTTGGTACTATCTCACATGGGCAAATACACCGTTTAATCCCCCATGCTGATGCAGTGGAGCTAGCGTTTGTTTTCATCTACATATACAAGCAGCAAATGTTCTGATGTGCCTAATGACATATTTTACAGGCTTGCATGGGCCTTCATTGCTGAACAAAAATCAAATGCGCTTACTAATTGGATTTTTTTTATATTTACGTTTTTATTTGTCATCAATTTAGTTTGATTTCGAACATACAAAGGATTACTTGTTTGTTTGTTTTTGGTGCTTAACGACGCATCAACCCTTGTGGGTCATTAGGCGTCATACGGTATTAAACTAAACATGATATGGTCGGAAAAAGTAAAAATTTGTAAGATAAAATAAAAGGAATGATGATGATGATGATCGGAACCTGATTTCTATGGTGACTTGGTGTATAAGTTGAAGAAGATTGTTGGCTCTAATAATTTTTCAACGCAGTTCATTAAAATAATTTCCCATTATAAAAAGATTGGCTATAACATTAATGTATTGCAACAGACTGCATGCTTGGTAGTCAACCCAATCACGGTTGGCAACTTTGCTTTCCTCTTTAATTGCACGCCGGTGGGTCGGACTTCAGACTCTATGATGGTTCCGACTTAAAGACTTATCTATTGATGAGATGGTAGGGGCCTGATGCTCTGGCTGTTTGTTGGGCCCACCGGGGTTTACCTGTTGGATTTCTTTTGCTCCGGTATTCAGTTTTACTGTTGAGTCGTTATCCTTGCTTTTTCTCCTTGTTATATCTTGATTTATATGTTTTAGGAGATGATGCATTGATAAGTTAGGGGTCTTTCATGCAGACCAAATATTTATGTGTCTTGATCCACATCTGAATTAAGGGTGAGGTTGGCGCCGTTAAACCGGTTTAAGCCCTCCAGTAAAATATTTTACTGACCGTTCCAAGGCGGTACTTCTTTTGTGGATCTTTTATGTTTTTGTTCTGTCTTGTGTTTGCTATGTTTTGTGCGCGTCTGTTTATATGTGCTTTGTGGGCACCTGCTGGGAAAGGGCTGACCTCTTTGCTCTCGTTTGTGGTGTCTTCTGTGAGTTTGTCACTTTCCCATTGGTATCCTGGGTCAGGTGTGGTACTTGATTGTATCGATTCCTGATCTTTGCAACCTTATTACTTTGTATAATAATAATAAGTTGCAATACGATTGTTGACAGGAGAGACCACGTACAATACCTGACAGTTTCAAAGAGCTATTCAGATAACTGTAAATGTTCTTTAACTGAACAGAACACAACATAATATAATCTGTATTATGGTCTGATACAAATGTAAAACAAAACATTATTTTAAAAATAGCAATTAGATTTTGTTAAAAAGATTTATTTGTCTTAAACATGTCATAATACTATCAATATGTATATTTTGAAATAATTCTTTCATGTTATCAACATGGAAGCAATTATTTCTTACTTGTGCAAAGTCGCAACATTCCAAAAGGAAGTGACTTACAGTAAATGGTGCGTCGCAACCAACACATTGTGGCTGCTCTTCACCCTGTAGTAAGTATGAATGAGTGACTCTTGTATGACGTAAGCGGAGTCAAGCTAAAACTACTTCTTCTTTTCTAATGTTTCGAACAACTGATTGATATTCACCAAATAGTTAGTTTGATGTCAAGAAGTTTATTTCCAATGCTGTTATTCCATGAAGTTTGCCACTCTTCCGAGATATATTTATTGATAAAAGGCTTAAAATTAGAAAATGAAATCTTAGAAGAAGTTGCTTCTAATGAAAGCGATGTTTTTGCTTGCTTATCTACCATCTCATTCCCTTGGATACCTATATGACAAAGGATTAATGGGATACCATTCTAGCATCAATGATTATGTCTTAATTTGACATGCTGAATATCGTAATGATTTTATATGAACAAATTTCACGTTAAGACTTAGTCTAATGATAGAAATAATGCAAACACAAAATTTCAATTAATTTATTTGAGTCCATTCGTTTTGCCACAGCTACAATATAGTTTTTACAATGCAGGAGAGTTTTTCTAAGTGATAAGCCTTGACCTTTAAAATATATGACCATAAAGAGCCTTGGAAAAAAAAATGTGTTCAATGCCCTATAACATTGCAGAACCAGGCAAAGCGTATGATAAATGGCATCATCTCCTTTAAGTCGCATGAAACTTCCCACTTTTATCAAATGGGCCAGTCCATTTCTGTCTTCAGGGTTGTTGGGTGTTGTCTTTCATCCTTATTCAAATTTTGATACAGAGATTGATCAGACATTGCAGTCTGTGGCGTCTGATCTTGGTCTGTAATATTTGTCTATGTCCAACAAAAAGAACGCTAGGCTAATATGGGTTAAATAATTTTGTCGTATATGTTACTCACATCAATTGTATTGTTTCTTCATCGAACTGGATAATAATTGGATATAGAGCAATTTTAACCACATGAATACGTATTACGTTGCCATATGTGGGGCAGAAACCTTGAATTAAAACAGTTTTGCTATGACAAGAATTTACGACTGCTTTAATGTTTCATTTCTTGATTTCAACCAATATTGTAAATAAAAAAATGTAATTTTATGAATTTAGTTAGTTTTTCCCCCAAATCATAGTTATCAGTATAGTTATTATAGTCAATAGCTGACAAGCTATAATTGCATGTATTTTTGGTGGCTTACACAATGGGTTATATAGTTTTTTCATTGCATTAAACATTGTTTGTTTTGTTGCTTTACGTCCCAAGTCAACAGCTATAGTCATGGCGAACGGTCAGTTCACCTAACCACACTTTTTTCCTGGGCAAGCTTGAAAAAGCAGTTAACCAGTACTTCGTGCACACACTTTCGCTTATAACTGACAACAACCCTTTCTTGAATGATTCAGCGGAAGGGAGGAGAATGACTGTAGAAATTATTTCATGATCAATCTCCACGAAAGTATGGGACCGGGCCGGGATCGAGCTCGAGACCCCTGGATCTGCAGTCAGACTCGCATCTGTTGCCAGACACGTTACCGACTGCGCTACGTGGCCCGAGTATTAAATATTGTATTTAGCAGAACGTAACATATATCACTTTAATAACGGGCGCCAAATTGAGATTAAAATCATATTGCTAGTCATTTTCTTTCAAGTAAAAGATAATATCGATATGTAAGAATGAGAAATAACTGGATATTAACAATATGGGAATTCCTATTATTATAGGGTAACGTAGTGAATTTGGCTATTGCAGGGTAACGTTTTATCCACTGAAAAGCTTACGCATTTCTTTATGTGGCTAATATAATTTGATTTTAGAAAACTACAATCTACAAACCTCATTTCGTGGAGGTCGTTTGGTAGCCCATAGTCTAATGATATTGCTGCATTAGGTAATAATACATTTGAAAGTAAGTCCCGTATACAACTGTAATACCATGTGGTATAATGGTGACACGTATACTGGCTGTTTGCTGCATTTCATTTAAGACTATCGTCATGTCCATATATAATTATTTAATTTATTATATAATCTATAAATAAACATCTTCTGATTGGCCCAGATGCATATCCACTCGAGTCAATAAAACTACATATCGCATGGTTTGCTGAATTTCAATGATTAACCTGCTAAAAGTGTTTGTCTTATGTTGTTGAGTAGCAAAAACGACATGTTCAATGGAAACAAAACTTTTGAGGTATATTCATCTTATATCATGCTAGCCAGTAACATTTTCAATCAAAAAAACGTTTATTAGTGTTATGGTTTATATCGTAGAAAAAGTGTGAATTTGTGAAATGAGGGTAGCTTTTCTCTAACTTCGTCCGTGCATGAAGTACACGTCATTTTTAAATGAAAAAACTTACAGAGTCTCGGCAAAGTATTGCTTCACTTAAAAAAACATGAATTTTGTAAACCTATGTTTCACTTTCTGAACTAGCGTTTAAACGTAAGGTGACCAATTAGGAGTTGGTTTGTGGGAGTCTGTAATTGTTCTATGTTTTGTTGTACGTTACTTTATGTCCATTCTAGTATTGCAATCATCTTGATGGGGAAGAGAGGGCTGATTGCTTTGCTTAATTTGTCTTCCTGGTGTCTAGTGATGGTTGAGCGGCTCTTCCTCGCGGTGACACGGGGTTGTCTGCAGTTTGTGATTGTGGTATTTCCTGATCATACTCACTTACTATTTTTGATGTCACGACTCTTGTGTTTGTGCTCCGTGGTTACTGTTAAAAGTTTCCCCGTACTTGCATTTAATGTCGTTATTATTACTATAGTCAGGTTTCAACTTGACAATCATTCATTGCATTAACTTCCCTATTGGTATCACTTAAATACCTCATTTAAGGAGCAGTGTAGACCAGCATTCGTATATCGTTAATAACTATTGCTTTCTCTGTGTTTCTTTGTCCTTGTATTAGACTTAGTTATATGTTGGGAGCTTAAGCTATTTCTCAAATGCAGCAGCTGGATATTGCTATTAATAACCGAATGAATGCTGCTTTTCAATGTATGGTATAAACTTAAAAACTCAATTATGAATAGCCTAAAAACAGTCAAAATTTTACTTTCTCCTCTTCTGTTACATTCTGCTTCTTCCATACAGACTCCCCAGTCCACCAATAGATATAATTCTATGTTACCATCTGTTTACGTTTCACCTCTGAAACTTCATTCGGCCACTAAAATGAATTCACATGGAGTTTCTGACTCTGCCCTTTTTGGAAACCACTTAAAAGTTCGTCTCTCACCTCTTAAGTCACCTGTACTCATGATTTCTAGGAGTAAGTATAGAAGAAGTGTAGTGTATCCCTCTGTTTCTCAGTGCAATGCCAAGAGGTGTAGCTGTTGCAAACATTTATGTTGTATATCAACTATTAAATCTAACGTTAACGGAAGACAATTTTCTGTAATTACTAATTCTGATCTTGATTGAAAATCAACTGATGTTATTTATGTTTTATCTTGAGAATAGAAAGATTGTGGCGTGCAATATGTTGGCCAAACTTGTAGATTTCTAAAAACTAGATTTTCTGAGCACTATCGTCGAACAAAAAAGCCTCGCAAAATTGATAATTTTCTTTATAGGCATTTCAAACAAACTAATCACTCTACTAGCAGTATTTCTATTCAGCCTGTTGAAAAGATAATATATGGTAATAATTTCACTAAAAGATATAGAAATATTCTAAGGCATGAATTAGAATTAAAGTGGATAAAATTATTACAGACACCACATCCACTTGGTTTTAATGATGATATTTACCATGAGGGTAACATTTCTAGATTACCTGATTTTGATGTTTTTTCTCTTTTAGATATCCGTAAACGTAATAACCGATCTCATGCTAAAGGCAAAAATGGAAATTTAAAGCGCAAAAATAAACATGTTTTAACTCTTTCAGAATTAAGTATCATCTTAAAACATTCTGGCTGACATATGGCCCTTTCACGTTTAGTAACTCTTTCTATATCTTCACTTCGTAATTTGGATATTGAGGCTAATAAATTCTATGATAGAGCTCATCGACTTTATGATGCAGCAATTCTGCCATATATAGATTCAGAAATTAATCATATCAGACATTTTATTAAAATTCAATTTGTCAACAAGGGGATTGAATTCATTAACGTACCCAGTATATTTAAAGATAAATCTGTTATATCTTCTATTCCTACTTATATTGAAAATAAGGAATCCCCTATCATTTGTTATAAGTATAATAAACCTATTCGTAGTACTGTTTTTAACTATAACAAATTAGTAACAGAACTTGATATCGAAACTTCTATTCCTGACTCTTGAGATTGCATAGACTCTAAGTATTGCTATCAACCTGCTGGTCATATAGTCACAGGGGATTTAAAAATCATAACTGATTCAAGAATTTGGTCTATTATATGTAAGGGACCTAAATAGAGGTTTCCTGTGCAAATAGACTTCAAATCATGTCGTGAGGAAATTGCAGGAGCCTTACAAGAATTTTGTAATCGCTGGTGTAAACGAGAGCATGTTGAGTCTAATGCCTTAAATAGTTGGAAACTAAATATTTTTAAAATTATTGATGGTAGAATTTCATTTTATTGCAACAATTTAGATCTTCTACCACCTAAACCTAAATTCACTTTTAGACACTTGAAGAAAGGGATCCAGGAATGCCATAGGAAGTTTGTTTTGGCCCCCGCAGATAAGGCTGCTAACAATGTTGTGGTCGTTTGAAAAAGATACTATATTAACAGCAAGAACTTAGCACTGCCAAAACATATGAGCATAACAGGCTTGATGAGACGTCTATCGTTGATAGGCATCGATGCCATATGGCAGCTAAGTTTGGGTTGTTTGTTGATGAGGACCATAGCAAGCTTCCTACGTTATACTGGTTACCTAAACTTCATAAATGACCCTATAAGTCACGTTTTATTGCTAATTCTAGTGCATGTACAACTACTGAGTTGTCTATTCTTTTGACTTCTTGCCTCACTGCGATTAAAAACCATGTCATTAAATATTGCACAACAGTTTATGAAAGAAATGGTAAAAATTTATTTTGGTCTATTAAAAGTTCAGGTGAAATTCTTAATAAATTGAAGTCTAGAGGTTTTCTAGCATCTGGTTTGTCTACATATGATTTCTCTACTCTCTATACTACATTGCCTCATAATCTAATAAAAGAAAAACTTACAGAATTAATTGAACAAACATTTAACAGAGAGGGCTCACTTTATTTGGCTTGTAATGATAAAAATGCCTTTTTTACTTCTGAACAACCTAAACGATATAAGTTGTGGTCATGTCAGAAAATGTGTGATGCGCTCCATTATCTTTTGGACAATATATTTATAAGATTTGGCTCAAAATTATATAGACAAATTGTCGGTATTCCAATGGGTACTAATTGTGCTCCTCTTGTGGCAGATTTGTTTTTGTTTTGTTATGAGAGAGACTTTGTTATCTCTGTCAGACAATAATCAAGCTGATATTATTGAAGCTTTTAACTCTACCTCCAGATATTTAGATGACTTAAATGTCATTCCTGATGCTAGAGTTCGCAATAGCATTTCTAAAGGTCCTAGATATAGATTTTCCTCTAATATCAATTTCTCTAAATGTCGTAGAGAGATCGCTGCTTCTTTAAATGACTTTAGCAATCGTTGGTTCAAACGGGAAAATGTTGAACCTGATGCCTTGAAGGAATGGAAGATTAACATTTTTAAATTTATTGATACTCGTATTTCATTTTACTCTCGTAATACACATCTTTTGCCCTCTAAACCTAAATCTTCTTTTCGTCATTTTAAACGAGGTATCCAGGATTTTCATATAAACTAAATTTGGTTCCAGCAGATAAAGCTGCTAACAATGTTGTAGTTGTTTGACGATTGTATTATATTGATACTCTTAAGCGTGAGCTTGTTGACACTAATGCTTATAAACTGCAGCCTTCTTTAAGTGAAAGGGTGATTGTTGATGGGCATGCTTGTCATACAGCCCTACATTTTGGTGTCAAAGCTAAAGAAAATCAAGACAAAGTTCCTACGTTGTACTGGTTACCTAAACTCCATAAAAAACCCTATAAAGCAAGATTTATTGCTAATTCTAGTTCTTGTACGACAACAGAACTTTCTAAATTGTTAACCTCATGTCTTACAGCTGTTAAAAAACATGTTATCAAATATTGTGAAAAGGCATATGAGAGATCTGGTAAAAACCTATTTTGGTCTATTAAAAATTCAGGTGAAATTTTAGATAAACTTAAAGCTAGAGATTTCAATGCGACCAGTTTGTCTACTTATGATTTTTCTACTCTTTACACTACTTTACCTCATAATTTAATTAAAGATAAACTTATTGATCTTATTGAAAGAACCTTCCAGAGAGAAGGCTCTCCTTACCTTGCATGTAATGACAGAAATGCATTTTTTACTCCAGAAAAGCCTAAAAAGTACCATGCATGGTCGTGTCAAAATGTATGTGATGCCCTGACCTTTTTGTTGGACAACATTTTTGTTCGATTTGGCACCAAGCTCTATAGACAAGTAGTTGGGATTCCTATGAGCACTAATTGTGCTCCCCTGGTTGCAGATTTATTCCTGTTTTGTTATGAGAGGGACTTTATGATGTCTCTTTCTGATGATAAGCAGGCTGATGTTATTGATGCATTTAACACTACTTCCAGATATTTGGACGATATTTTAAATATTAATAATGTTTATTTTGACAATATGGTTAGTCAAATATTCCCTTCAGAGCTCCAACTGAATAAAGCCAATGCCTCTGATACCGAAGCCGCATTTTTAGACTTGCATCTGTCAATTTCTAATGATATTGTTTCTACCAAAATTTATGATAAACGTGACGACTTTGATTTTGAAATTGTCAATTTCCCATTTTTAGATGGTGATGTTCCTCGTTCTACATCCTATGGAGTCTATATCTCTCAACTCATTCGTTTTGCTAGAGCATCTAGCTATGTTGCTGACTTCAACACTTGCAATAAATTGTTAACTCAGAAACTTCTTAAACAAGGCTATCAGTATCATAAACTTCGCAAAACATTTTCAAAATTTTATAGACGATACTATGATTTGATTTCTAAATTCCAAGTTGGACTTAAATCTCTCTTGCGCCAAGGACTTTCGGAACCTGATTTCTAGGGTGACTTGGTGTATAAATTGAAGAAGATTGTTGGCTCTAATAATTTTTCAGCGCAGTTCATTAAAATAATTTCCCATTATAAAAAGATTGGCTATAACATTAATGTATTGCAACAGACTTCATGCTTGGTAGTAAACCCAATCATGGTTGGCAACTTTGCTTTCCTCTTTAATTGCACGCCGGTGGGTCGGACTTCAGACTCTATGATGGTTCCGACTTAAAGACTTATCTATTGATGAGATGGTAGGGGCCTGATGCTTTGGCTGTTTGTCGGACCCACTGGGGTTTACCTGTTGGATTTCTTTTGCTCCGGTATTCAGTTTAATTTACTGTTGAGTCGTTATCCTTGCTTTATCTCCTTGTTATATCTTGATTTATATGTTTTAGGAGATGATGCATTGATAAGTTAGGGGTCTTTCATGCAAACCAAATATCTATGTGTCTTGATCCACATCTGAATTAAGGGTGAGGTTGGCGCCGTTAAACCGGTTTAAGTCCTCCAGTAAAATATTTTACTGACCGTTTCAAGGCGGTACTTCTTTTGTGGATCTTTTATGTTTTTGTTCTGTCTTGTGTTTGCTATGTCTTTGTGCGCGTCTGTATATATGTGCTTTGTGGTCACCTGCTGGGAAAGGGCTGACCTCTTGGCTCTCGTTTGTTGTGTGTACTGTGAGTTTGTCACTTTCCCATTGGTATCCTGGGTCAGGTGTGGTACTTGATTGTATCGATTCCTGATCTTTGCACCCTTACTTACTTTACTTAATATTGATAATCCTTATTTTGAACAAATGGTAGGTCAGATATATCCCACTGAACTTCAGTTAAATAAGGCGAATTCTTCTGATACTGAAGCTCCGTTTTTGGACTTGAACTTGCCAATAACAAATGGCATAGTTTCTTCTAAAGTTTATGATAAACGGGATGATTTTAATTTTGAAATAGTAAATTTCCCATTTCTTGATGGAGATGTTCCTCGCTCTCCTTGGTATGGGGTATACATTTCTAAGCTTATTCGTTTTGCTAGAGTTTTCTCTAATGTTGATGACCTCAACAACAGAAACTTATTTTTAACTGATAAATTATTAAAACAAGGTTATAGATATCATAAAATTCGAAAAACATTTTCTAAATTCTACTACAGACACTCAGAGTTAATTGTTAAATACAACATTGGGTTAAAAACTCTTCTGCAACAAGGCATATCAGAACCTATATTTTATGGTGATTTAGTCTATAAATTCAAACGAATTGTTGGAAAACCTAATTTTAGTGATCAATTCAAAAAGATTGTAAAACGTTATATAAGGGTTGGATATAATTTGGATATCATGCGACAGTCTGCGTGCCTAGTTTTAAACCCAATCACGGTTTATAGCTATGGTTTCCTCTTTAAATGCACGACGGTGGGTTATGCCTCAGACCCTATGACGGCTCTGACGTAAAGCTTTAATCGGTGGGTTGGTGCCTGATGCTTATCTGTTTGGACCCACCATGGCTGAACTTGAGGTTTTCTTTGGCTCTGACTATCTGTGAGTCATGAGCCCTTTTCTTTGTTTCATCATGGAGTGTTAATTTGATTAGAGGGTTTTCCATGATGATACATTGCATTAGTTAGATGGCCTCCATGCGAGCTGAACATTTCTTGTACTTCAACAACAGCAGAACCTAGGGCGAAGATTTGGTACCAGTAAAATGCATTTGAGCCCCCTGGTGGCTTAGGCTGCTGTCCGTTCCAAGACGGTGGTTCTGTTGTTGTTGGCTTTTTGTTTATTGTTACTCCCATTGCGGGAGTCTGTAATTGTTCTATGTTTTGTTGTACGTTACTTTATGTCCATTCTTGTATTGCAATCATCTTGATGGGGAAGAGAGGGCTGATTGCTTTGCTTAATTTGTCTTCCTGGTGTCTCGTGATAGTTGAGCGGCATTTCCTCGCGGTGCCACGGGGTTGTCTGCAGTTTGTGACTGTGGTATTTCCTGATCATACTCACTTACTATTTTTAGTATATATGTAATGTATAAATTTAAAGGGAAATACGTTAAATAGGAAGCAATGGGTGAACGCGAGGCGCGTTTTCCTCTCAATTTACCTAAGCCTCATTTAGCCTTAGTTACGTTCAAAGATGACGTCCTACAGCCAAACTGCTACCATAATTTGACTGTATCATAGCTAAATAACTTAGTCATTTTAATTTCTTAGATTCATTAACTACAAAAACTTCTAGTCAGTTGTAACTAGTAAGTTGTAATATTCTAGATGCACTAATTTTACTTGCCAGTTTGAAATATGATAGGGTGATTGTAAGTCATTTTATTTTTTTAGGCTTATTAACCGCAAAAACATCTAGCCAGTTGTAACTAGTCAGTTGTAAGATTCAAGATGCTCCACGTTTATTTGCCAGCTTGAACTTTTTTTTCTGAAACGTCATTTTTAACTACTTATTATGTAGTTATTTGAGGTGACTAACAAAAACAAAATTTCTAGTCAGATGTAAGAAGATTCTAGATGTTCTGAGCTTACCGTGTTTGCTTGAAATATTTAGTGATATTATCATTTAGCGTGTTATAATCTTCATGGGAACACGATGTTGGAAAATATGAATAGATGTTAAGTATTGTAGCTAAATAACTTAGTCATTTTAACTTCTTAGATTCATTAACTACAAAAACTTCTAGTCAGTTGTAACTAGTGAGTTGTAAGATTCTAGATGCACTGAGTTTACTTGCCTCGTCCAACTTCACCATGACCTTAGCATTCAGCTTGAACTGTTCCTCGTTACCTTTCTTTTTAAATTTGGGCGTTTCCCCGTAGCAATTATTCCACTTATTTTTAAAAGTTGCTGCTCATTCGAGCTACTAGTTTGGTCACTTAGCCTTTGAAGCAAACTGCTCATTTCTTGCATCAGTTGTTGCTGATTCTCCTGCACAATGTCCGCCACCTTAGCCATCACCCTCCCATCAACCTGCTCTGCGTCCATCTTGAATTCAATGTAATAGAACTTGTGCTGAAGAAAACTTGGTAGAAACTGACTTGCCGACGCCCTGGCCCAGTTTATATAAACTGCCCGCACGTGACTTAACCCTACTCACGAGCCTCGCTACCTAGTTCAACCGGTTCTTTTAGGACATAAATTTCCCGCTATACAATGTAACGCGGGAAATTAAGAAGTCTTAAGCGTCACCTTAATCCCTAAGACCAACACTTTGAAAAAGACAACAAAACTAGCTGTTTTGCAATTAGCGAGATGTGTGCGTAGAGCAGCACGTACAAGATGGACACAAAATACAATAATTACAATTCATGAAATAATTTTCTAAATGTGCTGTTCACTGCTGCGAGCGGGCTACCCAACCCTACTCCACTTCGTTTTACGAAATGGAGGGGGAGGTAGGATTTTACTAGGCTCTAGACCAGCAAGGCCTTTCGTACTGGCGCACGCTTACTCTAAACCTTAAATGTACCAGCAAATTAAATACGGGACCTTTTTTGGATACACTCATGTGTTTAAAATGACCTAATATATTGTCCGTGCACACAAAGCTCAGCTACATAACCTCCAGTCAGTATTCCCGTCCTCAGAGTGTTTACTCACTCTCTATTGCAAAATTGAAATTTGAATTCAATGTAATAGAACTTGTTGTGCTGAAGAAATCTCGCTAGAAAAGCGCATAACCCAGATTATATAAACTGCCCGCGCGTGGCTTAACCCTACTCACGAGCCTCGCTACCTAGTTCAACCGGTTCTGTTAAGACACATATACGTTGTAAAGCGGGAAATTGAGAAGTCTTAAGCATCGCATTAATCCTTAAGACCAACACTCTGAAAAAGACAACAAAACTAGCTGTTTTTCAATTAGCGAGATTATTGCGTAGAGTATCAAATGTTAGAAGAAGCTTTTAAATTTCAATTTTGCTCTAAAACTCATAATTTCAATTTCTTTGTTACACTTAATCGTTTTTCCACTGAGTCATTAATGTAACAGTCCTTTGACAAACTTGATTTCCAACGACCGTGCCTTAATAAACAGCTTTCATTTATATCATCCCCCTCTTCTGCGTTTGCCACCATAGTCGCTCCACTAGTCCTTAAGCTATGCGTACCTAAGTTAAGGCCAAGGGCTACAAGCCTAAATTTTCCTACAATGTATTCCCAGGCACTAGTATAACTCATTTTCTTATTGACTACTAACAATTTTGCATTTCCTTTAGATCTGTTCACTGGCCTAAAGAGAAACTTATCAGATTTCACATCCTGTTCAGTAGCCCGTAAATATGTGTGCAGCATACTCTGAGGACAAGCAGAAGTTGAACCTTTTGCTATTACTACATCTTTTCCAGATCTGTAAGCGCCACTTTTACTTTTTCTAATCTTAAGAATGACATGGTCTACTTAAATTCAATACCGTTGCATTTTATCCCGTTTATTTCATTGAACCTTAAGAAACCTACATAGCCTAAAAGAATCATAGTTAAATCCCCTAAATGCAAAACGTCGTCTGTATGCTTAAACATATCACATAGAACTTTCAATGAGTCCGACCTTATAGTATCTTTCTTTCTTATAGGTGTAGAATTTTACCTCTTGCTAGCTTCCAACAGGCTTTTCACCCAGTGATTTAAAGTAGGATCTGGCAAATTATTTGTAACATGAAACCACTTTATACCACAAAAAGCGGCGGATATCACGTGAAATGACACTTTTGAATCCAACAAATGCGTTAGGTAAATTGCCACATGAATACACTCAACAAAATTTCTAATTGGTCACCTTTTAAACTCATTATTTCTGACCAATCGCTAATAACAATAAAATGATTTTTTGCATATATATGTGCAGTTTAATGGGCAAACGTTTAGCGGTCTTTCAGAAAAAGTTGTCTTTCAATCCACGTTTTTTTTGGTTAAAAATGCAAAAATATGATTTTTAAAGAAAAAATGGTTTTGAGTGAAGTTTTGCAGTTGGTAATAAACTGGTCTAGTCGACTTCAAAAAAACAAACAAAAAAACACAAACACTTGAAATTTTGACTAAAGTAGATTTTTTACGCATTTTTTAAAATATCACATTTTTCGAGATTTTAGAAATTCATTAGTAGCTTAGTACCCTTTATGTATTGTCAGTGCAATACACCTTGGATAGATATCGTAGTATTTGCTCAGCTGTAAAATGTCCAATAGAGATTACAGCAGACGATTATTTTGTAACATCAAATGGTGCGGTTTACGATGCAATTCAAGCTGCTTATATAGCTATATAGTTCTACGGATAATGGGTTTATTAGGCGTTTCATGCTACCAAGTACCATCATTTTGCCTGCTTCCGGCTGTCTACGTATCTGTATGTTTTGTTCATGTGTCTGTTTGTGCGAGCGTACAACTAGAAATACACAGTCCTGAAATACGAGTAAGATAACAAATGTATGGGCATTTACATGTACTACATATCATTTTATATTTAACTTTTACTGCTTCTTTATATGATGGAAAATATGCCTGTTTTCATATGGGAGTTGTTAGATCAATAAGGAGACCCACTCATTGAATAGCTAGGCAAAGGGGTGCTTCGGAGAGGGCATTTTCGGCAGTAGACATATATAGATGTAGCATTTCGTTTGGGTTACCGTCTTTGTGACATGGTTAGATAACTGAAATAGTGTTGACTAAGCTGATAAACAGCAACTCAAGCCAATAAGCAGATAAGAGTGCGTATTGGGAATCTATTTTCTTCATTTCTCACCCAAACATATGTTGTGAGTACTCAAAAGAACCGTCTCAATGAGACGGTTCTTTTGAGCACTTTTTTTGTTTGTTTGATTTGATTCTTTACGTCCCATCAACAAGCTTTCAGTTATATAGGGACGGTTCTTCCTGGGTTGAACCAGTACTAAGCTAGGAAAAATGTGTCTTGCTCAAGGACCACAACGCAGTGACGCCGGTGAGGCTCGAACCCGCGGCCCTTCGGTCTCGAGTCAACTTTTGAGCACTTTAATTGATGGGAAAGGAAATACAGTTTTACGCTCATAAAATTTCCTTATCTGGGCATTTGAATGCAGCTACATTTAAAACCCACCGATGCATTGTTGTATATTGTCTTATATTAGTATATACATGGCTTTATGTTCAACTGATAGTCATTGATCCATATCGCTCAAGATGTTATTTGGCATAAAACATTAAAGGGCCGTTTACACGTAAGAATGTTAAAATTCCACCCTATCACAGCATTTATGAAAACGTATACAAACTACAAATATTTTTGGTTAGAGTTTTTTTGGTTAAAATATATAATTTCGAATTAAATCTAAAATAACCTTTTTAGATTTAATGTTATTGCCAAAAACAGTGTTCCATTTGAAGGGCAATACTACAGTACTGGTTCAACCCATAAAGTAGACCCGGGTATTTAGCAGACAACAGCAAAAGTGTGAACAAAATTATCCAGCATGCAAAGAGTTAAAGCAGGGTCATGACCTGGTAGACCGCAATTAATCTGTTAAGTGGCTTTCCAGATAAACAGGAGCAAATTAATTCTTTGCATGCTGAGTATTTTTGCACGAATTTTGGTCATATGTTGACTCTTTTTTTTTAAAAAAAAAAAAAATTAACTTTTGCAAAAATCTTTCAGAAACACTACCAGTGTCAAACATTTTGGGTCAAGATCTGGCCCAATGTTCTGTCGGTAGGGTCTGCTCTTTGTCAAAACTGTTTGAAAAGATCAGCAGAGGATGAATAATATTGACGCTGGCAAGCATCTTATAAACATGGCAATACCTTTTCCCTCAAAAAGATATATGAGCCAGTGCATGAGATTTCCAACAATGTGGTATATGCGACCAGCAAAGGCTCAGACCAGCCTGCGCATACGCGCAGTCTGATCAGAGCCTTTGCAAGTCGCTTGAGTATTCTATGAGTCTTAAGCTACTGACTTAACATCATTTGGAGGTTCTAAGCTTAAAAGGAGGCTGCAGAGGCTCGTCCGAGTCTACACTTGTCAAAATGTCAAATTGTTGAAAATCTCATGCCGCGGCCCATATACTTATTACACTACTGCATGTATTCAAATGCACTTCAGTTTCTTATGGAAGTAAATGATCTGAAACCTGACCAGACTGCCCCAGGGAGCTGCCATAGACTATCTATATAGGGTACCTACGAAAATAAGCACATGAGAGAGCAGATTTATTTATCATTCTTTCAAATGTTTTACATAGACAACTTGTTAAAGCTATAGGTTTGGTTCCGCAGGATCTTTACCAGGTTTAGGAATAGGAATAATTGTTGCATATTGCCAATCATCTGGAAATTTACCAGTAATCCAAATGTAATTAAATATATTCAAAAGGGTTTCAAAAGACGTATCTGGGAGATGTTTAAGCATTTGATAGTGGATCTCATCAGGACCCGTGGCTGAGTCATGTGATAGTTGAATAGCTTCAACTAATTCATATAAATTAAAATCTTTGTTATGAATTTCATTATTGTGTAATTTAAAATTCAATTTAACTTTCTCTTGTTCAGTTTTAATCTTTTGGAAGGATTCAGAGTAATTAAATGATGATAAGTTGTGACAAAAAGTTTCTCCTAAAGTGTCAGCAATGTCTGTTTTTGAGGTTGCTTTACTGTCAGTACCTTCTACATTTAAATGTGTATAACTGGGGGATTTGTTTTTTCGAGAGATTTTTCTTATCATATTCCAAACCTTTTTAATCAGTGTTTTATGGTTGATTTCCGAAACATAAGATTTCAATGACTTCGCTTCGAAATTTAAATTGTTCTACGGGCTTTAGCTCTAAATACTTTGATGTCATTGCAATTGTTGGTATTTGGAGATCTTTTGAATTTAGACAGAGCTTGTTTGCGCTGCTTAATTGCATCTTAACAGTCGTCATTGTACCATGGATTACTTTAGTTGGATTTGTCGAAGTTTGAGGAATACATTCTTTAGATATTTCGATAAGAGAAGAGGTAAAATCAGCTATAGGATCAGAAGATTCTTTGAAGTTTTCTGGTATCAGTTTACCAGTGCATAGAGTATTAAATATATCCCAGTTGGCTCTATTTAATTTCCACTTTGGATTGTGATCCTCAGTGGAAAAAATGTTCTGTTCAATGATTATAGGGACGTGATCACTATTGTGTTGGTCTTCACATACAGACCAATTATAATCAAGAAAATGTGATGGATGACAGGAGGAAAGATCAATAGATGTAAAAGACTTTGTACTTGGAGAATGATAAGTGTAAGACTTATCATTCATAATACATATGTCATTCTTTGTGATGAAATTTTCGATAAGTTCGCCTTTGGAATCATTATTTTGACCACCCCAGAGGATATGATGATCCTGTTTTACATTTATATGGATCACCTATTCCAGTTGTTGAGAAATCTAAATTCCTTGGCATTTTATTTGATAGAAAACTCAGTTTTATACCCCATATTAAATATCTCAAAGCTAAATGTTTAAAAGCATTGAATCTTTTAAAAGTACTCTCCCATACGTCTTGGGGTGCAGACCAAACTACACTTCTCAAGCTTTATCGGTCTCTAGTCGAGTCAAAATTAGACTATGGCTGTATTATATATGGCTCTGCACGAAAATCATATCTTCAAATGCTTGATCCAATACACGATCAAGGACTTAGGTTAGCTTTAGGAGCTTTTAGAACTTCTCCTGTTGCTAGTCTCTATGTGGAAGCAGATGAACCATCACTATACTCACGAAGAGAGAAACTCTCTTTGCAATATGCTATAAGACTTGCTGCTAACCCGTCAAATCCTCCTCATGAAGTTACTTTCCCACCAAATTATGTTGATTTATATGAACAAAAACCTAAAGCTATTAAATCATTTAGCATCAGAATTTCACCACTCTTAGAATCTGCCAATATCAAACCACAAAATATTGAAAAACATTTTACACCAAATATTCCAGCTTGGTGTATGAAACTTCCTGAAATACTTTTTTGATTTACATTCCGGGGAAAAATCGTTATAAGAATTACCAACAAATTTATACTGATGGGTCAAATGATGACACAAAGGTTGGTTGTGCTGTTACATCAGACAACCATAGTAATATGCAACGTATACCTGACGATTCATCAATTTTCACTGCTGAAGCCAAAGCAGTTGATCTAGCTTTAGATTTCATTAGCACTTGTGATGCTAACAATATATTATATTTTCTGACTCGCTTTCTGTATTGAAAGCAATGAACCATACAAGTTCAAAGAATCCACAGATTCAGAAACTTTTAGAAAAATGTCATGAGCTTTTAGCTTATAAAGAAATTGTTCTCTGTTCTCTGTTGGATTCCTAGTCATATAGGTATCCAAGGGAATGAGATGGTAGATAAGCAAGCAAAAACATCGCTTTCATTAGAACCAACTTCTTTTAAGTTTCCATTTTCTAATTTTAAGCCATCTATCAATAAATATATCTTGGAAGAATGGCAAACTTCATGGAATAACAGCATTGGTAATATTCTTGACATAAAACCAACCATTGGTGAACATCAATCAGTTGTTCGAAACATTAGAAAAGAAGAAGTCGTTTTGGCTCGACTCCGTTTAGGTCATACAAGAGTCACACATTCATACGTACTACTAGGTGAAGAGCAACCACAATGTGTTGGTTGCGATGCACCATTCACTGTACGTCACTTCCTTTTGGAGTGTGACGATTATGCACAAGTAAGAAATAATTACTTCAATGTTGATAACATGAAACAGTTATGTCAAGATATACATATTGATGGTATTATGGCATTTTTAAGACAAATAGATCTTTTTAACAAAATCTAATTGCTATTTTTAAAATCATGTTTTTTTACATTTGTATCAGACCATAATACAGATTTTTTAATGTTGTATTCTGTTCAGTTAAAGAACATGTACAGTTATCTGAATAGCTCTTTGAAACTGTACGTGGTCTCTCCTGTCAACAATCATATTGCAACTATTTCTCATTATACAAACTCATCACCGTCATCCCTTTTATTTTATCTTACAATTTTTTACTTTTTCCATCCACATCATGTTTAGGTTAATACCGTCTGACGCTAATGACCACAAGGGTTGATGCGTCGTTAAACACCAAACAAACAAATGGGAGAACAGATGACAAAAGTCGTGACGGGTGGGAATGAGTTTTAAAGTAGTTTTACACATGTAGAACCTGGCGAGACACCTAAAGCTGACCACTCAAGATGATGAGCCATTTCATACCAGGGGTCATGACCCTGGCTAATTTTGACGCGTTTGAGCGTTATATTCGAGTACAGTAATGATGCAAAAACCTTGTTTCAATCTCAGACAACTATATATGCGGGCTTTACTTGAAAGATCGCAATAATGTTAGCAAATAAATGCAGCAGACGACTTAAGCAGACGACATTTTCAGATGCATCTTTGTATGAGCTTTAAGGGCTATACTATGAAATGCCCAATCACTTGTCATCCGAAAAAAAAATTGTCACTATATGTGTCATCAGATTTGTCCGTTATCACAGCGGATAGGCGGCAATCGAAAACGCTAATACTATCGACGAACTTAAATTAAAATCGTTAAAAAGTTTTCGATAGCCATTTGTCGCCCGACTGGCAACACATGTCAATCGAAAACACTGTTCCTAGCGTTTTTCCACGTTCGTCGATTGTTAAGAGCGTTTTCGATTGCCGCCTATTCGGTGTGCTTTATGAGATAAGACCTCAATGCTTTCAGGTATTGGAACCTCCAGCCTTTACTGTGACGAGGAACTCAGAGATTCTACGTTTCCATTTGAGTGCCTAGGAGCCTCCAACAGAACCATCGCCGTGAAATGGCATGGTCATTGGAAGAAACGTTTCGAATTGTTTGAAAGGGCTATATTACTGATAAGAAACCCTTATGCGACTTTATTGGCATTCTTCAACTATGATCGAGGAGGTGGTCATGTCGGCTTTGCCAAAGCTGACTTTGGCAACGGTGAGATTGTTTATATCCTTAGTCACACCGGATAGGCGGCAATCGAAAACGTTAATACTATCGACGAACGTAGATTAAATATCGTTAGAAAAAGAGTTTTCGTTTACCATTTGTCGCCCGACTGACGACAAATGGCAATCGTAAACACTGTTTTTAGCGATTTTTGATCCGCGTATTCGTCGACTGTTAAGGGCGTTTTCGATTGCCGCCTATCCGGTGTTTTATTCGTGATGGGTGTTCGATTCAAAGCACTATGATTAAATTAATTGACTTATTAATTGATCGATTAATTATTTAACCAATCAATCATTTAATCAGCGCACTTACTTTTTTGTGACCCGTCACGCGAAAAGGGACGAGTTGGGTGTCATATAGTGAAATTCACTTTTTCCGCTTTTTGAATAGAGAATTTTATGACGAATCAGGAAATATTAACATGTTGGTGGGTTCTTGATCATTTTGGGTCTCAAAATGTCAAAAGAAGATGGGTACCGCCCTGAAGCGTCACAGTTATTGTAACGTTACACGTACATCATACAATCCAGCAGATTAACATCGTTATAAAATATTGCAAAAGGACGTTACAATGTATTTGTTGTAATCAATTTTCTTTTCTCTTTTCCTATTTATTATTCCTCTCATTCTACTCCTCTATTTCTTTTTCAAATTTCGCACCAGGTATTTTTTCTAGCCTTCAACTACACTATAGTGTCAAAACTTAGTCAACTTTAAAAAACAACAACAACTTAACACTGACATATTTTATGTGTTGTTTAAAAACTATTTTCCTCGCTATTAATGCATCAAACTTGATATAAAGGATACCATTGGAAAGGAAATTGAAAAACACAATAACAAAATTTATTCATTAGCCAAGGTCTCTTACTTCCCGAAAATTGATAATTATAGTAAAACTGCAAAATACTGAAAAACTGATCTTTCGTTGACGTCAACGGGAACGTCGAAGAGCCATGACGTAAAAGAAATTATTGTTTTCTCAAACATGTGTACATTTACTACATTATCAATTGAATTTAGCAAATATTAGAATGTGTATACATTGTTATGCTATTTCCACCAACTTTCTGCTAGTATATTGTTTATCGTCGCCTGCCTTTCAGAGTAAGTGATGAGCATAGTATTAGTGGTGTGTTGTTTGTGGTGCGTGGTTCTGCTCGAGTGCCATGTGTGTGCAGCTCCTCCTACAGTTTAAATGTATAAATCTTTTTAAAACAAATTTGTTTCATAAAAAATAATTCCAACGACTGTTTCCCATAGTTTGATCATTGACCCATTGAATGGTGTGTTTTTTCACATATTTTATCGTCAATTAACTAATATATCGAAGATTGAAACGGCCGTCATCGGACCAAAACACCGGAGCGGGGTCCCGTCAAAAAACAAATAAAAACTAATATAATTAATTATTTTTTCGCAAAAAAATATTGTAAATCAATTTCCATTACTTATTTTACATATTCAAATCAACACTGAGGGCTAAAATATCGTTTAACATGCTTTTTCTCACAAAAATATTGGCTCACCTCAATGGACATTACATTGAGCGTAAGGTTTTTTGCCTGACACATGAAATGTCACGTGGTCGAAATTGTTGTCACGTGGTCAAAGCGCCTGGATGAAAACAATAACATTGGACTGGTCTATACATTTGACGATATCATTAATAAAGATAAGAAATAGTAAAGTACCAAGAATTGAGCCTTGAGGGACACCTGCAAAAACTGTCATCCAATCAGAGAATATGCCATTTAAAACTACTCTATGCCTCCTGTCTGAAAGATAGCTGCTAAACCACAGTAATATTTTTTCTGAACAGCCTATACCCCGAAGCTTATGAAGCAAACCCTTGTGCCAGACTTTGTCGAAGGCCTTACAAATATCAAAGAAAACAGCTCGCACCTCTTTACTATTATCAACGGCTTCACAAAATTGATGGTTTATGTGTAGCCGTTGATAAGTGGTAAAGTCTCGCTGTGTGTTTTAACCCTTATCCTTTCAATATTATTTTTCTTTTTTACTACTGTTAACGTGTTATCACTATAGACACTGACCAGACCGCTATTTTAATTAAGTTAAATACGTCTTAAATTCATTTCCAGATAACAAGCATCGTGTAAGGTGGGTAAAGAGTTTTGATTTTTAACTTAACTCAGCTAGATCTATATTTTTGGTCATTCAACAGGATATTGGTTCAATAATCAAGTGTGACCAATCATGTGATCAATTCGAGATCATAAATATTGTATTGCATACAAGTGAAGACCCCAATCAGATCAGGAATTGTACGCTTCTTTTTTGCATACATGTGTCGACCCCAATCAGATCAGAAATGGTACACTTCTTCCATTTAAATAAACATCGAAATTCACTGATTTATGTATAAAGAAACGTGTTTTGATCACCAAAAACAAAGTTTTTGATTGCAAAAGAACGCAGATATTGCATTGAAAATCTCCAAAATGTGTATGTATATCTTACTATTTTGTCCTAACCTCACCGTGATCAAAGTTAAAGTTGCATTCCAGTATTGGATTTATGAAAATGAGATGATGAAGATAACTCAAGAAAAAAAAACTCAAGCAAAAGAAATAATAAAAAATTCGTTAACAAAAATTCAATGTCGGTTTTTGAATAAACCATATATTAAGCTCCATCGATCCATTTAGTGCTCCAGCGTTCCAATGGAGCGCTGGGAGTGCAAAGCGCTCAGGTTGAGCGATAGGTAGTTCCAATGGAGTGATGGAGTGGTATTTCGTGGAGTGTATCCTGAGTGCCATGGGAGTGCATCAGGAATGGTGTTGGGGTGCATCAGGAAAGCTAAAATGGCGAAAAAGACGGTAGGCGGTAGTGTACCAGGCATACATTTTGAAATTATGTATATTGCTTACTTTCACTTGCGTCCTATCTACATATTTTTGGACATATTTTGTTCACTTAATAAAATGTTGGAAAGTTGATCTGATATTAGAGTATTTGAACACTGTATTGTTTTGTAAATGGTCGAGAGACAGGGGAATAAAAAGAGGATCTTACATGAGTGACCATGTTTTATTGAATTTATTAAACGAGTTGAGGAAAAGAGATAAAATGCGAGGCTTGCCGAGCATTTTATCTCTTTTTCGCAACAAGTTTAACAAATTCAATAATACAAGAGCACGAATGTTAGATTCTATTTATCATATGACATAAAGATTACGTCGAAGTCTCATTTCTGATGTAAAAACGTTCTAATTTTGTCATTATGTACGCAACGTTGTTATGGACGTCATAACGTTTCCCGTAAATCTATAAACCACTAGTGGTTTATCGATTTTATTGTATGGCGTTATTTCACTCCCAGACGCGACGTCATATGATAAATAGAGGATATTTACTTTTTTGAGGTGAATACCAAATATATTTCATCGAGTGCGGTGAAAAAAATCAGTATTTTTCACGAGTGCGTAGCACGAGTGAAAATGCTGATAGTTTCACCGCACGAGATGAAATATATTTGGTATTTGCCGAAAAAAAGTAAATTTTCTCTTTATTTCATACTCAACGGGAATACAGAAATCACATCCTTACTTTTTACTTGGTCGTTTCTCGTTCGATTTGACTTTTGCAGTGTGTATATTGGGTATAACATTGGATGTAAACTTAGTTTGCACCTAGAAAATGGCTTAGAATCATATTTTAACGAACGAAACGCAAGAAATCAGCATTTAAAGAAAGTCTATTGAGTGTGCCTTAGGGTAGGCGTCACGTGCAAACTGACGCTACGCCAGGTCAAACAGTGACGTAATTCTGTTTGATGTTGACGTCACAACATGCGTAGTGTTATTTTTGGTAAATATACTTCACTTAAAACCTTATGTTAAAAAATCTCAGTCACAAAATTGCCAAGAACGCCTTTTTTTGCTACGGTTCTATTCTATTCTACAGTGAAAATATAAATCGTACCAGTCACTAATGAAAAAATACGATATTTTTTTCACTGTAAAAAAATACCAATTTTACTCATATTTGATAAGCATTGAATTCACTGCTTGTGATAAAATAAACATTTATAATTGATTTCTGAGTTATCTAACGCATGGCGCATGGGACTTAGCCGCACATGTCTTAAATGCACTGTTGTTTATTTCTTGATATTTCAGAATGGACGAAGTTTGTACAAGGACAAATTCCGGTATGGCAAAAGGTCAACAGTCAAGTGATTCAAAATTTTACCAAGCCCCTATATGTACTTTTCTATGAAAATCTATTAACTGAACTCCAACAGGAACTTCGGAAAATGTCTCAATTTCTCAACATTGCAGTTAATGACACTGTTTTGGACTGCACAGTTTTTCACTAGGAAGGTAAATTTCATAGAGTAAGAAAACCCGTGCAGGTGAAGTAGTTATTCACGGATGAGATGATTCGCAACATTACCATAGCCACTGACAATGTGTCGGATGTTTTAGAGGCGAGGTTCGGAGTACGTCTGAACAATTCTGTTCCAGAACGTTTGTAACATAATCATTATGTGGGAAAGACACCATTGTATATAAATATCAGTGAGCTAGTTCATGGGATTTTGACACCTGTCACGTTTGCGTTTCAAACATGTATGTGCAGCTATCAAATGAGACTTGAGACCAAAATGTAAATTCAGAATTTTTCGCGAGAATTTAAATTTCGCAAATAGCGTTAAAAGACAAAGTTGCCACGCTAAAAATTCGCGATTAAGGCATGCTTTATATGCATCAGTAAACGACACAGCGATTTCACGATTTTCGCGAAACTTTGCACTCACGAAGTTTCGCGAAAATGAAACCCTCGCGTTAATTTCCTAATTTACAGTGTACGTTCTATGAACTGTTAGAGAGGGCCATAAGGTAAAATAGCATTTGGCTTATTATGTATTACTTGGCCTTTCGCTTTCTGTAAAGGCGGCACCTCATGAATGCGTAATTAGGACTGGTCAACCTTAGACATAGGTAAAAGCTGAAAATGAGACGGTTTTATTGAAAAGTAACTGTATCATCTTGCGCCATTACCTCAGTATAGACGCAAAACACATTATTTAGTCCTTAAAACGCCGGCAAAAAAACTGCATCAGAAAATGCCAATTTAACATAAGCATATATAGAGACAAACATTGTGGACCCAGATCAGACTGCTCCTACAGGAGCAGTCTGATCTGGGTCCACACTGTTTGTCTATGAGGCTTCAAAAATTTTAGTGGACGACAAAAACATACATTTTGTTAGTATGCGCTTTAAGGGTTAATAAATGTGAGTTCAGTGTGTATACGGTTAGGATTTTCCATGAAATGCACGCACGTTTGCGCGGCCCAAACAACGTATTTATTCTTCACCAAATTATAAAAATAACCTAATTTCCCTTGTTTAGCAGATGAAATAGCCAAACCACGCCCAGATATGATATTAAAGTTGCCGCCCTTACAGTAAGCAAAAATTCTAGTAATACAATCTTTAAATATTGTAAAATAAATATAAAAAAGAATACGCGATACCTGATGAGACAAATGTTAAAGAAATGTACTAAAGGCCAATTTGACATTTGTCCTTCATTTTAGGATGATATTGCCATAAAGTAACGAAGACTGAAACAAATAAAATAGTTGAAGTGTTCTTGTTTTAACATGACCCACTCACTGTCACCAAATTTCCTCAAAATCGATTGCGAGCGTATTTGGTTGCAGAATGTCTATATTATCATATGTTTACATTTCCACTGCGAGTCTTTAAATGAACCTCTACATTTGAGATGCGGTTCATACCTTCATGAACAAATCGATTTAAGCCACAGCCACATACGCGCCATTTGAGCGGGCTAACGTCAAGTCCATCCAATAACGTTGCTTGTTCACTGACGTTTGCGTGACGTTGAACACGTATCGCCATGACGTTAAGCGCGGGAATTTGGCGTTTTGACTGTTCCAAACCCTACGTTATGTCTATTTTAATTCAAAATATCTAGAAAACCAGCCAAGTTAGGTGAAAATTGCAAATTGATACTTGACTGATAATATAAAATGTAAATATAAGCAATAAATTCAATTTTTGGAAGGTTCATGGAATCATGAATACTTCGGGTATCTTGCAGTCTTCACGTTAACTTTACAAGATACCCGAAGTATTCATGATTCCATGAACGTTCCAAAAATCGAATTCATTTCTTAAATGACGCCGCGTCTGGGAGTGAAATAACGTAGTGCAATAAAATCGATAAACCTCTAGGTGACTAGTCACATTGGTATTGTATACGTCGATTTGCTGGTATTTACGCGTATTGCCGGTACTTCATAGACCGGAAGTGGTCGATATTGGTGTTAATACTATATAGAAAAACATGACATATGCCAAAGGGACTATAGTCTTCAATCATTTTTAAGTATTCAGTATTAGGCATTGAGCTGGCTATAGACCCCTCCCTCAGGGGGAATTTTGTACACTATGATTTTCTAAAACTACATTATATAAGACACAAAATAAAAGATGTTAGCCCTCTGAGAGTGGCAGCGTTAACGTGTTACATCACGTTATATACGTTACCCCCCCCCCCAAAAAAAAAGAAAAAAAAAAGAAAATAGCATTAAACGTCCCTGATAATGTCTCAACGATGACATGTTCGTACATATTTGCATGCTGACACAGGTTTATGAACTTCTTATAACACAGTTACATATTTTTTGCATTAATTTTATAAATATCTTGAGTTATTACCGTTGTATACGTTACTTAGTGTTTCCTGCGTTATTTATGAGTATCCGTATGATATTTATTGATTTTACGTGTATTACATCTGTCACAGAATATAGTAAATCTATAAGGCTGCTACTTAAATGATTTAAAGGTTTTTATTATGGTCGCTTACACTATTTTTCAGGCCCATGTTATGTATGTTACCTTCAAAATAGCATTAAACAATTAAGTTAATGTCTCTAACAAGCCCTGTTTATAGTTATTTGCATGCTGGCACAGGTTTATGTACTTCTTTTAACAAGGTTTACCTATTTTAAGTATTCATTTTTTAATAAATGCCTTGGGCTTTCACTGTTATGTGCGTTACCAAATGATACATAAGTTATTCTGAGTATCTGTATAGCAGTTGTTGACTATACATGTATTAAGTCTTTCTGAGAATTAAGAAAATTGGTAAGGCTGAAATAAATTGAAGTTCCTTATTAAATTAATTTATGGTGACTAAAACTAATATCATAATGTGATCTATCAACCTTTACTGTTTGCTCACGTAAACAGTGGATACCATGCTTTCAAACCGAAAGTTCTGAAAGACAGTCACTGTGAAACAGCTCAGTTCTGGACAAGGTATATGGATATAATTCAGATGGTGTTGACACTGATAAGGGCTACAAGAAAAACAACTTTGAATTGCATGTCAGCTCTATCTGTATGCCTTGTTCCCAATGCAAACAATCACAACTACGCACAATATGTACCTGTGTTACTGATTACACTCATAAATTTGGCTGATACACATCGCAGATGCAAAGAACTTCTCGAACAAAATGGGTTTAGTGTGTCACAACCATTGGAGAAAAGCTTTTGACATGACTATCAGGCAAACAATAATGAGGTATTATAGGCTTCAGCAACTAGAACTACGTTTCGTACTTCAGATGGAATGGTGTATTACTCATCACATCAGAGCTCAATATATTGAATTAACTCTTCAATGCACTGAAATGAAATAGAAATGTATTCAATCTGCTCAGATGCAAAGTAGAACGAGTACTAGAGGCAGTTTCAGGCTTCACCAATCCTTTTAGTTCTAGTTTTGAAGACAATGAACTGAAATTTTTGTCTTTCGATGTTCCTGCTAAGCCTGGCATATCTAAGGATCTTATTAAAGCTGATGACATTGGCAGGAAGGCTGTTGCAGACTTCATTGACTCACTTTATTTAAAAAATCTGTCTTTCACAACTCCATAAAATGCTAAAAGCTAATAAAGTTTTGAGGCTTGCGAGGCCAAGCAAGAAGAAATTGTCTAATTTACAAAATGCAAACAGCCAGGTGAGAGCTTAAAGGAGCGTATTTGGTCAGCTTGACCTTCTTTCTATTGGGCATAATGTTGACCTTGAGTTGACACTACCATTCCCTCTGGGAACTGTACCATGGTCTCAGTCAACTCCTGATAGAATTTCCACCAAAACTGACAAGTCCAAACTTCCGCATGACTTGTAATCACACATTGAAGCAACATTAGATTGGCAATGTAGTGCTGCACATAACTTTGATGGTAATGCCGTAACTACAGAGCATACTAGCTTTTCCTGTCACCTTCAAGGATCTGATGGCAACAGTATTCAACCAGGCACTTAAAGCAGGGCATGTTGGTTTTGTCACTGATACATATATACATGTACAATGTATAAGCAGCAGTCTATAAAGTCATACAAACATTCTCGCAGAGGATAGCCTGGGTGTGTTGTTCAACAATGATGTATGCAACAAAAGGTGCACCTTCTGAATGATAACAACATTGGCCAGAATATGAGGGAAGAAATCTACAGTTATACACTATTTCACAGATTGTGACACTACCAATGTGCCGATGTGTTGAGTACCACGGAAAGGTTGTTTCTATCGAACTGATAAAGAACCCCTCCCCCACTAGTTCATCATGTTTCGAGTTACTTTCTCGGCAAATGAGCCAGAGCAAAAAGAAGTACATGGACCTGTGCCAGCATGCAAATAAGTACAAGCAGGGCGTGTTGGAGACCATATCTTGAACGTTTAATGGTATTCAGAGAGTAACATATGTAACCTGGGCTGTAAAATAGTGTAATACACCTAAAAAGGAACTTAAATCCATTTGAATAGCAGCCTTATAGATTTGCTATAATCACTGACGGATGTAATACATGTAAAGTCAATACCTGCCAAACTGATAGTTGGAAATAACATATGAAACACTAAGTAACATATGCAACGGCCAAAACTCCAGACATTTATAAAATAAATGCTAAAAGTACGTAACTATGTTATAAGAAGTCCTTAAACTTGTGCCAGACTTAAAAAAGTGAAAATATGTCATGTTGGAGACATTATCAGGAAAATTTAATGGTATTTTGCGGGTAACGTACGTAACATAATGTTACCTGCTAATGCTGCCACTCTCAGAGAGCTAATATATTTCATTTTGAGGCTTATATAATGTAGTATCTGGGAAGCATAGTGTACAAAATTCCCCTAGGAGGAGGTGGGGCCTATAGCCAGCACAAGGCCTAGAGAATTACATTTTACATTTTTGTGTGATATGGGGCTACCATGTTCAACATCTGATAACTCAAAAAGTATATAGGATAGAAACCTTACACTTGCAATTTTGAAAAGGTTAATAAAAATTCTTTAATATGATACCAAATTAATGAACATAAACTGGTTTCAAAAAAAAATAAAGACAAACTATATTAGATTCATTTATCACTTAAAAGGGGGTTCAGTGGAAACATGTTACGTACACTACATCGGGGGTGACTATATTTGTTTTTAAATGTCAATATCTGTGGCCAAGTAACAGCTGGTTTAGAAAATATAACCAATTTGAAAAATTTACCTTTTCTTTTGCACTTTTCTCAAGTCTTAAAAAGAATTTTAACTAATTGCAACATATGTGCTTCAACTGAACTTTTTATATACATTTTTAAAGCGAATTGTTAGGAAAACGCACACGTTGATAAATACATGTACAGATGATCCTACGAAAACCGATCTTTACCATTTTATGTCGATCAGAACCTGTTTAGTTATGGTCCATTGCTACACTGAGATAGACCAGAGTCTTCGCTAGGCGCGTTCTATGGGTAGGCAAGGTCCCTATGATTCTTCATGTGGACATCGAATACTCTTACCAGTTTGAGTGGATACGCAGGCTGATCTGAGATTTTCACACATTCCGAATTGCAGCTAAATATAAGCACACTAGAGTCTGAACATAACCATTATCTCCTTATAGGTGGCATTCTTCAAATACTGACCTGTCATCATATGACAGTTTTGATCCAATGTCTGGTCAACTTCGATATGCGCGAATCCAGAGGGGGGGTGGGGGTGATGACAGGGGGTCCGCCCCCCTGAAAAATCACAAAGTTATAGGGTTTCTAAGAAATACTGGTTCAGAACCCCTTAATAGTAACAAAGCTACCAAGCCAGCATTCAATATTGGGCCATCATCGGCCCGCCAGCAAAACGCCATGTGAATGGCGCCTCGCTGCAGTCCGATGATGACCCACTTTTTTAAAGTGGCATTTTGTATCCTCCCCCCCCCCCCTTCAAATAAAAAACTATGCAGAGTTGGTGGACCGTCTCTGACAAAACTTTCTGAATCCGCGCATGTTTGGTCCAGAGCCGTGACGCTGGATCAGGCTTGAACCCACTAAGATCACTGGTAAAGAGAATTAACTATTAAAATTAAGGAGAATCTGTTGTGCTCCACCTGGGAAAAGGGATTTATGATTAGATTATACAGAATCTAATAACGGAATTACATGACCGCCATGCATGCATATATAAGCCGTGACATGAGATTTCCAACAATGTGGAAGTTTGACATGTGTAGACTCAGACGGGCCTGTGCAGCCTCCTTTTAAGCTTTGAAACTCCAAATGGTGTTCAGTCTGTAGCTTAACAATCATAGAAGACTCAAGCGACTAGCAAAGGCTCTGATCAGACTGCGCGTATGCGCAGACTGATCTGAGGCTTTGCTGGTCGCACATACCACATTGTTGGAAATCTCGTGCACTAGCTCATTTCTGATTAGACAATATAGAATCTAATAACGGAATTACATGACCGCCATGCATGCATATATGTGTATTATATCATGCCCATCAACTACAACCTTTTCACTCAAGGTAGCCTGCCATTTATATGTTTAAAGATACTATGCAATTCGATATACCTTTGTTAATATATAGTCGATAAAATAGCGAATCAACATAAGGACTACGAACATATTTTATTGTCACAATATTTACAGCAATGGGGTTGGGTCACAAGTACTCACAGATTTAGTTTCGACCCTGTCTAAGGAAATATTGAAATAGAGCTGTGCTATATAATTTGTTAGCACTATCTTAAAATTTATTAGCATCTAACTCTAAACTGCGTAAACCCCAAATAGGTAAAGAACTAATAAATGTAAGTAAACCAAGGCGACCATGGCTATTTTAAACAACTGGAAGATCTTTTAGAGAAGTATTTATCCTTTTTTATGCACAAATATTTTGCTTAATGTTGCCGTTTTTCGTTTACCAAGAGATACTTACGTTTCTAACATTCCAAAAGAGAAAAACACAGAAAATGGGCATTTTAGAAATACATGTATTACCTTCGGGGTATATATTATCATTAAAATCTTAAGGAAAAGACTATTGCAAAAAAAATATCCATTTAATTCAGTTTGTGTCATAGTTTTTTTTATTATATGAAGGATTTGGATCATATATCATTTTTTAAAAGGTTGAATTTAAACTTTATAAGATGAATGACCTGTTTGTTTGAAATAGCAATACAGAAAAGTGTCAACTCTGTAAGGCTTTTCATTTTACGAAAGTGCTCATGAAACGGGATCGGCCAGTTTGTCCAACATATTGCATGCCACAATTTGTTTCAGTTCAAGGTATAACATAAACTCGACCAGATGATGTTCAGTCCAATCATTATTATTGATAATAGAGAACTGTCTACCATTTACAGTTGATGTAATACCATTTTAGTACATAATGTGTGCAACAGACACGCCTCTTGACATTTCATTTAAACCATTATGATAAATTTCACGTCTTTTGGAAAACATTAAATGGTATAGTATAGTTCCTAATATACATTTTTTCAGTTATCACGGAACTTAGGATTTGTTAGGCGTAGCACACCTTAGACTTACGTTATTTAAGAGGGGCTATCTCAGCAGTGTTATTCAGAAACGTTTAACAACTTCTTTGTTGTAACTTGCGACTCGGTTAATTTCTTGTTAGGAAATCATATGAAGTGCTTTAATAAAGTCATCTTCAGCAAACTAATATTTTTCTTTTAAAGAGCTGATTTATTGTAGTCGTGAAAATGTTGCATGCTTTTTATGTCTGCTGGTGATATTAAAATGCACTCTGGACTAATTTTATAATGGAAGTAAACATAATGAATCCAGAACAGACTGCAACTCATGCAACGGTTTGACTCTGTTAGAGAGAAAGATTTTTAACCTCCACTTCTGCACTAGAAACCGAAATTATATTCCAATCTATTGAGTCTGACTGCAGAAATAAAGGAGAATCACTTTCATTTGCACACACTTATTCGGATGCTTGATTGGACCTTTCGTGCAAGAGGACTAAGTTTGGAATTTTGGTCCGATTGAAGTAGAAATTCATCTGGAGCATTCTGATATATGTAGAAGGCTTCCATGCGAGCTGGACATTTCTTGTATTTCAACAACATCAGAATCTACGGCAAAAATTTGGTACCAGTAAAATGCATTTAAGGTCCCCAGTGGCTTAGGCTGGTGTCCGTTCTAAGGTGGTTGTTCTGTTGTTGTTGACTTTTTGTTTATTGTTACTCCCATTGTGCGAGTCTGTAATTGTTCTATGTTTTGTTGTACGTTACTTTATGTCCATTCTAGCTTTGCAATCATCTTGATGGGGAAGAGAAAGCTGGTTGCTATGTTTAGTTTGTCTTCCTGTTGTTTCTTGATGGTTGTGTGGCTCTTCCTCGTGGTGCAATGGGTTTGTCTCGAAGTTTGTGTTTGTGGTATTTCCTGATCATACTCACTTACTTTTTTAGGTAGGGAATACCCTTTATACCTTCTTTACATGAACCACAAGACTGTCAACCTTGAAACATGATTTACATCATTGGATAGTAAGTGAGTATGAACTGAAAATGCCCCTGACCAGGTCCCATACTGTTCTGGAATTTGATCATGAAATAATTTCGCAATTACTAAGTCAGGTTGCAATTATTGTTTACCTATTTTTAGTATGCAGGCAGAGGTGCAATAGATATTGAAACATATCAAGCGAAATTTTAGTTTGTATGCCTGAGTCCAACCTTTTGTGTGGACTTAGCGGTGGGGCGATGGCCAACAATAAACTTTTCACAATATGGTATATGCAGCAGCATGGTAGCAAATAGTTTGCCAGAAGACACACACTCTACCCTCGTATTGAGCTACATTATATCAAGGCTTATATATTAGAGCTATACTCCTAGAAAATTTTTATCGATCAAAACTAAGTTCTGCTGGTACAAGAAGGGTTCTAGCGTAGCTATGTGCATTAAGTACTGTTAAACCGCTTAGTCAAGCTTGTCATGAAAAAAAAACTGTGGTTCCACTCCCAACTCACTTCACCAAATTAATACCATGAGGTAAAAACTATACTTATTGTCTTTTTGTTTTTTACTCCTTCTAAATTTCTAAAGGTGCTCAACTAAGCTTGTATTGAATTAAACAGTTTTAGCATTTTTCGGGAGGTGGGAAATAATGATTAGTAATAATTATAATAGATTGGTGAACTCCTTCAGTATGTTGAAGATAAGGAGCTAGATATGATAGGATGCAGCTTAATCAAATACATGATTTAGCCCTTCTGTCTGCCTGCCTGTCCCTCCTGTAGTCATTTATGATATTTGATGCATTTTGAATTTTTATGATCACTACCATGAACAGTCAATATCATATAAAGTTCACTCAAATCGACTCAACAATTACCTATATGCATGCATGGTAATTTTGCATGCCTATTCATTGTTTGCAGTTTCTTTTATCTTTCCTTTTATTTAAATTAACTCATTAAAAAAGATCCTTGGGGAATACCATGACCGTGCTAAACAGTTTGAATTTGGATGAAGCCCAATACTTTTTCTGGCCTGATCTTGTTCCAAATTGTTTGCAAATGTGGCTGATCAATAGATGACAACAGTCGACACTAGTGGAAAAATAGTTACGAGTATAATGGCACTTGAATTACTAGAATCGCCAGAGTTCACTTTTGGTGTATTTACAGGGGCGGATCCAGGATTTTTGGAGAGGGTGTTCATATGTATAAAGGCACAGGGTTCGCTTTTCTGATTTTATCTCATTTTTCTTAAATCTCCCATGAAAATGAAATAATTAGTCTCACTGAGAGCAAATTATTTCATTTCCATAGCCTATTTAAAAATGGGGGAGGGGGGTTTGAGTGAACCCCCTGAACCCCCTCTGGATTCGCCACTGATTTAAAGTAAAACTAGCAATTTCCAAGTATGCGTCATGGTTTTAGTTTAATGATGACGCCAATTGAATAGTGTAACACCAGTCAATGCGACATTACGAAAACTGTGGGTGAAGACGTCTCTTCATTACCGGGCCCTGTGTGATTGCCTTGGTGGAAGCTTTTTGCATACTGAGGGGCGTACTTACGAAAATACGTATGTGCGTACAACTTGACAATACAAGTATAGGGTTTTAGCTATTCAATTTGATTTCTGGAAGTTTATTGTGTTTATGCTGCGTGTCTTCACAGCTCATTTTAGCCCTGTACATTGCTCTTAAACCATTTTCAGCAAATGGGCCAAACCCCAGGCTTCATAAAGGGGGACTATTCAGAGTGGGAACTCTATAAAATGCCCCAGGAACGCGCCTGATACTTATATCTTAAGCATCAGCTTTCTGCTGCAAGTGAGCTCCCTCCCAATAAGTATAATATACCAGTCTGTTTTAACCATGCACCCAATCCCCTGACATGGCGGGGGTTAAGCCGGGCAAATGTACCATGTTTTAACTTTTTGCATTATTCCCTTAGTGCGGGGAAAATGTGTGGCATTTGATATACAAAGGCAAATATGACAGTATAAAGTAAAACATGACAGACGGTGGAGAAAACTGCCATGGTTTTAACAAAAGTCAAAGTCCCCGCTGTTGTCCGGCTAGAAATGAGTAGTGCGTAATTCAAGTCCTCTTAAGGGTCAAGGGGGAACCCAAATTGCCTAGTAGTTTGGTACATGAATGATCAAAACAAGATATGGACGTTCATGCTTGAATTCCATGTCTGCTCCATATCTCCTTTGCATTCGAATGATTTTCAATTAGTGTGTTCCAGCTATATTGGCTTGCACAAGTTGCAAACGCCTTATACGTTTCTACTGTCCATTAACCTGAGCTTGATGAAATATTGACGCCAAAAAATAATCATATTGGACGCAGAAACATCGAATTTACCTACTCCCAAATTACAACAAGTGAACGCATACATGTATAGAAAAAGAAATAACTTTAAAAAAAGATATTCGGCTGCATTTTAATTGTGAAATATATTTTTCGGTACATGTTTTTTTACACTTGCAAACTGGTGAAATGCCATCATGCGGCATTTCATCAGGGTATGCACTGTTTGTTAAGGTATAAAAAGATCTCAGGACAAAAAATATAATATTTAGTAGCAGACGAAAAAGATAGATTCCAGTTACTGCTGACATCGCCCCTCTTAAATAAAGTCCAAAGTAAGTCTCCGTTGACGGACAAATCGTAATGTAAGATGCAACTGAAAAATGTCTAATAACCAGTGACCCAAGCGGAGATAATCTGTTCTAATGCACTTGCCTTTGTAACGCGACTCCTGATTGGATAACGTCAAAAATTTGCGACAGTATATCCTGCGATATACTGTAGGAAACAGTTTGACGTCATTAATTACGTCACATTTCCTTGGATGACGTGCGGCATTATGTGGCTTGCATAAATTGGGGGGAGGGGGGTTTGAGTGAACCCCCTGAACCCCCTTTGGATTCGCTACTGATTTAAATTGCATAAAATCGAGACGAAACTGCAGAAGTGCATTAGAATGGAGATAACCATATTCAAAATTTTCCTTTGGGGAGGTATATCGTCGGATATACGTTCGGAAATCACGTTTTACGGCTCCGCTCGCGCGTCGCCGTAAAACTAAATTTCCGACCGTATATCCGACGATATACCTCCCCAAATGAAAATTTTGAATACAGTTATCCACTAAATGGTAGGAAGCATATTCTGAAAATTGTCAACAGAACAAGGAATTCCAACAGAGGATGCTGAATGTAGCCGAATGGGAGAAGTAAAGCCAATTAAGTGATTACACTCTGTTGAAAGTGTGTTCAATTAATTCAGTTAGTTTTTCTTTGATTAGATCATGAGGCAATGTAGAATAGAGAGTAGAAAAATCAATGTAGACATACTAGATGCTAGACAACTTTTAAATTTTAGTTTATTAAGAATCTCACCTGAGCTTTAATAGATCAAAATAGAATTGTACCATTCCTCTCATAAACTGTTTCACAACATTTTATAACATGTTTTGAAATGAAGTAAGACAAATAGCCAAAATTATAGACAACTCAGTAGTAGTACACGAGATAGAACTTACAATAAAACGTGATTTATAGGGTATTCTATAAAGTTTAGGTAAGCGGTATAACATAGGAAGTTTGCTATTATCCTCATCAACAAAGACACCAAACTTAGCAGCCATATGGCACCGATACCTATCAACGACAGACATCCTGTGAAGCAAATTATGCTCATAGGTATAAGCAGTGCTAAGTGCTTGCTTTAGGCTGTAAATGTAATACATTTTTCAAACGACCACAACGTTGTTAGTAGCATAATCTGCCAGCGCTAAAACAACTTTCTACGAGGGCCATCCAATATGTTCTGACAATAACCCATAAACAAAAACCTTTTTCTCTAGGGCGTGTTTCAATAATCGTCAGATGTTATTTAGAATTAAGGATATTGGATCACAGGTTCAAATATTTTCAATGTTGCCATCGCGATCGTTGCTAGGCAACCAAAGAACACCAGGTGAAAGGCCATGGACGGGACACTATATGCAATATACATGCCCAAATATCTAAGAAATTACAAACTTCTTTTTAAAACATTTTAAATAGATGAATAAAGACATTATGTATGTTGGTTTTGAACAGCATAGATAATGGTTTAGGTTGCAACTGTGTTGTAAGCAGGGTTTTGATTATGATATATTACAGACAATATTCATGCCCAAATTTCTAAGAAATTACAAACTTCTTTTTAAAACATTTTATATAGATGAATAAAGACATTATGTATGTTGGTTTTGAACGGCATAGATAATGGTTTAGGTTGCAACTGTGTTGTAAGCAGTGTTTTGATTATGATATATTACAGACTTATTGGATGGCCCACGTATGCAATTCCTGGACCTCTTTCTTCAAATTTCTCAAAGTAAATTTAGGCTTAGGCAGAAGAAGATCTAAATTATTGCAATACAATAAAATTCTACCATCAATAATTTTCAAAACAAAATGTTTAATTTCAAAGTATTTAAAGCATTAGATTCAACATTCTCCAGCTTGCATAATCGATTACAAAATTCTTGTATGGAGCCAGCAATTTCTTTACCGCGTTTGTTGAAGTGTTTCTGTGAAAGAAACCTGTATTTAGAACCTTTAAATAAGAACGACCAAATTCTTGAATCAGTAATAATTTTTAAATTCCTAGTGATTACGAGGGCTGTTCAAATATGAATGCAAGTAGCTTCATAACTTTCTTCACATATATGCTATGACAAAATGGTAAACGTTTCTATAAAGGACTATATGTCAGCTTTAAACTGCCATGTGACATAAATAAAAATACGGTATACTTTTCGAGTTATAACCCTTTGAATGAGGGTCACGTTAGTATACTAACAAACACAATGCTTTGAACATATACCAGTGATATAGAAGAGCGTATATTTCTTTGATAAACTGGTTAAATTTCTAGAAATTTTTAAGGAAGTATCTCCATATTCGTATATAATAATTCTGTGAAAGTTGCGAAAGTCTGACATGCTTTTGTTTAATTACAACGAATAGTTTTCACCGAAATCTCCTTATGTTTGCATATAAATGGTAAACAAAACACCACCTTTCAGTTTTCATTTAAACTTATCTCTAACAAATTGCACGAAGCAACATTTAAAATAGTTTTAACTCAAAGACAATATGTTGATCGCTCATACGGAGTTGTTGCTGCAAATTATTGATGGATAGTGGGTAATTTTTTAACGCTGAAAAGCATTTTTATTAAGTCCAAAATGCCTTAAGTGAAGGGGTTATAAAATGTATACTTAATTTTTTTGTCATAACATTGCGACTTTATTCTAACTTTGAACGTTAACTTTAAGTTTGACCACTGTAGGCATTAATTACAATAAATTTACTCACCTGGTCTTGAGGACTAGACATATTGAACATATTTTAATTAATGTAAACAAGTCATTAAGAAGCAGAAAAATGCTTAAAAAATGATATAAAATGTGATTACTCTGCAAATAGAGGACAAGGAATTTTGAAAACTCCCTTATAACATATTTAGCATGTTTTCAGCAAAACGCAATGAAAGCGACACCGCAACGTTCATTATTACATCACCAGTAGATAACTCAAAATGACGTTTATCATAAAATTAATGACGTCACAAACGTGCCTGTTGTCCCAAGATTGAAACAAGATTATACAAACTTTTTCCTATAAGCAACTTTTGGATTGTTACTTAAACTTGCATTTAAAATTTGGTGTCATTTTGTAAAAAATTTACAAAGATATGACACTATATCCGCACATGTACCAAAACGTGCATTGCAATTTGCTTCAGAAAAACTTCAGTATACAGGAATGTCCTTTTTATAAGGGTCTGTAACTCGAGAAATACAGTGAGTGTTTCTTTATGTTTGGTGCCATTTTAAAGGCGATAAATAGTTCTTTCCAGAAAGGTATGACATTTTGTCGTAGCATATATCTGCAGAAAGTTATGAAGCTACTTGCATTCATATTTGAACAGCCCTCGTATATGACCAGCAGATTGAAAGCAATGTTTAGTTTTAACAATCTCAAGAATCAGGAATAGTAGTTTCAATATTAAGGCCAGTTACTAATGTGTCATAGTTTAATACAGGACTAGGGATGGGTTTATTGTATTGATAATTAAGCCAGTGCATGAGATTTCCAACAATGTGGTATGTGCGACCAGCAAAGCCTCAGATCAGCCTGCGCATAAGCGCAGTCTGATCAGAGCCTTTGCTAGTCGCTTGAGTATTCTATGATTGTTAAGCTACTGACTGAACACCATTTGGAGTTTCTAAGCTTTAAAGGAGGCTGCAGAGGCTCGTCCGAGTCTACACTTGTCAAAATGTCAAATTGTTGGAAATCTCATGCCGCGGCTCAATTAATAATTGGTGCATACTTATTTTCAAAATAAGTAGAAATAGCAAAGATAACAGATATATCTTTAAAATAAATAAACTGGGTAAGTTAATTAATTCAATTCCTTTATTGACAAATTGAACTTTGATTAAATGCCTAATTTGATTGATTTCTGAGTCAAGCATGTTGAGTATAACATTTTGTAAGAGGTGCTGCATCACAAGGTTGGTGATCTCTATCATAAAATAAATTAGCCTCAATATCCTAATTACTAACTTAAGACACAGAAAGAGTAAACTAGAACGTAGAACGCGCAGATAATGGGGCGCCATCACAAATCCCAACGCTAAAGTTTTTGACCCCCAGTATCCCCAAGTCCCACCCATGGGGCATGACCCAGGCAACAGAATGAAAATCCGATTCAATATGTTTTCTATCTTTTATTAGTGAAAACACACACAGTTTGATATAAAAAAAAAATCTTTAAAATTGACTTTGTAACTGAAATTTAATGATGTTTGACCTTTTTTCTTCACCCCAAGGTCACCAGTTTACCCCTTGGATGAAAATTTTGCTTGCATCTGTTTTGCTCGTCAAACATGTTCGAAATAAATAATTTTTTTACCCCCTTAACACCTCAGCGCCCCCCAAAGTCCCACCCTGGGGCATGACCCAGGCGATAGAATGAAGACCCCATTTGATATTTTTATATATTTCATTTGTGAGAACACACACAAAGTTTGTTATAAAAATCTTTGAAATTGGCTTTGTAATTGAAATTTAATGAAATTTGACCCAAGGGTGGGGTCAAAACATTGTGCTGTTATACGCCCCATTTATGTGAGTAATTCAAAAACCAAATTAGGTTAGGTTTCGTCCAATGGTTTAGGAGGAGTTAGCATAACGGCCGGATGGAGGTGATTACGATACATGTACCCCCTTCGCTTTTTGTTTAAAGGCGTGGGGATAATAAACGTGCAAGTGTCATATGACGGTCTAATTGTATTAATATGACACTCGTAAATCGGAAAACGTTAAAACCTGTCTATTTTTGTGTTTTAGATTTCAATATTTACATATACCATGTGACTGTGTATTACATTTACCAATATCATACAGAGAAAAAACCAACAACTAAAATCAATGCACGAAAAAAACTTGTGCGATCCCTTTTTTCTTTCATGAATAACCTTTCTTAAAGCAGTTTTAACCCATTGTCAAGAGAGCAAAAATCAATGTCCAAAACAGGAGATTCACGCTATGTTTGAACATAGGCTTAAACTTGAAACTACTTAAAATGAGCCTTGAGTTATTTGCATGACATATAGGGATTGCATTTTGGACCAGACTGGTTATTTTGCAGATGCTTTTGTTAGCCAAACACTGGTAAATGTATACGTCGATTTGCTGGTATTTACGCGTATTGCCGGTACTTTATAGACCGGAAGTGGTAGATATTGGTGTTAATACTATATAGAAAAACATGCCATATGCCTAAAGGACTATAGACTTCAATCGTCTTTAAGTATTCAGTATGTGCATGGCGATTTATGTAAGCATTTAGGAAAAGATCCAGATCGGTACTCGGATCTATTCCTAAATGCTTACATATAGCACCATGTGCATGCCAAATACTTAAAGCTGCATACTCTGGAACTTTCATTAAAACAGATTAACAAAATTCTAGGACAAATCGATGGATATTTATTTTTCTGGCCGTTTTGCAGCGAAAAAAAAATTATGTGAAAAACCCAGATGTCCGTATAGGCTATGGAAAAATGCTGATGTCTGCTAATTGCAACATTCAGCGGTGCCTATCAATCTTCGAATTTTTTCGGAGAAGAGATCAGCTGATAAATCTATTTCCAAATAAGATGCTTACATGAGGACGTCAAACTTTGTTAACTTTCGCAATTTCATTAGTCCGGCACACAGACGCAGAAGTTTGTGAGGAAACCACAATGACCTTACTCATTTATCGTCACTCTCTGAAGAAAAGCGCAAATTACACAGTTTATCTGACTCAGAGCTGAAACAAATTCGCCAGAAAAAAATCATTCAGTTGCGACAGTGACGTCACTGGTCATGGAAATAGGCAAAGAGGTACTCAACGGGGAGAATTTTACAGCCTCGATAAAATATTCTCGACCCTTTGTTTGTGTTGGTGCATACATGTAGCGTACGAGTCAACATTTTTTCCAGTCATGTCACATTTTCCTATCTACATGGGTTGAACCAGTAGGGCTCAAAATATCAAAATGGATAGCGATATGCCTATAGGCTCCCGGGACCCGTACCCTTCCACACACGGTCGGGAGCGCAGTGGCTCAGTGGTAGAATGCTTGACTTCACTTGAGACTGAAGGGCCTAGGGTTCGAGCCTCATCGGTGTCATTGTGTTGTGTCTTTGAGCAAGGCACATTTATCCTAGCTTAGTACTTGTTCAACACAGGAAGAACCGTCCCGACGTAATTAAAATATCGTTGACTGTTACGTAAAGAATAAAAAACAAACAAACAAATCCAGACACTGTCGAGACTCGGGGCAAGGACGGATCCTGATGGAGCAGGGATTCCGGGCCCCACTGGAAAATCACATGTGGTAAAGGGTTCCATAGGAATTGGCACAAGGACATCCGGCCCCTGAAAAATGGATCTCCCATGGAGAAATTTTGTGTACCTGGAACCCCCACCCCTGTTAAAATGCTGAGCGCTAAAATGATGCTGCCCTCTCCCACCCCCTTTGCTGAAAATGAATAACATGTAATAGTTTATTTTGCCATAAGGCTTCTTGAGAAAAGATGTTTTTTTTTTCTTCTTTTTTTTCATACTTGTACCGAAGGCTCAGACGAGTCGGTGCGCGCGAAGTCTCGAACTATAAATAAGTTCATAGCAGGGACGTCAATAGGCCTAGGGTCTAGGTTCCTATCACACTAGATAGCTGCCAAAGCATGTATAAAGGATGCCTTTTCAAATATGCGACAAATGCGAAACAGCGTCCGTGCTTTTCGACATTGACAAACCTATTTGTAAGCTAAGTGTGCTCGTGAACATGCTGTGCACCAGGGACGTATATGCAATTTAGAATCCGTGTGAGCATCCAAATTTAGACGTTTTCGCTAAAGAATCACGGTACGACTTCGTTGTTTCCTCAAAAAATCATTGGAAGAGTTATTTTGCGAGACTTATCACGCGTGTTTATGCAAGCAACAAAGACTCAGACTAATCTGCGCGTCTTTGCTGGTCACACACATAGAAAATTTTAGATGTAACAACAATAGTTCAGACATGCCGGGATTGTTCCAAGACGGACCCAGAGAGAGGATCTATCTATCTATCTATCTATCTATCTATCTATCTATCTATCTATCTATCTATCTATCTATCTATCTATCTATCTATTTACGAGCCTCCGAGTTTGCAAAATGTCAGCCTATATGAGGAGATGGTATGTCTGTGGGATAGTAAAAGAAACGGTAGTACCATAACTGGGAAATATAGCTGTCGGAAAATGTTTGAAGATGACCTTTGATGTTATCACGACATTTTCGTGCACATTATTTAAATGTCTCGGATATGCGATTACTATTTCTTTGCGATGCGCGGATCCAGGAATCTTTGTCAGAGGGGGTGAGGGGTGGGGGGTGGAGGCCCGACTGCCGAAAAACAACCGCAACAACGTTTTTTTAAACCCTCAACTGATTTTACAGTTATACATGGGGGTCCAACATTTTTCAGGGGGGGGGGGGTCCAACATTTCCAGGGGGGGGGGGGGGGGTCCAGATGCTTATTTCCATAAAAACGCATATAACTTGTGATTTTCTAGAGGGGGTCCTGACCCCTTGTCCCCCCTCTGGATCCGCGCGTGTTTGAGCAGTCATTGCCACTAGAAGTCAGCAAAAGTATTCCCGAGTCCCTGTCATTGCGGCCACTAGATGTCCGTAAAAGTATCCAGAGTCCCAGACATTGTAATTCGAGGTTAGTTAAAGTATCCAGAGTCCCAGTCATTGCCACCAGAGGTCAGTAGAAGTATCCAGAGTTCCAGTCATTGCCACAAGAGTTCAGTATGAGTATCAAGAGACCTTGTCATTGCCAATAGATGTCAGTAAGAGTATCCAGAGTCCCTATCGTTGTCACTAGATGTCAGTACTATTATCCAGAGTCCCCTTCATTACCACTAGGGGTCAATATTAGTATCTGTATTCCTAGTCACTGCTACAAGAGGTCAGTACTAGTATGATTAGTATCTGTCGTTACTCCTAGAGGGCAGTACTAGCAGCCAAAACGAGTTAAGTTCACCAATTGCAGCAAATTTGTGTCCCACAATTGTTTGGCTTAGATTTTCACTTTTATGTTATTTTGTTATTTATTGGTATATGTCAAATAGATAATGTTGTCTAAAAAGTGCGCATCCAAAAAGTTCGATTCATTCAGCCTCAAAAAGAGCACCACTGAATTTGAATGTGAACTACGTTGCTGTGATGAAGTATACTTGTACACATCTAATTTCTTACAAGACTGAAATATTTAAGAGCTTTTATAGTATGCACTTCTACTTGGATCTCTTGTGGATCAAATAAGCCTATAATGTAGAATTTTTATCATGTTTTTTTCTTCTCAGCATGGTCTAAGCAGGTTTGTTATGAATTGACAGTGGAATTAAAACAGTAATTCTAGGAGTACAATTATTGTTTTAATTGTATCCATCAAATTTGAAAAGTTGACCAGAAAAAAATATTGCTTTTGAACCAGTAGATGAAAAATATTAAAAATTACATTCTTCTTAGGTATTGGGAATAATAAATTGTATTCTTGCATAAAGAACAGTTAGCAATAGGTCGGTAACATAAATCACATACCTCACACTCTGGTCTTATTTCCTGCATAGAAACATATATTGTTCGGCAAAATATCAGGTTATAGTGTTTTGCTTAACACTTTTTACATCAACTTTGCACATTGGAAGTAAGCTGTTGCATCTGCCTTTATTAATGTTGTTGGAATAACACTTCAAAATATGATTATAGAAAAATGATTTTAAATATTCCATATATTTGAAAACTTGTTGTGGCTCACTACAAACTAAGACAATGCAGATAAAAAATCTAACTTCAATAAATGCCTTTTTATGTACATATATTACAAAAAAACAAAGTTTACATCATTCACAAAGATACACCCTTCTCAGAAAAATGACAAAACATTCATGGTAACGTAATTCACATAGCCAATTTGCTCACTTCAATTGGAGATAAGAATTTATAAATTCAAGTTAACTATTTGATCTTTCATATAAACCATAGAAGTTATCAACATATTAAGTCATAATAATATTTGAGGTCACTGTGATCAACTGGAATGGACCAGGATGCAAAAGCAGGAGTGCCAATTTCAAAGCATACACATAAACTCACCAATAAACCTCCAGTGGTAGCAGCAACGAGATAAAAATGGTATGAAAAAGAGAAACTAACAATTGAACAACAAGTCAGAAACTTATAATCACCGTCGATTTGTTGCATTTGACCCTTTGATTGGACAAATCTGTGTTTTTTGTAGAATGCGAATTACGGTACGTACTTGTGAGTTACGTTACCTTTGTTTAATCCAGCTCATTTCAAAAAAACATACAATCAGTTTCTTAGAGATTTAAACTTTTCAATTTTGTTTTTCAAACAGATTACTTTGCATATGTTGTGTTGATAAAATGAGTAGCTTTGTAAGTTACATGAATAGGGGAGTTGATGTACCCAGAGTATATAGGTAAATCCTTGTTAAAATAAAATGACACTTGTAACATGGTTTAAATCGATCTTCATTAACTAGGACAGATTTGCTTTGATTAAAAACAAACATTTTTCAGTTAGTGTATAGCATTTAGAGAGGTATTTAGATTTTAGTAAAAATGTTGTAACATAATTCACAGTAACGTTATTCACAAATTTATTTTTCCACTTGTTTTTTTTTTCTATGCAAAAAACTTCTTGTAAAGTTCTTGTATGATTTGTTACTTAGGTTATAGTTCTTACATTGGCTTCAATTAGAATATTTGTACCCCTTCTTATACAAATAATACACATAGGGTAACGTAATTCCCAAAACTGCAGACTTTTAGACAGCCTCAAATATCTTTCATCTGCGAAAAATAAACAAATGGTTCCCATTTTTTTTTCGTTTGTCCATGCATATATTAATCCTCTTGACAAGTTGACATAGGCCAGTACTAGTATCCACTGTTCTATTCTCTGATACTGGCTATCTACTCTACTGTCAATATACTATTATATTTATGATGACGCATTGGTGGTTAACATTCGTAAGCGCCATATTTGCTGACATATGACCAAGTAAATGAACACGATTCGTACTAATTTATATTTTCTTTTCATTTGCTTCCCCTTACGGAGGGTACTTTTATCTCATAAACATCGAACACTTTTTTTTTATTCAATGCGGATGAAAGACTGTCTCATAAGGCACGAACATACAGAGTTGTCTCAACTTGAATTTAATGTTTGCGTTCTACATTTAAAACAAAATGGCCATGTGCGTTAGATAGGGCGAGGGACTAACCAACTCCTGCACCCCCATCCCCACCCCCCACCCCCCCACACACAGACACACACATGCGCGAACGCATGCACACAGATGGCTTATGTCCTATTTATATGACTGTTTTTGTGGTGGTAGCTGCTTATGTTGAAAAATTATTAGGTTTGCAATTATTTACATTTTGATTTAGCACTAGGCCTACTAAGACCAGGCATCATAAAAGATAAAGCCATGCTGGGGAAATAACACGAATGTCAACAGTTAACTTTTCAGATTACGCCCAATTGCTGGATGATCAAAGCTTGCTTTTTAATTGATAACTGAAGCATGCATAACTCAATATTTCGCCTGTCTCGAGGTGTGATATGCTGGTGGTAATTACAAAAACAAGAGTAAGAAACTGACACCTGTTTTAACAACAGTAATTCAATTTTTCTTTGCAAAAGGAAATGCACATTTTTGGCCTAACTTGAGCGTCTCTATCAGGGGATTGACAAATGGATGGACAGATGGATTGGAGAGTGTGAGGATAGATAGATAGATAGATAGATAGATAGATAGATAGATAGATAGATAGGTAGATATTTAGATAGATAGATAGATAGATAGATAGATAGATAGATAGATAGATAGATAGTAAAGCGACACTGGAACGACACTATTTTCAAAAGCTACTACTTGTTACGAATGAAATACTATTTAATAAACGAAATCAAGAAAACAAACTGGCCTAAATTTGATCCCATTTACCAGACATTTTGAATGTTATGACTTATATTGTTTTTCTGACCAAGCAAGAAGCCATGTAGCAACAGAAAGGCTGGCGCATTTTTTTCGTAAACGAAAAGTAAAAATCCCCCTTCAGAGCCCCGTCCAATTATAGTACATAAACAGCTTGCAAGAAGTATTTCTTTGCAAGTGTTTCAATACGAAACAAGGGCTTTTGGTGAACGACAACATTTAAAAACACAATAATGACAGTCTCACCGGCTGTTGAACAGTAGATAAGCATGTCCAGGCTAAATATGACTTTTTCGTAATAAGCCTACCTGTCAAGTAAAATCGTTCCCACCTCTGCGCGTGTTTTCAGTCCGAAACGGTTTTTCAGGTCAGTCCAGCGACCGAATTCTTCACCGATATTTATTCTTCTTCTATTACATTTAGCGTCGTTCTCTGATTTCTCTCTTTTTGTGGCAGATGATGTTTGGCGCTTAGGTCTTCCAACTCTTGCCCTTTTTACATGTTCAGTTTCCGCCATTTTTGTTTTTGCTGCGCTTCACTCGATCGCATCGGCGCATGGGTCATAAGAGGTCACGTTAGAGTTCATATGAATAGCGACTACTGTCAGAAAATACCGTAAAACTTGCCCGAGAATTATTGGAGGGACGCAAATAATTAACAAAGTATAGAAATCGCTCTGAAAGCGGGTTTTTGGCCCACTCTTGGGCCGTTTCCCTCTTGTAATCGTTAGAACACATGTTAAGCTAAAGAGTAGAGTAATAAAATATTGTGGTAAAAAATTAACAACGAGATGCCGCAAATGCACCTTTAAAAATGATCTTATTCTATAGTCCTTAAGGCATATGGCATGTTTTATGTATAGTATTAATACCAATATCTACCACTTCCAGTATACATTTACCAGTGTGTTACGGCTATGAAGTTGTGACAACGCTATGGCGTTCAAAATTTTACAGCTGACACCACTTTGTTCAGAGATATTCAGAGTAAGAAAATGGATAGTTCAATTTTTAGCAGCTTTTTCATCGCAAATTTGATTAAAATAAGAGGAAGATATGCAAGAATAAAGGTCACAGATGTTTGTTTCTTGGCATTAACGTTGTCAGGTTGCTTGGGAGATGTTTGAACACTCAGACCGTCTCATGCTCAAACAGCTTTTCTTCAAGACCCAGCATATATTCAGTTAGACATAAGTTAAGCAGCACCCAAACATTATTTCATGTCATTTGGTCATTTGTCTGAATTTCTACGGTGTCCTGTATACATCAACCCCTATTTTGGGTGTCCCCTTAAAAGTGTCCCAGCTTAAGCCAAAGTGCTCACTTTGAATTCAAATAAACGCAGAAATAATCTAGACATATTTTTTCAAACTAGTGCCAAACTGATTTTGTCGAACTCAATGTTTCATGTCAGTTATAAAGGATAATAGAGATAGTTAATCGCGTGTTTATAATTTTTGCAATATCACTATATAACATGCCATTCTTTACACATCCATAACTTTTATTCTTTTAGAGATATGAATCTGAAATTTTCTTGTCTTTGATATTGTAACAATATGACACTAACACCTAACTTGCTATGCGTTTTAAAAATACCAAAATGGGTCAGAGAATAGGGACGTTTTTAGAGGTAAGTGTGCATTTACCATGCCTGGTTGTTTGCCTTTGTGATAATCGAATCGAAATTTGCTGTAAATTGTCACCACTTTATATATTTTCATAAATAAAACAAGAAAATATTCATGACTGGAAAGCTTCCTTCGTTTTCTAGGAAACTATTGAGGCGATGCTTAACTTATGTCTGACTGTATATAAATGCATGCAAAAACACGTGCGATCCCTAATGTGGCTGATAGTTTTATTTATCACATCAATTCGCCGCGTCTAGGAGTGATCTAACGCAAGGACCTCGGACAGTTTCCTTTTCAATCTGCCCAAAGTTCGACTGCGTGTGGCTAGAATAATGCATACTTGACGACCATATTTTTGTGCTTAAATCACACCCTAACAGCTAAATAATAATAAAAGGAAAATTTGCATATTAATGCCAGGACGTTAGGGTTTAGGTTTATTTTTATTACCAAATTTTATTTCACAGCTAGAAAGGTAAAGTTTCACCAGTTATTCACCTAAGTACATGGAAATATAATGTTTGCAGGATAAAACTTGAGGCAAACGTGATGCATTTGCATAAAATTTGGGTTGAGAAGATTTCATCGTTTCTTCTAAATAAGTATGCTTCCCATGAATTTTGACTATAACCTGTAATGTTTCAAGATCAATCAGTTTGACCAGGCCACTGATGTGTATCATAACTGCATACTGTATACACCAGACTCTAGATAAACACAAGTTTTTGTGCGTAGAATTGTGAATATTTTCGTACTCATCCTATTTTAACCTTTAATTTGATGCTCAAAAGAACCGCCTCATTGTAACGGTAATTTTGAGTAACCACAATTATGTTTTGGTTGAGAAATAAGACAATCAATTACTTGGTACGCAATCATAACAAAGTTTAGATACATGCCATTGTGAATTGATATTTACCTATAGGTTTGTACAAAATTAGTTCCTAATAAGTTTTTATAATATTTTTAAGCATTTCGGCAGCGTTCCTCCCGTGACCAATTATGCCATTTTTATATTATGTGTGAAATGTAATACTACAACTGTAGTTTGTTCACGGGGAAAACACTTCAGTAAAACTTTGCTACATGTATATCATATAGGTTGAATAGCAAAAACAGAGATTTTCAACCCATACATGTATTTTTAATCGGTACTTGCCTAATGAAAAATAACACTTTTGTGGATAATTAAAGAGTTGAACCTACTGTCTTTCTTATGCAAAAAAAAATCATTTTCTTTAAAACTTTTCTCTGACCATTTTATGGGCAATCCTTCATTAAGACTGGCCGAGGTCCTATATATATTAACCATTTACTCCATAGGCTATTTTTAGATCTAGACATCAAATTTTGAGTACTTTTGAAAATATTATGGAAAATGGAGCATTTGCTACAAAATAGCGAATGCTCCATTTTCCATAATATTTTCAAATACATGATATTTCAAATGCGTCAAAAGGCATTATTATGGAGTACAGTAAAACCTGTCTTAAGCAGCCACTCAAAAAGACGTTCAAAATTGGTTTTCAAGACAGATTATCGGTTAATGCAGGTCAAAAGTATTAAGGGGAGCATTCTGCAACACGTCCGACCTTCATTAAGCTACCATTTGTCATTAATATCTTTGTTTTGTCTATTTTTGAGCGGCTGCTTAAGACAGGTTTTACTGTAAATGGTCAACCAAACTGCATAGATTTCTGCATTGCTCAAAGTTCATTCATCAACAGTATTGGACTCAGCACTCAGGTCAGCTGTACTAAGCTGTGCTCAAATCAACTTTGGTACAGACACATTTGCCTGTAAAAGTGCTATTAACCCTTAAGCGCCACCTATAATTTGCAGCAGACGACGATTGCAAATTTTGCCACCTTTTCAAAAATAACGAATAAGGCATGGTCTTTCACGAGAATCATCTGATGTCAGACGATTCTCATGTAATATCATACCTTATTTTTGTCAAAAATTGGGAAAGGTGTAGCAAAATTTGTCGTCTGCCGCAGTAGTAATTGGCGCTTTAAGGGTTAAGTTTATTAATCACTCATGCTTGCATACTCGTTTCTTTATTGGAATTTTCGCCTCCCTCGGTGTCGAAATTACATATTTTAAATAGAAAGATCCCATAAGCTGTATATTATGTGTATTCTGCTTGAACTCATTGCACATTTTCAAGTAAAATACTACGGTATGCAATGTGGCAAATCTAGGGTTCATGACTAGTCTATTTTAAACCGAGTAGTAATACATCCCCTGTTCACCGGGGCTGTTCCCTGCTGAAAAAGTGGAAGACTGCCATTTTGAAAATCTTCTTCATTGAGTCCTCTTCATATTTTCAACTTTTTTTTTATTAGTGAATGAAAACAAAAAGTGTGGGTATTTATTTTCTTAATTAGATAGGAACATTTGGTACCATTTTTTTTAATTTCTTACTTTTGTACCTCAAGCAGATGTCATCGCATGTGTACATGGCATCATATGTCAATGTTTGTGACGTCAAATGGGCAGAGCCGTTATATTTTTTAAATTGTACGTAATAATAAAAACAATCCATTTTCGTCTTAAATATTCTAAAGTACTTGGTTTCCGACCTTCATTAAGCTACCATTTGTCATTAATATCTTTGTTTTGTCTATTTTTGAGTGGCTGCTTAAGACAGGTTTTACTGTAAATGGTCAACCAAATTGCATAGATTTCTGCATTGCTCAAAGTTCATTCATCAACAGTATTGGACTCAGCACTCAGGTCAGCTGTACTAAGCTGTGCTCAAATCAACTTTGGTACAGACACATTTGTCTGTAAAAGTGCTATTAACCCTTAAGCGCCACCTATAATTTGCAGCAGACGACGATTGCAAATTTTGCCACCTTTTCAAAAATAACGAATAAGGCATGGTCTTTCACGAGAATCATCTGATGTCAGACGATTCTCATGTAATATCATACCTTATTTTTGTCAAAAATTGGGAAAGGTGTAGCAAAATTTGTCGTCTGCCGCAGTAGTAATTGGCGCTTTAAGGGTTAAGTTTATTAATCACTCATGCTTGCATACTCGTTTCTTTATTGGAATTTTCGCCTCCCTCGGTGTCGAAATTACATATTTTAAATAGAAAGATCCCATAAGCTGTATATTATGTGTATTCTGCTTGAACTCATTGCACATTTTCAAGTAAAATACTACGGTATGCAATGTGGCAAATCTAGGGTTCATGACTAGTCTATTTTAAACCGAGTAGTAATACATCCCCTGTTCACCGGGGCTGTTCCCTGCTGAAAAAGTGGAAGACTGCCATTTTGAAAATCTTCTTCATTGAGTCCTCTTCATATTTTCAACTTTTTTTTTATTAGTGAATGAAAACAAAAAGTGTGGGTATTTATTTTCTTAGTTAGATAGGAACATTTGGTACCATTTTTTTTAATTTCTTACTTTTGTACCTCAAGCAGATGTCATCGCATGTGTACATGGCATCATATGTCAATGTTTGTGACGTCAAATGGACAGAGCCGTTATATTTGTTAAATTGTACGTAATAATAAAAACAATCCATTTTCGTCTTAAATATTCTAAAGTACTTGGTTTCCGACCTTCATTAAGCTACCATTTGTCATTAATATCTTTGTTTTGTCTATTTTTGAGTGGCTGCTTAAGACAGGTTTTACTGTAAATGGTCAACCAAACTGCATAGATTTCTGCATTGTTCAAAGTTCATTCATCAACAGTATTGGACTCAGCACTCAGGTCAGCTGTACTAAGCTGTGCTCAAATCAACTTTGGTACAGACACATTTGTCTGTAAAAGTGCTATTAACCCTTAAGCGCCACCTATAATTTGCAGCAGACGACGATTGCAAATTTTGCCACCTTTTCAAAAATAACGAATAAGGCATGGTCTTTCACGAGAATCATCTGATGTCAGACGATTCTCATGTAATATCATACCTTATTTTTGTCAAAAATTGGGAAAGGTGTAGCAAAATTTGTCGTCTGCCGCAGTAGTAATTGGCGCTTTAAGGGTTAAGTTTATTAATCACTCATGCTTGCATACTCGTTTCTTTATTGGAATTTTCGCCTCCCTCGGTGTCGAAATTACATATTTTAAATAGAAAGATCCCATAAGCTGTATATTATGTGTATTCTGCTTGAACTCATTGCACATTTTCAAGTAAAATACTACGGTATGCAATGTGGCAAATCTAGGGTTCATGACTAGTCTATTTTAAACCGAGTAGTAATACATCTCCTGTTCACCGGGGCTGTTCCCTGCTGAAAAAGTGGAAGACTGCCATTTTGAAAATCTTCTTCATTGAGTCCACTTCATACTTTCAACTTTTTTTTTTATTAGTGAATGAAAACAAAAAGTGTGGGTATTTATTTTCTTAATTAGATAGGAACATTTGGTACCATTTTTTTTAATTTCTTACTTTTTTACCTCAAGCAGATGTCATGGCATGTGTACATGGCATCATATGTCAATGTTTGTGACGTCAAATGGGCAGAGCCGTTATATTTGTTAAATTGTACGTAATAATAAAAACAATCCATTTTCGTCTTAAATATTCTAAAGTACTTGGTTTCAAAACCTAGGGTCACTTGTGCTTAGGAAAAAAGAGTTCCTGTTAAAGAGAATATCTCCCGTAGAAGAAATAAATATTTCTAGACAAAAACAAAATTACAGATTTTTATTTGTTTAATAAATCATGGTTAATCTTTGTCAAACATGAAATATACATGTATATTAAAATGTTATCTAAAAAAGTCATCCAGTGATTTCCTTTTAGGCGGGTATATCTAGTCGAAAATTACTTTTGACCCATAACTATTTCCTTGAGAAACTTTATAAACAGTTTTAGAATCAAACAGGTGTTCTGTTTCAATGAAAAAAAAGTCCTAAAAAATCAGAGGGGAAATGGATTTTTTTCTGAGGTGAAAATGGGAAAAATGAGGGTAAATCGTTAAAACGGGATGATTTTATGGTTATAATGTCACTCACACCCCTGGACCTTTGACCTACCTTGCACACCCAGGATAACTTTTCATGGGTGCCAAATTGTTCATTTGACCCCCTGAATGCCATAAAAAATCCTCATCAAAAAACTTATTTTGGCTATATTGCATGGTTTCCATGGCAACCCATGATATTATTCTCAATAATGGGGGTGCACATACATAACCAATTATATCCCAGCTTCTTCTCAGTCAAAACTTTCAAACTTGGTATCAGATTAAAGCTGCATACTCTGGAACTTTCATTAAAACAGATTAACAAAATTCTAGGACAAATCGATGGATATTTATTTTTCTGGCCGTTTTGCAGCGAAAAAAAAATTATGTGAAAAACCCAGATGTCCGTATAGGCTATGGAAAAATGCTGATGTCTGCTAATTGCAACATTCAGCGGTGCCTATCAATCTTCGTATTTTTTCGGAGAAGAGATCAGCTGATAAATCTATTTCCAAATAAGATGCTTACATGAGGACGTCAAACTTTGTTAACTTTCGCAATTTCATTAGTCCGGCACACAGACGCAGAAGTTTGTGAGGAAACCACAATGACCTTACTCATTTATCGTCACTCTCTGAAGAAAAGCGCAAATTACACAGTTTATCTGACTCAGAGCTGAAACAAATTCGCCAGAAAAAAATCATTCAGTTGCGACAGTGACGTCACTGGTCATGGAAATAGGCAAAGAGGTACTCAACGGGGAGAATTTTACAGCCTCGATAAAATATTCTCGACCCTTTGTTTGTGTTGGTGCATACATGTAGCGTACGAGTCAACATTTTTTCCAGTCATGTCACATTTTCCTATCTACATGGGTTGAACCAGTAGGGCTCGAAATATCAAAATGGATAGCGATATGCCTATAGGCTCCCGGGACCCGTACCCTTCCACACACGGTCGGGAGCGCAGTGGCTCAGTGGTAGAATGCTTGACTTCACTTGAGACTGAAGGGCCTAGGGTTCGAGCCTCATCGGTGTCATTGTGTTGTGTCTTTGAGCAAGGCACATTTAACCTAGCTTAGTACTTGTTCAACACAGGAAGAACCGTCCCGACGTAATTAAAATATCCTTGACTGTTACGTAAAGAATAAAAAACAAACAAACAAATCCAGACACTGTCGAGACTCGGGGCAAGGACGGATCCTGATGGAGCAGGGATTCCGGGCCCAACTGGAAAATCACATGTGGTAAAGGGTTCCATAGGAATTGGCACAAGGACATCCGGCCCCTGAAAAATGGATCTCCCATGGAGAAATTTTGTGTACCTGGAACCCCCACCCCTGTTAAAATGCTGAGCGCTAAAATGATGTTGCCCTCTCCCACCCCCTTTGCTGAAAATGAATAACATGTAATAGTTTATTTTGCCATAAGGCTTCTTGAGAAAAGATGTTTTTTTTTTCTTCTTTTTTTTATACTTGTACCGAAGGCTCAGACGAGTCGGTGCGCGCGAAGTCTCGAACTATAAATAAGTTCATAGCAGGGACGTCAATAGGCCTAGGGTCTAGGTTCCTATCACACTAGATAGCTGCCCAAGCATGTATAAAGGATGCCTTTTCGAATATGCGACAAATGCGAAACAGCGTCCGTGCTTTTCGACATTGACAAACCTATTTGTAAGCTAAGTGTGCTCGTGAACATGCTGTGCACCAGGGACGTATATGCAATTTAGAATCCGTGTGAGCATCCAAATTTAGACGTTTTCGCTAAAGAATCACGGTACGACTTCGTTGTTTCCTCAAAAAATCATTGGAAGAGTTATTTTGCGAGACTTATCACGCGTGTTTATGCAAGCAACAAAGACTCAGACTAATCTGCGCGTCTTTGCTGGTCACACACATAGAAAATTTTAGATGTAACAACAATAGTTCAGTCATGCCGGGATTGTTCCAAGACGGACCCAGAGAGAGGATCTATCTATCTATCTATCTATCTATATATCTATCTATCTATCTATCTATCTATCTATTTACGAGCCTCCGAGTTTGCAAAATGTCAGCCTATATGAGGAGATGGTATGTCTGTGGGATAGTAAAAGAAACGGTAGTACCATAACTGGGAAATATAGCTGTCGGAAAATGTTTGAAGATGACCTTTGATGTTATCACGACATTTTCGTGCACATTATTTAAATGTCTCGGATATGCGATTACTATTTCTTTGCGATGCGCGGATCCAGGAATCTTTGTCAGAGGGGGTGAGGGGTGGGGGGTGGAGGCCCGACTGCCGAAAAACAACCGCAACAACGTTTTTTTAAACCCTCAACTGATTTTACAGTTATACATGGGGGTCCAACATTTTTCAGGGGGGGGGGGTGTCCAACATTTCCAGGGGGGGGGGGGGGGTCCAGATGCTTATTTCCATAAAAACGCATATAACTTGTGATTTTCTAGAGGGGGTCCTGACCCCTTGTCCCCCCTCTGGATCCGCGCGTGTTTGAGCAGTCATTGCCACTAGAAGTCAGCAAAAGTATTCCCGAGTCCCTGTCATTGCGGCCACTAGATGTCCGTAAAAGTATCCAGAGTCCCAGACATTGTAATTCGAGGTTAGTTAAAGTATCCAGAGTCCCAGTCATTGCCACCAGAGGTCAGTAGAAGTATCCAGAGTTCCAGTCATTGCCACAAGAGTTCAGTATGAGTATCAAGAGACCTTGTCATTGCCAATAGATGTCAGTAAGAGTATCCAGAGTCCCTATCGTTGTCACTAGATGTCAGTACTATTATCCAGAGTCCCCTTCATTACCACTAGGGGTCAATATTAGTATCTGTATTCCTAGTCACTGCTACAAGAGGTCAGTACTAGTATGATTAGTATCTGTCGTTACTCCTAGAGGGCAGTACTAGCAGCCAAAACGAGTTAAGTTCACCAATTGCAGCAAATTTGTGTCCCACAATTGTTTGGCTTAGATTTTCACTTTTATGTTATTTTGTTATTTATTGGTATATGTCAAATAGATAATGTTGTCTTAAAAGTGCGCATCCAAAAAGTTCGATTCATTCAGCCTCAAAAAGAGCACCACTGAATTTGAATGTGAACTACGTTGCTGTGATGAAGTATACTTGTACACATCTAATTTCTTACAAGACTGAAATATTTAAGAGCTTTTATAGTATGCACTTCTACTTGGATCTCTTGTGGATCAAATAAGCCTATAATGTAGAATTTTTATCATGTTTTTTTCTTCTCAGCATGGTCTAAGCAGGTTTGTTATGAATTGACAGTGGAATTAAAACAGTAATTCTAGGAGTACAATTATTGTTTTAATTGTATCCATCAAATTTGAAAAGTTGACCAGAAAAAATATTGGTTTTGAACCAGTAGATGAAAAATATTAAAAATTACATTCTTCTTAGGTATTGGGAATAATAAATTGTATTCTTGCATAAAGAACAGTTAGCAATAGGTCGGTAACATAAATCACATACCTCACACTCTGGTCTTATTTCCTGCATAGAAACATATATTGTTCGGCAAAATATCAGGTTATAGTGTTTTGCTTAACACTTTTTACATCAACTTTGCACATTGGAAGTAAGCTGTTGCATCTGCCTTTATTAATGTTGTTGGAATAACACTTCAAAATATGATTATAGAAAAATGATTTTAAATATTCCATATATTTGAAAACTTGTTGTGGCTCACTACAAACTAAGACAATGCAGATAAAAAAATCTAACTTCAATAAATGCCTTTTTATGTACATATATTACAAAAAAACAAAGTTTACATCATTCACAAAGATACACCCTTCTCAGAAAAATGACAAAACATTCATGGTAACGTAATTCACATAGCCAATTTGCTCACTTCAATTGGAGATAAGAATTTATAAATTCAAGTTAACTATTTGATCTTTCATATAAACCATAGAAGTTATCAACATATTAAGTCATAATAATATTTGAGGTCACTGTGATCAACTGGAATGGACCAGGATGCAAAAGCAGGAGTGCCAATTTCAAAGCATACACATAAACTCACCAATAAACCTCCAGTGGTAGCAGCAACGAGATAAAAATGGTATGAAAAAGAGAAACTAACAATTGAACAACAAGTCAGAAACTTATAATCACCGTCGATTTGTTGCATTTGACCCTTTGATTGGACAAATCTGTGTTTTTTTGTAGAATGTGAATTACGGTACGTACTTGTGAGTTACGTTACCTTTGTTTAATCCAGCTCATTTCAAAAAAACATATGATCAGTTTCTTAGAGATTTAAACTTTTCAATTTTGTTTTTCAAACAGATTACTTTGCATATGTTGTGTTGATAAAATGAGTAGCTTTGTAAGTTACATGAATAGGGGAGTCGATGTACCCAGAGTATATAGGTAAATCCTTGTTAAAATAAAATGACACTTGTAACATGGTTTAAATCGATCTTCATTAACTAGGACAGATTTGCTTTGATTAAAAACAAACATTTTTCAGTTAGTGTATAGCATTTAGAGAGGTATTTAGATTTTAGTAAAAATGTTGTAACATAATTCACAGTAACGTTATTCACAAATTTATTTTTCCACTTGTTTTTTTTTCTATGCAAAAAACTTCTTGTAAAGTTCTTGTATGATTTGTTACTTAGGTTATAGTTCTTACATTGGCTTCAATTAGAATATTTGTACCCCTTCTTATACAAATAATACACATAGGGTAACGTAATTCCTTAGACAGCCTCAAATATCTTTCATCTGCGAAAAATAAACAAATGTTTCCCATTTTTTTTTTCGTTTGTCCATGCATATATTAATCCTCTTGACAAGTTGACATAGGCCAGTACTAGTATCCACTGTTCTATTCTCTGATACTGGCTATCTACTCTACTGTCAATATACTATTATATTTATGATGACGCATTGGTGGTTAACATTCGTAAGCGCCATATTTGTTGACATATGACCAAGTAAATGAACACGATTCGTACTAATTTATATTTTCTTTTCATTTGCTTCCCCTTACGGAGGGTACTTTTATCTCATAAACATCGAACACTTTTTTTTTATTCAATGCGGATGAAAGACTGTCTCATAAGGCACAAACATACAGAGTTGTCTCAACTTGAATTTAATGTTTGCGTTCTACATTTAAAACAAAATGGCCATGTGCGTTAGATAGGGCGAGGGACTAACCAACTCCTGCACCCCCATCCCCACCCCCCACCCCCACACACACAGACATACACATGCGCGAACGCATGCACACAGATGGCTTATGTCCTATTTATATGACTGTTTTTGTGGTGGTAGCTGCTTATGTTGAAAAATTATTAGGTTTGCAATTATTTACATTTTGATTTAGCACTAGGCCTACTAAGACCAGGCATCATAAAAGATAAAGCCATGCTGGGGAAATAACACGAATGTCAACAGTTAACTTTTCAAATTACGCCCAATTGCTGGATGATCAAAGCTTGCTTTTTAATTGATAACTGAAGCATGCATAACTCAATATTTCGCCTGTCTCGAGGTGTGATATGCTGGTGGTAATTACAAAAACAAGAGTAAGAAACTGACACCTGTTTTAACAACAGTAATTCAATTTTTCTTTGCAAAAGGAAATGCACATTTTTGGCCTAACTTGAGCGTCTCTATCAGGGGATTGACAAATGGATGGACATATGGATTGGAGAGTGTGAGGATAGATAGATAGATAGATAGATAGATAGATAGATAGATAGATAGATAGATAGATAGGTAGATATTTAGATAGATAGATAGATAGATAGATAGATAGATAGATAGATAGATAGATAGATAGATAGATAGATAGTAAAGCGACACTGGAACGACACTATTTTCAAAAGCTACTACTTGTTACGAATGAAATACTATTTAATAAACGAAATCAAGAAAACAAACTGGCCTAAATTTGATCCCATTTTACCAGACATTTTGAATGTTATGACTTATATTGTTTTTCTGACCAAGCAAGAAGCCATGTAGCAACAGAAAGGCTGGCGCATTTTTTTCGTAAACGAAAAGTAAAAATCCCCCTTCAGAGCCCCGTCCAATTATAGTACATAAACAGCTTGCAAGAAGTATTTCTTTGCAAGTGTTTCAATACGAAACAAGGGCTTTTGGTGAACGACAACATTTAAAAACACAATAATGACAGTCTCACCGGCTGTTGAACAGTAGATAAGCATGCCAGGCTAAATATGACTTTTTCGTAATAAGCCTACCTGTCAAGTAAAATCGTTCCCACCTCTGCGCGTGTTTTCAGTCCGAAACGGTTTTTCAGGTCAGTCCAGCGACCGAATTCTTCACCGATATTTATTCTTCTTCTATTACATTTAGCGTCGCTCTCTGATTTCTCTCTTTTTGTGGCAGATGATGTTTGGGGCTTAGGTCTTCCAACTCTTGCCCTTTTTACATGTTCAGTTTCCGCCATTTTTGTTTTTGCTGCGCTTCACTCGATCGCATCGGCGCTTGGGTCATAAGAGGTCACGTTAGAGTTCATATGAATAGCGACTACTGTCGGAAAATACCGTAAAACTTGCCCGAGAATTATTGGAGGGACGCAAATAATTAACAAAGTATAGAAATCGCTCTGAAAGCGGGTTTTTGGCCCACTCTTGGGCCGTTTCCCTCTTGTAATCGTTAGAACACATGTTAAGCTAAAGAGTAGAGTAATAAAATATTGTGGTAAAAAATTAACAACGAGATGCCGCAAATGCACCTTTAAAGCGTAGACATGAGTCTTTTATCGCATGGTAAATTATACAAAGTATCTTATTTACATATTCATGAATATTCATGAAAATATTTAAAATGTAGTAAAATAGTAAAATGCCCATAAATTAACTGATTGTCATCCCAAACCATCATTGATGCATATTGTTTTATTAGCAGTGATATCATTTGACAATGGTCATAATTGAAACCGACCTCATTTGCATATTCATGAAAACTTGAAAAATGACAGGAATATTATTGAAGAGTAAAACCAGGAACTAGGTCCCTAGTGATAGTAAACCTACTCTTCGTTCCTGGGGCAATTTCTAATTGATGCCAAATTGTTCTTTAGAACCACCGAAATGAAAAAAATAACCCATTTGAGCAATGTGAAAAAGCATGGTTCCCATGGCAACCTATTATACAATTCTGAAAAATTAGACGTAACTACAAAAATACTCATATCTCCTCCAGCAATTTTATCGCTGATACTATGATTTTATATACAGTCAGACATAAGTTAAGCATCGCCTCAATAGTTTCCGAGTAAACGAAGGAAGCTTTCCAGTCATGAAAATTTTCTTTTTTTTATTTATGAAAATAGATAAAGTGGTGACATTTTACAGCAAATTTTGATTCGCTTATCACAAAGGTAAACAACCAGGCATGTTAAATGCACCCTGATCCCATAAAATGTCTCTATTCTCTAACCCATTGTGGTATTTTCAAAACGCTTAGACATGTTAAGTGTTAGTGTCATATTGTTACAATATCAAAGACAAGTTCTGTCTGAAAATTTCAGATTGATATCTCAAAAAGAATAAAAGTTTTGGATGTGTAAAGAATGGCATGTTATATAGTGATAATGCAAAAATCATAAACACGCGATTCACTATCTCTATGATCCTCTATAACTGACATGAAACTTTGAGTTCGACAGAATCAGTTTAATACTAGTTTGAAAAATATGTCTAGATGATTTCTTCGTTTATTTGAATTCAAAGTAAGCACTTTGGTTTAAACTGTGACACTTTTTTAAAGGTACACCCAAAACTAGGGGTTGATGTATACAGGACATCGTTGAAATTCAGCAAAATGACCAAATGCCATTCTGATATGTTCAGCAGACCAAAGGAAGACTAGGGTAACAAAATATTACAAACTGGTTGTTCTTCTGAAGAAATATGTACACGAAAAACGTCTCTGAAATAATGGTTGGGTAATGCTTAACTTATGTCTGACTGTATATCTAAATTATAAGAAATTAAAAATAGAAATAAAAAAAAGGTTATGAAGCATATGAGGATAGAAAATGATACTTACACAAAGACAGTACAGAATACAGATTTGTGAACGCTGAGCTATATAGGTAGCTCTGACTTTACATGAAAAAGAAAAACACACAAAAAACAAAACAACAACAGCTATAAGATTACTCTGCAGAAAAAAAGAAGTGGATGGAATATATACTAGGCAAAAAAAGAAATGCCGCTATTTATGAAAAGTGCTAACTGTACCAGTTATGTAGTTCATTAAAAAAACATGCAATGATTAGAAAAACTAGAGCAAAATGGTGCTAGAGAATGCTCATTGACAGTTTTTTTTTTCAATTCATTAAGACGTAAGTACTACCGCTGGTTCCTTAATTTGACGTAAATACTGCACCAAAGTTAAGTTCCATCAAACGTTGGAAGGTGGGGGTCTTAACAAATCTCTTGAAACGATTTCTCACAGTTTGAGCCCTGATTTTCGGACTTCGAGTTCTGTGACATGTGCTTTCCAACAATGTGGTATGTGCGACCAGCAAAGCCTCAGATCAGCCTGCGCATACGCGCAGTCTGATCAGAGCCTTTGCTAGTCGTTTGATTATTATATGACTGTTAAGCTGCTGACTGAAGTACATTTGGAGTTTCCTAGCTTACAAGGAGGCTGCACAGGCTTGTCTGAGTCTACACTTGTCAAAATGCCACATTGTTGGAACTCTCATGTCGCGGCTCGTACTATGTTGGACAGAGCCTTGCAGCATTTTTATCTCTTTTCCTCAACTTGTTTTATAAAACTGGAGCACTCATGTAAAGAATACTAGGTGACTGTCTTTTGATATCAAGTTTACCATGTAAGGCTTTGAGAACGCTTGTTGACACTGCGAGGCTTGCCCAGTGATTCAAGCCAAGCCTGGTAAACTTGATATCAAAAGACGCGAACCTGGTATAATTTATCAGTTTACCCATTGTTTCTCGCTTCAAAGTAGCGATTTTATGACGTTATTTTCGATTTTTGTGTTGATTCAGTGTCATTAGCGACGTCATTAAAAAGGGCAACGTCATCATAACCTGATAAAGGTACATGTCGTGAGATAGACAATGTTTATCAGGCAACGCGCAACAATGCAGTTAATATGAGAGGTAACTGATTAGATCCACTATATATTGCCAAACTTTGTCATCACAAGGTCTATTCTGGTATCACCAGTCTAGTGAATGCAATGTTTTCTTTGGACCAAATGTGTTTCAATATTGTTATTAACTTATTCTCCACTATTTGTGTTTTAAAGTCTTGTTCGTACTGTACAGTTACTCCATTTGACTTCAACAATATTACGAATTTACAGGGCGGTAACTTGGTCATTTCAGCGCGATCAAATTCTGATACCACAAGGTCTGCCTTAGACAGAGCTCCAATTAAGTATGCTGCGTTTTCCAGTTCTATTTTGTCTGATTTATTGAAGATGATAATGACATCTGGGTCTTTAAGTGATGCATAATTATGGCTTAATTCATCTGCATCTATCTCTAGAACAAGAAAAGATCTGTTTCTCTGTAAGGCGATTTCTTTTTCTGCTTCATAGAAGCCACCCTCAGCTAAAGTTTTATGTGCACACTTTGTGCCCAGGTAGTATTTGATTCCTGAGTCAGACACACCAGTTGGAGTTCTTATAAACAGATCAGCTTGAACACAGAAGCCTATTCCAAATCTTTCGAGTAGTTTCTTGGCTAGCTTTAAAAGCTCTACATTCCGCAGTATTATTTGTACTTCAAACTGATTTTCTGTATCATTTAGTTTCTTGCTTTTACTAAAGACCTGTCTTATTTTTGCAGCCAGATTTTCAAGTGTGTCTGATGTAACGAGGAAGTTTGGAATGCGGCTTTTAATAGTTCTCTTGTCAGCAAGCCTATCTAAAATGACTGTTCTTTGAGATGAGTCTTTGACTATACTGCAAACTGATTTCAGCAGTTCGTTCATTTCTTCAATACCATAGATTTTAAGGAGCCCTTGCTCAATATCTTTATGGGATAAGTAAAGCGTACACTCATTTAATTGCTGGCCACTCATGAGGATCGTCTCTTGAAGAATCAAACAAGCCCTCCCAAATTCGAGAAGATTGTCGCTCTCAACAACAGAAACGAAGCTCAAACGTGAACATTCTACCAGCTTTCTATCGCACTGACTTTCTTTGAAAACTGAATCTGTATTGTAGAACCGGCTTTTTATTGGTATATTACAATACTGGAGTTTATTAGAAAATGTAGTCGCAATATGATCAGGCAAGGTTATCACATTGCCTTTGTAATCTAGAAATGTGGCTTTATGACTTGGCTTGGGTTTGCCTACTAATGATTTTTCATCTAAAGTCACGTAAACAGGTAAACTGATATGATGTGCATTTTGTTTTTCCGCTAAAGACCTGAATACATCTTGTACTCTACTGACATCTTTTATGCTCCTTTTTATCTGATCTTCAGGGAAATACCTTGTTCTTTTATTCAAATTAAAAAGGTTTTGTAAAACAGAATTACGCATTTCGCAACTAGACTCTGGTCTGATATCCTGTAGTATATTTGTAAATTCTTCTTTTGCTTCCACTGGCAAATAACCCTCAGATGGATCTAATAGTGTCTTTAAACTGAGTCTTTCTTTTGGATTAGATTTCAAAAGTCCCCGTATTATGGAGACCTGCAGCCAGAGCTCATTTTGATCAAAACTTTTGGGAAATGTACTTAAATTTCTCAAATTATCAAAGATTAAGGCCTTTTCTTGTTCTGTGCTTATTGGGATAAAGTTAATTTCAAAGAATATCAAACCTAAACTGAATAAGTCTACTTCTGGGCCATATACTGACCTTGGTTTGCTCAAAATTTCTGGAGCGCTGTACCATTTTGTTCCAATTTCACCTGTTAAGTTTATATGTGATTCTTGGGAACTGAGTATGCTACTTGAGAAAGAACTTGCGGATACATCCCGTTCTTCAATATGTAGTCTTGAAAGGCCAAAATCTCCTATTTTGACTGTATTGTCGTTGGTAATGAATATATTCCTTGGGTTCAGATCACGATGAATGATACGTTGGCTGTGAATATAGTCAAGTCCTTTGACAATTTGTCTGAAAAAATCCCAACATTTTGGTGTGTCATGTTTTAAATGACCCTTATCAATACACAGTCTTAAGGTTGACTCGCAGAACTCCATTTTAATATATAGTTCTAGGATTCGAGGGATATTAGTGGCTTGCCTATTATCACTTGTATTTAAGTACATACAAGAATTCATTTCTGATGGAGACTGAAGTGAATTCATATGGGATTCACTAAGCTCATCAGTAATTTCATCAAAATTCAATTCACTTGGTGAAGAGTTTAGTGTATCGTTATCAACGTAAGGCAACGCACCCAGTGTGATAATTTCTTCATTATTTCTACTATTCAGAGAGACCAAGATATCACTATCTACCTGGTCATACGCCATCTCATAGTTTAGGCCTACATCTCTGTCAAAAGTACATGGGTAATTAGCTACTTTGTTAAATTTCAAATCATCTTTTAGTGTCATTCTGTGACCTGTAAGATCTCTAAGGGAGACAGGTAATTGAAAATGGTCAGAAAATGGTTCTTTTGGTAATTGTAGTGACTTTTCAAATGCATGGCTTGCATCCAAATGTATGTCACTGGGTTGATTTGGTTTGATCACACAATTTTGCTTGTGAAAGGCCTCCGCGTTGGTTTCACTGCTTGTAGAACATACTCCTTCTTCAAGATATACACTATCACCCTCTTCTGAAGAATTATCGGATACATACTGGTCATCACTAACTTCAAACCATGAATGGTAATACCGTACTACGTTTTCATGTGCCAATTTAGCATTATGGACCAGTTCTCTTTTAATGAACTTAAACTGGTTTCTGTATTTGTACTGATCAAACCTTACTTTTTTGACAGCATATATATGTTCGTCATGTTTGTCTTCAACTCGGAAAACTTCCCCAAAGCCTCCTCGCCCCACGGTTTCCAGATACCTGTAATCGCTTTTGAAAATCCCATGCCTGATTGTTTTAAGTCCTGCTTCCTCTTGTTTAGCCATGAGTCATATGTCTTTTATCCTCAAAGCACCTGGAAAAAAGCAAGTAATACAATGTAAAAATGATAAATATAAAAAGCTGTTCTCAGTTTACATAAATGGAATCATATAACACAAAAAGGACTACCTTCTATGAAGAGTACAAGGTAAGTACTTCTTTTTTTCCCAGTGAATTTCGTTGCAAGCAATTTTCACCATCGTTGCTGATACATTGACGTATGTTTCTTACTGTAGTAAAACCTGTGTAAAATGGTCACTCAAAAATAGACACAACAAATACCTTAGTGACAAATGATAGCTTAATGAAGATCGAAAGTATTGCAGAATGCTCCCCTTGGAGCATTCTGCAATACTATTGACCTGCATTTAAGCGATAATTGGTCTTGAAAACTAATTTTCGGTCCTTTTGAGAGTGGCCGTTTTACACAGGTTTTACTGTACAAGAATAACGGAGACAATTCAAGCAGGAAGTAACGGTTGTGAACACATTGAAACATTTAAGAATCCATCATGAATGTGAGAAGGGGATAGAAAAATATGTCTCCAGTATCACCGTTTGGCATCACGCTTGAGGCTTGGCGTATCGTGACAAAGGATGATACCAAGAGACGGATTATTCTATCACACCCTCACACAAGCAGTAGATTCTTTAAAATGGCTCCCAGAAGTAACTGAATATGCTGAGATGCGACATACCATTATAACGTCACTAACGTGACAATGTCGTCACTTGTCTTTCGACATGCAGCTGTTTGATTTTTTTATCTTTCCTACTGGTTCGTAAGAGATGTGTGAGATAAATAGAATCCATCATTGGTGTTCAGTGGGGACGAAAAATCCCAACCCGAGGGCCCACCGTTCAGTGAGAAACGAGGCTTTCCGAGTTTCCTACTGAACGGTGGACCCGAGGGTTGGGATTTTTCTGGAACCACTGAACACCAATGATCGATTCTTTTTCTCATATACCACGACCGTTCGGTACAGTAATGTGTAATACTTGTTGGTGACGTCACTGAGATCGATGTTTACAGTCAATGACGCGCGCTGTACAAATCAACTTGTAACAGTGAATAAACAGCGCATTAAGCAATAAACAAATGTTATTCGATCAAAATGGATTTACAAGAACTAGCTTATCAGCCACAGTAACTCGAGTAAGTAATGTTGTTAAGGAAAATGTGTGCTTGTTTTTTTTTTTTTTACATCGTCAAGGCCGAGGTCGTCACTCATTGACCAAAAGGTTAAATATGCCAATCGCAATGCACTCAGCAAATGCAAAGCATTGAATAAAGGTTTTAAGTAAAAATGCACAGTTTTACTTTAAAACCAAGTTGAAGGCCGACTTAAATCGCAAAAAATTTAACATTGATTTTTTCCTGACTGACAACAATTCAACTTTCGTTTCGAAGGAATACAGTCATGCGTCAAAAATGTTATCTCACATTAGCAACCCACCGTAAGTGGCTTATCTCGTATTAGTTACGCTTATCTCACATGGGCAGTGATGTGGGACAGATTTTTCCAATAGCGAGCTTACATAGGGATCACTCGATCTTGTTTGCATTGGAATGTGAGAAAGATTTTCCCCACAGCGAGCTTACATAGAGATTACTCAATCTTGTATGCGTTGGTATGTGAGAAAGAATTTTCTCAAATACCAACGCATACAAGATCGAGTGATCCCTATGTTAGCTTGCTGTCGGAAAAACTGATCTGTCCCATATCGCTACCCATGCGAGATAAGCGTAACTAATATGAGATAAGCCACACGCGGCCGGTTACCAATGCGAGATAACCCACACGCTACATTTTTGGCGCATGACTGTATTCCTTCGAAAACGAAAGTTGAATTGTTGACAGTCAGGAAAAATGTCAATGTTGAAATTTCAGCAGTTTAAGTCGGACTTCAACGTGGTATAAAGTACAACGTAAAACATTTATTCAATGCTTTGAACATCATCAACATGCTGAGTGCATTGCGATTGACATATTTGACGTGTTGGGCAAGGAGTGATTGAATGCACAGGGATCACCGGGATGGGGAGCTTGACGATGTAAAAAAAGAAACACATTTCTTCAACAAAATTACTTAATGGAGTTACTGTGGCTGATTCCATTTTGATGAAATAACCATTTGTTCATTGTTTAATGCGCTGGATATTCGCTGTTTCAAGTTGATTTGTACAGCGCGCTTCATTGACTGTTAACATTCACCAACAGATATTATACTGTACCGTACCGTACGGTCTGGTATATGAGAAAAAGAATCGATCATTGGTGTTCAGTGGTTTCAGAAAAATCCCAACCCTCGGGTCCACCGTTCAGTGGGAAACTCGGCAAGCCTCGTTTCCCACTGGAACGGTGGGCCCTCGGGTTCGGATTTTTCTGTCTCCACTGGACACCAATGATGGATTCTATTTATCTCGCATGTGAAAAATCTGCGGAAACTCCGATCTGATGCGTAAGAAAAGTATTTCTCCGGTAGCTAAACAATTGATCTGAAAAGCAAATTTTAAGGTTGCTTTAATAGTCTTTCTGATGTCTTGTGACTGTTCGCGTTCTATGGCTCTTCCTCGTGTTGGCATAGGTTGGTCTATAGTGTATGATTGTGGTATTTCTTGGTCATAAGTTCACTTAGGTCCTACTCTTTAATGTCTCATCTCTTCTGTATGTGTTACTGTAAGAAAGAACGTTCTCCTTACACGTATTTAATGTGGTTATTATTACCTCTAATCAGGTTTTGCACTTGACAAACTTATATGAGCCGCGACATGAGATTTCCAACAATGTGGTATGTGCGACCAGCAAAGCCTCAGATCAGCCTGCGCATAAGCGCAGTCTGATAAGAGCCTTTGCTAGTCGCTTGAATATTCTATGATTGTTTAGCTACTAACCGAACTGCATTTGGAATTTCTTAACTTAAAAGAAGGCTGCAGGGGCTCGTCTGAGTCTATTTATGTCAAACAACCACATTGTTGGAAATCAAAAATCAAGGCTCATTTTGTATTGCAACCATCTTGATGAGGAAAAGAGGGCTGATTGCTTTACTTTAATTGTCTTTTTGATATAACGACTCTTGTGTTTGTGTTGCGTGGTTACCGTAAGGAAGACTTTCTCATCACAGGCATTTAATGTCGTTATTATTACTATAATCAGGATTTGCACTTGACCAACATGGCTCTTCTTCGTGTTGCCATGGGTTGGTCTATAGTGTCTGAATGTGTATGTAGAGTAACATGTTTAGGATCCCATAGGCCTACTGGTACAAATCAACGTACAAAATATTTCCACATAATTGGAGGTCATTACTGACTTGAATTTTTGCAATTAGAATTAAAATGTGACCAAGAGGTAATCATGGGGGGAAACTTTGGAAAAATAATCTTGCGTCCGACTTAATTAAAGTTTTGTCATTTTGTGTGCATTTATTCTAGCACAAATGTGTCAGGAATGATTTCTTTATAAGAAATACTAAAAGAGAGAGCTGGTTACTTTACTTAGTTTGTCTTGATGTGTGGCTCTTCCTCGCGGTGCCATGGGTTTGTCTGCAGTTTGTGATCGTGGTATTTCCTATCGTAGAAAAATTAAGGGGTATACCTACATTACCTATATGTAAGTTGTTAACCTAGACTACCAAACTTGGTACCAAATTTAAGCACAGGCTAAGTACTTTTACCCCAATGGCCCAATATGCAAATGAGCGAATTTGCATATTCATAAATATAATTGAAAACTTGAGAAATTAGAGATAAATGGTAGAAAAATTAAGGGGGTGTTCCTGCGTACCTATGACACCTGATAACGTATTCTTGACTACCAGCCTTGTTGTCAAACTAAAGTTGTGACATATCATTTAACCATATCGTCTGACATACAAATGATCTAATTTGCATATTCGTGAATATTAATGAAAACATTATAAATTCTAGAAAAATCGAAGAACAATTAAGACGGATTCCTACAACATAACCTATATGTCACTTACTAGCTATCCTAGGCTACCAAACTTTCCATCAAATTAACATCAAGACAAATTATCTCTACCTAATGGTCCAACATGCAAGTTTACGATCTAATTTGCATGTTCATGAATATCATTGAAACCAATAGAAATAAGAGAAAAATGGTTAAAACATTAAGGAGGTGTACCTACAATATTGGCTTATATATCAGCTCTTCTAGACTATCAAAACCTGGTACCACATTCACGTTGAGACGAAACACATTAACCAAATAGTCAGATATACAAAGTATCTAATTTAGATATTCAGGAATATTAAAGAAACATTTAAGAAAAGAAAGAAAACTCGCTGAAAAATTAACCCCCCAGTACACAGACAGTCACACAGCAGTAAGAACTCGTTTAAAGTAAAGCAACCGGCGCTCTTTTCCTTGGCAAGATGATTGCAGGGCTAGAAAAGACACTAAAACCATATTACAAAACCAGGGACGGATCCAGAATTTCTGGAAAGGGGGTTCATATGATTTAAAGGTGTTGGGAGTTCGTTTTGCTGATTTTATCTATTTTTTTCTTAAATATCCCATGGAAATGAAATAATTTGGTCTCACAGAGACCAAATTATGTCATACTCTCACAGAGACCAAATTATGTCAGTTTCATTGGATATTTTAAAACGGGGGCGTGGAGGGGGCTCAAGTGAACCCCGGAACCCCCTCTGGATCCACCACTAATTAAACAAGGACCACCCCACATAGTGAAAACAAAGGCAAACAATGAATCAAACGACAACATAATCACCACCTTAGAACCGTGACAGCATCCGAGGCCACCGTGGGGCTTTAATATATTTTGTAGGAAAATCTCTTAGATTCTGCTGTTAGCATCACAGGAAAACAATTCAATCAATTTAACTTACTGCAATGAAATAAAAAAAAGGGACAGCCAGAGCTACGGAAAACCCTTAATTGAGACACGGTGGGCCCAACCAAAAACAAGCATCAGACACAAACCCACTGGTGATCATATTCAACGTCAAGGTCGTCTTTCTTTATTCAGTTTTTTTCGTCAAAATTTATGGTAAGAAAGAGGGCAAAGATCAGGAATCGATACAATCAAGCACCACACCTGACCCAGGATACCAATGGGAAAGTGACACCTTCACAATTAGACATCACAAACGAGGGCCAAGAGGCCAGCCCTTTCCCAGCAGGTGACCACAATGCATAAAAAAGAAGACGCACACGAAAGCATAACAAAACCAAGACAGATATAACATAAATGAGCCACAAAAGAAGCACCGCCTGCCTTAGAACGGTCAGTAAAATTATTTTACTGGAGGGATTAAACCGGTTTAACGGCGCGCAAACCTCGACCTTCGTTCAGATATGTTTCAAGACACATACAAATTTGGTTTGCATAAAAGAACCCTATCTTATCAATGCATCATCTCCTAGAACATATAAATCAAGATATAAAAAGGAGGTAAAGCAAAGAGAAGGATTCAACAGTAAATGAAACTGAATACCGGCCTGACAACAGCCTAACTTAGTTATGAAAGAATATAGAATATATTTCTTAAAGGATTGTATTCATACCTGTATTTAGTCCAAGACTCTTTTGTCTAGGAGTATGTTTTCTTCTGAATATAATTGCTATGTAACGTAAATGTAAATTAATATTTTGCATATTTCCCATGTGCTCCTTCGACACACTTGCATCACCAAGACTTTAAGATCTGTGAGACCAACGAGTGTTGTTATCGCCCATTAATCTTCGAAAGAAAGTGTAGATGATGATGGTGATGATGATGAGTTGGAGTTTAATCTATATATCTATGTACACTATCTGACAACTACAAAGGGCTAATCAGATGAGTGTACATGCTCTTGCCTAAACTTTAGAAACTAATGATATGACGTAACTCAAATTAAAATATAAATGGTTTGTGTATACGTAAACATGTAGTTATAATATGTTAAATAGGTTAATCTCTTTTAAGAATAAAAAATATGGTATCAATAGGTACATCATCAAACAATTGATTAATTGTATCAACATGGTAGTATTTGTTTCTAACATTAGAAAAGTCAACACATTCAAGTAGAATATGGCGTATTGTAAAAGGTTTATCGCACCCAACGCATTGGGGTTGTTCCTCTCTGTTTAAAAGATATGAGTGTGTTATCCTTGTGTGGCCTATTCGAATACGTGCAAGTACAACCTCCTCTAATCGAACATTACGTACCACTGATAGAGATGATCCTATCTTAGGTTTTATATCATAGAGTTTATTACCAACACTATATTTCCATGATGTTTGCCAATTGTTTTATATGTATCTATTGATAAAAGGGCTTAAAATTTGAAAACTGTATTTGAAAGTTTCTCGGGTGTAAATTAAGTGACTCTTTTGCTTTAGGTCTACATTTTCATTGCCAGGTATTCCAATGTGACTAGGAATCTAACAGTAAATTATTTCATTATATATGGATAATTCATGTTTTTTTTCAAGTAGTTTTTGAATTTGTGGATTTCTGAGGATATATGGTCTAGAGACTTCAAAATTGAAAGGGAATCTGAAAAAATATAAACCAGTTGGAAGTTTCACAATCAGCAATAAAATCTAATGCTAAATCAATGGCTTTTACTTCGGCAGTATCAATTGAAGAGCCTTCTGGAATTCGCATGCTTTCTGAGTAGTTGTCAGATACCACCGCACAATCAAATTTCATACCATCCTTTGAACCGTCAGTATAAATAATAAGTATAATTAGTTTAATTAGACTTAAGTTCATTAAAACTAGATTTCATGATAATAGGACGTGTTTAAGACTTTTTGCTTGAATGAAAATAAAGAGATTTTTTGTTTATTCATACACCAGGCTGGTATGTTTGGTTTAAAGTTTTTATCTATATTTTAGGATTAATATTTGCCGATTCCAAGAGTGGTAAAATTCTAAAACCAAATGACTTAATATAATTTGGGTTTAGTTTTTTTTATAAATCTGTGTTCTTTGGTGGAAAAGTGTCTTCATGAGCTGGATTGGATGGATTGTCAGCAATTCTAATAACATATTGTTAAGAAATTGTTTTTTCTCCGTGTAGTTAATGATGGCTCACCAGCTTCAACATAAAGACTAGCAATTGGAGAAGTCCTGAAAGCTCCTAGAGCTAATCTAAGGCCTTGGTAATGTAAAGTATCAAGCATAGCCAAATAAGATTTTCTTGCTGACCCATAAACAATGGCTTTATAATCTATCTGGATTAAGCCTGACTTACAATTAAATAAGCATGTGTGATTGTTATAATTGTCTCAGTCCCAATAATTCAGCACATTAGACGTTTATCCGAGGCTATAGGTCGTATACTGTTATAGCTATGATTCGCACATCGGATCGCCAACTGTACACTAAACCAGTTTATCTTCCCTAAGGCCAGATTTTTTATTAGTTGATTTACGGGAAAAAAAAATTAGATTTAGGGGCGGGGGACGAAAAAAATAAATAAAAAAGCTCTGAAAATGACCAGTTAACTGGTCATTTTCAGAGTTTTTTTTTTTCAGTTATTTTTTTTTAATATCTCCAGAAAAAACAGTAAAACTAGTAAGGTCTGTATAAAATCTTTAAATATTTTATCATTTTCCTGAACATCTGGACAGGACAATCACTTTTAACAGTGTCACTCTCGAAAATAGATAGACAGAACCTCAAAAATATATTATTTTTTTCAACGAAACAAATAATATTTAGAGTCTGCGGATAAAATATAAAAATAATTTTAGAAATTTATTTTTTTTCTACTTTACGGAAAATTACAGTAGGAGGGTTCGTAAATCAACAAATAAAAAAATTCTGGCCTAATATTGAGGGAACCAAGATAATTGGGTCGTGCTGCTTCGACAGTAAATAATCAGGAGACATATCAAAACAAATTTTGACCGTAGATAGAGGTAGTTTCGTTTTGAGACCGAAAACTAAAAGTTGGGCGAAATATCCGTGATTTGGCAGCCGAGGCCAATTAGTCACTTAAATAGTTCATGCAAGTATATCCTGACTATATCTTACGTTCATCGATATTCATCGATATATAGATCAAATGCGGTAAAATCAAGCAAATATACTTAAGGAATAAAGAAACGCAACAGACAAAAAAATAATTTTTGCGTGTTCAAATGACGGTTTGGTGAAATCTCTTCTAAAAATTTCTTATTGAGTATTTATAGCATGTGATGAAATACCAAAACGTCATTTTAACGCTACATTTTACGCTACAAGATGAAAACATATGAAAACATAAAATGTGACGCTAACGTCAGAATAAAGATCAAGAAACCCCAACTTTTCCATGTTTGGTTATTTGGCGTCGACTTGACAATGTGCAAATTAATCAAACGTCCAATCATATTCGTAATCAGTCAAATATTGCACCAAAACACGCTACTTGAATGGCAAGATACACAATGGTAGTGAATAAACGATAAACGTCACTTAGAGCCGTCGGAGTTGGGTCGCTGGTGAATATACGGGATGAGATAAACCTAGATACATCAGAACATGCTTTCTTGGGAAAAACTGACTTTTCAGATACCTTAGAAATACGCTGTTAATGTGTTTATATTGACGTTAGCCAAACAAAACACGGCATAATGCAAGGGAAAACATCTGATTACATGCCGAGAGTGAACGTCAAACTTGTAAACTGTAACCTAAACTTTGTCACTGGACCATTTTATCATTAGAAAAACACATACACATCATGGAAACCATTAAAACGTAGGATATCGAATTTTGACGTCAGAATTGAAGTTTTTTGACGTCTGAAGATCTCGAGTCATAATTCTTGAACAAAACGTCCTTGTAATTAATAAAGCTCAAGCAGAAAAGAAAGTTTACGCGTTTCACGCAGTATTCAGAGTTGACGTTAATGACGTTAAGCCGTTTCAGAATCCTACAGAAACGTTGCCATTTGATCATTTCCTTGATCCGCAATCTTTTTTAAAACAATAAACCGATGGTTAAATTAAATTTTTGCTTTTATTGACCCTGTTTCAGCAGTTTATTACGGGGGTCAGGCTGGTTACACGCATGCCAAAATGATTACGTAATCGATGATTACGTTGAACCTGCTCTAATTTGACGTACACATACTGCTCCTATGGATAAATATCATTTGCACTAAAAATTTGCATCATATTGTATGTTTACGATGATTCGAAGTGTTTGTTGCGTTTCTTTATTCCTTAAGTATAATATAAGATGAAAATTCAAAAGGAAGCATACCTGTTATGTAGATAGCCAAATCCAAATCAAAGTCCCTTTGATAATGACATGTTTGTCAAGCACACGAAAGCTTATGAGAACTTTTTTTTTTAAAAAAAAGTCTCAAATACACGTTGTTTGGCAGGGTCCCGTTATCAGAAAATGCGCCACTTTGAAGCACTAGTTAAGGCCCTGTTGATTTCTGTATGCCACTTAATTCAAAATGTACTTTTGGCTAAATTTTGTTGTCCCTATATTTGGAATAAAATTTAAGGTCACGATTGCATCAGGCAAAACTGGTGACAGAGCTCACGAATAGCTGATAATGTCAGACAGTGACCGAGTACATTGTCACCCTGAAAGCCTCATTTAAACGCACATTCTGGTATCCGGCATGCCACGAGGTCTTGATATGGGTCTGAGTCTTACTCTACTTCCACTCTTTGTGTATGTGAGAAGCGAAAGCTTTGACGTATACGCAGATTTGTCTGAGCCTTCGCTACTCTCCGATGCGATAAGTACCAAAATTTCGTGTGCCCGCCCACATCAGTATACTAAGAGACTTTTCATCCTCCGTTCCACATGCACAGCAAGGTGTAAATCTAGCATAGTAAAGTAAACCAGCAGTCTTAGTCTGGTAGAAAACCAGAATGACCTGGAACTTGATATTTAAGTGTTTTTCTTTCTTGATTCTTGTTGTTCAGGCATTGTACTTGATGAATCCAACTGATGCCACTCTGGCATCATTTAGCGTTGTGAAATATTAAATATGTCGTCCAAGATGGCCGTCAGTTAGGTTACTAAGACCTATATGATCACCATACTCGATAAAAAGCATCTTAATTTTGATTTTTAGAGACTAAATGATACGAACGATTAAAATGGAACATTGGTTTGATTCCGTGGGTTGAAATATTTAAGATGGCGTCCAAGATGGCCGCAAGACTTATCTGACCAACAAACTCGATACAAGGCATTTGAATTTTGACTTTTTATGGATGTTTAGAGGCCTAATGATACAAACGGTTAAAATGGAAAATTGGTTTGGGTCAAAAGGTTGAAATATTTAAGATGATGTCCAAGATGGCCGCCATTTTAAAGCTAAATTCAATCTGAGTTCAAAATCGCAGTAAATAACAATTTTCTGATAGTTTTCATCAGCGGTTGTATTTGGAGAATTCGACTGAAATGTTGTTGTTGTTTTCAGCGTTGTAAAATATTCATAATAACATCCAAGATGGCAGCAATAAGAGGGCGGGGAATCACTTTGTTTTTCTATGATACACTGCGCGTAAAAAATAGCGGACTCTTATTTTTCGTAATGTAAATGTTGTTTTATTTGTGTTTGTTCTGGTAATTGTATACATCAATCTATGCTCAACTTTCCAGACCACTTTTAGTCGGATCTGGTAATAACATAATATCATTGTATTCTCACAAAATTTATTTCTGGGAAATACTCTGTCAAAAACTGAAGAGAAATAACCCCTAAAACCAGTACAGTTTTGTGATTACCTCCAAAAATATCCACAAATCTTTATACCCAAAAATATTCATTTTTCTGAAAAGCCTCCAAATATGGAAATTCAAGATTTTGAACCCCCAAAAATGGTCCGAGCCTACGTATGTATGAAAAAACAATAACAGAGTAACCCCCTCCCCCCCCCCTTGGGATCTCGATTAGTACTGCATTTTACATATCAGTACTTAACCATTGCCCTGCTGAACCCAGATTAATTTTTCTTTTCCATGTATCTACTTAAAAATAAATATGTTTAATCGAATCCTTTGAAAACACTGTTGGCTTTTAATGAATTCATTTGATCAAGACACACACTGTTTTCCACTGTGATTCCAAATACATGCTCACAGCTGGAAAGCTGTATGTAACCAGGATAAAAAATGGGGAGGAGTGCAGTACATAACATTTGAGCCGTGACATGTGATTTCCAATAATGTGGCATTTTGGCATGCGTAGACTCAGACGAGCCTGTGCAGCCTTCTATTAAGCTAAGACACTCCAAATTATGTTCAGTCAGTAGCTTAATACTCATAGAATATTCAAGCGACAAGCAAAGGCTCTGATCAGACTGCGCGTATGCGCAGGCTGATCTGAGGCTTTGTTGGTCGCACATACCACATTGTTGGAAATCTAATGCAATGGCTCATTTACAAAAATGTAGCAAGACAAGGTTAAACAACAGTAATTCCCCTAAAGATACCGAGGAGTAGTGGATAAACCTCTCGCCTTGTCTCCAGGGGTCTCATGTTCGATATCCGGCTTATCCAGTCTATCGAATGAGCCTTTAAGCCGTGGCCCCGTCCATGTATGACCTTAGCTAGTGGTGTAACGTCGAGCAGACGAATCTTCATCGTATAATTGAGCCGTGACATGTGATTTCCAACAATGTGGCATTTTGACAAGTGTAGACGCAGACGAGCCTGTGCAGCCTCCTTTTTAGCTTAGAAACTCCAAATGATGGTCAGTCAGTAACTTATCACCCATAGAATATTCAAGTGACTAGCAAGCGATATGATCAGACTGAGCATATGCGCAGGCTGATCTGAGACTTTGTTGGTTGCACCTCGAAGAGGTTGCACATACATGTGTACTGCATTGTTGGAAATCTCATGTCGCGGCTCAATTATTATGACACAGGTTTTTCACTTGAAGTTTTATAATTAAGGATCAGTCCCATAAAACTCCAGTTTATTTGAAATTTATACATGTATATATATAGAGGGAGCTTTGGCTAGACTTAAGAATCTGTCCGCTGCTAATTTTTGTGTTAAATGGAAGAAAGTTCTTAAATAGGAAATACATGGAAGTAAGGTAAATGATTAACCCTTTCGAATTCCTTCATGGATACTCATGCTACATGTAAGCTCCACCCCCGCTCCACCCACTATGAATACTTTCACGCTTGTACATAGAACAAAGAAATTACTTTTCACATCCATATCTTATCATATTTTCATAAGCAAACAGACAGACCTGCCCCTGTTTGCAAAATTATTTAAAGACGTGTCTATGAGGTAAAGGATTGATCTCCTATTATGATTAGGGTTAGGTTAGGGTTAGGTTTATGTTAGGTAGTAGCTATAGCATATCTGAAGTGAGTTCAACAATACTAGCGCTCGAGGGCGCTCGTTGTTCTTATGCCAGGCTTTACACATTACGAATAAACAACGGGCGCCCGCGAGCGCTCGCATGGTTGAACTCGCCTCAGTATTCTTTATAATTACTGAAAGTATTGGTCAGATAAAGTGGCATCTTGTCCTGCTAAGGAATGTGATTCTGAATCTGAATCTGAATCTGAAGAATACGTCGAAGAGACCAATACTTGCTTTTACTCGACGGCGGTGGAGTGCGCTATTTAGTCACTTTTAGAAATCTCTGTCCGGAATGATGTAATGGAATCTGCATTCACGGCACTATCACTGTTCCAATCTATCGCTGCTCTCACAAAATATGAATGTTTGAAATTTTCAGTTTTTGCTGGTATGGGCCTAAAGCACTGATGTTATTACATATAGACTTTTCGACAATGTTCTGTTTGACAAAGTTTTCAAATTGTTTAATAGTTCTTTTGGGTCTTTGTGCCTTGAGATAATGTTCAATGTTGATTGCTGGTACGTGCCCTTTCACCACCTTCTACAGAAACGTCAGCCTCTGTTGTCGCCGTCTCTCTTGTAGAGTTGGTAGATCCAATTCCTGGAGCATTTTTGTAACACAACCTTCCTGTCTGGATCTGTAGTCACGGGTGATGAAACGAGCGGCGGATCTTTGAATTCTCTCCAGTCTATCTATGTCGCTTTGATTGTAGGGGTCCCAGATGATACTCCCATATTCGACTTTAGAGCGAACTAGAGCTAAGTAGGCATTTTTTCCTGCATGGATTTGGGCAGTGACGGAAGTTTCTTCTGAGAAATCCCAGCGTAGAGTTTGCCTTTTTACAGATGTTGTTTATATGTGTTTTCCATTTTAAGTTGTTCGAGATAGTAAGACCAAGGTAGGGATTGTCCTGCACCTGTTTAAGGATCTGATCATTGATAGTATAGAAATGACTTTTTTTTGTTCTGGAACTAAGCAGGTAGCACTTCTTTGCGTTAAATTCCATTCCCCAATTCTTTGCCCAGGTCTGTAATTTGTTAAGGTCTTGTTGAAGTATTTGATGATCTTCAATGGAATTTATAGGTCTGTACAGCAGGCAATCATCTGCGAAAAGTCGGATCTGAGATTTAACACATTCTGGTAGGTCGTTTATGTGGCAGAGGAAGAGCAGGGGTCCTAGCACAGTACCGTGTAATACACCTGAGCCAACATCAACAGGACGTGATTTTTCACCTTCTACAACAACGCACACCTTTCGCTGTGTTAGGAAGTAGGAGGTCCATTGGAGAATCGGCCCTCTGATCCCGTAGGCGTCAAGCTTATGTAAGAGTTTACGATGGGGCACTGTGTCAAAGGCTTTACTAAAGTTTAATATCACTGTATCCACTTGTTTATTCAGGTCATAGAAGTTCAGCAGGTCATGGGTGGTGACGACTAATTGTGTCTCACAGGAGTAGCCTGAGCGAAATCCATGATTCAGAGATGTTAAGACCTGGTGCTCGTCAAGATGGTTCAGCATATGATGGCATATAATATGCTCAAGTATATTGGATAGAACGTTGGTGAGGTAATTCCCCAGTATCCACTGACTTCCGGAAAATGGCGGTGATGGCGGGTGATATTTCGGCAGCACACTCTTGAAGAACTTGAAGATCCTTTATCTTATCCGTTTGTCGGAAGGTAAATACCGACAAAACCTTCGCAGGGGTAGACGATAAAGTGGTTGCAAGCGAGTTCTCGCTATATCACTTTTGAAAGCCAATACTTATTGTTACACGCTTATTGGAAAGCCAATACTTACCGTGTAGTGCATGTTTATACATATCCGGTGCAAAGTTTGTCGAAAACGAAAGTAGGTCTCGTTTTCTCTGAAATCGTCGGAGTATGGCTAATGAACGGTGAGGAATACTTATTTATTTCAATAAACTGCTTCTACTATGTATATTCAAATACAGACAGGCGGCCTGATACCGACCTGTGTATTTAATAGGAGCCTGGCCCTAGGCCTACGTCTAGATCGACATGCTCCCCTTTCAAATCAGACATGACTCGCTGTTAGGCATAGCTTAGGACCGGCTGCTTGGCACCGCCCTATGCCTAGCGTCCCTCGACATGCTCCTCACACTTTAGAAGTTGTTTATCTCGATCATAGTCGCATATTTACAAGAGGCCAACCTTCTAAAATGCTCAATCTAGAGGGACCCTTGGTAAATTAGCCCTCTTTTTTTATTAAATGGCGGGGCCGCCCCGGGGTCCGCCCCCCCCCCCACATACGTAGGCTCGGGCCATTTGTTTGGGTTCTAATTTTGAATTTCTATATTTTTTGGGGTATGAATTTTTTTGGGGGTCATCACAAAATTGGACAATATTCAGGGGTCATTTCTATGCATTTTAGGGTCTTTTCTTAAGGTCAAGGTACAGCATGGGAGATATTTTTTTGGGTTGCTAAAATTTTTAATATTTTTTTGGGGTGCTTGAAGTTCCTGATATTTTTTTTGGGGTGAACGGTAGATGCTTGGCCCGAGCCGACGTATGAAGAAAAATGAGAGTGCCCCTCCCCCTGGGGTCCAGGGGGGCCGCCCCTTACTGGGGAAATATTGGGCAGTGTTTTATTTTCATCTGAAATCAAATGAAAATGACCCCCTTTAAAATTTCCTAGATTGAACACTGCATATCGGTACTACGCAGTTTCATATTGAACTGTGTAAACCTTTTCTCTCGTCATGATCTCTCCTTAACCCTTTTCAGACCAAAGGGATTTTCCATAATTTTACATAAAATAAAGTCTGTATGGTCCATTGTATTGAGGAGGGGTCACAGTTAATAACCCCCCCCCCCCCCCCCCCCAAATTGGTGTATTTTATTCTCTGGAGATCGGTTTTGTCTTAGCAAACAGTGTTGACACTGATGAAATTGACGCATTTTATCCATGGTAGTTTACTGTTTGCAAAAGTACCCATTCAGGGGTTTCTCGTCTGCAAAGGGTTAATCAATTTATGTGGTACATAGGAGTAGGAAGCTTTTCAATATTGGGGGGGGGGGGGGGGCAAACCCAGCACAGCCAACTTCAATACTTAGGGGGGGGGGGCGTGCACATGCACATGTATGCACACACCTGTGTTAAATATTCATACACCCATGCATGCATGCACATGCATATATGTATGCATGCACAGTCTATTCAAACATACATTTTACATCCTAATATGAAAATCATAAAAATCAAAGCAAGCGATCTCTATGAAAAACAGCGACAAAGATATACAAGTGGACGAGGAAAGTATGGTGGTTATTTATATTGCCTACAAGCTATTTGAATCTGCATATATTTATACACATACATTATTAAAATCAAAGCAATGGATCTCCATTTTTAAGAAGCCATATATATAATTTCAGTACGAGGGAGCGAAGCAAACTAGGACAATTTTTGGTAAGGTTCTTCAGAGCAAAAGGCTAAGAGGGGGAAAAACAGAAAAAAAAAATAATGATAGTATTTTACTCCGAGCAAGCAAAGCGAGTGAGGAATTTGTTTTCGTAAAGTTCTTCAGAGCAAAGGTCTGAGAAGGATAAAAAACAGAGCAAAACCGCCGCCCCCCCCCCCCCCCCCTAAAAACTCAATGATAATCTCTTACTCCGAGCGAGCAAAGCGAGCGAGGAAAATTTTTGGTAGAGTTATTCAGAGCACGCAATAGGCTAAGTGGGATAAAAAAACAACATCTTTCTGTGTAGGAATGTTGATTCAGGGTCTTTTTATCATTTCCATCGCCAAATGATATCAACTTCCATTTAATTTGACAGATATGGGCTAAAATCCTTCGAACTTTGGGGAAAGTTGGTCCGATGCTCAGTGGGGTAACACGAATCTAAAGAAAGAAAATAACTTTTCAAACAAAATTTTGGGCTAGAGTGGACGCTGAGACATATTGACACGGAACCACATCGTCGGATTTCTCCATTGCTCGTTCTTAGTTGTAAAATAAAACAAAAAAGAAAGTGACACCTACCTTTCTTTATCCAATTTCAGCCTGGAAACTACCACGACGTGTCCCGGATGTGGCTTGGGAACAAAATTACGTTAACACAATTTCGTGGTAGTTCCTAGGTTTACCACCCGTGTCCAAGCGAGTGAGGAAATTTATTTGTTTGAAACCTGCCTGAAAGGTGTTTCAGAGCAAAAAGCAAAGAGAGATAACAGGTTGGAGCTCTTTGAAATAGGAATAATAGGAAACGCTTGGTGGTTTATCTAAAAAGATATTACATATATAATAAACATTTAAACATACATATACATGTACATACAAGGTGATAACAGCCTGCCGACTAAAATATATGAAAAAGTATTAAAATCTGAGCAAATTGTCTGCTCTCAGAGAATCTTAATCCAAAATACAAAACTTCGAGCGAGCGAAGCGAGCGAGGAAAAAAATTACAAATAATTAGGAGTGGAAGTTGCTTATTTTAGTGACAAGCAATTATATGTCAATTTAGACAAATGATTATGTTTCCCCGGTCTTTAAAAAAGGTGAAAAATATGATGCAGCTAACTATAGACCGCTGTCGCTCACATGCATCTGCTGCAAAAACCCTAGAGCATATACTAGTCAGTAACATCAACAAACACTTAGCCTTAGATAGCATACTTGCTGACTGTCAGCATGATTTCCGAAGTCAGAGGTCCTGCGAAACCCAGTTGGTCCAGTTTGTGCACGACATCATCAGCAACCTGGATGGGGTTGTGAATCGCGGACACAAATTTAAACAGAAAGATTTGATCATAATGGATTTCGCAAAGGCCTTTGACAAGGTACCACACAGGAGGCTATTACACAAATTGGACTATTATGGGATAAGAGGGTCCACCCACAAATGGATCAGCTCATGGCTCTCTGGGCGCACTCAACAAGTAGTTTTAGATGGTCAAGCCTCAGATCCAGTCCCAGTGTTATCCGGTGTGCCCCAGGGGTCGGTTTTAGGATCAATCCTGTTCCTTATTTTTTATAAACGACTTGCCGGATAACACCAGGTCTTCTGTCCGCGGACTACTGTGTCCTGTATAGGAATATATATTCAATTCAGGACTGTTTGACCCTGCAAGACCTCACTAGCTTAGGACAATTGGAAGCCGATTGGCAAATGAAATTCATTGTGGCCAAATGTCACTCCATGAGAGTGACTCGGCATCAGCATCACAAACACATACTCTTTGACTATTCCCTTCACAGCCAAACCTTTGATAACGTCCAGTCGGCAAAATACCTTGGTATAACTATCTCTGATAATATGGATTGGGGTCAGCACATTTCAGAAATTTCTTCAAAAGCATCTAAGGCACTTGATTTCCTTCACAGGAACTTGGCTTTTGCACCTTAGAGTCCAAAGGAAGTTGCATACAAAACTTTGGTTCGGCCTAAACTAGAGTATGCAGCACCCATCTGGAGCCCTTACTCTAAACTTCAGATTAACCAGGTAGGGAAAGTTCAGAGGACAGCAGCCCGCTGGACCTGCAGGAGATGGCCAAATACAAGTAGTGTCAGCGAGATGCTTGATGAGCTTGAGTGGCCATCTCTTGAGGCCCGTAGGGATCGGTCGTCCCTGCTTCTCTTTCAGAAGATACACTCTGGTACTGTGTCTATAGGAAAAGACAAGTACCTGACCCCTGCTCACAGTTTGAAATCCACCAGGGCATCACACAGTGCCCAATATTGTAGATACCAGACATACAGTGATGCCCTGAAGAACTCATTTTTTCGCCGAAATATTCCACAGTGGAATGGTCTTTCTCCTTCGGTGGTCAATTCCCAGACTACTGAGGAGCTTAGGGCACTCCTCATTTAGTCAAAACACAGCCGATGGATTTGTCTTGTTTTTCTTGTTTTTTTTTTTCTGTTTTGTTTTGTGTTTTCTTCAAAATTACAATTTCGCACTCCCTGTCGTAATGATCGCATGCGATCGTGCCAGTAGAAGGCAAAGAAAAAGAGGGGCCAAAGGCTATTCTGTCCCCCTACAGAATTATGGGGGGGGGGGGCTGGCCCCTGCTCCCCCCCCCCCTGTTCCTACGCCTATGTGGTAGAGAGTAATTTATCAAAGTGTGTAAGGATGCAAAGATCAGGAATCGATACAATGAAGTACCACGCCTGACCCAGGATACCAATGGGAAAGCGACAAGCTCACAGTTGGACACCACAGACGAGAGCGAAGAGGTCAGCCCTCTTCCAGCAGGTGACCACAAGGCACATATAAACAGGCGCTCACAAAGGCATAGCAAACACAAGACAGAAAAAACTTAAAAGATCCACAAAAGAAGTACCACCTTGGAACGGTCAGTTAAATATTTTACTGGAGGGCTTAAATCAGTTTAAGGGCGCAAACCTCACCCTTAATTCAGATGTGGATCAAGACACATAGAAATTTGGTTTGAATGAAAGACCCCTTACTTATCAATGCATCATCTCCCAGAACATATAAATCAAGATGTAACAAGGAGATGAAGCAAAAATAAGGACTCAACAGTAAATAAAACTGAATACCGGAGCCAAAGAAATCCAACAGGTAAACCCCGGTGGGCCCGACAAACAGCCAAAGCATCAGGCCCCTACCATCTCATCAATAGATAAGTCTTTAAGTCGGAACCGTCATAGAGTCTGAAGTCCGACCCACCGACGTGCAATTAAAGAGGAAAGCAAAGTTGCCAACCGTGATTTGGTTGACCACCAAGCATGCAGTCTGCTGCAATACATTAATGTTATAGCCAATCTTTTTTTATACCACCTTTACCAACTTTAGCATGAAATATCACTTGATGTGCAAGGTCTACACTGATGTAGGTGGTATAAAATAGTTATACCATGTTGTCCACCTGTACGTAAGATAATCCACTCGCTAAAGCTCGTGGATTCTCTCCACGTACAGGCGGACAAACCCATGGTATAACTATTACATATTGGGAAATTATTTTAATGAGCTGTGCAGAAAAATTATTAGAGCCAACAATCTTCTTCAATTTATATACCAAGTCACCATAGAATTCAGGTTCGGAAAGTCCTTCGCGCAAGAGAGATTTAAGTCCAATACACCTTTTTGTACGTATGAAAAAAGTCAGAACAATAATAGGTTCTATTTCTCAAACTCGGCACAACTGTAAACAAGAATTAGCTTTAAAAAAGATATTCGGCTTCATTTCAATTGTGGAATTTGTTTAATGCCTATATGTATTGCTCTTTGTTACACAGGGTCATCCGACTTGGGAAAGTATAAAGTGATACTGTTACAATGCAAACAGTCCAATAATTTTATTATTGTAAGTGTTTTAAAAAATAATTCAGGACACTATTTTTTAATGCAAAATCACTTCTTAATTCCTTAAAGACAGCCACTTTAAATGTAACTAAAGCCTTGTGCGGACGACATTTTAATGCTGATATGAAAATATTGGGTTACACATAGTGGTAAGAAACATGACTTGCATGACTTTGACCTGCAATGAATAGATTTGTCTAAAAATAGAAGTCTACTTGAGACCAAAATTACAAAAGTATTTTGGGCTGCTTCAGTCTGTATCCCTAGATGACTCCATTTTCAGTGAGTGTTGTCACCCAGTATCAAGCTGTATGGACAGTCATGTAATAACCAATGCAATTTTCATATTCTAGAAGATACTCATAGATGCAAATTTCTGTCTATTTCTGATTGGTTGAAATTTAGTTAGTTAAATTGATATCATAAATTTCATACACAATACAAACGAGTAAACTCACCACAGTAGACGGCTGTAAAGCGAGTGAAATCAGTCACTGCTGTCACACTGTACGGCCTAATCTACCACTGCTTCCAGGATTTCAGTGGACATCACTTTTTGGCGATTAATTTTATATGTGCAGACTAATCGCAAAGTGAGCTTTAGAATTTATACATCTATATAACGCATAATTTGTGATATTATTTTCGTTACACAATGATTTGTCAATAGAAATTATCCTCATTTGCATATCTGCATTTTATAATTTCCCTAAGTGTACCTTTGTGTGCATCATTGCATTTAGTTGACCCCACACACCCTTGGAAAATCTAAATATATTTACTTTCGTACTTACATGCTAATCTTGATTGGTATTGGTGCAATGATTTTTTTACCTGCGCATCCTGCATCTATTACTCATATTTTTGTCTCTTTGATGTAAAGTTTTTATCTTGGCGAGTCCCTGGATGCAATGGTATTGCAGACTTGTCATGAAAAATAGTGTTCTGGACTCATAAGATTGCAGTTGGACCCATTGATATGGGAAACAGCGAGTTCCAGGACCCATAAGCCCAAAATTGTAAATGAATCACTGTTGGATGGCCTCATACTTTGCATTTCATTAAATTAATTATATATCATGTAGCCCTATCTTTACGTGTATAACGTAAAATATTAAGTGAACATTAAGTTATCCTCGTGTAAAGCTTCATAGTTTTTAAGTATGTGGATTTAATCCTATGGAAAGAAGAATACACTTTAGGGAGAATCGGCTTATATTTTTGGGGATTTGGGGGGAAGCTATATTAACTTAAAGGATTTGGGGAGCAAAGGAAAATACTTTCAGGGAGCTGAGGAATTTTCTTTCAGGGATTCGGGGAGATCAATGCATTATTTCAGGGATCAAGAGAGCACAGACCCCCTGGGGGCCTCAAATATGGCATACAATTAAAGAAAGCCGTTAACCATAAAACATGTACAATGGGTATAATTGTATTATTTACCTTCGTATAAACAATAAAGATCCATTTTGAATTATAATTGTGAAAATGGTAGAAATTGACACAAGAAACTGATGTTTCTTTTAAATACTGTAGGGCACACCATTAAAAGTTTAATTAATGCAGGAATAAAGCTGCGTTGGGCCCAAACCATTTTGTGAGAAAACTATAAATGGTAAGCCAAAACTTTATTTTTGGCTGGCCCCATATATAAGCTGTTCAAATATACTATTCATTTGCTTTACTTTCTAAAGAGCCCATCACGTTTTAATTTAGCTGCAGCTAATAGATTTTGGTCGTACAGTGACAGTAACTTCCGATTTCACTGACTGTACGGTTGTCGACTGTGCACATGCTAGTGATACTACAAACCTAAATAATGATCAGTATTTTCTTTAGGTATTTAAATAATGATCAGTAATGGTATACAATTTTTCTTTAGGTGTCTAAATAATGATCAGTGATGGTATATCATTTTTCGTTAGGCGTCTAATAATGATCAGTAATGATATGCCCTTTGTCTTTAGGTGTCTAAATAATGATCAGTAATTGTATGCCATTTTCCTTTAGGTGTCTAAAATGATCAGTAACAGTACTGATATACCATTTTCCTTTATGCGTCTAAATAATGAACAATAATAGTATACAGCTTTCCTTAAGGTGTCTAAATAATGATCAGTAATGATATACTTTTTCCTTTAGGTGTCAAAATAATGATCAGTAATGGTATACCATTTTCCTTTAGATGTCTAAATAATGATCAGTAATGGTATACCGTTTCCTTTAGGCATCTAAATAATGATCAGTAATGGTATACCATTATCCTTTAGGCGTCTAAACAATGTTCAGTAATGGTTTTCCATTTTCATTTACATGTAGGTGTCTAAATGATGATCATTAATGGTTAACCATCTTCCTTTGGGTGTCTTAATAATGGTCATTAATGTTATTGAGCAATGACAAAAGTATTTCTAACAAGACGGCAGTTGATTGTACACCATCGCATAAGCTCGCTTTTTAGCTCACCTGAGCCAAAGGCTCATGGGTGAGCTAATAGTATACCAGTCACTCCGGCGTCCGTCCATCCGTCAACATTTTCAAACATCTTCTCCTCTGAAACCACTGGGCCAATTAAACTCAAATTTCATATAGAGACTACTTAGTTAGCGGGAACGAAAGTTGTTCAAATGGTCCTGGTAACATGACCAAGTAGGCCGCCTCGCTCATATATGGTAATAACCCTTTAAAATCTTCTCCAGAACCAGAAGACCGATCACCTTGGGGCTTGGTATGTAGCATTTGGGATGTGGGGCCTACCAGGTTTGTTCAAACGATGATCCTAGGCTGACCCTGACCTACTTAACGTCGAGGTAAAATTTGCTTCCTAATGCATTTAAATGGGATTTTTTAAAAGTTGATTTTATGAAGACTGTTGAAACCAAATTCATTATTCTCACTTGATATATGTTATACCTAATGAGAAATGGTTATAAATAAGTTTCAAAGGTCAACATTGACCTTTGACCTTCCAGCCAATATCGCTCATATTGGGGCCCAATCATGATATTAAAACAGTTTTCTCAGAAACCACTTTGCCAATTGAAGTCAAATTTCATGTGAAGACTCCTTACGATAAGTAAGCCAAAATTTTTACAAAATATTTTGGTCACTTGACCAAGATGGCCGCAACGTCCATATATGGTAATGACCCTTTTAAAAATCTTATTCTCAAGAACCAGAAGACCAATGAACTTAGGACTTGGTATGTAGTATTGGGATGTGGGGCTTCTATGTTTGTTCAAATGATGATCCTAGGTTGACCTTGACCTACTTGACGCCAAGGTCAATATGCATTTAAAAGTTTTTAAAAGTTTTTTTTTCGAATATTGTTAGCTCACCAGTAAAGGAATCTCAAAAACAGACATTGCTGATACTTTGGGAGAGACTTTTTGTCACAATTCGTTTTCATTCAATTACTCTGAATCCTTCAGGAAGATTAAAACATAAACAAGAGAAAGTTGAATTGAATTTTAAATCACAAAATAAAGAAATTTATAGCAAAGATTTTAATTTAGATGAATTAGTTGAAGCTATTCAACGGTCACATGATGAAGCCATGGGTCCTGTGACCTGATGAGATCCACTATCAAATGCTTAAACATCTCCCAGATAATTCTCTTGAAACCCTTTTGAATATATTTAATTACATTTGGACTACTGGAAAATTTCCAGAAGATTGGCAATATGCAACAATTATTCCTATTCCGAAACCTGGTAATTTTCCTGCGGAACCAAATAATTATAGATCCATAGCCTTAACAAGTTGTCTATGTAAAACACTTGAAAGAATGATAAATAAAAGACTTACTTGGTTTTTAGAATCTAATAATCATATATCGCGGTTCCAGTCTGGTTTCAGATCTAACCGCAGTACAACTGATAATTTAGTTAGATTGAAAACTTTCATACGTGATGCCTTTATTAAAAAGGAACATGTAGTCGCTGTGTTTTTTTTATTTGGAAAAAGCGTATGATACCACATTGAGTTATGGAATTTTAAAAGATATCCACAAACTAGGATCAAGAGGTAGGCTTCCTTCATTCATTGTAAACTTCCTTGCAGATTGCACCATGCAAGTCCGAGTTGGCTCCTCTCTGTCTGACTATTATGACACGGAGCAAGGTGTACCTCAAGGGGGTGTTCTGTCTACAACACTTTTAATATCAAAATTAATGATATTGTGAAATGTTTAGGTCATCTAACTGATTGCTCATTATATGTTGATGACTTCTGTATCTGCTATCGCTCAAAAAGCATGGGGACGATTGAACGTCAACTGCAACAAAATTTGAATAAGATTGAAAATTGGGAAACAAGCAATGGCTTTAGGTTTTCCAAATCAAAAACAAAGTGTGTACATTTCTGTCAGTTGCGCAAGCAACATGATGATTCGGTTTTACATTTATATGGATCACCTATTCCAGTTGATGAGGAATCTAAATTCCTTGACATTTTATTTGATAGAAAACTCAGTTTTATACCCCATATTAAATATCTCAAAGCTAAATGTTTAAAAGCATTGATTCTTTTCAAAGTGCTTTCCCATACTTCTTGGGGTGCAGACCGAGCTACACTTCTCAAGCTGTATCGGTCTCTAGTCCGGTCAAAATTAAACTATGGCTGTATTATATATGGCTCTGCATGAAAAATCATATCTTCAAATGCTTGATCCTATACATAACCAAGGACTTAGATTAGCTTTAGGGGCTTTTAGAACTTCTCCTGTTGCTAGTCTCTATGTGGAAGCAGATGAACCATCACTATACTCACGAAGAGAGAAACTCTCTTTGCAATAAGCTATAAGACTTTCTGCTAACCAATCAATCCTGCTCATGAAGTTACATTCCCTCCAAAGTATGATGATTTATATGAACAAAAACCTAAAGCTATTAAATCATTCGGCATCAGAATTTCACCACTCTTAGAATCTGCCAATATCAAACCACAAAATATTGAAAAATATTTTACACCAAATATTCCAGCTTGGTGTATGAATAAACCTGAAATACTTTTTGATTTACATTCAGGGAAAAATCTGAATCAAATCAACACATATAAAAAGATGATTTCAGAAAGCAAGCTGCAAAGTCTTTATAAGAACTACCACCATTTATACTGATGGGTCAAAGGAAGACTCAAAGGTTGGTTGTGCTGTTATATCAGACAACCTTAGTAATATGCAACGTATACCTGACGATTCATCATTTTTTAACTGCTGAAGCCAAAGCAGTTGATCTAGCTTTAGATTTCATTAGCACTTGTGATGCTAACAATAAATTTATTCTTTTTTCTGACTAGCTTTGTGTATTGAAAGCAATGAACAATACCAGGTCAAAAAATCCACAAATTCAGAAACTTTTAGAAAAATGTCATGAGCTTTTAGCTAATAAAAAAATTGTTATCTGTTGGATTCCTAATCATATAGGTATCCAAGGGAATGAGATGGTTGATAAGCAAGCAAAAACATCGCTTTCATTACAACCAAAGTAAGTAAGGGTGCAAAGATCAGGAATCGATACAATCAAGCACCACACCTGACCCAGGATACCAATGGGAAAGTGACAAACTTCTTTCAGATTTCATATCTAATTTTTTAGCCATCTATCAGTAAATATATCTTAGATCAATGGCAAACCTCATGGAATATCAGCTTTGGAAATAAACTTCTTGAGATAAAACCAACTATTGGTGAACATCAATCAGTTGTTCAAAACATTAGAAAAGAAGAAGTTGTTTTGGCTTGACTCCGTTTAGGTCATATAAGAATCACACATTCATACTTACTGCAAGGTGAAGAGCTACCACAATGTGCTGGTTGCGACGCACCATTCACTGTACGTCACTTCCTTTTGGAATGAGGCGACCTTGCACAAGTAAGAAATAATTGCTTTCATGTTGATAACATGAAACAGTTATTTCAAGACATACATATTGATAGTATTTTGACATTTTTTAAGACAAATAAATCGTTTTAACAAAATCTAATTGCTATTTTTAAAATCATGTTTTGTTTTACATTTTTATCAGACCATAATACAGATTCAATAATGTTGTATTCTGTTCAGTTAAAGAACAGTACAGTTATCTGAATAGCTCTTTGAAACTGTCGGATATTGTACGTGGTCTCTCCTGTCAACGGTCGTGGTCTCTCCTGTCAATAATCGTATTGCAACTAATTATCATTATACAAACTCATCAGCATCAATTCTTCTATTTTCTCTTACAATTTTTTACTTTTTCCATCCACAACATGTTTAGTTTAATACCGTTTGACGCTAATGACCCACAAGGGTTGATGCGTCATTAAGCACCAAACAAACAAACAAACAAACATACCTATATAAACATCTTTTTCTCAGAAATCACTGAGCTGTTTGATAAAGTATTCATTAGATTGTTTCAGGTCACTTGACCAAAATGGCCTCAACCCCCATATATGGTAAAACAAAATATGTTTCATTATAAGCTGTAGTTGTCCTTGACCTATTAACATTATTAAGGAAATCAGGTGAGCGCTTTTGACTTTGCCTTGACCTTGGGACAAGGTCACTTGAAACACTACCCAGTACCCTCAACATCATGTGGCCTGATTGGAGTTGCAATGTCAAACGGTTTAGGAGGAGCTGAATTTACAAGAAAATACATTTTATGACCTTTGATCTTGACCTTTTGGGTTATGGCCACACGAAACGTTGCCCAGTATCCTCTACAGCATGTGATCTATGCATCTGCACATTGTTAAGTTGCTGCTTCAACAGTTTAGGAAATGGTGCATTTACAAGAAAATACATTATTTGGCCTTTGACCTTGTCCTTGGGGTCAAAGCTACACAAAACGTTGGTCAGTAGATATATATCATGTGACGTCCAATGGTTTAGAATAAGATCCAATTACATGAAACATGAAAGGCGGCTTGACAGACAGATGGACGACGGACCGATTTTAGTACATGGATAATTATTCTGCCAAAAATGATGATGGGCCCTTAAAGTGGGTCAATGGCCCATATCCCATTCAAATATTGCAAATATCTAAATTTTAATGGGCCTTTTGAAATAAACTATTTCCTTCTAACGTGGTAAATTATTATAGGGAATAACAAAATAAACGATAAATGATCTCCCTTGAATGTATATTTCCTCACACACGCATACTGAGCGTAATAGGAAGTACGTCATAGTACGCCAATGACTTGAAATGAGGGTAAATCAATCACAAATAACACACAGATTAGCAGTACCTCGTTTTTGAAAAATTTCATTGAAATTTTATATTAAACTACTGTAATAATATCAAATTGAGCATGTTTTTTGTTATTAATTATTTTATTTAAAAAACATCATATAACATATATAAGCATATTACATTTTACCATACACAAGTTTAAAGTAGTCATACTGTAAAATAAGGATAATATGATACCACAAAATGGGTAAAACATGAGAAAATGCCTTTTAGTATCTATGCCTATACTCAGTCAGAATCCTTAATACTGACAAAACTTCAGTACCCAGTGTATTAGCTGGGGTGGATATCTGACAACGGTTCTACATAGGCATTGTTTGCAATGGCACAGAAACACATTTTGTCACGTTTTGGTAAGCATAATGTATGACTAGTTGACAAGCATATTTTATCATCCCTAAATATATTTTACAAGATGGCTTCAGAAACAATTTATGAAAAGAAGAAGGGAGGATAGAAAAAAGGAGAGGGGATAAGGGGCGTTAGAAAGAACTAATCAAGTATGTAACTATTGTTTTAGATTTCATGTTATGCCCACAAACATATGCATAATGGGCGTGAAACCCTAAAATGGTTGTTTTCGCATTTATCAGAGAAATCAAAACGTAAGGTTCAAGCTCAAGTTGGCATAGTGATATGGATGTTTGCAAACTTCTAATTGATAATGTCTTGCTTATTTCAGCTGATGAACTGTTGAAGAGACATTAGAACTAGAAGACCTATGGCAGGTTTAACGGAAACAGAATTTTTAGGGACCATAAGTACAGGTGCTTTTAATAATGATTATAAATGTTTAGAAACACTCGGGAAAGGTGGTTCTGGAGAAGTGTTCAAAGTGAAATCGAAGAAAGATGATCACATATATGCTGTGAAGAGAGTGCGTTTTGACAAACACAAGCTTAAGAACCAAGCACATTTCATTAAAAGAGAATTGATAAACAACGCCAGGCTGTCACATGAAAATGTTGTAAGGTATTACGATTCTTGGGTTGAAGTAAGTGCCAATCAAACCTTAGCTAGAAATTTGTCGTACGAAAGTGAAACAGATCTTTCATCGTGTTCAGAAAGACATGATGACGTTACAGAAGAAGCTGAGATAAGGCAAAATGATAGTAAAGAACAATTAAGAAATGGGAATTTGAAGATGTTGATTAATAAAGTGAATAACACACAGGAGCATAGCAACGCACAAAGAGATATACCAAGCATTACTGACGTTGATGATAACCAGTTTATGTCAGACTTAGAAGTTACAACAAAGGGTGAAATTACAAGAACTAACAAAGGAAATAATGACGGGAAAGACAGGCATACATTAAACAAGACGAAATCAAAAGAAAAACTTCCAGACTTTACACAGTTACAAATGTCTTTTGAAGAAGATGTGAGTTTTGTGGAACCATCACCAAATGATGACATGCAAGACATAGACATTGTGTTTTCTTCCTCACATTCAGAACGTAGTGCATCTGCTTCTCCTGATCACTCCAGATCTGATAGCCCCTGGCAGATAAGATCTGATAAAAATGCAGCAGCCCAAAATTTGACCCAGAAACAAGAACATGAGTATGAAACAGAAGACGAATTTGATGAAAGTTTAGACAGTGAGAATATCAGCGAATCTGATATTCGTGATCTCTTTGATGAGTTAAGTAACTCTGAACATATTTGTTCATCATCCAAATTGTCAAAGGATGCTAACATTTACACACCTGATGATGAAACTAACAAGCAGATGGGCCCAAGGTTTTTAGATTTGTATATCAAAATGGAATTTTGTAGTGCCACTCTTAGAGAAGCGTTGGACAAGGAAGACCTAGTAGATGACGATCAAACATGTTGGAGTTTCTTTAGACAGATTATTCGAGGTCTGGACTATATACATAGTAAAGGTATTACACACAGGGACCTTACCCCTAGAAATATATTTATAACGACAGATAATGTTGTTAAAATTGGCGACTTTGGACTTTCAAGATTACACACAGAGTTTGAACCAAAGTCATCGTTTACAGAGAAATCAATTGAACCACTCAGCAAGATGACGCATGGTGGATCAACTAGTTGGACTGGTGGTGTGGGAACAGTTTGGTACACGGCACCTGAGGTATTGGATGCACCATCATGCAAATATGGTCATGAAGTTGACCTGTTCAGCTTAGGTTTAATATTTTTTGAAATGTGCCATGTATCTATAAAAACAGAGCAGGAAAAGGCATCTATATTTATACCATTACGAAATGAGAGAACTTTCCCAGACTCTTTCGACAAAATGGCAAAAGAAAAGCAAATGAATGTGATAATTAAATTACTAGACAAAAATCCAGATAAAAGAGTTCCCTTAAAAACGCTTCTTTCTTCAGCTGAAGGTTTTTTGCCTCCAGAGCCAATCGAGGAAACTCAATTCAAAAACATGTTGCCCCTTGTGATATCAAAACGTGACGGGGAGTTGTTTCGTTTCATGATGCAAGAACTTTACCGTCAAACACCAGCTATAGATGTGCCTTCTGTTCAGCAACTCATTCTTCCAGAAAGTGTAATTAAACTGAGGCAAGCATTTATGGCAGTTGCGGAAAGGCATTGTGTGAGACAAGTACATTTGCCAATATTCACACCTTTTAAGAACAAAGTTTTACCAGTTAACTGTGGCGATCTTGACTTGCCTGACCAAAACGTGTTCTTAGATTCCAAAGGCAGAGTTGTTGAGCTGTGTGACAACGCTATGGCTGCTTTCCTTTATAAATGTGAACTTGAACCCGGGTTCTTTCAACCACATATGCTGTATTATAGTACAAATACATTTTACAGACAGAATCTGCAAGAAACTAATGGTGAAGAATATCAACAAATGAGTTTTTTCTCAATGACAGCAAGAGAGGATTTACTGGGAATTGGCAGAGCCATATTAATACTTCAAGAAACAATACAAAAAACTGGGCAAAGATTAGCTGACTTTGTTCTGTGTTTAACTCATCGGGATATTGAAGTAGGTCTTCTTCAAATCTATGATCTAAATGAAACAGAGAAGAGATTTTTATATAGGCTGTGTGAGCTGGTGGGTGATACAACTGTGAGGCTTAAGGTACTTAAGCAACTGAAAGAAACTGAAATTTGTATTCCCCAGATTCTAGTTATGACAGGAAGTGTAAATAAAATGGTAGCAAAACTTGACTATAGTTTAGGCAAGCTACATAAACAAGTCCATGGATTCAGTGAAGGTCTGGCAGTTAAATTGCGCCAAACTCTTGTTTACCTGAAAACTGTAAAGGATATTATTGAAAAATTTGGGGTGTCAATTGATTTAAAGCTTGATCTATTCATGGAAATGCCTAAAAATGGAGTTTGTGATTCTGGAATTAAATTCCATTTAAAGTCTAAACCTAGGCTACAAACAGTTGCTCAAGGTTGTCACCTCACACTTAGTGGAGAAAGAAACATCACGAGTATCAATGAATTTTTGTGGTTTGAGATTTTTGTGATGCAGCTTAAAAGCACTGATGCGGAAACCATTGGATCAGATGTTGTTATAGAATATGATAAAACAAGGTTTGCTGACGTGAAAACCACTGCTTATTTGTATGGGAAACTGGCAGACACTGGTTTAACAGTCTCTGAATTAGAAAAGGGTGGAAGTGATAAACATTTGTCACCATATTGTAAGTTCTTTGTTCAGTTGAGCACGTCCAGCACTCAAGTAGTTTTAATGTATGAGCAAGACAACAAGGTGAAACGGATACCAATGAAGCCACAAACTGTAATTGGACATATCAAAAATAAAGACAACATACCATACAGTCGCTGGCTGTTATTTACTGAAACCTAGATTACTACAGTTTTAACTGACTTGGTGCTAAGTGTGTTTTTTGGGCATCGTCACGAGAAAACCTGACTGTTGATGATAATGTCTATTAACAGTTCATTTTGAATAACTCAAAAAAATTTTTGGTCATCGACTTTCAAAGATAAATGAGCTGCGATATGAGATTTCTAACAATGTGGTATGTGCATCCAGCAAAGCCTCAGATCAGACTGTGCATACTCGCAGAGCATTTTCCAGTCGCTTGCATATTCTATGAATGTTATGCTACTGACTGAAACATCAGTTGGAGTTTAGGAGCTTAAAATGAGGCTTGTCTGAGTATACACTTGTCAAAACACCACATTGTTCTAAATCACATATCACGGCTCAAACGGGGATGAAATCAGTATCATCTTGCTACAAGTGCTAAATGTATATGCAGATACCTTGTGGGTTTGACCTGTGCACTTGACACATCCTAGTATAATTTGATAACGTTTTTGTTTTAATTTGACAGATCCTGTCTTTCTTTCAAGGCCTGAAAATGTCCCAATCACAGAAAAAAAATTGCAAACAGTTTGGACCCAGATCAGGATGTTGGTTCTGATTAAGACCCAAACCGTTTGACATTCTGATAGAGTTCATTAAAGAACTTCTTGAAAAAGTGAATTTAAACAAGTCAGCAAACGACAACAAATGCAGAAAAAGATCTGAATTTTTTGTAAATTTTCAGGTTTGTCTGTCATTTCTTTAGACACACAATTGGTGTATATTTATTAAACTAATAAATATACTGAATGAAACCTGGCAATTTTGGGTTTCCTCTCATTTGTAAGATAAAAACTATAGGAATAAATTGTGTTAAATGATTTTAGTTACTTGACTTTTGGAAGTATTTTGAATGAAATTTGGCTGATCAAATACAAACAATTATGTCAAACCGTAAAAAATAACGTTTTCAATACAATATTCACTCTCTAAAACAACTATCATTTTATAGCATGTATCTGTGAGAATAAAAGTGCATCTTTAAATATTAGAAGTAGCTGTTATAACGCCTGATACATACCACTAACGTCATGTTGGTTGAGCATTTGAATGGCCGTGTTGTTTGAGTAGGGTTAGGAAAAGACATGGTTGTAACAAGAGAACCTGTTGTCAGATTTTTTTTAAGAATCTGAACTTGGATATATCACTTTACGTTTTAATAATTAAGAAGTTTTTATAATGCCAAAAGAGACGCATAACATTGAAGGTGAGCCAGTTGTTCTTGGAAAATGTACCATACTAGGATCCAGAACGTTTTCTAAGAGGGGGTCCAACTCTGACGTTTTTAGTTGATGAGGGGAAAGAGGATCTACATAATATTAAAAGTGGGCCATCAATCGTGGGCCTTTAATCATTTATGACAAAGCATGCTGTAGTTTGCATGTTGCGCAATACTTTCAAAACGTCAGATGTATGGAACATTTTGACAGCGTTGAAATAAACAATATTTAAAATTCACAAAAAATGTTCCAAAACATAAGTTCGATGCCTAAGGAAAGCGATATCCACTTAGGCCACAATCTACCCGCAACTTTTGAGGGGAGGGTAGAGGAACCCTTATGTCTACCGAAATTGAATATATAACTGTATGATTATATGACTTTTCAACTGTTAAAGCTTCACCTTTGAAATTAGATCATATAGTTGATTAGGTCTTAGTCACAAGTTTTAACAATTGTTTTCAAACTATTTTAATGTAGAATTTTGCAGTTTAAAATACAGAACAGAACAAAAAATATAAGACGTAAACTATACAGTTTCTAGTCTATCCTATTAAGTCTTAACATTCAGTATACTTCTATCACGACCTCTAAGTAATGACCCTCGATTCATTCACGGCATTTACCGTTACAGTCACGCCTCAGAGCGTTTTATGGAAGTAGAGTATCGGTCACACATATAATATATACTAGGCCAAAAAAAGAAACGCCGCATACAATAATTAAAAATATTGCGTGTTAAATGAGAGTGGCAAAATTTCATCATCTGCCTAATAAGTATGTTTTTCAATTTTTTCTTCCGCACATTTTCCCCATTGAATTATTGAGGTGAGTCAATCAATATCAGTGTACTGACCGAATTTCCATTTTCCTGTTTTTCACGTGCACACTCAATCCATTCAGATTTACATGTGTACTAACTACTGAAATCACTAGTCGAACATCCCAAAAGTCTAAAAACATTTGAAAACTTTGGAATTTAAGATTACACATTGCTAATTCACGGTGACAAAATTGGCACATGTGGAACGTGAACGTGCAATAGAAATGTTAAAAGCTAACGTGACGCCATTGGTAGCAGCCAAACGATTTCGGTGCCATGTTAGGACGATTGGACGTCTTAAGAATCGTTTCCATCAAATCGGGACAACGTAACACCGTCCGCGTTCAGGACGTCGACGTGTGTCGACGCGACGTCAAGATCGAGACATCCAGACGTCTCATTTGTGTAATCGATTTCATCTAAAGTGAGTCACAACTAGGACATCCCAAGGAACTCATGATCCAAAAATCAGGGCTCAAACTGTCAGAAATCGTTTCAAGACATTTGCTTTAAGAAGCCCACCTCCCTACGTTTGACGGAACCAAACTTTGTTGCAGTATTTACGTCAAATTAAAGACCCCGCGGTAGTACCAACTTCTAAATGAATTGAGAAACTGGCAAAGAGCATTCTTTAGCATCATTTTGCTCTAATTTTTCAAATTACTACATTTTTTTTATGAAATACAATACTGGTACAGTTAGCACTTTTGATACATAGCGGCGTTTCTTTTTTGGCCTAGTATATGGCCTCGACGTGAGAAAACCTGTCTTCAGGAGTTTGCGAAAAACAAAGAAGCATACCAGTCTGTGCATCTGCGCAGACTGATCAGTGCATTTATTGTTCGCTTTATGGGAGGTATCATATCTAACCTTGCTACAAGCGAAATTTCAATTTTCTTGCTAGTCTCTGTAGCTGAGTAGACTGGTTTGAGTCTTGCGTTGTTGAAATCCCCAAAGGCAGGCTTTCTCGCGTTAGGAAAAATACTATAATCTTTTGCTGATGTAGAATGTCAATAATGAAACCTTTTTTCATCTGTCCATTCAAACAAAAATAAAAATGAAGAAAACACACACACGCACGCACGCACGCACACACAACAAAAACAAAACAGTTGTTAAAAATCATTTGAGTGGTCAATTTCATACAGCTCATGATATTTTAATGCTCATGCTATATTTAGCTGTCTAGAGGATGATTTAAAAATTGTGTCAAAAATTGTTAACCTCTAAAAACTGGTTTGAGCTGGCTTCGCGCTATACATGTATCAACAAGTAGGCACGTTTGAACCAGTTGTCAGGTAGCAATATTTATCAAGGCAACTTGAACCAATCAGGGGACAGGACTTTCTAAGCAACAATACAATAAAGTGTATAGATCGTGAACAAGAAAGCTTTATCAGTTTTCTGTAAAAATATTCTGGAATTCGTGAGATTTATTTTTTTTGCAAATTTTGATTTTAGGGGTAATTGAACTTCGTCTGAACCAACGTTGTAGCCTAGGGCGAAGATTTGGTACCAGTAAAATGCATTTAAGCCCCCTGGTGGCTTATGTTGCTGTCCGTTCTAAGGCGTTGGTTCTGTTGTTGTTGACTTGTTGTAATTGTAACTCCCATTATGGGAGTCTGTAATTGTTCTAGGTTTTGTTGTACGTTACATTATGTACATTCTAGTATTGCAATCATCTTGATGGGGAAAAGAGAGCTGGTTGCTTTGCATAGTTTTGTCTTCCTGCTGTCTCGTGATTATTGTATGTCTCTTCCTCGCGGTGCCATGGGTTTGTCTGCAGTTTGTGATTGTGGTATTTCCTGATCATACTCACTATATTAATTTTGTATTGCTGTTTTAAAATTTCCACTGCATCTTTAGCTAGAATAATTAAGGTTGTGAGAGTAAACATTAAATACGTTGTGTTTGCATTTACTATTTAAAAAAGTAAGCGTCTAGTTTCTATTGTCGTTCAGTATGCCGTAGTTGGCTATTATATGCCGTAGTTGGCTCTTATATGCCGTAGTTGGCTCTTATATGCCGTAGTTGTCTCTTATATGTTCAGAGGGTCATCCACCTAAATACGTCACTCTCTTTAAAAGTTGTATTTATAATAAATAAAATAAAAAAGAAAACTCATATGATAATTTTACTCTTAATTCAATATTTCAGCCAAAGGCCTTTATCTTACTCTTAATTCAATATTTCGGCCAAAGGCGTTAATCAAGATTAAGGCCTTTGGCTGAAATATTGAATTAAGAGTAAAATTATCATATGTGTTTAACATTGTTCCCTATGGAATATAAATGAATATTTATAAATAAAGAAAATGTTTCATGTTAATTGTGTTCCTCTGAAGAATTGAAAACACATCAGAATGCCAATTTTTTTTTGGTTCATATATTTGAAAAGAAGTCAGGAAACTCAAGAGCCTCACTGCAAACAAAACTGACTATGTTGCCTCATGAAAGCAAAAGGGCAGACTAGCATGCGCATCCGCGCATTCGAATCAGCGCCTTTGTTATTCACTTTATTGAAAGTATAATATGAGCCGTGACATGAGATTTCCAACAATGTGGTATGTGCGACTAGCAAAGGCTCAGACCAGCCTGCGCATACGCGCAGTCTGATCAGAGCCTGTGCTAGTCTCTTAAATATTCTATGACTGTTAAGCTACTGACCGAACAACATTTGGAGTTTCTATGCTTAACAGGAGGCTGCGCAGGCTCGTCTAAGTCTACACTTGTCAAAATGCCATATTGTTGGAAATCACTTTCCACGGCTCATATAAAAAATGCTATATGCAAAGTGTTGGCATTCTTTCTAGTCTCTGTAGATGAGCATGCCGGATTAAGCGCCCCCGAAGACAGGGTTTTTTTTATGGTGAGGTAAGGGAGCACAGTGGCTCAGGTGTAGAGTGCTCGATTCGAGACCAAGGCATTGTTGAAAGTATCATATGTACACTTGCTACAGGTGAAATTTTGGTTTTCTAGCTAGTCTATGTAGGTAAGGAGACTGGTTTGGGACTCGCTTTGTCGAGAACCCCGAGAGTAGTTTTTCTCGCGTTGCGGCCCCAATAAGGATCTTCTCCGCTTATTTGGGGTGACTCTGCATGGGTCAACATTTTTCGATGTAGCCCGTATAGTGTTGGCCACAATAAGCAAGTATTGAAAATGCTACTAGCCAAAAACGGGCAATAGGTCTTACAGGGGAGTTTAAAGCTGTCTGATTGAACCTGCATGACCCATATGTGTGGTCCACACCGGGTGGACGGCGATCGAACATTCATTCTACGTTAAATTGGCCAATTGTGAAATCAGAAAAGTTGAAAATCGAATACTTTAGATTTTATATATGAAGTTTGTATCTAATAGAATAACGTTTTAATATACCGAAACAAACTTCAGTGTACCCAAATAAAGCTTTTTTGAAGAAAATTATTGACGTAAACAGGTGTGCTATTTACACAACGTAAGATACGTTACAATATATATAAGGATAAAATACCCAAATGTAGTTAAATATTAAAGAATGCAAACTATGTGTTTTGAATACCCTTAGGAATAATTCATAGCTATATAATACGTGTTTAACAATAGTGGTCTTCATCATGTGGTAATGCGCAAGAAGATTCAAAGTCAAATTGAAAGAAATTATTTTTTATTAACATTACCTCTATTTTAATCGATAAAAATCAAATATCCTTTTTAACACATGCCATTTTCGTATAATTTCTAAGTTGAAATGTTATGTGATTATATCAATTTGGTTTCGCACACACTATGTATTCGATATAACCATAATAAGCATTTTGAAAAACAGACTATTTTGTAACGTATCTTACACATATGGAGTCTCATCTGTTTATACAATGTTCATCCACTTTATGACATACCCTTAATCATCCTGTTTGATTTAATTGACTAGTAGTGAGTCTAGTACAATAACAAATGAGAAATGTTTATCCTATATATATTAATATGATCAATTCAAAACCAGCAGAGCACACAATACAGATAGGGTGCATAATTGCGGGAGATTTACGTTTGAGCGGATCCATACTACGAAAGAGCAGATTATTTTTTACGAAAGAGCGAAGAAACATAAGTCAAAAGAGCGGACGATTTTATAATTCAAAAGAGCGCTTTTCCCAGGTAATGACCAGGCAGGTAATAATGAAAGAGGCAAATGGCTGAAACGCTCGTTTGGGCTCCATTTCTTGTGTCCTTCTGATATCGTAGACAGTTTCTGTGAAGATGGACATAATGTCTGCTCTGTCGGAAGATCACCGCTGTTCAAAATATGCAGACTATTTATTTGAAAACTATGCAACATTTCACTCGAAATTCCCTCCAGAAATGTTCACAATTCTACACCGCTCACCCAACATTTTTCGTATTTCTTGAAGTTTTGGTAAAGCTGCAGGTTATGACCTATGTGAGAATGAGAGGAATCATTATTGTTGCACCATATAAAACGATTTTTATGTTGTAATATTACTATATGTCGAACGGAAGGGGTCGTTACTTGGTCATAAACTGGTCAAACCTGGTCATTACCTGGAAAATTCGCTCATTTGTATGATTTTTCAATCCGCTCTTTTGACTGTATGGTTTGCCGCTCATTTCATACTCTGTCACGGTATGATTTCCGCTCAAACGTAAATCGCCCATAATTGCAGAGTGAGAGCGGTACTTATAGAAAATGATGTAAAATATTATCAGTTATGCTTGTGAATCAGAACAAACACAAACTAATTCATAATCAGTTATTAAACTATCCAAATTCAAACAATTAAACCAATCATTCCAACGGTCATTCCGCTCTAGTGTCTACAAAAAGAATTGTAATGTATCCTATGCTTTCAGCTCAAATGTCGCTTTGATCATTTCAATATAAGATTTTGATACCATAAACTGACGCTGACTCTTTCCAGTTGCAACATGATTGATTATGCTACACAGAACTTCACCATGAGTCGCAAAATAACGACATTATCTAATCAGACGATGAGTTACATTTGCAATTGCATTTGAAAAGCCTATTTTAAAAACTAACATGAAATACACAAGATTCATATGAAAAATTTGGGTTATTTCCATTTCACTGACATGGAAATATTGTGACAAAAGACAACATCACCTTTAACCAGCCATGACATCTTTTGCGTCAGTATTTTCCTAAGTTGTGACTTCAGATGACAGGAAACACTGATTTCATAATATACGTTACAAAAACATAAGATACGTTATGCAAAATAATTTGAACTCAAAGAGCCCAGTATACTATCTCTTGAAATTAAATATTCACATGTGCTGTTAATTCAATTTTATAACAAAAAATGACTGATTAATTCTTGCTATCACAAAGTATTTCCTTTTTGTTTTCAATAAGATACGTGACTTTTCATAAAATACGTTACGCTGAAAGGATCTGTTGTAGGCAATGTTTTCTTTTGTCAAATTGACCAAAATGTCATTTGTTTGACTAATTGGTTTTTGACATTTCATATTTCAAGTAGTTTCAAATGCCTCATAATGTACAATATAATATTTTCAACGATATTATACCTTTGTTTCTCAAAGATCTGTGATTTTGTAAACTTCAAAAGTTCCAAATTGTCCCGCTCCATAACCTTAAGCTATGAGTAAAAAATAGTGCCCAGTGCTTCCGCTGACAATATAAATAACATAGCACATGTGCATACAGGGGTACACTTGATTTATCAGCATAGAGATGCAGCCTTCTAATCGAGCGTCACATATCTTATTTTAACGTATCTTATTCCAATAAAATGTTACAGTCCATTTTAGCCAGGTTTAACTAGTATTCCACGAATGCTTTATTATTTTCCCTTAAGTAAACATTCGGCAGTATTGTGCGGGCAAGAGCTAGGGTAGAGCTTTATAAAAGACTGAAGTGCACTCAAAAAACACTGTAACGTATATTACCAAATATTTTGGTGTTTTTTATTCTGGATGAAACCTTTGTTAATCTTTTAATTAAGACAGATCAAAGTACAGTTTTGTGGTTTAAATCTTTTATACTGATATATTTGCGTCTAAAATAATCAGTTGCATACTAAAAATAAACATAATTTGGAAATGCTATGACCCAGAAATAGACTGTAACGTATCTTACTTTAAATATCGGGACAAGTGATTATTATTTTTCATCAAAATATCTATATCTGAAACAGGTAAAGAGTATCGACAGTCTATTTAATCGTATCTTAGGTTTACACCAAAAAACTTTTTTGGAATAAAATACATGTGAATGGGCCTATAAAATAACTACTTTTGAAGAACGTAAATCAGGGACACGAGAATTTGGTAGATTTAGAAGCATGGTCTATTCAAAACTTACATTTTTTCTATTCATTATCTAAACTTTTTATGTATGAAACCTCAAACAGGTATTAGATGAGGTATACAAAACCCAACGCCTTAACATATCATGCAATAAGAATATTTTATAAGCGTGGGACAGTGTATATTCATATTTTGTCCATTTAACGTAGAATGAATGCGAAGACTTTAGTACTGTCGATGAGCGTGGATGGGGAACCTGCGGGGCAAGGGTTTCGATTGCCTTTCGTCGACCGACAAAAAAACGGCGAAAACACCGTTTCTGGGCTGTTTTTTGGTCCGCGTTCGGTTGTTGTGGGCGTTTTCGACTGCCGCCAACCCTGGTGCGTGGTCGCTTGCTGATATGTTTTAGACATCTCTTCGACAATCAGTGTTCAGGAGCCGTATTCAGAGACTCATATAGCACGCTGATCGGGGTCATGAGTTTTTTGTATATGTGATGCAGCGGGCGACTAGGACGGGCGATGTTGATTTTTTTTTCTCTCGTCAAAATGCCTTAACTAAAACATAATTTTCTTAAATATCCAGTGAACTACATATTTTGGACGCTCAAAAAAAGAGATTTCAGTATGAATCCTGTTCTTTTGAGCAGCCAATGCGTGTGTCTATCGATGTTCATATATCTTTATCCTGTGCTTAAAAACTGTGATTATCTAATCCAATGCAGACACTGATGAGCTTGCTTCGATGTGTAAGCTAGCTAGTGTCTGCACACAAACAAATACTCTATTCATAATGCTACCAGATAAAAAAAAAAAGCCCTTAAATTTCGTTTCGGTAAGGGTGGAGTCGTCAATTTTGTAGTTTTTTTTTCGAGTTATGTTCTGTACAAGGGAGATAATAAGAACGGTATTAACCCTTGCATGTCCAGATGCATATTCTCCCTTGCATGTTCATTTTAAACAATTACGAGGAGACTTGACATTTGCGCAAGCAGTGCAGACTCTGATGAAATGTCGCATTTGACGGCCTTTCATCTGGTTCTTCACTTTTTGCAAGAATGGTATTTTACGTAATCGAAAAACAAAACAAAAAAAAACATTCAACAACTAAATTGTTCCAAAAAGGTATTTCAGATGACGATCTGGATAAGCCACGACTAGTTATATAATATTTCCCTTGCATGTACTTCGAGATGGTATTTTGTCTTTGCAAGCGGTGCAGACCCTGATAAAAAGGCGGCTTTATGTGGTTCTTTGTTTGGATCTTCACTGTTTTCGCAGGTATCCAAAATGTGAAGGGAAAAATCAACGACTGATATTTTTTTCCAAAGAGGATAATTTTTCGCTCTGATATTTATATTATTGGTTACACAGAATCTAAGTAAAAAGCCCTGCATGAAGTAAGAAGAAGAATATATGGGCCGCGAGATGTGTTTTCCAGCAGAATGACTTTTTGAGTGGCCTCTTTTCATAAGCTTAGAAACTCCAGTTGGCCTGAGACTCAAAGAGTGTTTGAGCGGCCAGCAAGCGCTCTGGTTAGACTGAGCGTGTGCGCAGGCTGATCTGAGCCTTTGCTGTTTCGCACATACGCGTATATGAAGGCTTTCAATATTAGGCCACAAAAAATTGTAGATACTAACTTGATCGTATATTTGTACATATATTTTCTATGCTGCTAGCACATACACTCACGCGCGCGCACACACGCACGCACGGTCGGTGTGGACAATCTCTTGCTAGCTTATTTGCCAACAGTGGACTTGATTGCTTTAACATGGTGTTGCATTAAGGGAACAGTTTTTTTATTATGTCCAAAAACAGCAAAAGATAAGCCTGCTACATCCTCGACTCTTTTAGAATGTGTTTGTTAAATAACATGTTTTGTATTTCTTCCACTATCCTGCCTTTTCTGGTACGATTCACTTTTAAACAAATGGATCTCAAGATATGTACATATAATGTAAGAGGACTGGGTAATAAAACCAAACGAGAACATGTTTTCGCCTGGCTAAAGGATAAACAATTTTCAATATGCTTGCTACAGGAAACACATTTTGGGGAGGGAACACATAAGGATTGGGTAAAGGAATGGGGAAAAGATGCTTTTTTAGTGGATTAAGTAACAATAGTGAAGGTGTAGGTATTTTAATAAATCTTCTTTTTTAAGTAACATATTATAAACATATTTATTGGTTTGCTTTACTTTTAATAAGTTTTGTAAGATACTCTCTCCATCTGGATAGTCTCGTTTTTCATGTTTGAGATTTGTTTTCCAATTGCTTGGAATACATTGTATTAAACTGAGATATTTTAAAAAATCTTGAGATGGTATATTGTACATGTCACGTAGTTTGCCAAAAGAGCAAAATGCCTTCTCATTATAGTCATATATATCTTTTATTTTTTTTTTAATGCCAAGATCGTACCATGTTTTGTACATAATTGTTTTATTATTAGCTCTTATGTGTGTATTATTCCAAATGACCTCCTGTCCAAAGCACAATATTGCATCTTTTTTATTTAATTTTCTCCATGGAGCACAGTGGCTCATGTGTAGAGTGCTCGATTCGAGACCAAGGCATTGTTAAGAATCAAATCAAACAAATCACAGCGATGCCATATGGGCCAGTGTGTGAGATTTACTAATTCATTAAGCTACCAGTTGGCATTATGGCCTTTGTTTTGTCTATTTTTGAGTGGCCGTTTTACACAGGTTTTACTGTATTTGCGCATATGCGATAAGTACCCAAATTACTTGTGCTGGCCGAATTAAATAGTAATATTCGTTATTAAGCCATGATTTAAGCGAGATTTGTTTTTGAAACCAACATAAATTAGTATAACACGTCTGAAATGATTGGACAAAAGAAAAAAGATGTTGATTAGAAAAAAAAAATAATTTTTAACATGGAATTCTTGTTTAAATTGATTTTCAGCGTGCCCTGGTATTGAAGTACATGTATGCAAAATAAGTTTGGAAGTTTGGAAGTTTATTAATAAACACTAGGCCTATCGGCCCATCTGTTACAAAACATATAAGACATATAACAAATAAAGTAACAGCGGATTGATGCCACAACTATATTCAATCAATAGCTAGTCCCACGAATACCAAGGACCGAAAACAGTCTAGTATAGACTGATCTCGGTCTTTGGTTTCAATCTTACAATGAAGTGACAATGCCACTTTTAATATATAGCCAGTATATTATTGTCACTGGCTTTTAAATACAAAAACTAAGCATACAAGTGAAAAAGTAAATAGACAGTGGAGAAGGTACCACAACAACAGAATAATAACAATAATAAAAACAATAATTATTATTATTATTATTATTATTATTATTATTATTATTATTATTATTATTATTATTATTATTTATAATATTTATGTGGATAGTGATTATAGATCAATACCAAGATATTTTTCCCAAACACAAATTGCTCCCTTACTTTAAATGCCTTGAATACGTACAATAAGTTTATCTGAATTTTCTTGTTTTCCGATTTAAATAGTTCAACCAGCTTAAACATGTTTGGCCTTCTTCTGTAATAATTAGGTATATATATGGTCCTTAAATCGTTATATCTAGAACATTCTAAAACAAAATGAAACTCATCTTCCAATGTATGACATGAAGTACAGCGTCTCTCTTCAAAAGGAATTGCATTTGGTCTAGCCCATCTCCCAGTTTCAACTTCGAGACGATGAGAAGATAATCTGAGTCTAGAGAGTGCAAATCGGAGTTTACCAACAGAAACAAAGTCCAAATAAGTTTTGTACCCAAATGAAAAGTTCCTGTAAAATAGAGCACGGGTTGAATCGTTTAGCCTTGAATTCCAATTTTGAATAAACTGATCTGTTAAGCGTTGTTTAACCAAGTTTAGAAAAAGAACTCTATCGCCAACGCTTTGTTGCAGCCAAACATCCATGAAACCAAGATTACCAAGTAAATCGCGATGTAGCGTTACCCAAGTTACCTTATTGGGGAAGTTTATGCAATCATTAAACAACATGTTGTAAATTATCCTAACATATTTCATTTCTGAACAATGCAAAATTTTTAGCCAGTATTTAATAATGTTACGGTAACGAGTAAGTTGAAAACTGCACCTACCAAGTTCTCCATATACAAAGTATGAGGTGGTATGATTTACTAAGTAGTCCGGGTACTTGCGTATCATTGGTCCAAATATGATAGTATAGTACGATATAAAATGGATAATATACAACAGTCTGCATGTCTAGTTATAAACCTAATCCTGGTTTATATAATAAGCTAGGTTTTTCCAAATTTGCATGGTAGTAGGGTAGGCCTCAGACTCGATGACAACACTCACCTAAAAGACATAAAACGTTCATCGGCGGGTTGGTGCCTAATGTTTGTCTCTAGACTCTTGCAGTGCCAAACTTGGCTGAACTAGTGTGTTCCTTATCTCTGTGTGTTATGAATCCTCTAATTTTTGTCATCACAATATGAGCCATCACATGTGATTTCCAACAATGTGGCATTTTGACAAGTGTAGACTCAGATGAGCCTGTGCAATCTTCTTTTAAAGGTAGAAATTCCAAATGCTGTTCAGTCAGTAGCTTAACAGTCATAGAATATTCAAGCGACTAGCATAGGCCCTGATCACACTGCGCGTATGCGCAGGCTGATCGAAGGCTTTGCTGGTCGAACATAATATTATCAGAAAGTATTTGTTCACTCAGATTTGATGGTCCTGATCTGGGTCTAATCTATTTGCAGAGGCTATTACTGTGCTTCCAGGTTTTAAATGAACCCCGTTTTTGCTAATAATTCTTAAATTGTGATTTTAATTGAAAAAGAAATTACAGAAATGAATTTAGATATAGACCCCATAATTAAATTTATTTTTTCAACTTGATTATATTTTTTTATAAAGATTGTGACTTGTTGGAATTTTGACGTGTTTTTTGCTCCTCTTTGCTTTGAATTATTCCCAAAGTGAACCTATTAATGTAAATAAACTATGACTTGCGCTCGTATTATATGCATTAGGCTTTGATATGCCGCTTATACTTACTTATAAAATTCACTGTAGATCTAAACCTGAAGCATTGATGTAGTTTGGGCCCCTGTTTAGTACAAATGACGTCACGAAATCCAAATATAAAAGGACATTGAATCCAAGATGGTCCCACCAACTTAGGGCATGACCCCTGACACCTCTTGACCTTGGCGGGAACTAAAACTAGCGTTAGGAAATATACTACTGTAGCATGTGTATTCAGTCCCATTAAAATCCAATATTATGATTACTGGAAAAATAAATGAAGTTTATGTTTTTTCAACAAAATATCGCCATAGGGATATTTTATCGAAAACACCTAAACTTCATTTAAAGCAATGTTTATTGTGGAATGTTATAACCGTTTGTATCGCTGCGATCACACTTGTTATTGTGTAGGCATGGTATCTGCGCCGTCCGCGTCACAGTATCAAAGTAGACCCTTGATGTACATCCGAGGTCTGATTCAAGGGAATTGGCCCATGGAGGCAGTTCCAATTAATAAGTATGCTTTGAGACGAACACTCAGACCAAACTTTAGACTTCTAGCTCCGTTGGTAATGTCAGTTTGTGCGTTCAGAAGAGGTTCTTGCTAATGTGCGATACATTCAATAATCTTGTGTGCTAGCCCAAATTAGGATGTGTTACGAGGGGCGTTCAATATGTAATGAAAACAGTCCAGTATATCCCAAAGTTTTATATTTACACACTTCATAATTACTTTCATTAAAAGGTCTGTTTCTTGGCTAAATAACAGTAAAATTGCAGTTGTCGAGCTCCTTACCTAATTTACACAAGCCACCTTCAAGATAGGGTTCTGAAGTACACTGCGATATGAAATAAAACAATGTTTTCAAAAGCAGATAACCACATGAACGAGGGATGTTTTCAGTCTGCTTCTTCGTGTGGTAAATATCCATATATTGGTGATTGATACCTGGAAATTTTTTTTGATATTGCTTTATATTCTATGAAATACTGAAGCTGCTATTTTGGTTAATATCCTCCTTGATACTACATTTTCTGGCATTCCATTGACAGAGTCGTTTTTTGCGTGAACGAATACATAGCGAAAAATTTATACGAAAATCATTTGCAACATTTTTTCCGTTCGCTTTGATGTTCATTTGCAAGTGATACAGCCGAATTGGAAATTTCCATATTTAATCTCCCTCATTAAGTACCCCAAAGTACGTCATTTGAAATAAGAAAATCACTTTAAAAAATGCCATCTCTGGCTTACACTGAAGCGGATCAGACAAAATGCCGCGTTCAATCGATGTTTGCATTCGGGTGCATTATTTGGACATCATTACACGTATTTACATGTACATTATCTGGCTGGCTAATTTCAGACGATAAAATTATAGGAAACAAAAATGGTATACCACTCAAATGAGATACCCCTAGATATTGGTTTGGGTTTAACTGGTCTGCTGCCTATGCACTGTGTGTATTGACACTTTGATATAATCAAATTTGTCCTTTCCTGGTACAAAGCCACATTTCCGATTTTCAAGAACCGTGCGTATATACGTGTTACGTCCATTGCTTTAAACGACGTCAACGTAAGAGGGGGTAACGTAATAAACCGTTTGCATGTGTAATCAGTACCTGTTAATAGTTTGTATCGTTATAGCAGATAAAGGGGAGATGAGTCAGAAAACTGTGGATATATAATTCATGCATGTTTAATGTGTGTTTTAAAAATACAGCATGCCTTTCTACCTTTGTTAAAATGAGCATTTACAAATCTGAGGAAAATATAGGCAGTGTATATAAGTGTGCTTTTTAAAAAGTCTGTAACTTATTTAATTCAGAAAGATAAAATAATGTTTCATGCACCATTATAACGGCGACGCTTTGATCTTTCGTTTGACATATGGCATAAAATTCTAACGCGTATGTGGATGGAGTTATGAATGGGTTTTCATTACATATTGAACCCCCCTCATAAAAAGTGATTACATTGTATTAGTTTTCTGAGAACTATTTGCTTTAGTGACATTATCATTGGCCCAAGACATTGAACTTGATATGAGTGGTAATTTTTAAAGAACTAATTATATGGTACATTTTAGGCGAACTGTCACACCTGACTTTATTTTTTAGGCAAAGTATCGCACCTGAAACATTTTTAGACGAATTGACGCTTAGACAATATGGTCATTTGGCTAAATTGACCTTTTGACGAAATGGTAGTAGGCGAAATGATTCTAGACAAAGCGTCATGCAGCCCCCTAGTGGTACCTAGGCGCAAGACCTGATGGCACAGCTCACCACTCCTCATTTAGGTGTACATTCATGGCTGGGAGATAAATCCCCATTAGAAGGTTAGGTCAGACAGCTCCCTCTTGAAGAATACCAAGGAGGGAGTCTCAGCTGCTGCTGATGGTAGTCTGTTCCAGATTGGTATTGTCCTCAGGAAAAAACTGTACTTGAAACAATCTGTAGATGTAGAGTACTGCCGATACTTGTTCTTGTGTGTGTGTGTGCTGATCTAGTCCTGGAATTAGTCTATGTCAGGTAGTCTGTGGGACTGGGTATATCAATCAGTCGGTGCACAATTTTGTAATGAACAATTAGCTGCAGTAAATTGATCTAGATGCGAGACCATCTGACTTTGCTGCATGCGAACAACAAAGGCGCAGACCATCCTGCGCATCTGCGGTCTGATCAGCACATTTGTTGTTCGTTTACTGGATAATGTCATTGCTACACTTACTACTTGCAAAATTCTAAGTAGTCTCTGTCGTCGAGAAGGCTAGTTTGAGCCTGAAACCAGTAGCTGAGGGTGGACTGTCTGGACATTTTGTTCTATAATATAACATGCTGGCTGCTTCCACAGGTGAACGTGTTGTTCAGCCACCAGGGCCTGAAGTGTTGATCAGTCCCCTTCTTGGTGGTGCTTGGCGATAGCTGAGTATTTGTCCCCGACGAGGTATTAATAGACTTTTCGCTTACTGTAAATGGAGCAACTTTAATATTCATATCTGAAAGGTTAAACCTCCACTATAGCGTCCTTTGGTTGTATTTTTGGTTTTATTTCCTGGAATAAGTTCACTACAAAATCCAGGAATATCGAAATTCATAGTTTCTTTGTTTGAAAGCCATGTTTCGCTTAAAAACACTAAGTCATAGCTAGATATATAATCCAAAAAATCTGTATCTGATATTTTCCGTTTCAGTCCGTGTACGTTCCAAGAAAGAACCTTAAGTGATCGCTGTTCATGACCCCACTAGTGTTCCATCTGCTGGTCGCTGGTGTACTCCTTACCATTAATGAGCAGAGTTTTACCATTAAATCTGACGGATTTACCCTCGTCCATGGCTTTTTTTCATGATAGGGTACAGTGGTTTCCTAGCTTCCCTCATGTCTTTTGGTATTTGTATCCCGATTCCCAAGTTTGCTGCTTTCAGTTCGTCTGTACAGTTGTAAGATGATTGTCTCACCTTTTCACGTTCACCGTAATAGTGAAATTTTACAACGATAGGTCGTGGTTTGGTTGATCTTTGACCAACCCTGTGTGCTCTGTCAAATAGGATATTTTCCACGTTCTCCATGTGTAGAATGTCTCTTAACAGCTCTTTCACTTTCATTCCACAGTCCTCTTTTTTGCCACCCTCCTGTATTCCATAAAACATTAGGTTTTCGCGCATTGACCTAGATTCAAGGTCACACAAGTTCTTGGAAACGTCCATAGTTCTTCTCTGTAGATCGGGGTTCGATGAAACAAGCTGAATAGTTGTTACTCCGGATTCAACACCAGTTTTAAAGGTGGAGAAAATCAGTCACTTTGAATGTTCTGGGGAACTTAGCGAATGGCGAGCTGTGAGAGGTGTTGTGAGCGGTATATCCAGCCTCACAATATACTTAATAAATAACAACACTGGAGACAGATGCCAAGTTCCAATTCTCTTCTTCTATTAACGTTACTCAAAACTTAATGTTCATTTCACATGTACTAAAACCGTTCAAATACTGAACTGGTATATCCAAATATAAAAATAAGTTCTTCTAACTATCGTAAAATTCAAACAGTATGTTTAAACCATATGCATATGATGGAACATTCCAAGCGTAAGTTTCTAATCTTAAATCAAAATTGGTAAATTACCAAAATAGAATAAATGTCATAAAGGACCTCGGACAGTCTTAATGAAGGATTGCCCATAAAAATGACCAGAGAAAAGTTTCAAAGAAAATGACATTTTTTCTATGAAAAAGATAGTAGGTTCAATCCTTGACTTTTCCACAAAAATCGTTTTCTCATTGGACAAGTACCTATTGAAAAATGTGGGCTGAAAACTCTGTTTTTGCTATTCAACATATAGAAAATAGAAAAAGTTTTACTGGAGTGCTTTCCCCCCCGTGACCAAACTAATCCTTTTGCATACAGTTGTAGGTTTACATTTCACACATCATATAAAAACGGCATGATTGGTCACGGGGGGGGGGGGGGGGGGGAACGATGTCAAAATGCACAAAAACACTTTATAATAAAACCTTATTAGAAACTTATTTTGTAAAAGACCTGTAGGTAAATGGCATGTATCAGGGCTTTAGTTATCAGTGCTTACAAAGTAATTTATTGTCTCATTTCTACACCAAAACATATGTTGTGGGTGCTCAAAAGAACCATCGCAATGAGACGGTTCTTTTAAGCACCAAATTATAGATTAAATCTTATGTGTAAGAAAAATATTAACGATTTTACGCTCAACATCTGTGTTTATCTAGACTATGATTTATACAGTATGCAGATATGATACACCTCAGTGCACAAGTCATCTGGGTGAACTTGAAACATTACAGGTAATAGTCAAAAGTCATTGATAGTCAGGAAAAAAATCAGAAAAAGACGCTTATTTAAGAAGGTACAGGCATTTTGTGAAGAAAAGGTTTTGAGATATTAGGGGTATATTGGTATGTTGAATCCAAAAACCAATGTTGGCAAGCTGAAAAATGGCGTCTTCACTATCAAATTTGCATATTTCCAAGATGGCGGCCAAATTGAAGAAAAATCCATAAAAATCCGTAGAGTAACATGTTAAGGATGCCAAACTGGTACAAAACAATCTAAAACATCTTCTCATGATTGGGGGTCTTCAATGACATCAATTAATGCATTTAGAGCTAAAAATATGACCAAGAGGTAATCAGGGGAGACAACTTGAGCAAAAAATCTTGCTTCCGACTTAGTTAAGTTTTTTTTCATGATAGTCCATGCATATTATCTGGCTCAAATGTGTCAGGAATGATTTCATTAAAATGAGATCTTAAAAAACCCTCATCGCAACGATATCACTATTGTTTGCATGAAAATATGGCGATTTAAACAAAATTCTGTAAGGTTCAGCTAGGGGAGGGGGTTAATGCGATTTTAAAGAAAGTGGGCCTGTAACTCATGACTCATATCTCATCAACAACTCAGCCTACACTATTAAACTTGCTAGCAAATTAAAGCTTAGATATAGTACTCACATCTGATGGAATGGTCTGATATGCAGATTAGTTATCTAATTTGCATATTCATCAATACTGAGCAAAATTTCAGAAAATAATGGAAAATTAAAAAAAAGCAAATATAAACTGAATTCTGCCCCCAAACTGTCCTTGTTGCATGTTATTATATCATCAGTGATACAATTTGACAAGTCGTCTCATCCAATAGTCATATATAAAATTATCTCATTTGCATATTCATGAATATTATTTTTTTATGAAACTAAAAATAGAGGTAAAATCATAGAATTACTATCCCCTCACACACACACCTCGGGATGGGGCTTATTCAACTTACCTTGCACCCAAGGACATTTACTCATGGATGCGAAATTGTTCAATGGGACCACTTAATACAAAAATTCTTAATTTCTCCGAAAATACCTATTTGGATTACATAAAATTGCATGGTGTCCAAGGCAACCCATCGGGCACTGTAGCTAGGTCATTTGCAAGCAGGCCCAAGATGGACACTTGCGTGCCGCACCTATTTTCATGGATTTTTCTCTCTTCCACTAATTCAAGATAAACAAGATGTCAGTTACTGGCAAAACAAAATGGTCGCTAAATAGCAAAGAAAAAAATGGCTAGAACAATTTACCATTCCCCCATAATGTGAAAATCGACAAATTGAATATGGTTCTGAAAAAGTGGGTGTACCTGCAAAATTATTCGTATCTAAGCAGCAACTCATCCTAGACTACCGACCCTGGTACCAAATTGAAGTCCAGGCATAGTTTTTTTATTCAATGTGCAGATATGCAAGTTTTCGTTTTTGCATATTCATGAGTATTAATAAAAAAATAAAAACAAAAGAAAATTCGTAGAAAAAATAAGACACATTACACATTACCCATATGTCATTTGCTAGTTATCATAGACTATCAAACTGGGTACCAAATCAAAGCCTAGACCAAGTACTTTTACCAAATGGTACGATATGCAAATGATCTAATTTGAATAGTCATGAATATTTATGAAAACATGAGAAATAAGAGAAAAATGGTAGAAAAAATAAGGAGGGTATGTTCCACATTACCTAAATATCAGCAGCTAACTTTTCTAGACTACCAAACTTGTTACAAAATCAAAGTTGAGATATTACACAATACAATTAGATAGTTTGTATATCATACTACTGCGTCAAACCCAGTAGTATGATATACAAACTATCTAATTTGCATATTCATGAATATTAATGAAAACATTAGAAATAAGAGAAAAAAATAGAAACTTTAAAGGGGTGTACGTACAACATAACCCATATGTCAGCTGCTAACTATTCTAAACTTCCAAGATTGGTATCAAATGAAAGGTGAGTCATAGTACTTTAACACAATAGTTTGATATACAAATCTTATTTACATATTTGTGAATAGTATTGAAAACATAAAAGAAAGAAAAATTGCAGAAAAATTGAAATGGGTATATCTACAAAATTACCTATTTCTCATCTGTTAATTGTCCTAGACTAACGAGCTTGGTACCAAATAAATACTAAGACAGGGCACATTTTATGCCATGATAGAATATGCCATTCATTTTATGATTATATTCTTCAATATTAATTTAAATGTTAGAAATGAGAGAAAAAGGGTTATAAAATTAAGGGGGCAACTACAAAAATTACTCATATCGTAGCTGCTAATATTCCTAGACTACCACACTTGGTACCAACTTAAAGCTAAGACATTTTACTTAACTCAATAGTCATTATGTGAAATTATCCATTTTTTTAAATTTATTGATATTAATGTAAACATCAGAAAGGAGAGAAAAATCGTAGAAAAATTAGTGGGTCTACTTCTACAATTACTCCTATCTCATCTTTTAATTGTTCAAGACAATTAATCTTAGTATCAAATTAAGGCTGAGACATAGTTTTTTATTCCAATATTCAGATATACATATATTTAAAACATATATTCATCAATATTGATGAAAACTATAGAAAACTAAAGAAAAACTGAAAACGAATCAATAAGGTAGTATCTTAAAAAATACTCATTAATAAACAAATTAAATAATTTGTGTATCAAACAACACTATTATAGAACCTTCTCTGGACTTTAATTTGGGAACAAGTTTAGAAAGTAAGTGAGTATGAAATCTACGATAAATAGCAGCTGAGATATGAGTAATTTTTTATGTACATTCTATTAATTCTCTAATTTATTCACATTTCTAATATTTAATTAATATTCATGAAAACAATATTAAGATAATTTGCATATTGGACCATTAAGTAAACATGCTATGTATTAGCATTAAATTGGTAGCAAGGCTGGTAGTAAAGGATAGTAAGCTACTGAGATGTAGATAAATTTGCATGTACACCCCCTTAATTTTTTACGATTCTTCTCTTATTTCTAATATTTTCATTAATATTCATGAATATGCAAATTTGATAATTTGCATATCTGAGCATTAGATGAAAGTCCTATGTCTTAACATTCAGTTGGAATCAAGTTTCAAAATTACGGATGAGTTGCTTCTGAGATATGAGTACTTTTGTAGGGACATCCCCATTCTTTAGAGCGCATTATGCGTTTCCATGGAAACCATGCGATTTCACATAGCTTAAATGGGTTTATTCTTTAGGGCAATATTTTCCCCATTTAGGTGGTCTCCCAAAACAATTTGAGACACATTAGAAGTTTTGCTGATGGTGCAAGGTTGGTCTTATTAGACCCTAGAGTACAAAGGAATGTGCATGCTGTTACTTTTTTTTATAGATACACAATGTACCATATATTTGGGCATGTACATTATGACATACTTATGTTAAAACAAAATAACTTATTGATTATCAAAGTTTCTTTCTCATTTATTACTTGAAAAGCTGGTAAACAGTCCGAAATCGTGCTATGAATAAAACTAACATTTAAATAGCAGGATACTGAATAAGGCACGTTCATATATGATTTTATAGACTAAACGGACATTTATTACCCTGAATACGGTAATATCATGGAATTATTATGCAAATTGCCGCCAAAACCATGTACTTTAATTGTAAAACGATCTTAGGACATAATACAAATGATTTGGATACAAAAACATTGTCAAAAAATAAAATATTTCAGTCATATGTAGACTATTATGCAATATTTTCAAAGTATTTTTATTTTGCTAGGTGCACTAAATGTAAGGGTTTAATTTAAGCACAAAACTATAGTTGTCAGTTATGCATTATCCTAGGCACAGGCTGTCAAAATTTGGGCAGATTGAATAGGAAACTGTCCGAGGTCCTTTTCGGTTGGTAAATCCGAAACAGTATTATAATCTAAACCGCTGAGTTGGTAAACCCTAACTGATTTTCATAAATCAAAATTACTAAAATTCTAAAAAAAACAAAACAGGCACGCCCATATTCTAAAATTTACAGCATTAGCCAATGGCCTTGGCAAAGCCATAAGGCGGTCCTAAAACATATAGATTAACATCTCATTAAGCAAATCTCTTTGACGAACAATAGCACCGCCGCCAAACGGACGCGATTAACAGACGTTGTGATCAACTCCCGTGAGCATGTTTGCACAACTGAATCATGTATGAACAGCGCCATTGTTCGTCAAATGTAAGACGCTAAAATATGATCACCTTTATTGATGTCAACACCTGCGAGAAGCTTGGGTTCGACTCAGTAATTAAGGAGACATATTCTGGTCTAAAAATGCAAAATAAACTAAAATCTTCAAATTTTTAATTAAATACTTTCTGATCAAACTATCATTTCCAAATTCGGCATCTGCTTAAAACGACAATTAATTTGATACCAAACATGGCTGTATTTCACATGAAAATTTAAAGTTGTTTTCTTTATTGATTTAGAAAAATAAATAAATAAAATAAATAAACTTTATTTATTTTATTATCTATTTATTTACCAAAGTATTACTTCACTTTTCGCTTACTGTAAAGGCGGCAACTTTAATATTCAAATCTGGGTGTGGCTCGGCTATTTCATCTGCTAAGGAAGGGAAATTAGGTTTTATTTATAACTTGGTAAAGAGTTAATAAGCTTTTTGAGCCGCGCGAACGTGCGTGCATTTCATGAAAATCCTACCCGTATACACACTGAACTCGCATATATTAACCCTTATAGCGCATAATCACAAAATGTATGTTTTTGTCGTCCACTAAACTATTTGAAGCCTCATAGATAAACATTGTGAACCCAGAGCAGACTGCTCATAGGAGCAGTCTGATCTGGGTCCACAATGTTTGCCATCCTGCTTATGTTTAATAGACATTTTCAGATGCTGTTATTTTGTTAGCATTCTAAGGACTAAATAATGACTGAGGTTGTGGCACAAAATGATACAGTTACTTTTGAATAAAACCACGCCTCCTTTTCAGCTTTTACCTATGCCTAAAGTAGACCAGTCCTAATTACGCATTCATGAGACGCCGCCTTTACAGAAAGCGAAAAGTCAAGTAATACCAAAAACTCCCATCATAATAACTACCATTTGATAACATTGGTTTTGTAATAAATATGAAATTTTATCATATGACGTCGCGTCTGGGAGTGAAATAACGCCATGCAATAAAATCTGTAAACCACTAGTGGTTTATCGATTTACGGGAAACGTTATTACGTCCATAACAACGTTGCGTACATGATGACAAAATCATAACGTTTTACGCCAGAAATGAGATTTCAAAGTATTTGTCATATGATAAATAGAATCTAACATTCGTGCTCTTGTATCATTGAATTTATTAAACTCGTTGCGAAAAAGAGATAATATGCTCGGCAAGCCTCGCATTTTATCTCTTTTTCCCAACTCGTTTAATAAATTCAATAAAACATGAGCACTCATGTAAGATCCTCTATTTATTTATTTTATTATCTATTTATTAACCAAAGTACCAAAAACTCCCATCATAATAACTACCATTTGATAACATTGGCTTTGTGATAAATATGAAATTATTTTCTCTTTGCATGCTGGGTAATTCATGCTTTCGTGCTTCAAAAATTCACTTAAAATATTTCAGGAACACTTGCAAAGGTTATTAGCAAATAACAAATGTCACCGCTTCAGCCTTGCAGATAGGGTAAAGTCGGGTATATTCGGACAGACAGCTAAATTCAGACAGAGACCTTGTTTGTTTCATATTTCAAATATTGGAATAAAAATAAATTAACTAAGCAAACAGTGAAAATCCTGATTCTGGATTTACACTGTTTGCAAACGTGTGTCCGTCCGAATTTACCTGATGTCCGCTTTTACCCGAATTTACCCTAGAGATAATGATCATTGATGATACAAGCTTCGCCAATAAAATACTATTTGTGTCTGATTGGGCATTGCTTATAGTTTAGCAGATATTCCTTCAGCGTAAATATTGTAACAATGACTATTCCTGCTATATTATATCAGAAAAGTCCTTAACTTACATCGTATTCCTTTTATGTACTGTAAATTCGGAAATTTTCGCGAGATTTTTAATTTCGCGAATAGCGTTAAAAGACATATTTGCAACATTTAAAAATCGCGATTTTGGCATGATTTACCTACATCAATAAAGGCCAAAGAGTATTCGCCATTTCGCGAGGGTAATAATTTCACGAAGTTTCGAGAAAATAAAACACTCGCGAAAATTTCCAAATTTGTAGTATGTATCTTGTTCTATTGTCTCTTCTTCGTGGTGCCATGGGTTGGTGTGTAATTTGTGATGGTGGCCTTTCCTGGTCCATGTTTTTTTCTTAGGCGCTTGTCATATTTGGGTAGTTTAGGCTTTTTATTCAGATATAGACTTCGAGCTAAAAAAGGTCCTGCCCCCCCCCCCCTAGGGAATTTTGCAGACATATCCTATCTTGAAGAAAATTTCAAGCCGCATCTTTTAAGAGATGTTTGCACTCTGTGCTCCGGGGCGTTAGTCTCTGACAGCATGTAACATATGTTACTGTAACAAATTAAGAAAAAAAATCAAAATGAAAGTTTGAGCTACAGAAAAAAGACATTAAACCATCTAATTATTCAAATTTCTTATGTAGTTTGCAAGCTGGATGCCTAAGCTACATAAAAGCAGCATTTTAAACAAAATTACAGCCTTCAATGGTGTTATATGTGTTACATATATTAAATTTCCCTTTGAAAGTTGAAATCGTGACTAACATCATTTAATTTTCAGACGATTTGTGCATTTTTACAAGTGTTTTTATCTTAGTTCGCTAAAATACTTATTCGACTAATAGAAAAAACAAAGCTTGCTTTTCTATCTGAAATACATTGTTTTATATGAGCTATTAAACAACCCTACCCCCAATTTTAAGTATCTAATTTTGGTATCTATTATTGAAGAAAAATATATAAAATATTTGACGCTCATGGATATCTTAAATTTTTGGCACTGTCTTACTAATGCAATAAAGAATCATACATTAGCAAGTTTGACATCAGGATCAGAGCACTCACTAAAGTATGTAATGTATGTTACATGGCATAATGAATGAGCAAGGAAATTGTCTTGGAAGTGAGAGATGATATTTCAGAAAAAATACTATTTTCACATGTTTTCCTATTAATCTCTAGCCTCTGGTGCCTTAGTCTTAGTAATTATAGTCATTGCTGATATGAAGCCCTTGGAATTGTGTTACAGATGTTATATATAATCTTTTTATCACATATTTCCTAATGCCTATAATATTAAAATATATAGACGTATAGATAGAAAATAATAGTTTTCATTTAAATAACACAATTTAATAAATATTCCTATTAAGTATAATTATTCAAAAACAATCTTTATTCAAGTCACCCTCACATTGTTTATCATTGTGTCTGCTTCTATTGCAAAATAATCACCCATTTCATCACAACCAGTAGAATCATGGCATAGTATAAGGACTGCAAACTGAGTACAACTCTGTTCCTCTCCACCCCTTTGGGAATTCTGCAGACATATCCTGCCTTAAAGAACGATTCATGTTCTACAAATAAGAGATGTTTGCACTCTATTAACCGGGAGGTGAGCCTGTAATGGTAATTGTGACAAACAGCACTTATAAGCATTTCGTGTGATCCTCCTCTTATGCCATCAAAGAATTAATTTTCTTTGTAATTTTTCAAAAGCAGAAACAGCATGCCAGTGTCATAGGATCAAACACCTGATTAAATATGGGTTTAAAGCCATTTCACATATATGCATACAATGGAGTATGACTCTGGTATATGTCTCTTCCTGTGAAGTGGCAAGAGCAATCTTCCTGCAGCTGCCTCTGCTTCCGTGCTAGTCAAATGATAACTTTGCTCTGATTTTGCAAAAGCTATGTCTCTTCGGTGTATCTCTAAGAATATTTTAAGATTTCTGACATTGGTCAAACAGAAATTTGATAGGCTGCTTTTTTGCATCATTTGCCATGAACCTTTCCAGTACCTTGGTGCTTAAGTCCTCAGGTCTTAGATCAATAGTATTTTGTTGCGCCCAAAGAGCTTTATAAGTTTTCTTTAGTTACAATGTTGACTCTTGATGGTTTTGGCAGACCGTCTGAAACAATTTCTGTTACACCTTGAAAGTTATCTGGTATATGAGAAAGAACATGAAGTTGGACATTGCCATCAATTAAGTTTGCAGCTGGTTGTTTTTTCATGTCAGTACATTGAAGCAAGCCTTAAAATAATGTATAACCTCTGATTTCTCCATTTTTGCAGCCATATCATTAGCTGTTGCATTCAAAAGAAGGAAAGTGGACTATGGGTAGATAGAATAGGATAACCAGTAGTTCTATATTATGCTCTATGGAAGATTTATACAGAGTAATCAAGTTGATAAGGTCGCCCATTTCATGATCCATTGAAAACACTGAAATTGAAAACACTTGCCTCTGACTGTGTAATCAAAAAGGATGTCACGACAATGCCCTTGATCATTTATTATGACGAGTTATATATGTTACATCCTTTAATAAGCGCTCTTATCTTAGAAACTTAGTGAATCATTGAAGTGAAAGGGTCTAATTTGCGCTCTGTTCATCCTGCATTTCATTGCTCTACCTGCTGTGATACATCTAGTTTGTTTATCTGAAGGGAAAGAGTTACTTCGGTTTCAGCACTTCAGCAGTACCAAGACTATAAATAAGTTTTTGAATGCTTGGGGAAAGATAATGAAAAAAGCCAATAAGCAATGCTTATTAGATACCCCCCGCACAGTAAGAGTCAGTGAAAAAACTTGGCAAGTTATAGTTCGAACAAGAAGACCTTAGTTTTGATAAGAAGATTTCAGTAGAATCTGTGAAAACAAAAATTATTAACTCCTTCATGCATATGTTCAATGTGTCTAAATTGTATCCGCAAAGTATCAAATTGCTCCATCAAAAGCTGTAGTAGGAGTTGATCGGCCCATAAAGGCACTATCCATGCATATACAAAAGCCATATAAGGGAATAATTGTCTAAGTTCTCACAGTTGTCATTTTGTCAAAATTATTTTTTGTGAACCAAACTCCTTCATGCATATGTTCAATGTGTCTGCTTTGTATCGGCAAAGTATCAAATTGTTCCATCAAAAGCTGTAGTAGGAGTTGATCAGCTCATGAGGCACCATCTATGCATATAAAAAAGCCTAATAAGGGAAAAATTGTCTAAGTTCTCACAGCTGTCATTTCGTCAAAAATTATTTTTTCTGAACAAAACTCCTTCATGCATATGTTCAATGTGTTTAAATTGTATAGGCAAAGTCTCAAATTGTTCCATCAAAAGCTGTGGTAGGAGTTGATCGGCCCATGAAGGCACCATCTATGCATATACAAAAACCTTATTAGGGAAAAATTGTCTAAGTTCTCACAGCTGTCATTTTGTCAAAAAATATTTTTCTAAACCAAACTTCTTCATGCATATGTTAAATGTGTCTACATTGTATAGGCAAAGTATCAAATTGCTCCATAAAAAGCTGTGGTAGGAGTTGATCGGCCCATAAAGGCACTGTCTATGCATATACAAACACCTTATTAGGGAAAAATTGTCTAAGTTCTCACAGCTGTCATTTTGTCAAAAATTATCTTTTCTGAACTAAACTCCTACATGCATATGTTCAATGTGTCTACATTGTATAGGAAAAGTATCAAATTGTTCCATCGAAAGCTGTGGTAGGAGTTGATTGGCCCGTATATGGCCTATAATAGCATAAGCACAAAGCACTATATTAAAAGCCATTTAGAACTACAAAGGGAAATAACTCTAATAGAATTGGCCCCTAGCTCTTACTTTTTTGTCTCCAGTATTTGTCTTGCATATATGAACATGTTTGCAAGGTTTGATGAAAATCCAGCAATGACTCTTCGAATTATTAAGGAAAAAGCACTATATTAAAAGCCATTTAGAACTACAAAGGGAAATAACTCTAATAGAATTGGCCCCTAGCCCTTGCTTTTTTGTCTAAAGTATTTGTCTTGCATATATGAACATGTTTGCAAGGTTTGATGAAAATCCAGCAATGACTCTTCGAGTTATTAAGGAAACAAAGCGTTACGGACGGACGGACGGACGGACGCACGGACGGACGGACGCACGGACGGACGGACGGACGCACGGACAACGTGAAAACAGTATACCCCCTACAAACAAAGTTTGCGGGGGGTATAATAAGTGCAGATACATTATTAGATGAAAATATGTTTGTTGCATGTATGGAAAGGCTACATATATAAAAGTTAACCAGCTAAGATATGATTCTTTATCACAGATATATCAAGGTACATCAGTCCAGGTACTCATTGCGTTTAATGGCATAGTTTCCTCTTTGTAAAGCTTTAGTCTTTCTCCTACTTGCAGAGTATCACTTGAAACACATATTCAAAGAGCCAACTGCTATTAAGAAATTAATATCAGTTTCCCAATGTTCCAAGCCATGAATGGCAAAATTGGAAAGTTGATAATGGCTCATCAATTTTGAGTGGACTGGTGTTAAAACTGTATAGCAGTAAATGATTGAAATATTGTGTTATGATTCTACTAGTTGCAAGGAGGCGTGTGATAATAATGATTACTACAGAAGCAGACAATGACAAACGTTTAACATGAGTGTTAAATCGATGATATTTAGTTTGGACCATTTCAGTATTGTCTTGTACAAATGTAAAACTATCTCTTCTATTTGTGGCTCTATATTTAGCATTATATGCACAGTATTAGGAAATGTGTCCAAAAGGTCATAAATAACATCTGTATCAACAGTCCATGGGCTTGATAATCAGAAATAAATATAATTTCTAGTATTTTCCCACCAAAGACTTATAAGTACACATTAAGTGTCCTGATCTTAAACTTAATAACATCTTGCAGATATATGAGCGAGACAGACTAAGAAAATGTAAAATACCCATACGCTGCACTCGCTTTCATGTGTTTACTTAAACGGTAATAACAAATTTTGCTTCTCAGTAAAACTGGGAGTAGGGCTGTGTATTAGCTCCTATAAGACAATATATTTAAGATAGAAAAGCAAACTTGTTATTTCCCATTCATCAATTGAGTATATGTTTGCAAAATCTAATAAAACAGTTTGAAACCAAGTCATAGTAGTTGTTTAACTAAATGATGATAGCCACAATTATGGCTTTTAAATTATAATTAGGTTCATGTAACGCACATAACACTACAGTTAGCCGTATAAATGTTACACAGCTTCCATATGTAGTAAAGACATCAAGTATGCAGACTATAAGAATGCCAATTTATCAGATAATTACAATGTCTTCTTTCTGTAGCTCAAACATTCAAATTTCTTATTCTCAAATTGATATAGTAACATATGCAACCAGCTGTTACAGCCTAATGCCCCGACTTACAGAGTGCAAAATTTCTTATTAAATGCACCTTGAATGGTTACATAAGATGATATATGTATGCAGAATTCCAAGGGGGATTTGGATGGAGCAGGCCCTTACTCGGGTTGATGCCAAAATACTGTTTGATGATTTTTCTCATCACACTAACATATGTAACACTCTCCGATCTTTAAAACTTGGTGACAGCTAGCAGATCTATAAGTCTTTATCATACGAGCCAGCTTAAAATCCCTAAACAATATAAGATATCCAGCAGCTGCGATTTTTTTTCACAATATTAGCTCAAACTTTCAAACTACATTTCCTTTATTTGATATAGTAACGCATGTAACATGCTGTTTCAGACTAACGCCCCAACTCAGAGAGTGCAAACATCCCTTATTCGATGCAGCTTGAGTTGTACTTTAAGACGGAATATGTTTGCACAATTCCCTCGAGGAGATTAAAACATTTTAAGGCATATCTTACGTAAAGACAATGAGCTCGCCGATTTATTACATCAGGTAACATATGTTACAGCCTCTGATATTAAAAATTTTGCAACAAACTTGCAGATTTACGAGTATTTTCATATAAGCAAATAAATGCCAAACAATGAAATATATTCATCGACTGCAAATATTTTTTAACTATTTTTACTTTAGTTTTAATACCAAACTTTTCACCTTAAATCTGGGTAGGGGTAGGGTTGTTTAATTTCTTATTCCAGAAAAAATAGTCAAGATAGGGAAATAGACTTTAATGTTTCTGTTAGACAATTGCATATGCTAGTCAGTCATGGTTAAAAACATTTTGCAAAATACACAGAGAGATTGTGAATGTAAATGATGTTAGCCACACTTGCAAATTTTATTGGGTTATCTGATTTTGTTTTGTTTTTTTGTTTTGTTGCTTTACGTCCCAAGTCAACAGCTATGGTCATTGCGGGACGGTCAGTTCACCTAACCACACTTTTTTCCTGGGCAGGCTTGAACAAGCGGTTAACCAGTAATTCGTGCACATACTTTCGCTTGTAACTGACAAAAGCCCTTCTTGAATGAATCAGCGGCAGGGATGAGAATGACCGTAGAAATCATTTCACGATCAATCTCCACGAAAGTATGGGACTGGACCGGGATCGAACTTGCGACCCCTGGATCTGCAGTCAGACACGCATCTGTAGCCAGACACGTTACAAACTGCGCTACGCTGCCCGGCGTTATCTGATTTATGTAACGCATATGACACCTTAGGAAGCCGCAATTTTGTTAATAAAAGCACCGCAAGCACTGCATAATACCCCGCCACTGCTGGGGGTACCAAAAGTTATTTTGTGAGATATATAATACCTAAATAGCAACAGAACTGAGATAGACAAGATTAATCAAGGGCAGATAACTCATAAACTGGAAAGGTAAGAGTGACGGTCCTTCGTTGTAATATGTAACCTTTGCTGTTCAACATATCTGTGAAGTTTCATTCAGATATCATAAACAGTAAAAGAAAAACAGGCCAGAAACCATTTTTTTAAGGGAGAAAGGGCAGTTACTCCATCGAAAATGGTCGGATTTTGCCCATTAACAATCCCATAACACTCATCCCAAATAACAGTATGTATGCAAAATTCGAAAAAATTCTGTGCATAAATACTCAAGTTATCGACCGGAAACAGTGAGCACGGACGGATGAAATGAACTACACGTCAAAAACCAATCTCAGATCAATCAAGGGTGGATAACTCCCAATTTGGAAAGGTAAGAGTGACGATCCTTACCCACAATATGTAACCTTTGATGGTCATTAGCACGGACGGATGAAATGAACTACAGGTCAAAAACCAATTTTCAGATCAAACAAGGGTGGATAACTCACAATCTGGAAAGATAAGAGTGACAATCCTTACCCACAATATGTAACCTTTGATGGTCAACATATCTGTGAAGTTTCATTCAGATATTCCATATAGTATATGAACTACAGGTCAAAAACCATTTTTCAGATCAATCAAGGGCAGATAACTCATGAACTGGAAAGGTAAGAGTGATGGTTCTTTGTCACAGTATATAACCTTTGATGTGAAACATATCTGTAAAGTTTCATTCAAATATTCCACATAGTAAAGGAACTACGGGTAAAAAACATTTTTTAATTCAATCAAGGGCGGATAACTCACAAACGGGAAAGGTAAGAGTGACGGTTCTTAGTCACAATATGTTACCTTTGATGTGAAACATATCTGTGAAGTTATATTCAGATATTCCATATAGTAAAGGAACAATAGGTCAAAAACCTTTTTTCAGACCTATCAAGGGCAGATAACTCACAAACTGGGAAGGTCAGAGTGACGGTCCTTAGTCACAATATGTAACCTTTGATGTGCAACATATCTGTGAAGTTACATTCAGATATCATGAACAGTAAAGGAATAACAGGCCAGAAACCATTTTTCCAATATGAAAAAGGGCAGTAACTCCGTTAAAAATGAACGGATTTTGCCCATTAACAATCCCATACCACTCATCTCCGATAACAATATTTATGCAAAATTTGAAAAAAATTCCGTGAATAAATACTCAAGTTATCGATCGGAAATGGTGAGCACGGACGGACGGACGGAAGGACAGACACCGAAGGGTATAACATAATACCTCGCCACTAAAGTGTGGCGGGGTATAAAAAGGCTGTCATACGTAGTTAAGATATCCAGTATGCAGACTATATGAATGATTTTTAAAAAAAGATATTTTAATGTCTTTAATTCGTAGCCCAAAATTTCAATTTACTTTTTCTTAATTTGATAAAGTAACGTATGTTACAGGCTCTTACAGACTAACGCCCCAACGCACAGAGTGCAAACATTTCTTAAAAGACTTGACTTTCAATTCTCTACAGGATAGGATATGTCTGCAAAATTCCCTAGGGGGGGGGGGGGGGGAGCAAACCCATTTTCAGCCATCCGTCTAATATGGATGTCAATACTGGGATGAAATTGGGTTTTTTAGATTATTTGTAAAGGACCTCATTTGGGGTCTTCGGGGTTTTGCGAAGAACAAAGGCGCAGACCCACCTGCGCACCCGCGCAGTCTGATCAGCGCCTTTGTTCTTCGCTTATTGAAAAGTATCATATCTAGACTTACTACGAGCAAGCTTTCAATTTTCTAGCTAGTCTCTCACGGTAGCTGAAGAGACTGGTTTGAGTCTCGCTTTGTCGGTAGCCCCGAAGACCGGTTTGGTCGCGCCGAGGCCCTTAATGGGAACTGGATGTGATATATGATACATGTAGTGACACTTCCTAGTCATATTCAATGGTTTCTTATGAGAAAGTAGCGGGTTCCGAATGTCCCAGTGGATTCATAGTTGGGCCTCGTCGCGAGAAAACCTGTCTTCGGTGGTTTGCGAACAACACAGGCGCAGACCAGCCTGCGCATCCGCGCAGTCTGATCAGCGCCTTTGTTGTTCGCTTTTTTGGAAAGAAGCATATGTTAACTTGCTACAGGTGAAATTTCAAATTTCTAGCTAGTCTCTGTAGCTAAGACCTGTTTGAAGCTCGCTGTGGCGGAAGCCCCGAAGACAGGTTTTCTCGCAACGAGGCCCAGTTTATTGTTGCTCCCATTATTTGTGGTGCTTTGTAAATGCAGTAGGCTACTTCTAGTCCGTTATAGTTTTGCAACCCATCTCGTCGAGGGAGAGAGCTGGTTGTGTCCCTTCCTAACGGCGCCGTATGTTGGTCTTTAGTGCGTGATTGTGGCATGCGTGATTATGGCATTACCTGGTGATACTCCCTTTTTTAATCTGGATCTACAAATGTTTTCTAATCGCGGTCTAAAATTCTGCAGTGTTTGATAGCAGCGTTTGATTGTAGCATATTTCCTGGTCATATTCGCTTACTTTTTTGTGGTGGCGAGCCGAGTTATTCACTTTACTGCACATATGGGCCTCGTTGCATGAAAATCTTTTTTTGGAGTTTCCAACCAGGTCATACCCAAACCAGCCTGTTCAGCTATCGATACTAGTTAAAAAATTGAAATTTTGCTTGTGTTGTAAGTTTACACACGACACTTTCCAATATTTGTTTGATTTAATTCTTTACGTCCCATCAACAATCTTTCAGTTAAACAGGGACGGGTCTTCCTGGGTTGAACCAGTACTAAGCTAGGATAAATGTGTCTTGCTCAAGGACCACAACGCAGTGACGCCGGTGAGGCTCAAACCCGCGGCCCCTCGGTCTCGAGTCAAGCACTCTGCCACTGAACCTCTGCGCTCCCACACTTTCCAATAAGCGAATAACAAATGTGTTGAGCAGTCTGCATGGATGCGCAGACAGGCCTGCGCCTTTGTTGTTCACTAACTCCGAAGACAGGTTTTCTTGCATCAAGGTCCAAATTACCCGAACTGGAAAAGCATACGCAAACAAAATAGTCCCATTTCATATAGATCATAATCAGAGACTACTTCTGTTTTCTTCAGCAAATATATTGCTTAATTTGATAAACAGTATGGATTAGACCAAGTAATCATTTGGGAAAATCAATATTAGGTGGTGGTCAATCATCAAATTATTCTTATATGGATTAAGAAGATAAACGGTCCGCTTTTATTAATTTTTTATTCATTTCTTTGCATGCACAACACAAACTGAATACATAAAACAATTCATACATGCTACATATGCAGATAAAGCTCTTGGTGAAGAGCGCAGTAAATTATCAAAGGGTCGCTGGTTCGAGACCCACAGGTGGCATGGCGTTGTGTCCCTGTCTCCATGAGCATAACAGTATCCTTTGCTGAGTGTTGGTTCAACATAGGAAGACACAAAATTGTTCCGACATGACTGAAAAATTGTTGACGGAGACGTAAAGCATCTGATTCAACAATTGGTGCCTTTTCCAGATTTTCAATCATTTCGCTGAGGAAAGGTTGCTTTGTCTTTGTTTGTCTCTTTGTTTGTTTGGTTTGAGGTCAGTTCACTTTAAAACCTCACTTTTCCTGGGCAAGCCTGATTAAGCGGTTAACACATACTTTCTCTTGTAAATGACAACAACCCTTCTTGAATCAGTGGAAGGAGCAGAATGACTGTAGAAATTATTTCCTAATCAAACTCCACGAAAGTATGGGACCGGACCGGGATCAAACTCACGACCCCTGGATCTGCCGCCAAACTCGCTACCGACTGCACTACATGCCCTGGTTTTGTCTGTGATCTAATTTCCCCTACCATGACTGCCCTGCGATGGTTTGTGGTGTGGCATTTTCTGCAATTGCGGATCAAGAGGGGGTTCAGGGCATCCGGTTGAATCCCCCTCCCTGCCCCTCATTTTTAAATATCTTATGAAAATGAAATAATTTGGTCTCAGCGAGACCAAAAGGGATATTTAAGAGAAACTAGAAAATCAGCAAAGTGACCCCCACCCCCCCCCCCCCCCGCCATTTATACATTTGAACCCCCTTTCCAGAAATCCTGGATCCTCCCCTGTTCCGGCCAGTCATTTGTTTTTAAACATTTCTGAGCACAGCATACATTACTTAGCACAGCATGCACATGTATGAGGAGGTTATTGTGCCACTAGATATGAATATTGTCCAGAGTTTTATTATCAAATTATTACAGTGAATCCAGGGAGAGACCCATACAACCATTATGAAAGTTTCTTCCAAATCTCTTAATTATCTTCCAATATTCTTTTCAAATTCAATGGTATATGGAAAGTTGACTCTTAACCTTTAAAAGAACATTCAAGCTGATTTCATTTATCTTCATTTTAATCTTCATCAGTGATTGGTTTACAAAACAAGTGTAATAAGTACTTCACATGTGACCCTACAAGGTACCTGTTGGAAATGAAACTATTTGTCCAGGTTCTATTGTGAAGAGATTATTAACATAGATTTTGATGAAGGTAAGAGGAAACTACTAACAAAATCATACTCAAATATTCAGGGGAGTGATCAACCTACACATAGCCTAACCAAACTTCATTGTCATATCAACAGATTGTGATTAGTTAAAGAAACACATTTATTAAAATCTTTTCTATGCTTGCAAGTTAACTTGATAATCCTTCAATGAATATGAACAGTGAGTTCATAGTTTGACAATAGCAACCTCTCTGTCTGGATTAGCTGTAAATTATTTAATATTATTTATGCCATAAGAAAGACCGGTTTCAACACAACAAGGCTCAAGATTCTCTGGTTAGTCCAATGGCTTCATTGACGAAAGTGTAGCTTGTCTTCAACTTCCGTTATACAGCTGGACCCAGTTGTACGAAGCTCAATTATCTTTTAATCATGGATTAAAACCTCGATTAATTAGCGCCTTATTAAATCGCGTTGTACGAAGCTCACTTATCTTTTAATCATGGATTAAACCCTTGATTTAACCCCGATTCCTCAATTAAATTTAATCGACGTCTAGGAGGTGAATTAAACGATTTAATCAGTCATTAGCCCGAAACAAAATGGCGGCCAACATAGCGTTTGTCCATTCAGGAAGGCAAAGAAATGAAAACAAACGTGAGAGAAAGAGCAAACCATGGCATGAAGACAGGTAGAGATGACCGACGTGGAATTGCGCCGGAGATACCGCTTATCAAAGGCCAACATACTTTTCATCTTAAGATTGATCAAATAAACTACCTGCCATAATACACAGAAATCAAATCCCATCAGTGCGGAACTCCGAGTGAATCCCCAAAACATTGTTTTTCATCAAACATTCATTGTGAAATGTCATCTTTCTTCTGCCAAAACGAAAGTCGTTCTACTTAGTGACCGCAGTGACGTCATGGAACTACCCAGCTAAGTTGCAAAGTGCGGGTGGCACACCAGTTTAAAGTAGAGCATTGTTTTACTGCTATGTTACTTTTTCTTGTTCTTCCAATACACATATCCTACGTATACACATATCGTTTAAAATTTTCATGAAAAATGTCATTCCCATTTGGACAATATTTTGGAAGATGCCACATTTTACGCCGGCGGAAATATTCTGTCATGAGTGACGGTGTAGTGGGGGGGGGGGGGGGGGGGGAGGGTGCTTCATAATGTCATTGGTTTAAAAGCTTATACGAGTCATTTCCTGTTAAGCAGCCAGTAGCAATAACTCTGAAATGTGAATCATAATGCCCATGTACATGTATGTCAGATTAAAACCCTTCCCATTGCTTTAATCCCTAACTAAAATACTTTTTTCATCGAATATGCGAACATATGTCTCATGGCAAGGTTTGTTTGTCCCCTAAATAAAAAAAATCGCATCTAACTTATATGAGGGGATGGACATTTGCCCCTTTGAATGCGGGCACCTGCCTCCTCTGTATAAAAGTGCAATCCGCATCTCCGTCCTGATCTTGTATAATACCCAAAGCTCTGTGTGTTGAACTAAGGGGGTGGGCGCCGCTCAAAACAGACCTAAATTGCAATTTTGCATGGAAAGGGGGTCCGGACCCCCCCCCCCCTGGAAAATCACATTATATGGGTTTCTTTAGATATTACGATTAGGACCCCCCAAGAAAAAGTTGGACCCCCCTGGAAAATGTAAGACCCCTTCTGGATCCTTGGAAAAGTATAGTTTTCTCTGTAATAAAACCATTGGACCCCCTCTATAAACTGTAAAATAAGTTGAGGACAAAATAATAGTAATAAAAAAAATACGTTGTCCATTTCTGGCCGTCGGGCATGGACCCCCCCCCCCCCCCCCCCTAAAAAAATTCCTGGATCCGCGCATGATTTTGTAACCAACAAGTTTGGTGTCGGTTAAGTTACATGTGTTAGTAACGCGTGGGAGGGTTTGCAGGTATGCGAGAAGCGCAGGGAGTAATAATTAGTCCCCTCCTCCGCATCCCATTACTGTTTGTAACGGTTGTTAGCAATGTTAAATTCATGTTACTTGTCTTCATCTGTGGTGAGTTTCTTGTACCGTAACTCAGACCAGCATGCCAACAGAAAGATCGGCTCAGATGCAGCTGTATGTCCGGAAGAGACATCTTTACTTCTGTGACAAGTCCTGTAATTTCACATACCGACTAAACATTAAAAGATTGCTGTATAAATGTATCAAATGCTGATATTTTTGAGTTAACATCTGTAGAAATATCACGTCGGTATAGTCACTTACGCCTATTTTGATCTTCTATGCGTTAATATTACAAGATCTGGGCCCGGAATTACAATGCCTCCTTAAGTTTAGGAAGACTTAAGTTAAGATTGATTTTTCTGGATGCGAAAAGTAACGTTTAAAACTGATCAAAATCAAAATAGTTTTAATTTTTCTGAAGATCACAATGATATCCCACATCGATCCAGGCATTTTTTAGCATTTAATATATCATGTTGAAATATCAATACTTAACATAAGTCTTGCTTAACTTTAAGGAGGCATTGTAAGGCGACCGTTTGCACAATTTTTGATCGCCCCTTACGACATTCTCGGGATGGGGGGGGGGGGGGGGTACTCCCTATGTAAGACATAGTACGGATTTGCGCCCGAATACCCCCCCTTTTTCAGCGCCGCCAGGTGTAAACCCCCTTTTTTTAATATAGAAAGTATATGAATGGCCCGTTTTCTGAGTTTTGGCATTTGAATGGCCAAACTTTTCTGACACCCATGTATATGCCCATATTTTCGCTCGGATACCAATGGGTGGCAGCTGTGTGTTTGGCCAAAAAGTCTGGACCCGTACCCGGCAAGGCCCGGTTTACAAAGCGTTTGCTTTGACCGCATTTTGTATTCAAACACTGCGAACTCGAGACCAAAGGGCCACGGTATCGAGCCTCACCGGCGTCACTGCGTCGTGTCATTGAGCAAGACACATTAATCCTAGCATAGTACTTGTTCAGCCCAGGAAGACCCGTCCCTACGTAACTGAAAGATTGTTGACTGGGACGTTAAGAATCAAATCAAACAAACAAAACAAACACCGTGAATCAGGCGCAGTCCCGAATTTTGTCAGTCTGATCATGTTTGATCATGTTCCAGGGTGTTTGTTTTGTATTCCGTTTTGTTTTATAGTTTAAAACTGATTTGGGCCGTTTCAGTTCCAACTTTTGTTGCGTCTGAATAGATCCAATACTGTTTACTGAGGGGTAGCATCTGACGTTCGTTTTGTTCTAGGCTTATTGTTTAACTATTTCGAATGAAACCCCGATGTTACGGTTGCGTTCTTTTTTCGTTTTCATATCATAGAGCTAGTTTTGAGGAGAGGCATGGGGTTGGTTAGGGATGCGGAATTCGGTGGTAACTGTCATTTGGTCGTCTTCGTTTTCGACCTGAGTGTGTCGTTATTTTGGGTGTTCAGGGCCTCCATGGGCTCATGTTCTTGATTTTAATCTCGCCCATGTTCGCCTTTTTCAAACGCCTGATTTCTGCGAAGCCTCAGTGTTCCGGGGGGGGGGGGGGGTCTCTATTTTTTTCTGCATGCGTAGGCTCGCGCCGAGCCTACGTATATATGAAAATATCAGATACCCCCCCCCCCGGGGAGTGTTCTAGGTGCCCCAGTGAGTCAGATAAAACTGGCGTGATGAAAATAGCAACAAAAGAGCGCGACATAGACAATGACGTCATTGTTTACATTGTCATTGGCGACGCTTACCAGATATTTCGACAGACTTAGTCAATAAAACAATCATTGAGCGTACAGCCTTACATTTCCGTGATATCTGTATATCTTTACACTCGTACTGTGTTTCATAGAAAATTAACCTTTTATTGCGAAATGAACGTTACAGGAGTAACGATCCCCGGGTAACAATCGACCATCCCGATCAGCTTGGTTCCTCCTCTTTCTTTACGTCCTAAAGTTGATTTGTAAGTTTTGACTCCAGAATTTCTCTTTTCTAACATGGCGGCGTTTTGTTTACTTGGCTGAATTATGGGAGACTGGTTCTATGATTTCTATTGAAATTAATTACGAACCCTCGATTAAAGGTCAATTAACTAATCAACCGTTTAATGAGGCTTCGTACTGTGGCAGAAATGCATCTTTGTTTACACATAAAGTGAGTCGCTTATGTCAAGTTTAAAAAGAAATATTATCGCTAATAAAATCACTTTATGTAAGGTTGAAAAATTACTAAAAGTGCAGGTCTACCCTGGAAATGATTATTCTAAAAGCTATTTTGCCAAAACAGCGATAAAACGAATTAACTATTGTTTTAGTCATAAGCGACTGGTTACTGACGACGCGAATCATGCAAAGGTATCTTTCAATTGTCTATGCTAAGCAGAAACTTAATATACACACCAGTTGGCGTCTTTCTGAGATGTATCTAGATTAATACTTTTGTTTCAAGTCCCTGCATAAAGTATTTGGCCAGTTATTAATCAAAAATCGATGTATATACTGGGAATCACTCAGACGCTTGGTCTCACTATTGCGCGCTTCTAATGACTCAGATTCACTTTAATGTAAATGGGGAACCATCCGTTGTACAGGGTACCAGACTTAGGATATATAAGCGCATTCGCTCACCAGCAAATGGTTCTTCTGCTTCTTGCTCTCAGAGGAGCAACATCGAACTAACAGTAGGCAATACGATAAAATAAGCCTTCCGTTAGTCTGCACTGTTTGTTATTACCTCGGTAGAGTGGTAGGAACGTGAACAGTGGATCTTTGATCCATCCAAGTAGCTAACTACCGCTTGAAGAGTAATAATAACAGGCATTCAAACCAAGGCTATATCCACTGTTGCTGGGTACTGGGAGAGGTTCCAACGGTCACAGCTTGAGACAGAACCGTCTGTTGAGCTAGGTTGGAGCCTTGTTGGACCTGACTTGTGGTAGCTTGAAACAAGTCAGGGGATAGGTCCCAGGGGTGTAATCTTGGGACCGGACAGCCTTTTGAGCTGGTTTGGAGCCTTGTTTGAGACCTGGCTAGGAATAAGATTTAGACATAAATTTAGCCAGGGAATTCGTTTATAACTTGCGTGTTTATATATATAATTCATTAGTTGATTAAGTTTGTAACCACCAATCATTTATCTTAATCATTTGTAAACCAATCATCGGACAAAGTAGTCCCAAGGAAAATTTATACCTATATACTTAATAGTCTTTTGTAAACCGACTACTTCATATTAATCACTTGGACAGTGAGTCCCTACGAAATATTCTATATAAGGTTGTAGTCCAGCAAGTTCGTTACATAATTTGGCGCCCAACGTGGGGCATATAACTATTCAATAACAATAGGCTTACTCATACACCCTTTCAATATTATGGATGACTATAGTGATTATGAGCTTGATGAGCTACGACGAAGGGTTGAGGATCTTCAAAGACAAAATCAGATCCTGAAGCTAGAAAGTGAAATATCAGGGTTCCAGAGAGACATTGGCGATGCATCAGCCCATGCATCTATGTCCACGCCTAAGACAGGAAAGTCAGAAATGTACTCTGAGCTTGATGAGCTACGACGAAGGGTTGAGGATCTTCAAAGACAAAATCAGATCCTGAAGCTAGAAAGTGAAATATCAGGGTTCCAGAGAGACATTGGCGATGCATCAGCCCATGCATCTATGTCCACGCCTAAGACAGGAAAGTCAGAAATGTACTCTGGGTCAGGGAAACTAAGATTCTGCATACCACATGGAAGGTCTGAGGATGGTGCAAAATCAGATAAAGCAAATGATGAGTCAAAGCTGCCGGATGATCAAGAGCCAGACAGATATGTGACTTACAGAAAGAGTAAGATCGGTCCAAAAGATATGACTGGGAAGGTTATGATGAAGCCTGCAACCTTTGACGGAACAGTAGCATGGATGGACTACAAGGCTCACTTTGACGCATGTTCAGAGCTAAATGGATGGACAGACGAACAGAAAGGTCTCTATCTCTCTGTCTCTCTGAGGGGACAGGCGCAGGGAGTTTTTGGCAACTTAGGTTCTGGCAAGCCAAGTTATAAAGACCTGGTTACTGCTCTGGAAGAGAGGTTTGCACCACCAAACCAGACTGAATTATACAGGGTGCAGCTTCGAGAGCGCCGCCAGAAAGCGTCAGAATCCATGGCAGAACTTGGACAGGAAATCAGACGCCTCACCAACCTGGCATACCCCAAAGCACCAAGTGATGTCAGAGAGACATTAGCCAAAGAGCAGTTTGTGGATGCTTTGGTCAACTCAGAGATGAGGTTGAAGATTAAACAGGCCAGGCCAGTTGACCTGAACGATGCTGTGAGGCATGCTGTTGAGCTAGAGGCGTTTTATAGAGCTGAGAGCAAACAGCTGGGACTTGGAGTCATTCAGTCAGCTACTAACTGTTCACAGTCAAATAGCCCTGACTGGAAAGAAGCGCTTTCAACTCTTCAGACGTCAGTTGACACAATGACCAAGGCCATGAACAAAATGATGGAGCAGCAGCAGAACAGGTCATACAACAGACCACAAGCTCCAAGACAAGAGCACAGACCACCCAATGGCCAGCAAAGAGGTAGTGGACAGAGGCTTAAATGTTTCATATGCCAGTCAGATCAACATCTCAAGAGGGACTGCCCTAAGCGAAATAATAATGCTCCAGAGAAGAAGGGACAGAAACCATGGGAAGGAAAGGCTAACGTGTGTGGTAACTATCAAGCAGGACTTTTCATACCAGCTAGGCTAGGGGATTATGTAGTTGACTGTTTGATAGACACAGGAGCAACGCTGACCTTGGTTTCCACTAAGGTGTGGGACACTATCAAAGATACAAGGCCACTTGACAATTTTGATAGCAACATAGTGTCTGCCTCTGGGAATAAGCTGAATACTATGGGCAAAACAAGAGTCTGTTTTGACATAAATGACACTAATTATGCTATAGATGCAGTTATAGCCGAGATGGATGTTGATGTAATACTTGGACTTGACTTTATGATAGCACATAGTGTAAAAGTTGACGTTGAGGGAATGATCATTAACCTCAATGGGAAACCTTGCTCTGTGACACGTGCTGGGAAAATAGGTTGCAACAGAGTAGTTGTGTCTGAACAAGTTGTTGTTCCAGGACGTTCAGAGATCATTTTACCAGGAAGAATAGAAGACTGGAATGGACAGCTGGACCAGATAGGTGTTCTAGAACCAACAGAGTCCTTCGTTACTTCTAGCAGTGGTATGGTTGCAAGAACACTTGTAAAGGCTGGGGAACAAGTGCCAGTCAGATGTGCCAATTTCTCAAATGAACCTAAGATTCTGTATCCTGGAACAAACATTGCAAATTTCAGCCCCGTGCAAGTTGTTCGGGAAGCTGAAACTCAAAAGCCAACACCCCCACAGAATCTTCCAAAGCATCTGACAGAACTCTATGAGAGGTCCTCTGCAGGCATGTCTTCAGCTCAGAAGAAGCAAATTGCCAATCTTCTTAGAAAATATGACAATACATTTTCATCTGAAGACAGTGATCTGGGGAGGACAGGAATTATTAAACACAGGATACCAACTGGTGATGCATCTCCAATTAAACAGCCAATGCGCAGAGTACCAGTACACATGCAAGAGGAAGTTAACAACCAGCTGGATATGATGTTGGAAAATAACATCATACAGCCATCAAAGAGCCCATGGGCCAGTGGAATCGTTTTGGTTAAAAAGAAGGATGGAACCAAACGGTTTTGCATAGATTACAGGCGTTTAAACGATGTTACAATGAAGGATGCCTACCCTTTACCAAGGATAGATGAATCATTGGATCAGCTTTCAGGCTCCAAGTGGTTTTCGTGCCTGGATTTAAGTGCAGGATACTGGCAGGTGGAGGTGGACCCTGAGGATAAGCAGAAAACAGCTTTCTCAACTAGGAGGGGCCTCTTTGAATATAATGTAATGCCGTTTGGGCTCTGTAATGCACCAGCGACTTTTGAGCGCCTGATGGAGACCGTGCTGTCAGGACTGCATTGGCAAATATGCTTGATATATTTGGATGATATCATCATTTTTGGGAAAACGTTTGGTGACATGATTAATAATCTTGAAATGGTCTTACAAAGATTTGAGATGGCTGGACTCAAGTTGCGGCCACAGAAGTGTCAGCTGTTCCAGAAAGAAGTAGAATTCTTGGGACACATAATAAATGAAAGTGGCGTTAACACTGATCCCAAGAAGATTGAATGTATTGCAGATTGGCCCATCCCGAGAAATGTCAGGGAGGTTCGATCATTTCTTGGTCTATGTGGCTATTATAGACGTTTCATAGCAAATTATTCTCATATTGCCAAGCCACTGACCAGACTCACAGAGAAGGATTACAAATTCAATTGGACAGAAGAATTTTCAGAAGCCTTCAATAGCTTGAAACAAATGCTGATTACAGCCCCTATACTTGCACACCCAGATTTCTCAAAACCCTTCATCTTGGACACAGACGCAAGTGACCAAGCTATTGGAGCTGTTCTGGCACAGAGATTTGACAATAAAGAGAGAGTTGTGGCCTACGCCAGTAGAACTTTGACAAAAACAGAACGCAAGTACTGTGTTACAAGAAAAGAATTACTAGCTCTGGTTTTCTTTGTAAAATACTTTAGACATTATCTATATGGTTCTGATTTCACTGTGAGAACTGATCATAGTTCTTTACGTTGGCTAATGAACTTTAAGAACCCAGAAGGCCAGGTTGCCCGTTGGCTGGAAATTCTTTCAACCTACACGTTCACAGTTGAGCATAGACCAGGAAGACTACATGGTAACGCAGATAGCCTGAGCAGGAAACCAGACAGCCAAAGCAACAAAGCTGTTGAAGATGAAGATGCATGCGTTGTAGGAACTACAGACAGAAGTTGTTTGCAGCTACGTATCACAGAGACTGAAGATGATGACAGAGATCTTATTAAGTTACAAAGAGAGGATGAGGATCTGGCTAGAGTTAGGACATGGGTAGAAAACAAAGAGAGACCATGCTCCAAGGATATTGCAGCCAGCAGTTTTATGATGAAGTCTCTTTGGAATCAGTTCCAAAGATTAGAGATACAGAATGGATTATTAGTCAGGAAGTTGGAAAACTTTGAGACTGACAGTGTAAGCTACCAGGCCATTGTTCCAAGAGATACAAGACGAGACATACTTAAGTATTGTCATGATCTGAAAACAGCAGGTCATTTAGGAGGCAAGAAGACCCTCAGCAAAATTAGGCAGATGTTTTACTGGCCAGGACTTCAGTCAGATGTCAGAAGCTACATCGCTGGATGTGAAACATGCACTAAAAGGAAAGAGCCTAATCCTACAAAAAGAGCTCCCATGCAAATTGTGAGAAGTGGTTACCCAATGGAAAGGGTAGCTATAGACATACTGGGTGAACTTCCTTTGACACACAATGGCAACAAGTATATTTTGGTGATATCAGATTATTTTACCAAGTGGACTGAAGCATTACCCATGCCGAATATGGAGGCATGTACAGTGGCCAAGATACTTGTTGAAAACGTCATGTGTAGGTTTGGAATTCCTCAAAAGATTCACTCAGACCAGGGTCGCCAGTTTGAGAGTAACCTCTTCCAAGAGATGTGCAAGATACTAGGGATAGAAAAGACACGTACAACACCATATCATCCAGAAAGTGATGGCATGGTGGAACGTTTTAACAGGACACTTGCAGCAATGCTAAGTGCGTATGTCAGTGATAATCACAGAGACTGGGATGAACAATTGCCCTACGTGATGATGGCCTATCGAAGTGCAGAGCATGAAACTACAGGAATGAGCCCGAACATGTTAATGTTTGGACGAGAGGTTTCAACCCCGCTTGACTTAATGTTCGAAATGCCATCAATGATTAAGCCTATACCAAATAATCAGTGGGTCTGGGAACTTAGAGATCGAATTGAATCCGCGCACGCGACCGTAAGAAAGAACACACAGCAATCAATGAACAGGCAAAAACAGCTGCATGACTCGCGTATGTCATATGAGAAATTTAAAATAGGAGACCAAGTGTTTGTGTATTTCCCAGTAAAACCCATCGGCACATCCTCAAAACTTTCTTCGTTTTGGAGGGGTCCCTATAAGATTACTGGTATATTGTCTCATGTACTGTATAAGGTTAACTGTGGGAGGAATGGTTCAGATCAGGTCATTCACTGCAATAGGATACGAGCCCATAAAGGTCAGATCTTAAGGGATGAAAACATAGCAGTACCTTCTGAATTAAATCATGGGGCAAACATTGATGATGATCAAAGTGACCAGAATGCAACAGAGGGTGTTGTGAACCCTCCTAAGTCTGATAATGAGGCAGAAATTGATATGACTGAAAATGAAGTCGAAGAGTCAAATGTAGGTTCTAGGAGGCAACGTAAAAAGCCAGCCTGGGCTAAAGATTATGTTTTCTCTTGCAGAAATACGATGGCGAAGACTAAGACTACACCAAGAGCTCAAGCTCCATCCACATCTAAGGCACAGACAGTACCTATAGCAGCGCCACTACCTATCTGCCCAGTTTGCAAGGAAACAGTTGGAAAGTCAGAGAACTTCGAGAAGCATCTGGTGGAATGCTACAAGGGAAGGCCCCAATGCTCCACTTGTGGACAAATGTTCAAGCTGAGATCCTACCTAATTAAACATGAACAGAGTGTTCACGGAGTTCCAAGTGAGAAAAGTGTTGTAAATGAAGCCAGTAAGGTTAAAGCTAAGGAGAGGAAGGAAATTGCAAAGGCTTTGTCTGATACTAGTGATAATTCAGATTGGGAAGAGGAGCCTGATGTATCTTTGGGCATTTCAGATTCAGAGGAAGAAACAGTAAAAGCAGATGCATTGAGCAAGGATCTTGTTGAAGGGAGGATCATCAGGAAGGCCACCACACCAGCCCTGCCTGTAGCTCCAAAAAGAAAGATGATGGAGGGAAAGAAAGACACTGTTAAGAAGGCTGTTAAGTTGACAGAAAGTGGTAAAGTGAAGGACATGACAGCATTCAATGTTGTGTGCAAGTTAGAAAAGAAAGATACTTCATCAGAGTCAGTTACCAAGGTTACTGAAAATGGGGAGGAGATCTATGCCAATAGTGTTGTGAGGAAACGACAGAAGGTTGACAATGTTAACATTAACCTTGGAGATCTCATCCCTGAAGGTAGTGTTCGGATCTCAGATATCCAGTTGCAGCTGATTGGAGAGGGAAATGTAGAATTGAAGTTGAGGTATCGCACAGAAGACGATGACTAAGATGATTACTTTTGGCTGGAGATGACATTTTTTTTTCTAAGGAGGATTACTGGTGTTGCTATTGTGTAAAGCAGTTGTGTTCATTTTTTTTTTTTTTTTGCATTTTCTATTCTTGGTTGTTCAATTTTTAAATAATCATGCGGGACGCATGAACCCGAAGGGGTGGGTAATGTGGCAGAAATGCATCTTTGTTTACACATAAAGTGAGTCGCTTATGTCAAGTTTAAAAAGAAATATTATCGCTAATAAAATCACTTTATGTAAGGTTGAAAAATTACTAAAAGTGCAGGTCTACCCTGGAAATGATTATTCTAAAAGCTATTTTGCCAAAACAGCGATAAAACGAATTAACTATTGTTTTAGTCATAAGCGACTGGTTACTGACGACGCGAATCATGCAAAGGTATCTTTCAATTGTCTATGCTAAGCAGAAACTTAATATACACACCAGTTGGCGTCTTTCTGAGATGTATCTAGATTAATACTTTTGTTTCAAGTCCCTGCATAAAGTATTTGGCCAGTTATTAATCAAAAATCGATGTATATACTGGGAATCACTCAGACGCTTGGTCTCACTATTGCGCGCTTCTAATGACTCAGATTCACTTTAATGTAAATGGGGAACCATCCGTTGTACAGGGTACCAGACTTAGGATATATAAGCGCATTCGCTCACCAGCAAATGGTTCTTCTGCTTCTTGCTCTCAGAGGAGCAACATCGAACTAACAGTAGGCAATACGATAAAATAAGCCTTCCGTTAGTCTGCACTGTTTGTTATTACCTCGGTAGAGTGGTAGGAACGTGAACAGTGGATCTTTGATCCATCCAAGTAGCTAACTACCGCTTGAAGAGTAATAATAACAGGCATTCAAACCAAGGCTATATCCACTGTTGCTGGGTACTGGGAGAGGTTCCAACGGTCACAGCTTGAGACAGAACCGTCTGTTGAGCTAGGTTGGAGCCTTGTTGGACCTGACTTGTGGTAGCTTGAAACAAGTCAGGGGATAGGTCCCAGGGGTGTAATCTTGGGACCGGACAGCCTTTTGAGCTGGTTTGGAGCCTTGTTTGAGACCTGGCTAGGAATAAGATTTAGACATAAATTTAGCCAGGGAATTCGTTTATAACTTGCGTGTTTATATATATAATTCATTAGTTGATTAAGTTTGTAACCACCAATCATTTATCTTAATCATTTGTAAACCAATCATCGGACAAAGTAGTCCCAAGGAAAATTTATACCTATATACTTAATAGTCTTTTGTAAACCGACTACTTCATATTAATCACTTGGACAGTGAGTCCCTACGAAATATTCTATATAAGGTTGTAGTCCAGCAAGTTCGTTACATAATAACACATTTAAATACATCAATTAGTTAATCCATCGTTAAGATTTAAATGATTGATTAACGCTTAATCCATGATTAAATTTAATAGAGCTTCGTACAACCGGGTCCTGGACCAACAGGAATTAAGATTTGTATCCTGAAAGTATAAAACCATGATATGGGCCGCAACGCAAGAAAGCCTGTCTTCGGGGGTTTGCCAACAACACAGGCGCAGACCAGCCTGCGCATCCGCGCAGACTGATCAGCGCCATTGTCTTTCGCTTATTGGAAAGTATCACGATATCTTGCTACAGGTGAAATTTTAATTTTCTAGCTAGTTTCTGTAGCTGAGGAGACTGGTTTGAAACACTCTTTTTCAGAAATCCCGAAGACAGGTTTTCTAGCGACGAGGCCTATATTATTAGTCAATTGAAGAGTACCAATTTAAGAATCGTTATTTTAAGAATAACCAATAATGTGCGTACGAAGAAGACTCAGATCAGCCTAGGTATCAGCTCAGTCTGATCTGAGTCTTTGCTGTCCGCATGAACAAATCTTGGATCCTTAGTAACGTACCCACAGATCCCACAGCAAAGACTCAGACTGGGCAGATGCCCAAGCTGATCTCCGTCTCCACTGACCATAAACACTCATTTGTTTTGTCATGTTCGATGCAAGATAAGCGGTCTGAATTTTATGACCAGATTATTCACAAAATATTCCGATAAGCTCCATAGAAAAATCTTGTAACTTTATTGTGAATGATAAAAGCTACCATTCATCAAAACTTAATGTGGCACACTTTACAGAGGTGCTGTTTTCTGCAAACATGAAAATACATTTCTGTGAAAACAATACAGCTATTCAAGTTGTGCAGGTCTTTCAAAATGAGTTTAATGCAGAAACTCCTAAACGGAAACATTTTCAAACAGTGACCCAGATGAAATGTGGAACTTCATCAGGGTCGAGATCTGCACTGTTTGCTCAGACAAAATTGATTTTCAGAGAAACAAATACAACATATTTTTAAACTTTTACCTAAGGCCCCAAAATATATGCAATGGACCATCCTGACTTTATTGTATGTAGCTTTATGGAAAATTCCACTGGTCTCACAAGGGTTAATATTTCAAACATCATCTACAGCCGCATAAATGCTAAGAGTTTAATTATTCTAACCATTTTATCTATCTTAGCAATGTTGCATTTCTAAGTTTAGAAAATAACATACATGTACATGGATTCAGGCAAACAAAATAACTAAAATTAATCCAACAAATACCATTTCATAGAAAACCGAAACAAAATTAAACCCATTGTCCTTCTATGCACAATAAATTGAGCCAGTGCATGAGATTTCCAACAATGTGGTATGTGTGACCAGCAAAGCCTCAGATCAGCCTGCGCATATGGGCAGTCTGATCAGAGCCTTTGCTAGTCGCTTGAGTATTGTATGATTGTTAAGCTACTGACTATATACCATTTGGAGTTTCTAAGCGTAAAAGGAGGCTGCACAGGCTCGTCTGAGTCTACACTTGTCAAAATGTCAAATTGTTGGAAATCACATGTCGCGGCTCAATTATTATAAAGAAAAGAACCTACTGTAGTGGCAAGGCTCAGGACTGCTGCACTCTTCCTTGTCAGCACAGTGCAGTGGACTTGTACCTTCAAATACATTCATTCAGCCAACCAGCACCTGATAAATACATATGAGCCACGCTATGTGATTTCCAACAATGTGGTATTTTGACAAGTGTAGACTCAGACGAGTCTGTGCAACCTCCTTTTAAGCTTAGAAACTCTAAATGCTGTTCGGTCAGTTGCTTAACAGTGATATAATAATCAAGCGACTAGCAAAGGCTCTGATCAGTCTGCGCGTATGCACAGGCTGGTCTGAGGCTTTGCTGGTTGCACATACCACATTGTTGGAAATCTCATGTCGCGGCTCATATCAAATATGGATTAGATTAGCAATGAGATCCTTCTAAAAACGTAAGCATAGCTTTGCATCTCTATTATTAGTGTCTACCGAGATTAGATGTCTCAAGACCGATCTCATCAGGATCTACACAATTTGTAAAGCAGCCACCCTTGCATAACTTCTAATTTAGATGCCCTCTTTTGAAAACTGAAGAGCTATATCATCTGGCTAATTAATATACATTTTATGTTGTGGATGAAAATCAGTGTACATCCAAATCAGCTGCATTCTATACACAATTTGAGTAGAAATAAAAGTTTTCATACTGACAACCACCCTTGAATTAATCAATGCATGTTCTACTATGCTGAAATCAATAGAAAAAATACAACCCATTTCAAAACTTGCCACAAAATTTGACATATCAAGCAGATTTAGGTCCGCTTGCTGTCATTGGTTGTGACGTTATCTGTGATTGCGCTATTTTCTGGACACTTGTTTTTGAAGAGGCAAGCAATCAAGTGTGCATGTGTTAATAACAAAGTCAATAGTTTTTGATAAAACAAAAAAGTGACATGTGCGCCTGGTGAAGATCCAATTCAGCCTTTACGTTGCAACAGTCAGATAAGTTTTTTTCAACATAAACTGGTAAATACTGCTGGTCCTAACATAGCCATAGATTGTACATAGAAGACTGATCAGACAAGGCAGAGGACATGCTGATCTGAGTCTTAAATATGCCAGTTAGATAACTGTCATAAGACAGCTGATTTTTGTTAAAAGTAAGTTCATACCTCTACCAACTTATCCATGTCTTCTCTTACCACAACCTGTTAAATCTCTGACACCTGAAATTACAAGGTGTATTGAATGAGATACATGCCTGTCTTATGCAGGCAAATCTCTGTTCAGGACCAATTCGCATACATACCCCTGTAAGAATAACCTGTATTTTTGAGCCAGTTTCTTAAGTTTGAGGACATGGAACATTGTCACAATTATTGAGGCAGTAAAACAATAGTATCAGTGACAACGCAATGCAACAAATTGTTAACTCTTATAGCACATAAGGGAACGCAAGGCAGGGAATCATAAAAATGTGTTTAATGGGATGTGACATTTGTGCCATTTTACCCCATTCCTAAACATAGCAAAGAAGTGCATTTTTCTCACATTTTGAAAAAATACACCCGCTGCAGACCAAGTTTAAACGCAAATAGTACTTCGCTGTACCATATAGACGATAGAAAAAAAAAACTTACTGTAGACTGCAGACTCCAGATTCTTGAATCAACGTGGGCTTGTAGCTTCAAGGGCATTCAGTCAGGGCCTGAAAAATGAATAACTATAATTATATATGAGCAATGTCATCCAGGTCTACAGTGTTTGGCTAAGGTTAGCTAAAGAATGACAGTGTTTATTTTGATAAGATATTTCTATAGGCTGTTGTCTGCTGATGATCTATGCAAATTGTCCACCCTGATCTGGATCCAAACTGTTTGCAAAGTGACCATATATAAATGTACTCTGAATTGATCAGCAGAAAAATGAAATACAACAAAACTTACCTCTTCCAATAAAATGAGATCTCTTTCTATCCACTGTCTGTTTACACACTGGCACCTGAAATAATATAAAAAATAAATAAGAAATGCGAATTTAATATTTTAGTTTTGGTTTTATTGGTTACCAGGTCAGTATGTGGAACCTTTTACATATTTCTACTTTTTGTTTTATATGTTACCAGGTGGGGTATGTGAAACCCTTTTTTATATACTTTTAGCTTTTGATTAATATGTTACGAGGTGGGTATGTGAAACCCTTTTTTTTATATGTTTTTAGTTTTTGTTTTATACGTTACAAGGTGGGTATGTTAAACCGTTTTTATATAGTTTTAGTTTTTGTTTTATACGTTACGAGGTGGGTTTGTGCAACCCTTTTAATATATTTTTGTTATTGTTTTATATGTTACGATGTTGGTATGTTAAACCCTTTATATATTTTTTAGTTTTTGGTTTTATATGTTACCTGGTGGGTATGTGAAACCCTTTTCATGTACTTTTAAGTTTGGTTTTATATGTTACATAGTGGGTATGTGAAACCCAGTTTTATGTTGTTTTTAAGTAAAATGTCCAACGCATGTTTAACCCATTTTGTATGTCAGAAAGTAGTATCGCAAACTACATTCTGTATTTTTAAGTTTTTGGAGAACAACCATTGAACACATATGCCATAGAAAAGAGCAGAGCGAGCAAAACCACCACCGAAAAATAACCGAATCAAGGCAAAGCCACGACAACCTGAATATGGCTTTAGTACCATCTTACCCCAAATGCTGCTCACTATAAATAAGAATAATAAGAATACAGACACATTTGTAACATAAATTTTATAAGCTCTTGCAGTGGCTAGGGCCATATTAGTTTGTTGCGTCTTGTCTGTTTTTGTTATTTGTTTGTTGATGTTTCTTGTTGTTTTTTTGTTTTTGTTTGTTGTTGTTGTTTTTATTTTTTTTTGGGGGGGGGGGGTTGTTTTGTTGTTGTTGTTGTTGTTTTTTTTTTTTTTTTTTTTTTGGTTAGTGCCATTGATGCACTAGCCTTGGTCCGCAACACAAAAAAGGAATTCTGAGCAAACGGAATATGTGCACATAAGGGAACGCGGGGCAGCGAATCGTGTTTGATGGGATGTGACATTTGTGTCATTTTACCCCATTCCTAAACATAGGGAAGAAGTGCATCTTTCTCACATTTTGAAAAAAATACACCCGCTGCAGACCAAGTTTAAACCCAAATAGTACTTCGCTGTACCATATAGACGATAGAAAAAAAACTTACTGTAGACTGCAGACTCCAGATTCTTGAATCAACGTGGGCTTGTAGCTTCAAGGGCATTCAGTCAGGGCCTGAAAAATGAATAACTATAATTATATATGAGCAATGTCATCCAGGTCTACAGTGTTTGGCTAAGGTTAGCTAAAGAATGACAGTGTTTATTTTGATAAGATATTTCTATAGGCTGTTGTCTGCTGATGATCTATGCAAATTGTCCACCCTGATCTGGATCCAAACTGTTTGCAAAGTGACCATATATAAATGTACTCTGAATTGATCAGCAGAGAAATGAAATACAACAAAACTTACCTCTTCCAATAAAATGAGATCTCTTTCTATCCACTGTCTGTTTACACACTGGCACCTGAAATAATATAAAAAATAAATAAGAAATGCGAATTTAATATTTTAGTTTTGGTTTTATTGGTTACCAGGTCAGTATGTGGAACCTTTTACATATTTCTACTTTTTGTTTTATATGTTACCAGGTGGGGTATGCGAAACCCTTTTTTATATACTTTTAGCTTTTGATTAATATGTTACGAGGTGGGTATGTGAAACCCTTTTTTTTTTATATGTTTTTAGTTTTTGTTTTATACGTTACAAGGTGGGTATGTTAAACCGTTTTTATATAGTTTTAGTTTTTGTTTTATACGTTACGAGGTGGGTTTGTGCAACCCTTTTAATATATTTTTGTTATTGTTTTATATGTTACGATGTTGGTATGTTAAACCCTTTATATATTTTTTAGTTTTTGGTTTTATATGTTACCTGGTGGGTATGTGAAACCCTTTTCATGTACTTTTAAGTTTGGTTTTATATGTTACATAGTGGGTATGTGAAACCCAGTTTTATGTTGTTTTTAAGTAAAATATCCAACGCATGTATAACCCATTTTGTATGTCAGAAAGTAGTATCGCAAACTACATTCTGTATTTTTAAGTTTTTGGAGAACAACCATTGAACACATATGCCATAGAAAAGAGCAGAGCGAGCAAAACCACCACCGAAAAATAACCGAATCAAGGCAAAGCCACGACAACCTGAATATGGCTTTAGTACCATCTTACCCCAAATGCTGCTCACTATAAATAAGAATAATAAGAATACAGACACATTTGTAACATAAATTTTATAAGCTCTTGCAGTGGCTAGGGCCATATTAGTTTGTTGCGTCTTGTCTGTTTTTGTTATTTGTTTGTTGATGTTTCTTGTTGTTTTTTTGTTTTTGTTTGTTGTTGTTGTTTTTATTTTTATTTTTTTTTTTGGGGGGGGGGGTTGTTTTGTTTTGTTGTTGTTGTTGTTGTTTTTTTTTTTTTTTTTTGGTTAGTGCCATTGATGCACTAGCCTTGGTCCGCAACACAAAAAAGGAATTCTGAGCAAACGGAATATGTGCACATAAGGGAACGCGGGGCAGCTAATCGTGTTTGATGGGATGTGACATTTGTGTCATTTTACCCCATTCCTAAACATAGGGAAGAAGTGCATCTTTCGCACATTTTGAAAAAAATACACCCGCTGCAGACCAAGTTTAAACCCAAATAGTACTTCGTTGTACCATATAGACGATAGAAAAAAAAACTAACTGTAGACTGCAGACTCCAGATTCTTGAATCAACGTGGGCTTGTAGCTTCAAGGGCATTCAGTCAGGGCCTGAAAAATGAATAACTATAATTATATATGAGCAATGTCATCCAGGTCTACAGTGTTTGGCTAAGGTTAGCTAAAGAATGACAGTGTTTATTTTGATAGGATATTTCTATAGGCTGTTGTCTGCTGATGATCTATGCAAATTCTCCACCCTGATCTGGATCCAAACTGTTTGCAAAGTGACCATATATAAATGTACTCTGAATTGATCAGGTAAAATAATGGAATAACCAATCATAGCTTACAAAATATATGTGACCTAATTAGACAGTATTTAGACTATGTTCAGCTGGGTAAAGGCACATGCTACATCTATAAAAGATCCAAGTCCATCGAAAGCAACAAGCAACTCTTCTGATTGTCGGTTTTCCTGGTCTCTTGTTTTGTTTCAACCATGAAAGCTCTACAGGTCTCCTAATTGTATGCACATTTCATTAAAGTCTCAATTAAATCTGAATGTCCTTTTTATAATGAGGAGTTAGATTTTTAGAGGCTCTTTTTTACCAAATATGGGCATGACAGCCATCTTGGTCATGTGACCAGCAGAACTGTTTTAAACAAACCCATTTGATCACCAGAAGGAGTCTCCATATGAAATTGGGAGTTCATTTGACCCAGTTGTTTCAGGAGTAGATGTTTGAAAATCTTGATGAACAGTTTGGATCCAGATCAGGCTCAAAAATTTTTCGTGCCTGAACTTGGTCTAAACTGCTTGTAAAGTTTATCAGCAGACATCTGTTGTGCAGGCACACATTTCACATGAAATATTCGGTTTTGCATTCTCAGATATTAAAGAAAAATGAAATACAACAAAACTTACCTCTTCCAATATAATGAGATCTCTTTCTATCCACTGTCTGTTTACACACTGGCACCTGAAATTATATAAAAAAAAAAATAAGAAATGCGAATTTAATATTTTAGTTTTGGTTTTATTGGTTACCAGGTCAGTATGTGGAACCTTTTACATATTTCTACTTTTTGTTTTATATGTTACCAGGTGGGGTATGTGAAACCCTTTTTATATATTTTTAGCTTTTGATTTATATGTTACGAGGTGGGTATGTGAAACCCTTTTTTATATGTTTTTAGTTTTTGTTTTATACGTTACGAGGTGGGTATGTTAAACCCTTTTTATATAGTTTTAGTTTTTGTTTTATACGTTACGAGGTGGGTTTGTGCAACCCTTTTAATATATTTTTGTTATTGTTTTATATGTTACGATGTGGGTATGTTAAACCCTTTATATATTTTTTAGTTTTTGGTTTTATATGTTACCTGGTGGGTATGTGAAACCCTTTTCATGTATTTTTATTTTTGGTTTTATATGTTACATAGTGGGTATGTGAAACCCAGTTTTATGTTGTTCTTAAGTAACATATCCAACGCATGTATAACCCATTTTGTATGTCAGAAAGTAGTATCGCACACTACATTCTGTATTTTTAAGTTTTCGGAGAACAACCATTGAACACATATGCCATAGAAAAGAGCAGAGCGTGCAAAACCACCGCCGAAAAATAACCGAATCAACGCAAAGCCACGACAACCTGATTATGGCTTTAGTACCATCTTACCCCAAATGCTGCTCACTATAAATAAGAATAATAAGAATACAGACACATTTGTAACATAAATTTTATAAGCTCTTGCAGTGGCTAGGGCCACATTAGTTTGTTGCGTCTGGTCTGTTTTTATTATTTGTTTTTGCTGTTTTAGTTGTTTTTTTTGTTTTTTTGTTGTTGTTGTTTTTATTTTTATTTTTTTTTTTTGGGGGGGGGGGGGTTGTTTTGTTTTGTTGTTTTTTTTTCGTTTTTTTTTGTTTTTGTTTGTTAGTGCCATTGATGCACTAGCCTTGGTCCGCAACACAAAAAAGGAATTCTGAGCAAGCCGAATATGTGCACATAAGGGAACGCGGGGCAGAGAATCGTGTTTGATGGGATGTGACATTTGTGCCATTTTACCCCATTCCTAAACATAGGGAAGAAGTGCATCTTTCTCACATTTTGAAAAAAATACACCCGCTGCAGACCAAGTTTAAACGCAAATAGTACTTCGCTGTACCATATATATGATAGAAAAAAAAAACTTACTGTAGACTGCAGACTCCAGATTCTTGAATCAACGTGGGCTTGTAGCTTCAAGGGCATTCAGTCAGGGCCTGAAAAATGAATAACTATAATTATATATGAGCAATGTCATCCAGGTCTACAGTGTTTGGCTAAGGTTAGCTAAAGAATGACAGTGTTTATTTTGATAAGATATTTCTATATGCTGTTGTCTGCTGATGATCTATGCAAATTGTCCACCCTGATCTGGATCCAAACTGTTTGCAAAGTGACCATATATAAATGTACTCTGAATTGATCAGGTAAAATAATGGAATAACCAATCATAGCTTACAAAATATATGTGACCTAATTAGACAGTATTTAGACTATGTTCAGCTGGGTAAAGGCACATACTACATCTATAAAAGATCCAAGTCCGTCAAAAGTAACAAGCAACTCTCATGATTGTCAGTTTTCCTGGTCTCTTGTTTTGTTTCAACCATGAAAGCTCTACAGGTCTCCTAATTGTATGCACATTTCATTAAAGTCTCAATTAAATCTGAATGTCCTTTTTGTAATGAAGAGTTAGATTTTTAGAGGCTTTTTTTTACCAAATATGGGCATGACAGCCATCTTGGTCATGTGACCAGCAGAACTGTTTTAAACAAACCCATTTGATCACCAGAAGGAGTCTCCATATGAAATTGGGAGTTCATTTGACCCAGTTGTTTCAGGAGTAGATGTTTGAAAATCTTGATGAACAGTTTGGATCAAGATCAGGCCCAAAACTTTTTCGTGCCTGAACTTGGTCTAAACCGCTTGTAAAATTTATCAGCAGACATCTGTTGTGCAGGCACACATTTCACATGAAATATTCGGTTTTGCATTCTCAGATATTAAAGAAAAATGAAATACAACAAAACTTACCTCTTCCAATATAATGAGATCTCTTTCTATCCACTGTCTGTTTACACACTGGCACCTGAAATTATATAAAAAATAAATAAGAAATGCGAATTTAATATTTTAGTTTTGGTTTTATTGGTTACCAGGTCAGTATGTGGAACCTTTTACATATTTCTACTTTTTGTTTTATATGTTACCAGGGGGGGGGGGGGGGGGGGGTATGTGAAACCCTTTTTATATATTTTTAGCTTTTGATTTATATGTTACGAGGTGGGTATGTGAAACCCTTTTTTATATGTTTTTAGTTTTTGTTTTATACGTTACGAGGTGGGTATGTTAAACCCTTTTTATATAGTTTTAGTTTTTGTTTTATACGTTACGAGGTGGGTTTGTGCAACCCTTTTAATATATTTTTGTTATTGTTTTATATGTTACGATGTGGGTATGTTAAATCCTTTATATATTTTTTAGTTTTTGGTTTTATATGTTACATAGTGGGTATGTGAAACCCAGTTTTATGTTGTTTTTAAGTAAAATATCCAACGCATGTATAACCCATTTTGTTTGTCAGAAAGTAGTATCGCAAACTACATTCTGTAATTTTAAGTTTTCGGAGAACAACCATTGAACACATATGCCATAGAAAAGAGCAGAGAGAGCAAAACCACCGCCGAAAAATAACCGAATCAACGCAAAGCCACGACAACCTGAATATGGCTTTAGTACCATCTTATCCCAAATGCTGCTCACTATAAATAAGAATAATAAGAATACAGACACATTTGTAACATAAATTTTATAAGCTCTTGCAGTGGCTAGGGCCACATTAGTTTGTTGCGTCTTGTCTGTTTTTGTTATTTGTTTGTTGCTGTTTTTTTGTTGTTTTTTTGTTTGTTTTGTAGTTGTTGTTTTTATTTTTTTTTTTTTTTTGGGGGTCGGGGGTGTTTTGTTTTGATGTTGTTTTTGTTGTCGTTGTTTTTTTTGGCTTTTTTTTTGGTTAGTGCCATTGATGCACTAGCCTTGGTCCGCAACACAAAAAAGGAATTCTGAGCAAACCGAATATGTGCACATAAGGGAATGCGGGGCAGCGAATTGTGTTTGATGGGATGTGACATTTGTGCCATTTTACCCCATTCCTAAACATAGGGAAGAAGTGCATCTTTCTCACATTTTGAAAAAATACACCCGCTGCAGACCAAGTTTAAACGCAAATAGTACTTCGCTGTACCATATATACGATAGAAAAAAACAAACTTACTGTAGACTGCAGACTCCAGATTCTTGAATCAACGTGGGCTTGTAGCTTCAAGGGCATTCAGTCAGGGCCTGAAAAATGAATAACTATAATTATATATGAGCAATGTCATCCAGGTCTACAGTGTTTGGCTAAGGTTAGCTAAAGAATGACAGTGTTTATTTTGATAAGATATTTCTATATGCTGTTTTCTGCTGATGATCTATGCAAATTGTCCACCCTGATCTGGATCCAAACTGTTTGCAAAGTGACCATATATAAATGTACTCTGAATTGATCAGGTAAAATAATGGAATAACCAATCATAGCTTACAAAATATATGTGACCTAATTAGACAGTATTTAGACTATGTTCAGCTGGGTAAAGGCACATGCTACATCTATAAAAGATCCAAGTCCGTCAAAAGTAACAAGCAACTCTCATGATTGTCGGTTTTCCTGGTCTCTTGTTTTGTTTCAACCATGAAAGCTCTACAGGTCTCCTAATTGTATGCACATTTCATTAAAGTCTCAATTAAATCTGAATGTCCTTTTTGTAATGAAGAGTTAGATTTTTAGAGGCTTTTTTTTACCAAATATGGGCATGACAGCCATCTTGGTCATGTGACCAGCAGAACTGTTTTAAACAAACACATTTGATCACCAGAAGGAGTCTCCATATGAAATTGGGAGTTCATTTGACCCAGTTGTTTCAGGAGTAGATGTTTGAAAATCTTGATGAACAGTTTGGATCAAGATCAGGCCCAAAATTTTTTGGTGCCTGAACTTGGTCTAAACCGCTTGTAAAGTTTATCAGCAGACATCTGTTGTGCAGGCACACATTTCACATGAAATATTCGGTTTTGCATTCTCAGATATTAAAGAAAAATGAAATACAACAAAACTTACCTCTTCCAATATAATGAGATCTCTTTCTATCCACTGTCTGTTTACACACTGGCACCTGAAATTATATAAAAAATAAATAAGAAATGCGAATTTAATATTTTAGTTTTGGTTTTATTGGTTACCAGGTCAGTATGTGGAACCTTTTACATATTTCTACTTTTTGTTTTATATGTTACCAGGTGGGGTATGTGAAACCCTTTTTATATATTTTTAGCTTTTGATTTATATGTTACGAGGTGGGTATGTGAAACCCTTTTTTATATGTTTTTAGTTTTTGTTTTATACGTTACGAGGTGGGTTTGTGGAACCCTTTTAATATATTTTTGTTATTGTTTTATATGTTACGATGTGGGTATGTTAAACCCTTTATATATTTTTTTAGTTTTTGGTTTTATATGTTACCTGGTGGGTATGTGAAACCCTTTTCATGTATTTTTATTTTTGGTTTTATATGTTACATAGTGGGTATGTGAAACCCAGTTTTATGTTGTTTTTAAGTAACATATCCAACGCATGTATAACCCATTTTGTATGTCAGAAAGTAGTATCGCAAACTACATTCTGTATTTTTAAGTTTTCGGAGAACAACCATTGAACACATATGCCATAGAAAAGAGAAGAGCGAGCAAAACCACCGCCGAAAAATAACCAAATCAACGCAAAGCCACGACAACCTGAATATGGCTTTAGTACCATCTTACCCCAAATGCTGCTCACTATAAATAAGAATAATAAGAATACAGACACATTTGTAACATAAATTTTATAAGCTCTTGCAGTGGCTAGGGCCACATTAGTTTGTTGCGTCTTGTCTGTTTTTGTTATTTGTTTGTTGCTGTTTTTTGTTGTTGTTTTTGTTTTTTTTGTTGTTGTTGTTGTTGTTTTTGTTTTTATTTTTATTTTTTTTTTGGGTGGGGGGGGGGTTGTTTTGTTTTGTTGTTGTTGTTTTTTTTTGTTTTTTTTTGTTAGTGCCATTGATGCACTAGCCTTGGTCCGCAACACAAAAAAGGAATTCTGAGCAAACCGAATATGTGCACATAAGGGAACGCGGGGCAGCGAATTGTGTTTGATGGGATGTGACATTTGTGCCATTTTACCCCATTCCTAAACATAGGGAAGAAGTGCATCTTTCTCACATTTTGAAAAAAATACACCCGCTGCAGACCAAGTTTAAACGCAAATAGTACTTCGCTGTACCATATAGACGATAGAAAAAAAAACTTACTGTAGACTGCAGACTCCAGATTCTTGAATCAACGTGGGCTTGTAGCTTCAAGGGCATTCAGTCAGGGCCTGAAAAATGAATAACTATAATTATATATGAGCAATGTCATCCAGGTCTACAGTGTTTGGCTAAGGTTAGCTAAAGAATGGCAGTGTTTATTTTGATAAGATATTTCTATAGGCTGTTGTCTGCTGATGATCTATGCAAATTGTCCACCCTGATCTGGATCCAAACTGTTTGCAAAGTGACCATATATAAATGTACTCTGAATTGATCAGGTAAAATAATGGAATAACCAATCATAGCTTACAAAATATATGTGACCTAATTAGACAGTATTTAGACTATGTTCAGCTGGGTAAAGGCACATGCTACATCTATAAAAGATCCAAGTCCGTCGAAAGTAACAAGCAACTCTTATGATTGTCGGTTTTCCTGGTCTCTTGTTGTGTTTCAACCATGAAAGCTCTACAGGTCTCCTAATTGTATGCACATTTCATTAAAGTCTCAATTAAATCTGAATGTCCTTTTTATAATGAGGAGTTAGATTTTAAGAGGCTTTTTTTTTACCAAATATGGGCATGACAGCCATCTTGGTCATGTGACCAGCAGAACTGTTTTAAACAAACCCATTTGATCACCAGAAGGAGTCTCCATATGAAATTGGGAGTTCATTTGACCCAGTTGTTTCAGGAGTAGATGTTTGAAAATCTTGATGAACAGTTTGGATCCAGATCAGGCCCAAACATTTTTCATGCCTGAACTTGGTCTAAACCACTTGTAAAGTTTATCAGCAGACATCTGTTGTGCAGGCACACATTTCACATGAAATATTCGGTTTTGCATTCTCAGATATTAAAGAAAAATGAAATACAACAAAACTTACCTCTTCCAATATAATGAGATCTCTTTCTATCCACTGTCTGTTTACACACTGGCACCTGAAATTATATAAAAAAATAAATAAGAAATGCGAATTTAATATTTTAGTTTTGGTTTTATTGGTTACCAGGTCAGTATGTGGAACCTTTTACATATTTCTACTTTTTGTTTTATACGTTACCAGGTGGGGTATGTGAAACCCTTTTTATATATTTTTAGCTTTTGATTTATATGTTACGAGGTGGGTATGTGAAACCCTTTTTTATATGTTTTTAGTTTTTGTTTTATACGTTACGAGGTGGGTATGTTAAACCCTTTTTATATAGTTTTAGTTTTATACATTACGAGGTGGGTTTGTGCAACCCTTTTAATATATTTTTGTTATTGTTTTATATGTTACGATGTGGGTATGTTAAACCCTTTATATATTTTTTTAGTTTTTGGTTTTATATGTTACCTGGTGGGAATGTGAAACCCTTTTCATGTACTTTTATTTTTGGTTTTATATGTTACATAGTGGGTATGTGAAACCCAGTTTTATGTTGTTTTTAAGTAACATATCCAACGCATGTATAACCCATTTTGTATGTCAGAAAGTAGTATCGCAAACTACATTCTGTATTTTTAAGTTTTCAGAGAACAACCATTGAACACATATGCCATAGAAAAGAGCAGAGCGAGCAAAACCACCGCTGAAAAATAACCGAATCAACGCAAAGCCACGACAACCTGAATATGGCTTTAGTACCATCTTACCCCAAATGCTGCTCACTATAAATAAGAATAATAAGAATACAGACACATTTGTAACATAAATTTTATAAGCTCTTGCAGTGGCTAGGGCCACATTAGTTTGTTGCGTCTTGTCTGTTTTTGTTATTTGTTTGTTGCTGTTTTTTGTTGTTGTTTTTTGTTTTTTTTGTTGTTGTTGTTGTTTTTATTTTTATTTTTTTTTGGGGGGGGGGGGGTTGTTTTGTTTTGTTGTTTTTTTTTTTTTTTTTTTTTTGGTTAGTGCCATTGATGCACTAGCCTTGGTCCGCAACACAAAAAAGGAATTCTGAGCAAACCGAATATGTGCACATAAGGGAACGCGGGGCAGTGAATCGTGTTTGATGGGATGTGACATTTGTGCCATTTTACCCCATTCCTAAACATAGGGAAGAAGTGCATCTTTCTCACATTTTGAAAAAAATACACCCGCTGCAGACCAAGTTTAAACGCAAATAGTACTTCGCTGTACCATATAGACGATAGAAAAAAAAACTTACTGTAGACTGCAGACTCCAGATTCTTGAATCAACGTGGGCTTGTAGCTTCAAGGGCATTCAGTCAGGGCCTGAAAAATGAATAACTATAATTATATATGAGCAATGTCATCCAGGTCGACAGTGTTTGGCTAAGGTTAGCTAAAGAATGACAGTGTTTATTTTGATAAGATATTTCTATAGGCTGTTGTCTGCTGATGATCTATGCAAATTGTCCACCCTGATCTGGATCCAAACTGTTTGCAAAGTGACCATATATAAATGTACTCTGAATTGATCAGGTAAAATAATGGAATAACCAATCATAGCTTACAAAATATATGTGACCTAATTAGACAGTATTTAGACTATGTTCAGCTGGGGAAAGGCACATGATACATCTATAAAAGATCCAAGTCCGTCGAAAGTAACAAGCAACTCTTATGATTGTCGGTTTTCCTGGTCTCTTGTTGTGTTTCAACCATGAAAGCTCTACAGGTCTCCTAATTGTATGCACATTTCATTAAAGTCTCAATTAAATCTGAATGTCCTTTTTATAATGAGGAGTTAGATTTTAAGAGGCTTTTTTTTTACCAAATATGGGCATGACAGCCATCTTGGTCATGTGACCAGCAGAACTGCTTTAAACAAACCCATTTGATCACCAGAAGGAGTCTCCATATGAAATTGGGAGTTCATTTGACCCAGTTGTTTCAGGAGTAGATGTTTGAAAATCTTGATGAACAGTTTGGATCCAGATCAGGCCCAAAAATTTTTCGTGCCTGAACTTGGTCTAAACCACTTGTAAAGTTTATCAGCAGACATCTGTTGTGCAGCCACACATTTCACATGAAATATTCGGTTTTGCATTCTCAGATATTAAAGAAAAATGAAATACAACAAAACTTACCTCTTCCAATATAATGAGATCTCTTTCTATCCACTGTCTGTTTACACACTGGCACCTGAAATTATATAAAAAAATAAATAAGAAATGCGAATTTAATATTTTAGTTTTGGTTTTATTGGTTACCAGGTCAGTATGTGGAACCTTTTACATATTTCTACTTTTTGTTTTAAACGTTACCAGGTGGGGTATGTAAAACCCTTTTTATATATTTTTAGCTTTTGATTTATATGTTACGAGGTGGGTATGTGAAACCCTTTTTTATATGTTTTTAGTTTTTGTTTTATACGTTACGAGGTGGGTATGTTAAACCCTTTTTATATAGTTTTAGTTTTATACATTACGAGGTGGGTTTGTGCAACCCTTTTAATATATTTTTGTTATTGTTTTATATGTTACGATGTGGGTATGTTAAACCCTTTATATATTTTTTATTTTTTGGTTTTATATGTTACCTGGTGGGTATGTGAAACCCTTTTCATGTACTTTTATTTTTGGTTTTATATGTTACATAGTGGGTATGTGAAACCCAGTTTTATGTTGTTTTTAAGTAACATATCCAACGCATGTATAACCCATTTTGTATGTCAGAAAGTAGTATCGCAAACTACATTCTGTATTTTTAAGTTTTCAGAGAACAACCATTGAACACATATGCCATAGAAAAGAGCAGAGCGAGCAAAACCACCGCCGAAAAATAACCGAATCAACGCAAAGCCACGACAACCTGAATATGGCTTTAGTACCATCTTACCCCAAATGCTGCTCACTATAAATAAGAATAATAAGAATACAGACACATTTGTAACATAAATTTTATAAGCTCTTGCAGTGGCTAGGGCCACATTAGTTTGTTGCGTCTTGTCTGTTTTTGTTATTTGTTTGTTGCTGTTTTTTGTTGTTGTTTTTTTTTTTTTTTTTTTGTTGTTGTTGTTTTTATTTTTATTTTTTTTTGGGGGGGGGGGGTTGTTTTGTTGTTGTTGTTTTTTTTTGTTTTTTTTTTTGTTAGTGCCATTGATGCACTAGCCTTGGTCCGCAACACAAAAAAGGAATTCTGAGCAAACCGAATATGTGCACATAAGGGAACGCGGGGCAGCGAATCGTGTTTGATGGGATGTGACATTTGTGCCATTTTACCCCATTCCTAAACATAGGGAAGAAGTGCATCTTTCTCACATTTTGAAAAAAATACACCCGCTGCAGACCAAGTTTAAACGCAAATAGTACTTCGCTGTACCATATAGACGATAGAAAAAAAAACTTACTGTAGACTGCAGACTCCAGATTCTTGAATCAACGTGGGCTTGTAGCTTCAAGGGCATTCAGTCAGGGCCTGAAAAATGAATAACTATAATTATATATGAGCAATGTCATCCAGGTCTACAGTGTTTGGCTAAGGTTAGCTAAAGAATGACAGTGTTTATTTTGATAAGATATTTCTATAGGCTGTTGTCTGCTGATGATCTATGCAAATTGTCCACCCTGATCTGGATCCAAACTGTTTGCAAAGTGACCATATATAAATGTACTCTGAATTGATCAGGTAAAATAATGGAATAACCAATCATAGCTTACAAAATATATGTGACCTAATTAGACAGTATTTAGACTATGTTCAGCTGGGTAAAGGCACATGCTACATCTATAAAAGATCCAAGTCCGTCGAAAGTAACAAGCAACTCTTATGATTGTCGGTTTTCCTGGTCTCTTGTTGTGTTTCAACCATGAAAGCTCTACAGGTCTCCTAATTGTATGCACATTTCATTAAAGTCTCAATTAAATCTGAATGTCCTTTTTATAATGAGGAGTTAGATTTTTAGAGGCTTTTTTTTACCAAATATGGGCATGACAGCCATCTTGGTCATGTGACCAGCAGAACTGTTTTAAACAAACCCATTTGATCACCAGAAGGAGTCGTCATATGAAATTGGGAGTTCATTTGACCCAGTTGTTTCAGGAGTAGATGTTTGAAAATCTTGATGAACAGTTTGGATCCAGATCAGGCCCAAAAATTTTTCGTGCCTGAACTTGGTCTAAACCGCTTGTAAAGTTTATCAGCAGACATCTGTTGTGCAGGCACACATTTCACATGAAATATTCGGTTTTGCATTCTTAGATATTAAAGAAAAATGAAATACAACAAAACTTACCTCTTCCAATATAATGAGATCTCTTTCTATCCACTGTCTGTTTACACACTGGCACCTGAAATTATATAAAAAAATAAATAAGAAATGCGAATTTAATATTTTAGTTTTGGTTTTATTGGTTACCAGGTCAGTATGTGGAACCTTTTACATATTTCTACTTTTTGTTTTATATGTTACCAGGTGGGGTATGTGAAACCCTTTTAATATATTTTTAGCTTTTGATTTATATGTTACGAGGTGGGTATGTGAAACCCTTGTTTTTATGTTTTTAGTTTTTGTTTTATACGTTACGAGGTGGGTATGTTAAACCCTTTTTATATAGTTTTAGTTTTTGTTTTATACATTACGAGGTGGGTTTGTGCAACCCTTTTAATATATTTTTGTTATTGTTTTATATGTTACGATGTGGGTATGTTAAACCCTTTATATATTTTTTAGTTTTTGGTTTTATATGTTACCTGGTGGGTATGTGAAACCCTTTTCATGTACTTTTATTTTTGGTTTTATATGTTACATAGTGGGTATGTGAAACCCAGTTTTATGTTGTTTTTAAGTAACATATCCAACGCATGTATAACCCATTTTGTATGTCAGAAAGTAGTATCGCAAACTACATTCTGTATTTTTAAGTTTTCGGAGGACAACCATTGAACACATATGCCATAGAAAAGAGCAGAGCGTGCAAAACCACCGCCGAAAATAACCGAATCAACGCAAAGCCACGACAACCTGAATATGGCTTTAGTACCATCTTACCCCAAATGCTGCTCACTATAAATAAGAATAATAAGAATACAGACACATTTGTAACATAAATTTTATAAGCTCTTGCAGTGGCTATGGCCACATTAGTTTGTTGCGTCTTGTCTGTTTTTATTATTTGTTTTTGCTGTTTTTAGTTTTTTTTTTTGTTTTTTTGTTGTTGTTGTTTTTATTTTTATTTTTTTTTTTTTTTGGGGGGGGGGGTTGTTTTGTTGTTGTTGTTGTTTTTTTGTTTCTGTTTGTTAGTGCCATTGATGCACTAGCCTTGGTCTGCAACACAAAAAAGGAATTCTGAGCAAACCGAATATGTGCACATAAGGGAACGCGGGGCAGCGAATCGTGTTTGATGGGATGTGACATTTGTGCCATTTTACCCCATTCCTAAACATAGGGAAGAAGTGCATCTTTCTCACATTTTGAAAAAAATACACCCGCTGCAGACCAAGTTTAAACGCAAATAGTACTTCGCTGTACCATATAGACGATAGAAAAAAAAACTTACTGTAGACTGCAGACTCCAGATTCTTGAATCAACGTGGGCTTGTAGCTTCAAGGGCATTCAGTCAGGGCCTGAAAAATGAATAACTATAATTATATATGAGCAATGTCATCCAGGTCTACAGTGTTTGGCTAAGGTTAGCTAAAGAATGACAGTGTTTATTTTGATAAGATATTTCTATAGGCTGTTGTCTGCTGATGATCTATGCAAATTGTCCACCCTGATCTGGATCCAAACTGTTTGCAAAGTGACCATATATAAATGTACTCTGAATTGATCAGGTAAAATAATGGAATAACCAATCATAGCTTACAAAATATATGTGACCTAATTAGACAGTATTTAGACTATGTTCAGCTGGGTAAAGGCACATGCTACATCTATAAAAGATCCAAGTCCGTCGAAAGTAACAAGCAACTCTTATGATTGTCGGTTTTCCTGGTCTCTTGTTGTGTTTCAACCATGAAAGCTCTACAGGTCTCCTAATTGTATGCACATTTCATTAAAGTCTCAATTAAATCTGAATGTCCTTTTTATAATGAGGAGTTAGATTTTTAGAGGCTTTTTTTTACCAAATATGGGCATGACAGCCATCTTGGTCATGTGACCAGCAGAACTGTTTTAAACAAACCCATTTGATCACCAGAAGGAGTCTCCATATGAAATTGGGAGTTCATTTGACCCAGTTGTTTCAGGAGTAGATGTTTGAAAATCTTGATGAACAGTTTGGATCCAGATCAGGCCCAAAAATTTTTCGTGCCTGAACTTGGTCTAAACCGCTTGTAAAGTTTATCAGCAGACATCTGTTGTGCAGGCACACATTTCACATGAAATATTCGGTTTTGCATTCTTAGATATTAAAGAAAAATGAAATACAACAAAACTTACCTCTTCCAATATAATGAGATCTCTTTCTATCCACTGTCTGTTTACACACTGGCACCTGAAATTATATAAAAAAATAAATAAGAAATGCGAATTTAATATTTTAGTTTTGGTTTTATTGGTTACCAGGTCAGTATGTGGAACCTTTTACATATTTCTACTTTTTGTTTTATATGTTACCAGGTGGGGTATGTGAAACCCTTTTTATATATTTTTAGCTTTTGATTTATATGTTACGAGGTGGGTATGTGAAACCCTTTTTTATATGTTTTTAGTTTTTGTTTTATACGTTACGAGGTGGGTATGTTAAACCCTTTTTATATAGTTTTAGTTTTTGTTTTATACGTTACAAGGTGGGTTTGTGCAACCCTTTTAATATATTTTTGTTATTGTTTTATATGTTACGATGTGGGTATGTTAAACCCTTTATATATTTTTTAGTTTTTGGTTTTATATGTTACCTGGTGGGTATGTGAAACCCTTTTCATGTACTTTTATTTTTGGTTTTATATGTTACATAGTGGGTATGTGAAACCCAGTTTTATGTTGTTTTTAAGTAACATATCCAACGCATGTATAACCCATTTTGTATGTCAGAAAGTAGTATCGCAAACTACATTCTGTATTTTTAAGTTTTCGGAGAACAACCATTGAACACATATGCCATAGAAAAGAGCAGAGCGTGCAAAACCACCGCCGAAAAATAACCGAATCAATGCAAAGCCACGACAACCTGAATATGGCTTTAGTACCATCTTACCCCAAATGCTGCTTACTATAAATAAGAATAATAAGAATACAGACACATTTGTAACATAAATTTTATAAGCTCTTGCAGTGGCTAGGGCCACATTAGTTTGTTGCGTCTTGTCTGTTTTTATTATTTGTTTTTGCTGTTTGTAGTTGTTTTTTTTTGTTTTTTTTGTTGTTGTTGTTGTTGTTGTTGTTTTTATTTTTATTTTTTTTTGGGGGGGGGTTGTTTTGTTTTGTTGTTTTTTTTTTTTTTTTTTATGTTTGTTAGTGCCATTGATGCACTAGCCTTGGTCCGCAACACAAAAAAGGAATTCTGAGCAAACCGAATATGTGCACATAAGGGAACGCGGGGCAGCGAATCGTGTTTGATGGGATGTGACATTTGTGCCATTTTACCCCATTCCTAAACATAGGGAAGAAGTGCATCTTTCTCACATTTTGAAAAAAATACACCCGCTGCAGACCAAGTTTAAACGCAAATAGTACTTCGCTGTACCATATAGACGATAGAAAAAAAAAACTTACTGTAGACTGCAGACTCCAGATTCTTGAATCAACGTGGGCTTGTAGCTTCAAGGGCATTCAGTCAGGGCCTGAAAAATGAATAACTATAATTATATATGAGCAATGTCATCCAGGTCTACAGTGTTTGGCTAAGGTTAGCTAAAGAATGACAGCGTTTATTTTGATAAGATATTTCTATAGGCTGTTGTCTGCTGATGATCTATGCAAATTGTCCACCCTGATCTGGATCCAAACTGTTTGCAAAGTGACCATATATAAATGTACTCTGAATTGATCAGGTAAAATAATGGAATAACCAATCATAGCTTACAAAATATATGTGACCTAATTAGACAGTATTTAGACTATGTTCAGCTGGGTAAAGGCACATGCTACATCTATAAAAGATCCAAGTCCGTCGAAAGTAACAAGCAACTCTTATGATTGTCGGTTTTCCTGGTCTCTTGTTGTGTTTCAACCATGAAAGCTCTACAGGTCTCCTAATTGTATGCACATTTCATTAAAGTCTCAATTAAATCTGAATGTCCTTTTTATAATGAGGAGTTAGATTTTTAGAGGCTTTTTTTTTACCAAATATGGGCATGACAGCCATCTTGGTCATGTGACCAGCAGAACTGTTTTAAACAAACCCATTTGATCACCAGAAGGAGTCTCCATATGAAATTGGGAGTTCATTTGACCCAGTTGTTTCAGGAGTAGATGTTTGAAAATCTTGATGAACAGTTTGGATCCAGATCAGGCCCAAAAATTTTTCGTGCCTGAACTTGGTCTAAACCGCTTGTAAAGTTTATCAGCAGACATCTGTTGTGCAGGCACACATTTCACATGAAATATTCGGTTTTGCATTCTTAGATATTAAAGAAAAATGAAATACAACAAAACTTACCTCTTCCAATATAATGAGATCTCTTTCTATCCACTGTCTGTTTACACACTGGCACCTGAAATTATATAAAAAAATAAATAAGAAATGCGAATTTAATATTTTAGTTTTGGTTTTATTGGTTACCAGGTCAGTATGTGGAACCTTTTACATATTTCTACTTTTTGTTTTATATGTTACCAGGTGGGGTATGTGAAACCCTTTTTATATATTTTTAGCTTTTGATTTATATGTTACGAGGTGGGTATGTGAAACCCTTTTTTATATGTTTTTAGTTTTTGTTTTATACGTTACGAGGTGGGTATGTTAAACCCTTTTTATATAGTTTTAGTTTTTGTTTTATACGTTACGAGGTGGGTTTGTGCAACCCTTTTAATATATTTTTGTTATTGTTTTATATGTTACGATGTGGGTATGTTAAACCCTTTATATATTTTTTAGTTTTTGGTTTTATATGTTACCTGGTGGGTATGTGAAACCCTTTTCATGTACTTTTATTTTTGGTTTTATATGTTACATAGTGGGTATGTGAAACCCAGTTTTATGTTGTTTTTAAGTAACATATCCAACGCATGTATAACCCATTTTGTATGTCAGAAAGTAGTATCGCAAACTACATTCTGTATTTTTAAGTTTTCAGAGAACAACCATTGAACACATATGCCATAGAAAAGAGCAGAGCGTGCAAAACCACCGCCGAAAAATAACCGAATCAACGCAAAGCCACAACAACCTGAATATGGCTTTAGTACCATCTTACCCCAAATGCTGCTCACTATAAATAAGAATAATAAGAATACAGACACATTTGTAACATAAATTTTATAAGCTCTTGCAGTGGCTAGGGCCACATTAGTTTGTTGCGTCTTGTCTGTTTTTATTATTTGTTTTTGCTGTTTTTAGTTGTTTTTTTTGTTTTTTTGTTGTTGTTGTTGTTGTTGTTTTTATTTTTATTTTTTTTTTTTGGGGGGGGGGGGGGTTGTTTTGTTTTGTTGTTGTTTTTTGTTTTTTTTTTGTTTGTTAGTGCCATTGATGCACTAGCCTTGGTCCGCAACACAAAAAAGGAATTCTGAGCAAACCGAATATGTGCACATAAGGGAACGCGGGGCAGCGAATCGTGTTTGATGGGATGTGACATTTGTGCCATTTTACCCCATTCCTAAACATAGGGAAGAAGTGCATCTTTCTCACATTTTGAAAAAAATACACCCGCTGCAGACCAAGTTTTAACGCAAATAGTACTTCGCTGTACCATATAGACGATAGAAAAAAAAACTTACTGTAGACTGCAGACTCCAGATTCTTGAATCAACGTGGGCTTGTAGCTTCAAGGGCATTCAGTCAGGGCCTGAAAAATGAATAACTATAATTATATATGAGCAATGTCATCCAGGTCTACAGTGTTTGGCTAAGGTTAGCTAAAGAATGACAGTGTTTATTTTGATAAGATATTTCTATAGGCTGTTGTCTGCTGATGATCTATGCAAATTGTCCACCCTGATCTGGATCCAAACTGTTTGCAAAGTGACCATATATAAATGTACTCTGAATTGATCAGGTAAAATAATGGAATAACCAATCATAGCTTACAAAATATATGTGACCTAATTAGACAGTATTTAGACTATGTTCAGCTGGGTAAAGGCACATGCTACATCTATAAAAGATCCAAGTCCGTCGAAAGTACCAAGCAACTCTTATGATTGTCGGTTTTCCTGGTCTCTTGTTGTGTTTCAACCATGAAAGCTCTACAGGTCTTCTAATTGTATGCACATTTCATTAAAGTCTCAATTAAATCTGAATGTCCTTTTTATAATGAGGAGTTAGATTTTTAGAGGCTTTTTTTTTACCAAATATGGGCATGACAGCCATCTTGGTCATGTGACCAGCAGAACTGTTTTAAACAAACCCATTTGATCACCAGAAGGAGTCGCCATATGAAATTGGGAGTTCATTTGACCCAGTTGTTTCAGGAGTAGATGTTTGAAAATCTTGATGAACAGTTTGGATCCAGATCAGGCCCAAAAATTTTTCGTGCCTGAACTTGGTCTAAACCGCTTGTAAAGTTTATCAGCAGACATCTGTTGTGCAGGCACACATTTCACATGAAATATTCGGTTTTGCATTCTTAGATATTAAAGAAAAATGAAATACAACAAAACTTACCTCTTCCAATATAATGAGATCTCTTTCTATCCACTGTCTGTTTACACACTGGCACCTGAAATTATATAAAAAAATAAATAAGAAATGCGAATTTAATATTTTAGTTTTGGTTTTATTGGTTACCAGGTCAGTATGTGGAACCTTTTACATATTTCTACTTTTTGTTTTATATGTTACCAGGTGGGGTATGTGAAACCCTTTTTATATATTTTTAGCTTTTGATTTATATGTTACGAGGTGGGTATGTGAAACCCTTTTTTATATGTTTTTAGTTTTTGTTTTATACGTTACGAGGTGGGTATGTTAAACCCTTTTTATATAGTTTTAGTTTTTGTTTTATACGTTACAAGGTGGGTTTGTGCAACCCTTTTAATATATTTTTGTTATTGTTTTATATGTTACGATGTGGGTATGTTTAACCCTTTATATATTTTTTAGTTTTTGGTTTTATATGTTACCTGGTGGGTATGTGAAACCCTTTTCATGTACTTTTATTTTTGGTTTTATATGTTACATAGTGGGTATGTGAAACCCAGTTTTATGTTGTTTTTAAGTAACATATCCAACGCATGTATAACCCATTTTGTATGTCAGAAAGTAGTATCGCAAACTACATTCTGTATTTTTAAGTTTTCGGAGAACAACCATTGAACACATATGCCATAGAAAAGAGCAGAGCGTGCAAAACCACCGCCGAAAAATAACCGAATCAACGCAAAGCCACGACAACCTGAATATGGCTTTAGTACCATCTTACCCCAAATGCTGCTCACTATAAATAAGAATAATAAGAATACAGACACATTTGTAACATAAATTTTATAAGCTCTTGCAGTGGCTAGGGCCACATTAGTTTGTTGCGTCTTGTCTGTTTTTATTATTTGTTTTTGCTGTTTTTAGTTGTTTTTTTTTGTTTTTTTTTGTTGTTGTTGTTGTTGTTTTTATTTATTTTATTTTTTTTTGGGGGGGGGGGGGGTTGTTTTGTTTTGTTGTTGTTTTTTTTTTTTTTTTTGTTTGTTAGTGCCATTGATGCACTAGCCTTGGTCCGCAACACAAAAAAGGAATTCTGAGCAAACCCAATATGTGCACATAAGGGAACGTGGGGCAGCGAATCGTGTTTGATGGGATGTGACATTTGTGCCATTTTACCCCATTCCTAAACATAGGGAAGAAGTGCATCTTTCTCACATTTTGAAAAAAATACACCCGCTGCAGACCAAGTTTAAACGCAAATAGTACTTCGCTGTACCATATAGACGATAGAAAAAAAAACTTACTGTAGACTGCAGACTCCAGATTCTTGAATCAACGTGGGCTTGTAGCTTCAAGGGCATTCAGTCAGGGCCTGAAAAATGAATAACTATAATTATATATGAGCAATGTCATCCAGGTCTACAGTGTTTGGCTAAGGTTAGCTAAAGAATGACAGTGTTTATTTTGATAAGATATTTCTATAGGCTGTTGTCTGCTGATGATCTATGCAAATTGTCCACCCTGATCTGGATCCAAACTGTTTGCAAAGTGACCATATATAAATGTACTCTGAATTGATCAGGTAAAATAATGGAATAACCAATCATAGCTTACAAAATATATGTGACCTAATTAGACAGTATTTAGACTATGTTCAGCTGGGTAAAGGCACATGCTACATCTATAAAAGATCCAAGTCCGTCGAAAGTAACAAGCAACTCTTATGATTGTCGGTTTTCCTGGTCTCTTGTTGTGTTTCAACCATGAAAGCTCTACAGGTCTCCTAATTGTATGCACATTTCATTAAAGTCTCAATTAAATCTGAATGTCCTTTTTATAATGAGGAGTTAGATTTTTAGAGGCTTTTTTTTTACCAAATATGGGCATGACAGCCATCTTGGTCATGTGACCAGCAGAACTGTTTTAAACAAACCCATTTGATCACCAGAAGGAGTCTCCATATGAAATTGGGAGTTCATTTGACCCAGTTGTTTCAGGAGTAGATGTTTGAAAATCTTGATGAACAGTTTGGATCCAGATCAGGCCCAAAAATTTTTCGTGCCTGAACTTGGTCTAAACCGCTTGTAAAGTTTATCAGCAGACATCTGTTGTGCAGGCACACATTTCACATGAAATATTCGGTTTTGCATTCTTAGATATTAAAGAAAAATGAAATACAACAAAACTTACCTCTTCCAATATAATGAGATCTCTTTCTATCCACTGTCTGTTTACACACTGGCACCTGAAATTATATAAAAAAATAAATAAGAAATGCGAATTTAATATTTTAGTTTTGGTTTTATTGGTTACCAGGTCAGTATGTGGAACCTTTTACATATTTCTACTTTTTGTTTTATATGTTACCAGGTGGGGTATGTGAAACCCTTTTTATATATTTTTAGCTTTTGATTTATATGTTACGAGGTGGGTATGTGAAACCCTTTTTTATATGTTTTTAGTTTTTGTTTTATACGTTACGAGGTGGGTATGTTAAACCCTTTTTATATAGTTTTAGTTTTTGTTTTATACGTTACGAGGTGGGTTTGTGCAACCCTTTTAATATATTTTTGTTATTGTTTTATATGTTACGATGTGGGTATGTTAAACCCTTTATATATTTTTTAGTTTTTGGTTTTATATGTTACCTGGTGGGTATGTGAAACCCTTTTCATGTACTTTTATTTTTGGTTTTATATGTTACATAGTGGGTATGTGAAACCCAGTTTTATGTTGTTTTTAAGTAACATATCCAACGCATGTATAACCCATTTTGTATGTCAGAAAGTAGTATCGCAAACTACATTCTGTATTTTTAAGTTTTCGGAGAACAACCATTGAACACATATGCCATAGAAAAGAGCAGAGCGTGCAAAACCACCGCCGAAAAATAACCGAATCAACGCAAAGCCACGACAACCTGAATATGGCTTTAGTACCATCTTACACCAAATGCTGCTCACTATAAATAAGAATAATAAGAATACAGACACATTTGTAACATAAATTTTATAAGCTCTTGCAGTGGCTAGGGCCACATTAGTTTGTTGCGTTTTGTCTGTTTTTATTATTTGTTTTTGCTGTTTTTAGTTGTTTTTTTTGTTTTTTTGTTGTTGTTGTTGTTGTTGTTGTTGTTTTTATTTTTATTTTTTTTTTGGGGGGGGGGGGGGTTGTTTTGTTTTGTTGTTGTTTTTTTTTTTTTTTTGTTTGTTAGTGCCATTGATGCACTAGCCTTGGTCCGCAACACAAAAAAGGAATTCTGAGCAAACCGAATATGTGCACATAAGGGAACGCGGGGCAGCGAATCGTGTTTGATGGGATGTGACATTTGTGCCATTTTACCCCATTCCTAAACATAGGGAAGAAGTGCATCTTTCTCACATTTTGAAAAAAATACACCCGCTGCAGACCAAGTTTAAACGCAAATAGTACTTCGCTGTACCATATAGACGATAGAAAAAAAAACTTACTGTAGACTGCAGACTCCAGATTCTTGAATCAACGTGGGCTTGTAGCTTCAAGGGCATTCAGTCAGGGCCTGAAAAATGAATAACTATAATTATATATGAGCAATGTCATCCAGGTCTACAGTGTTTGGCTAAGGTTAGCTAAAGAATGACAGTGTTTATTTTGATAAGATATTTCTATAGGCTGTTGTCTGCTGATGATCTATGCAAATTGTCCACCCTGATCTGGATCCAAACTGTTTGCAAAGTGACCATATATAAATGTACTCTGAATTGATCAGGTAAAATAATGGAATAACCAATCATAGCTTACAAAATATATGTGACCTAATTAGACAGTATTTAGACTATGTTCAGCTGGGTAAAGGCACATGCTACATCTTTAAAAGATCCAAGTCCGTCGAAAGTAACAAGCAACTCTTATGGTTGTCGGTTTTCCTGGTCTCTTGTTGTGTTTCAACCATGAAAGCTCTACAGGTCTCCTAATTGTATGCACATTTCATTAAAGTCTCAATTAAATCTGAATGTCCTTTTTATAATGAGGAGTTAGATTTTTAGAGGCTTTTTTTTTACCAAATATGGGCATGACAGTCATCTTGGTCATGTGACCAGCAGAACTGTTTTAAACAAACCCATTTGATCACCAGAAGGAGTCTCCATATGAAATTGGGAGTTCATTTGACCCAGTTGTTTCAGGAGTAGATGTTTGAAAATCTTGATGAACAGTTTGGATCCAGATCAGGCCCAAAAATTTTTCGTGCCTGAACTTGGTCTAAACCGCTTGTAAAGTTTATCAGCAGACATCTGTTGTGCAGGCACACATTTCACATGAAATATTCGGTTTTGCATTCTTAGATATTAAAGAAAAATGAAATACAACAAAACTTACCTCTTCCAATATAATGAGATCTCTTTCTATCCACTGTCTGTTTACACACTGGCACCTGAAATTATATAAAAAAATAAATAAGAAATGCGAATTTAATATTTTAGTTTTGGTTTTATTGGTTACCAGGTCAGTATGTGGAACCTTTTACATATTTCTACTTTTTGTTTTATATGTTACCAGGTGGGGTATGTGAAACCCTTTTTATATATTTTTAGCTTTTGATTTATATGTTACGAGGTGGGTATGTGAAACCCTTTTTTATATGTTTTTAGTTTTTGTTTTATACGTTACGAGGTGGGTATGTTAAACCCTTTTTATATAGTTTTAGTTTTTGTTTTATACGTTACGAGGTGGGTTTGTGCAACCCTTTTAATATATTTTTGTTATTGTTTTATATGTTACGATGTGGGTATGTTAAACCCTTTATATATTTTTTAGTTTTTGGTTTTATATGTTACCTGGTGGGTATGTGAAACCCTTTTCATGTACTTTTATTTTTGGTTTTATATGTTACATAGTGGGTATGTGAAACCCAGTTTTATGTTGTTTTTAAGTAACATATCCAACGCATGTATAACCCATTTTGTATGTCAGAAAGTAGTATCGCAAACTACATTCTGTATTTTTAAGTTTTCGGAGAACAACCATTGAACACATATGCCATAGAAAAGAGCAGAGCGTGCAAAACCACCGCCGAAAAATAACCGAATCAACGCAAAGCCACGACAACCTGAATATGGCTTTAGTACCATCTTACCCCAAATGCTGCTCACTATAAATAAGAATAATAAGAATACAGACACATTTGTAACATAAATTTTATAAGCTCTTGCAGTGGCTAGGGCCACATTAGTTTGTTGCGTCTTGTCTGTTTTTATTATTTGTTTTTGCTGTTTTTAGTTGTTTTTTTTGTTTTTTTGTTGTTGTTGTTGTTGTTGTTTTTATTTTTATTTTTTTTTTGGGGGGGGGGGGGTGTTGTTTTGTTTTGTTGTTGTTTTTTTGTTTTTTTGTTTGTTAGTGCCATTGATGCACTAGCCTTGGTCCGCAACACAAAAAAGGAATTCTGAGCAAACCGAATATGTGCACATAAGGGAACGCGGGGCAGCGAATCGTGTTTGATGGGATGTGACATTTGTGCCATTTTACCCCATTCCTAAACATAGGGAAGAAGTGCATCTTTCTCACATTTTGAAAAAAATACACCCGCTGCAGACCAAGTTTAAACGCAAATAGTACTTCGCTGTACCATATAGACGACAGAAAAAAAAACTTACTGTAGACTGCAGACTCCAGATTCTTGAATCAACGTGGGCTTGTAGCTTCAAGGGCATTCAGTCAGGGCCTGAAAAATGAATAACTATAATTATATATGAGCAATTCCATCCAGGTCTACAGTGTTTGGCTAAGGTTAGCTAAAGAATGACAGTGTTTATTTTGATAAGATATTTCTATAGGCTGTTGTCTGCTGATGATCTATGCAAATTGTCCACCCTGATCTGGATCCAAACTGTTTGCAAAGTGACCATATATAAATGTACTCTGAATTGATCAGGTAAAATAATGGAATAACCAATCATAGCTTACAAAATATATGTGACCTAATTAGACAGTATTTAGACTATGTTCAGCTGGGTAAAGGCACATGCTACATCTATAAAAGATCCAAGTCCGTCGAAAGTAACAAGCAACTCTTATGATTGTCGGTTTTCCTGGTCTCTTGTTGTGTTTCAACCATGAAAGCTCTACAGGTCTCCTAATTGTATGCACATTTCATTAAAGTCTCAATTAAATCTGAATGTCCTTTTTATAATGAGGAGTTAGATTTTTAGAGGCTTTTTTTTACCAAATATGGGCATGACAGCCATCTTGGTCATGTGACCAGCAGAACTGTTTTAAACAAACCCATTTGATCACCAGAAGGAGTCTCCATATGAAATTGGGAGTTCATTTGACCCAGTTGTTTCAGGAGTAGATGTTTGAAAATCTTGATGAACAGTTTGGATCCAGATCAGGCCCAAAAAATTTTCGTGCATGAACTTGGTCTAAACCGCTTGTAAAGTTGATCAGCAGACATCTGTCGTGCAGGCACACATTTCACATGAAATATTCGGTTTTGCATTCTTAGATATTAAAGAAAAATGAAATAACAAAACTTACCTCTTCCAATATAATGAGATCTCTTTCTATCCACTGTCTGTTTACACACTGGCACCTGAAATTATATAAAAAAATAAATAAGAAATGCGAATTTAATATTTTAGTTTTGGTTTTATTGGTTACCAGGTCAGTATGTGGAACCTTTTACATATTTCTACTTTTTGTTTTATATGTTACCAGGTGGGGTATGTGAAACCCTTTTTATATATTTTTAGCTTTTGATTTATATGTTACGAGGTGGGTATGTGAAACCCTTTTTTATATGTTTTTAGTTTTTGTTTTATACGTTACGAGGTGGGTATGTTAAACCCTTTTTATATAGTTTTAGTTTTTGTTTTATACGTTACGAGGTGGGTTTGTGCAACCCTTTTAATATATTTTTGTTATTGTTTTATATGTTACGATGTGGGTATGTTAAACCCTTTATATATTTTTTAGTTTTTGGTTTTATATGTTACCTGGTGGGTATGTGAAACCCTTTTCATGTACTTTTATTTTTGGTTTTATATGTTACATAGTAAGTATGTGAAACCCAGTTTTATGTTGTTTTTAAGTAACATATCCAACGCATGTATAACCCATTTTGTATGTCAGAAAGTAGTATCGCAAACTACATTCTGTATTTTTAAGTTTTCGGAGAACAACCATTGAACACATATGCCATAGAAAAGAGCAGAGCGTGCAAAACCACCGCCGAAAAATAACCGAATCAAGGCAAAGCCACGACAACCTGAATATGGCTTTAGTACCATCTTACCCCAAATGCTGCTCACTATAAATAAGAATAATAAGAATACAGACACATTTGTAACATAAATTTTATAAGCTCTTGCAGTGGCTAGGGCCACATTAGTTTGTTGCGTCTTGTCTGTTTTTATTATTTGTTTTTGCTGTTTTTAGTTGTTTTTTTTGTTTTTTTGTTGTTGTTGTTGTTGTTGTTTTTATTTTTATTTTTTTTTTTGGGGGGGGGGTTGTTTTGTTTTGTTGTTGTTTTTTTTTTTTTTTTTTTTGTTTGTTAGTGCCATTGATGCACTAGCCTTGGTCCGCAACACAAAAAAGGAATTCTGAGCAAACCGAATATGTGCACATAAGGGAACGTGGGGCAGCGAATCGTGTTTGATGGGATGTGACATTTGTGCCATTTTACCCCATTCCTAAACATAGGGAAGAAGTGCATCTTTCTCACATTTTGAAAAAAATACACCCGCTGCAGACCAAGTTTAAACGCAAATAGTACTTCGCTGTACCATATAGACGATAGAAAAAAAACTTACTGTAGACTGCAGACTCCAGATTCTTGAATCAACGTGGGCTTGTAGCTTCAAGGGCATTCAGTCAGGGCCTGAAAAATGAATAACTATAATTATATATGAGCAATGTCATCCAGGTCTACAGTGTTTGGCTAAGGTTAGCTAAAGAATGACAGTGTTTATTTTGATAAGATATTTCTATAGGCTGTTGTCTGCTGATGATCTATGCAAATTGTCCACCCTGATCTGGATCCAAACTGTTTGCAAAGTGACCATATATAAATGTACTCTGAATTGATCAGGTAAAATAATGGAATAACCAATCATAGCTTACAAAATATATGTGACCTAATTAGACAGTATTTAGACTATGTTCAGCTGGGTAAAGGCACATGCTACATCTATAAAAGATCCAAGTCCGTCGAAAGTAACAAGCAACTCTTATGATTGTCGGTTTTCCTGGTCTCTTGTTGTGTTTCAACCATGAAAGCTCTACAGGTCTCCTAATTGTATGCACATTTCATTAAAGTCTCAATTAAATCTGAATGTCCTTTTTATAATGAGGAGTTAGATTTTTAGAGGCTTTTTTTTTACCAAATATGGGCATGACAGCCATCTTGGTCATGTGACCAGCAGAACTGTTTTAAACAAACCCATTTGATCACCAGAAGGAGTCTCCATATGAAATTGGGAGTTCATTTGACCCAGTTGTTTCAGGAGTAGATGTTTGAAAATCTTGATGAACAGTTTGGATCCAGATCAGGCCCAAAAAAATTTCGTGCCTGAACTTGGTCTAAACCGCTTGTAAAGTTGATCAGCAGACATCTGTTGTGCAGGCACACATTTCACATGAAATATTCGGTTTTGCATTCTTAGATATTAAAGAAAAATGAAATACAACAAAACTTACCTCTTCCAATATAATGAGATCTCTTTCTATCCACTGTCTGTTTACACACTGGCACCTGAAATTATATAAAAAAATAAATAAGAAATGCGAATTTAATATTTTAGTTTTGGTTTTATTGGTTACCAGGTCAGTATGTGGAACCTTTTACATATTTCTACTTTTTGTTTTATATGTTACCAGGTGGGGTATGTGAAACCCTTTTTATATATTTTTAGCTTTTGATTTATATGTTACGAGGTGGGTATGTGAAACCCTTTTTTATATGTTTTTAGTTTTTGTTTTATACGTTACGAGGTGGGTATGTTAAACCCTTTTTATATAGTTTTAGTTTTTGTTTTATACGTTACGAGGTGGGTTTGTGCAACCCTTTTAATATATTTTTGTTATTGTTTTATATGTTACGATGTGGGTATGTTAAACCCTTTATATATTTTTTAGTTTTTGGTTTTATATGTTACCTGGTGGGTATGTGAAACCCTTTTCATGTACTTTTATTTTTGGTTTTATATGTTACATAGTGGGTATGTGAAACCCAGTTTTATGTTGTTTTTAAGTAACATATCCAACGCATGTATAACCCATTTTGTATGTCAGAAAGTAGTATCGCAAACTACATTCTGTATTTTTAAGTTTTCGGAGAACAACCATTGAACACATATGCCATAGAAAAGAGCAGAGCGTGCAAAACCACCGCCGAAAAATAACCGAATCAACGCAAAGCCACGACAACCTGAATATGGCTTTAGTACCATCTTACCCCAAATGCTGCTCACTATAAATAAGAATAATAAGAATACAGACACATTTGTAACATAAATTTTATAAGCTCTTGCAGTGGCTAGGGCCACATTAGTTTGTTGCGTCTTGTCTGTTTTTATTATTTGTTTTTGCTGTTTTTAGTTGTTTTTTTTTGTTTTTTTGTTGTTGTTGTTGTTGTTTTTATTTTTATTTTTTTTTGGGGGGGGGGGTTGTTTTGTTTTGTTGTTTTTTTTTTGTTTTTTTTTTGTTTGTTAGTGCCATTGATGCACTAGCCTTGGTCCGCAACACAAAAAAGGAATTCTGAGCAAACCGAATATGTGCACATAAGGGAACGTGGGGCAGCGAATCGTGTTTGATGGGATGTGACATTTGTGCCATTTTACCCCATTCCTAAACATAGGGAAGAAGTGCATCTTTCTCACATTTTGAAAAAAATACACCCGCTGCAGACCAAGTTTAAACGCAAATAGTACTTCGCTGTACCATATAGACGATAGAAAAAAAAACTTACTGTAGACTGCAGACTCCAGATTCTTGAATCAACGTGGGCTTGTAGCTTCAAGGGCATTCAGTCAGGGCCTGAAAAATGAATAACTATAATTATATATGAGCAATGTCATCCAGGTCTACAGTGTTTGGCTAAGGTTAGCTAAAGAATGACAGTGTTTATTTTGATAAGATATTTCTATAGGCTGTTGTCTGCTGATGATCTATGCAAATTGTCCACCCTGATCTGGATCCAAACTGTTTGCAAAGTGACCATATATAAATGTACTCTGAATTGATCAGGTAAAATAATGGAATAACCAATCATAGCTTACAAAATATATGTGACCTAATTAGACAGTATTTAGACTATGTTCAGCTGGGTAAAGGCACATGCTACATCTATAAAAGATCCAAGTCCGTCGAAAGTAACAAGCAACTCTTATGATTGTCGGTTTTCCTGGTCTCTTGTTGTGTTTCAACCATGAAAGCTCTACAGGTCTCCTAATTGTATGCACATTTCATTAAAGTCTCAATTAAATCTGAATGTCCTTTTTATAATGAGGAGTTAGATTTTTAGAGGCTTTTTTTTTTACCAAATATGGGCATGACAGCCATCTTGGTCATGTGACCAGCAGAACTGTTTTAAACAAACCCATTTGATCACCAGAAGGAGTCTCCATATGAAATTGGGAGTTCATTTGACCCAGTTGTTTCAGGAGTAGATGTTTGAAAATCTTGATGAACAGTTTGGATCCAGATCAGGCCCAAAAATTTTTCGTGCCTGAACTTGGTCTAAACCGCTTGTAAAGTTTATCAGCAGACATCTGTTGTGCAGGCACAAATTTCACATGAAATATTCGGTTTTGCATTCTTAGATATTAAAGAAAAATGAAATACAACAAAACTTACCTCTTCCAATATAATGAGATCTCTTTCTATCCACTGTCTGTTTACACAATGGCACCTGAAATTATATAAAAAATAAATAAGAAATGCGAATTTAATATTTTAGTTTTGGTTTTATTGGTTACCAGGTCAGTATGTGGAACCTTTTACATATTTCTACTTTTTGTTTTATATGTTACCAGGTGGGGTATGTGAAACCCTTTTTATATATTTTTAGCTTTTGATTTATATGTTACGAGGTGGGTATGTGAAACCCTTTTTTATATGTTTTTAGTTTTTGTTTTATACGTTACGAGGTGGGTATGTTAAACCCTTTTTATATAGTTTTAGTTTTTGTTTTATACGTTACGAGGTGGGTTTGTGCAACCCTTTTAATATATTTTTGTTATTGTTTTATATGTTACGATGTGGGTATGTTAAACCCTTTATATATTTTTTAGTTTTTGGTTTTATATGATACCTGGTGGGTATGTGAAACCCTTTTCATGTACTTTTATTTTTGGTTTTATATGTTACATAGTGGGTATGTGAAACCCAGTTTTATGTTGTTTTTAAGTAACATATCCAACGCATGTATAACCCATTTTGTATGTCAGAAAGTAGTATCGCAAACTACATTCTGTATTTTTAAGTTTTCGGAGAACAACCATTGAACACATATGCCATAGAAAAGAGCAGAGCGTGCAAAACCACCGCCGAAAAATAACCGAATCAACGCAAAGCCACGACAACCTGAATATGGCTTTAGTACCATCTTACCCCAAATGCTGCTCACTATAAATAAGAATAATAAGAATACAGACACATTTGTAACATAAATTTTATAAGCTCTTGCAGTGGCTAGGGCCACATTAGTTTGTTGCGTCTTGTCTGTTTTTATTATTTGTTTTTGCTGTTTTTAGTTTTTTTTTTTGTTTTTTTGTTGTTGTTGTTGTTGTTGTTTTTTTTTTTTTTTTTTTGGGGGGGGGGGGGGGTTGTTTTGTTTTGCTGTTGTTTTTTTTTTTTTTGTTTGTTAGTGCCATTGATGCACTAGCCTTGGTCCGCAACACAAAAAAGGAATTCTGAGCAAACCGAATATGTGCACATAAGGGAACGTGGGGCAGCGAATCGTGTTTGATGGGATGTGACATTTGTGCCATTTTACCCCATTCCTAAACATAGGGAAGAAGTGCATCTTTCTCACATTTTGAAAAAAATACACCCGCTGCAGACCAAGTTTAAATGCAAATAGTACTTCGCTGTACCATATAGACGATAGAAAAAAAAACTTACTGTAGACTGCAGACTCCAGATTCTTGAATCAACGTGGGCTTGTAGCTTCAAGGGCATTCAGTCAGGGCCTGAAAAATGAATAACTATAATTATATATGAGCAATGTCATCCAGGTCTACAGTGTTTGGCTAAGGTTAGCTAAAGAACGACAGTGTTTATTTTGATAAGATATTTCTATAGGCTGTTGTCTGCTGATGATCTATGCAAATTGTCCACCCTGATCTGGATCCAAACTGTTTGCAAAGTGACCATATATAAATGTACTCTGAATTGATCAGGTAAAATAATGGAATAACCAATCATAGCTTACAAAATATATGTGACCTAATTAGACAGTATTTAGACTATGTTCAGCTGGGTAAAGGCACATGCTACATCTATAAAAGATCCAAGTCCGTCGAAAGTAACAAGCAACTCTTATGATTGTCGGTTTTCCTGGTCTCTTGTTGTGTTTCAACCATGAAAGCTCTACAGGTCTCCTAATTGTATGCACATTTCATTAAAGTCTCAATTAAATCTGAATGTCCTTTTTATAATGAGGAGTTAGATTTTTAGAGGCTTTTTTTTTTACCAAATATGGGCATGACAGCCATCTTGGTCATGTGACCAGCAGAACTGTTTTAAACAAACCCATTTGATCACCAGAAGGAGTCTCCATATGAAATTGGGAGTTCATTTGACCCAGTTGTTTCAGGAGTAGATGTTTGAAAATCTTGATGAACAGTTTGGATCCAGATCAGGCCCAAAAATTTTTCGTGCCTGAACTTGGTCTAAACCGCTTGTAAAGTTTATCAGCAGACATCTGTTGTGCAGGCACACATTTCACATGAAATATTCGGTTTTGCATTCTTAGATATTAAAGAAAAATGAAATACAACAAAACTTACCTCTTCCAATATAATGAGATCTCTTTCTATCCACTGTCTGTTTACACACTGGCACCTGAAATTATATAAAAAAATAAATAAGAAATGCGAATTTAATATTTTAGTTTTGGTTTTATTGGTTACCAGGTCAGTATGTGGAACCTTTTACATATTTCTACTTTTTGTTTTATATGTTACCAGGTGGGGTATGTGAAACCCTTTTTATATATTTTTAGCTTTTGATTTATATGTTACGAGGTGGGTATGTGAAACCCTTTTTTATATGTTTTTAGTTTTTGTTTTATACGTTACGAGGTGGGTATGTTAAACCCTTTTTATATAGTTTTAGTTTTTGTTTTATACGTTACGAGGTGGGTTTGTGCAACCCTTTTAATATATTTTTGTTATTGTTTTATATGTTACGATGTGGGTATGTTAAACCCTTTATATATTTTTTAGTTTTTGGTTTTATATGTTACCTGGTGGGTATGTGAAACCCTTTTCATGTACTTTTATTTTTGGTTTTATATGTTACATAGTGGGTATGTGAAACCCAGTTTTATGTTGTTTTTAAGTAACATATCCAACGCATGTATAACCCATTTTGTATGTCAGAAAGTAGTATCGCAAACTACATTCTGTATTTTTAAGTTTTCGGAGAACAACCATTGAACACATATGCCATAGAAAAGAGCAGAGCGTGCAAAACCACCGCCGAAAAATAACCGAATCAACGCAAAGCCACGACAACCTGAATATGGCTTTAGTACCATCTTACCCCAAATGCTGCTCACTATAAATAAGAATAATAAGAATACAGACACATTTGTAACATAAATTTTATAAGCTCTTGCAGTGGCTAGGGCCACATTAGTTTGTTGCGTCTTGTCTGTTTTTATTATTTGTTTTTGCTGTTTTTAGTTGTTTTTTTTTGTTTTTTTGTTGTTGTTGTTGTTGTTTTTATTTTTATTTTTTTTTGGGGGGGGGGTTGTTTTGTTTTGTTGTTTTTTTTTTTTTTTGTTTGTTAGTGCCATTGATGCACTAGCCTTGGTCCGCAACACAAAAAAGGAATTCTGAGCAAACCGAATATGTGCACATAAGGGAACGTGGGGCAGCGAATCGTGTTTGATGGGATGTGACATTTGTGCCATTTTACCCCATTCCTAAACATAGGGAAGAAGTGCATCTTTCTCACATTTTGAAAAAAATACACCCGCTGCAGACCAAGTTTAAACGCAAATAGTACTTCGCTGTACCATATAGACGATAGAAAAAAAAAACTTACTGTAGACTGCAGACTCCAGATTCTTGAATCAACGTGGGCTTGTAGCTTCAAGGGCATTCAGTCAGGGCCTGAAAAATGAATAACTATAATTATATATGAGCAATGTCATCCAGGTCTACAGTGTTTGGCTAAGGTTAGCTAAAGAATGACAGTGTTTATTTTGATAAGATATTTCTATAGGCTGTTGTCTGCTGATGATCTATGCAAATTGTCCACCCTGATCTGGATCCAAACTGTTTGCAAAGTGACCATATATAAATGTACTCTGAATTGATCAGGTAAAATAATGGAATAACCAATCATAGCTTACAAAATATATGTGACCTAATTAGACAGTATTTAGACTATGTTCAGCTGGGTAAAGGCACATGCTACATCTATAAAAGATCCAAGTCCGTCGAAAGTAACAAGCAACTCTTATGATTGTCGGTTTTCCTGGTCTCTTGTTGTGTTTCAACCATGAAAGCTCTACAGGTCTCCTAATTGTATGCACATTTCATTAAAGTCTCAATTAAATCTGAATGTCCTTTTTATAATGAGGAGTTAGATTTTTAGAGGCTTTTTTTTACCAAATATGGGCATGACAGCCATCTTGGTCATGTGACCAGCAGAACTGTTTTAAACAAACCCATTTGATCACCAGAAGGAGTCTCCATATGAAATTGGGAGTTCATTTGACCCAGTTGTTTCAGGAGTAGATGTTTGAAAATTTTGATGAACAGTTTGGATCCAGATCAGGCCCAAAAAATTTTCGTGCCTGAACTTGGTCTAAACCGCTTGTAAAGTTGATCAGCAGACATCTGTTGTGCAGGCACACATTTCACATGAAATATTCGGTTTTGCATTCTTAGATATTAAAGAAAAATGAAATACAACAAAACTTACCTCTTCCAATATAATGAGATCTCTTTCTATCCACTGTCTGTTTACACACTGGCACCTGAAATTATATAAAAAAATAAATAAGAAATGCGAATTTAATATTTTAGTTTTGGTTTTATTGGTTACCAGGTCAGTATGTGGAACCTTTTACATATTTCTACTTTTTGTTTTATATGTTACCAGGTGGGGTATGTGAAACCCTTTTTATATATTTTTAGCTTTTGATTTATATGTTACGAGGTGGGTATGTGAAACCCTTTTTTATATGTTTTTAGTTTTTGTTTTATACGTTACGAGGTGGGTATGTTAAACCCTTTTTATATAGTTTTAGTTTTTGTTTTATACGTTACGAGGTGGGTTTGTGCAACCCTTTTAATATATTTTTGTTATTGTTTTATATGTTACGATGTGGGTATGTTAAACCCTTTATATATTTTTTAGTTTTTGGTTTTATATGTTACCTGGTGGGTATGTGAAACCCTTTTCATGTACTTTTATTTTTGGTTTTATATGTTACATAGTGGGTATGTGAAACCCAGTTTTATGTTGTTTTAAGTAACATATCCAACGCATGTATAACCCATTTTGTATGTCAGAAAGTAGTATCGCAAACTACATTCTGTATTTTTAAGTTTTCGGAGAACAACCATTGAACACATATGCCATAGAAAAGAGCAGAGTGTGCAAAACCACCGCCGAAAAATAACCGAATCAACGCAAAGCCACGACAACCTGAATATGGCTTTAGTACCATCTTACCCCAAATGCTGCTCACTATAAATAAGAATAATAAGAATACAGACACATTTGTAACATAAATTTTATAAGCTCTTGCGGTTGCTAGGGCCACATTAGTTTGTTGCGTCTTGTCTGTTTTTATTATTTGTTTTTTGCTGTTTTTAGTTGTTTTTTTTGTTTTTTTGTTGTTGTTGTTGTTGTTGTTGTTTTTATTTTTAATTTTTTTTTTTGGGGGGGGGGGGTTGTTTTGTTTTGTTGTTGTTTTTTGTTTTTTTTTTGTTTGTTAGTGCCATTGATGCACTAGCCTTGGTCCGCAACACAAAAAAGGAATTCTGAGCAAACCGAATATGTGCACATAAGGGAACGTGGGGCAGCGAATTGTGTTTGATGGGATGTGACATTTGTGCCATTTTACCCCATTCCTAAACATAGGGAAGAAGTGCATCTTTCTCACATTTTGAAAAAAATACACCCGCTGCAGACCAAGTTTAAACGCAAATAGTACTTCGCTGTACCATATAGGAGTCAATGTCAAAATTCGTCAAATTTTGAAAGAAGTAAAAGGAAAAATATGAATTAAATAAAATGATATTTTTTTTTCGCGAAAGTAACAAGTTGTTTCTGAAAATACTATGAAAAGCGAAAAGAAACCTTAGCAGCCAATCAGATCCTTATAATTAAGTTTCAAAGATCACATGACCAGATAAAATGTCAATACCGTAACAAACTTTATTTCCTGTTTTTTCTTCAAATCTCGTCATGGATATTTATTTTGTTGAAATGGATAAGTTCAATAAATCATGTGTTTAATTGTGTCAAAGGTAAAATTTGAACAAAATGATTATTTATGACAATGAGCAAGCGTAAAATGCATTTTTTTTTATCTTTTAAGTGATTTTGCATACTATTTTCTCAGTATTTTGTTTAAAAACCACATTTCTAGAAAATTACAATGCTTTGGTATGATTGTAATCAACCAAAGGAATTGATCAGGTACTTAAAATCTACATGTTGTCTCTGTCTGATATACTTTTTTCCCAAAAATATCACTGTTACGGTACTTGACAAAAATGTTACGGTATTGACCTTTAAAGAATATATGCTAGCGTAATTCTTCTGTTTAAGATTTGATGTAGAGCACTGTTGACCAGATTGCAATGTTAATACTCTTGACACATGTGCACAGAAAGAATTTTGGAATATATGGTAGATTGCATTTATTTCAAAATATTGTTACGGGTTTGACAAAACCGTTACAGTATTGACAAACCCTGCCTGAAAACAAAACAATATGTCAATACCGTAACAAACTGTTTATACCAGTTCATCATTCAATTTGTGATTTATGCTTCTGTTTAAACTTGATAAAGCATTCTTATCACAAATTCACTTAATAAACTTGACTAAAAACTAATATCTTTGCATTCAAAACTGTACTTTTTTGACAGCATATGTCAAAACCGTAACAAGATGTGTCAATACCGTAACATTTTCATCGTTACGGTATTGACTGTTACGGTATTGATATATTCTACATATTTTTTTACCTAAAATAATGATTACTCTCTAAAACATCGCAAAAAGAGTGATTTTTTGTTGAGAAATTTTATTTGGTCAAGATGTTAAAACCAGAAATTTTTTATCAAATTCCATTGTCCATTTTTGTGTTACGGTCATTTGACACAAAAAAATATACTATAAAAATTTTACTCACCAAAACAGTATTTTCTTTTGCCCGTTCTGTAGATGCTTTACAAGACACATGTATTCTTAGTAAACAGAAAGTGTCAAATTAGTATGACAGAAAACAAGATTCAGTACCATTAGGGATCCAGTATTATTTTTGCAATTTATCAAGTGTTACGGTCTTGACATAAACGCTTGGGACAGAGGTTTTTTGGCAAAAAAATGCAAAAAATGTAATGAAAAATCACATATTGAAACCTCCTACATTTACTTTGATAATGCTTTTATCAATACAGCCAGTTAAAATTCCTGAGAAAATAACAGTTTTTTTGATAATTCTTGTTGAAAGTTCAATTTTTTCCGCTGGACAGGCAAAAATGGCAAAAAATGGGGTTTTAATCCTATAAAAAATATAATTACACATCAATATTTTTCAGTTTTATCAGCTAGCCTTATTAAGTATGATCAGTAGTATTGTGTGAAGAAAAAAAAATCATGATCACATCAGTGGTTTTCATAAGATATGAAACGGACAAGAATTTTGACGAATTTTGACATTGACTCATAGACGATAGAAAAAAAAACTTACTGTAGACTGCAGACTCCAGATTCTTGAATCAACGTGGGCTTGTAGCTTCAAGGGCATTCAGTCAGGGCCTGAAAAATGAATAACTATAATTATATATGAGCAATGTCATCCAGGTCTACAGTGTTTGGCTAAGGTTAGCTAAAGAATGACAGTGTTTATTTTGATAAGATATTTCTATAGGCTGTGGTCTGCTGATGATCTTTGCAAATTGTCCACCCTGATCTGGATCCAAACTGTTTGCAAAGTGACCATATATAAATGTACTCTGAATTGATCAGGTAAAATAATGGAATAACCAATCATAGCTTACAAAATATATGTGACCTAATTAGACAGTATTTAGACTATGTTCAGCTGGGTAAAGGCACATGCTACATCTATAAAAGATCCAAGTCCGTCGAAAGTAACAAGCAACTCTTATGATTGTCGGTTTTCCTGGTCTCTTGTTGTGTTTCAACCATGAAAGCTCTACAGGTCTCCTAATTGTATGTACATTTCATTAAAGTCTCAATTAAATCTGAATGTCCTTTTTATAATGAGGAGTTAGATTTTTAGAGGCTTTTTTTTACCAAATATGGGCATGACAGCCATCTTGGTCATGTGACCAGCAGAACTGTTTTAAACAAACCCATTTGATCACCAGAAGGAGTCTCCATATGAAATTGGGAGTTCATTTGACCCAGTTGTTTCAGGAGTAGATGTTTGAAAATCTTGATGAACATTTTGGATCCAGATCAGGCCCAAAAAATTTTCGTGCCTGAACTTGGTCTAAACCGCTTGTAAAGTTTATCAGCAGACATCTGTTGTGCAGGCACACATTTCACATGAAATATTCGGTTTTGCATTCTTAGATATTAAAGAAAAATGAAATACAACAAAACTTACCTCTTCCAATATAATGAGATCTCTTTCTATCCACTGTCTGTTTACACACTGGCACCTGAAATTATATAAAAAAAATAAATAAGAAATGCGAATTTAATATTTTAGTTTTGGTTTTATTGGTTACCAGGTCAGTATGTGGAACCTTTTACATATTTCTACTTTTTGTTTTATATGTTACCAGATGGGGTATGTGAAACCCTTTTTATATATTTTTAGCTTTTGATTTATATGTTACGAGGTGGGTATGTGAAACCCTTTTTTATATGTTTTTAGTTTTTGTTTTATACGTTACGAGGTGGGTATGTTAAACCCTTTTTATATAGTTTTAGTTTCTGTTTTATACGTTACGAGGTGGGTTTGTGCAACCCTTTTAATATATTTTTGTTATTGTTTTATATGTTACGATGTGGGTATGTTAAACCCTTTATATATTTTTTAGTTTTTGGTTTTATATGTTACCTGGTGGGTATGTGAAACCCTTTTCATGTACTTTTATTTTTGGTTTTATATGTTACATAGTGGGTATGTGAAACCCAGTTTTATGTTGTTTTAAGTAACATATCCAACGCATGTATAACCCATTTTGTATGTCAGAAAGTAGTATCGCAAACTACATTCTGTATTTTTAAGTTTTCGGAGAACAACCATTGAACACATATGCCATAGAAAAGAGCAGAGCGTGCAAAACCACCGCCGAAAAATAACCGAATCAACGCAAAGCCACGACAACCTGAATATGGCTTTAGTACCATCTTACCCCAAATGCTGCTCACTATAAATAAGAATAATAAGAATACAGACACATTTGTAACATAAATTTTATAAGCTCTTGCAGTGGCTAGGGCCACATTAGTTTGTTGCGTCTTGTCTGTTTTTATTATTTGTTTTTGCTGTTTTTAGTTGTTTTTTTTGTTTTTTTGTTGTTGTTGTTGTTGTTGTTTTTATTTTTATTTTTTTTTTTGGGGGGGGGGGGGGTTGTTTTGTTTTGTTGTTTTTTTGTTTTTTTTTTTTGTTTGTTAGTGCCATTGATGCACTAGCCTTGGTCCGCAACACAAAAAAGGAATTCTGAGCAAACCGAATATGTGCACATAAGGGAACGTGGGGCAGCGAATCGTGTTTGATGGGATGTGACATTTGTGCCATTTTACCCCATTCCTAAACATAGGGAAGAAGTGCATCTTTCTCACATTTTGAAAAAAATACATCCGCTGCAGACCAAGTTTAAACGCAAATAGTACTTCGCTGTACCATATAGATGATAGAAAAAAAAACTTACTGTAGACTGCAGACTCCAGATTCTTGAATCAACGTGGGCTTGTAGCTTCAAGGGCATTCAGTCAGGGCCTGAAAAATGAATAACTATAATTATATATGAGCAATGTCATCCAGGTCTACAGTGTTTGGCTAAGGTTAGCTAAAGAATGACAGTGTTTATTTTGATAAGATATTTCTATAGGCTGTTGTCTGCTGATGATCTATGCAAATTGTCCACCCTGATCTGGATCCAAACTGTTTGCAAAGTGACCATATATAAATGTACTCTGAATTGATCAGGTAAAATAATGGAATAACCAATCATAGCTTACAAAATATATGTGACCTAATTAGACAGTATTTAGACTATGTTCAGCTGGGTAAAGGCACATGCTACATCTATAAAAGATCCAAGTCCGTCGAAAGTAACAAGCAACTCTTATGATTGTCGGTTTTCCTGGTCTCTTGTTGTGTTTCAACCATGAAAGCTCTACAGGTCTCCTAATTGTATGCACATTTCATTAAAGTCTCAATTAAATCTGAATGTCCTTTTTATAATGAGGAGTTAGATTTTTAGAGGCTTTTTTTTTACCAAATATGGGCATGACAGCCATTTTGGTCATGTGACCAGCAGAACTGTTTTAAACAAACCCATTTGATCACCAGAAGGAGTCTCCATATGAAATTGGGAGTTCATTTGACCCAGTTGTTTCAGGAGTAGATGTTTGAAAATCTTGATGAACAGTTTGGATCCAGATCAGGCCCAAAAAATTTTCGTGCCTGAACTTGGTCTAAACCGCTTGTAAAGTTTATCAGCAGACATCTGTTGTGCAGGCACACATTTCACATGAAATATTCGGTTTTGCATTCTTAGATATTAAAGAAAAATGAAATACAACAAAACTTACCTCTTCCAATATAATGAGATCTCTGTCTATCCACTGTCTGTTTACACACTGGCACCTGAAATTATATAAAAAAATAAATAAGAAATGCGAATTTAATATTTTAGTTTTGGTTTTATTGGTTACCAGGTCAGTATGTGGAACCTTTTACATATTTCTACTTTTTGTTTTATATGTTACCAGGTGGGGTATGTGAAACCCTTTTTATATATTTTTAGCTTTTGATTTATATGTTACGAGGTGGGTATGTGAAACCCTTTTTTATATGTTTTTAGTTTTTGTTTTATACGTTACGAGGTGGGTATGTTAAACCCTTTTTATATAGTTTTAGTTTTTGTTTTATACGTTACGAGGTGGGTTTGTGCAACCCTTTTAATATATTTTTGTTATTGTTTTATATGTTACGATGTGGGTATGTTAAACCCTTTATATATTTTTTAGTTTTTGGTTTTATATGTTACCTGGTGGGTATGTGAAACCCTTTTCATGTACTTTTATTTTTGGTTTTATATGTTACATAGTGGGTATGTGAAACCCAGTTTTATGTTGTTTTTAAGTAACATATCCAACGCATGTATAACCCATTTTGTATGTCAGAAAGTAGTATCGCAAACTACATTCTGTATTTTTAAGTTTTCGGAGAACAACCATTGAACACATATGCCATAGAAAAGAGCAGAGCGTGCAAAACCACCGCTGAAAAATAACCGAATCAACGCAAAGCCACGACAACCTGAATATGGCTTTAGTACCATCTTACCCCAAATGCTGCTCACTATAAATAAGAATAATAAGAATACAGACACATTTGTAATATAAATTTTATAAGCTCTTGCAGTGGCTAGGGCAACATTAGTTTGTTGCGTCTTGTCTGTTTTTATTATTTGTTTTTGCTGTTTTTAGTTGTTTTTTTTGTTTTTTTGTTGTTGTTGTTGTTGTTTTTATTTTTTTTTTTTTTTTTTTGGGGGGGGGTTGTTTTGTTTTGTTGTTGTTTTTTTTTTGTTTTGTTTGTTAGTGCCATTGATGCACTAGCCTTGGTCCGCAACACAAAAAAGGAATTCTGAGCAAACCGAATATGTGCACATAAGGGAACGTGGGGCAGCGAATCGTGTTTGATGGGATGTGACATTTGTGCCATTTTACCCCATTCCTAAACATAGGGAAGAAGTGCATCTTTCTCACATTTTGAAACAAGCAAATTCAGAGAATTTATGTCCCCCGCCATTATTGTACACTTAAAAATGACTAAGTTCAAATTGCAAAAAAAGTGACAAAAAATAATCTCAGGATAATATCCAAACCACATGCATATCTTCAGATCATGACAAAAACATCTGTAAAGTTTCAAAAGAATCGGCATAAAACTGTAGGAGGAGTTGCGCACACAAGGTACCCAGTATCCATTAACTTTGACAGTAAAAACGCCAGAAAAATGCCTAAGTTAAAATAGCAGAAAAAGTGATAAAAAATAATTTGAGGATTATATCCAAACCACATGCATATCTTCAGACCATGTCCAAAACACCTGTGAAGTTTCAAAAGAATCAATATAAAACTGTAGGAGGAGATGCGCACACAAGGTACCCACTATCCATTCACTTTGATAGTAAAAATGTCAGAAAAATGGCTAAGTTCAACTGGCGGAAAAAGTGTTAAAAAATAATCTGAGGAATATATCCAATTCACATGCATATCTTCAGACCATGTACAAAACACCTGTGAAGTTTCAAAAGAATCGATATAAAACTGTAGGAGGAGTTGCGCACACAAGGTACCCACTATCTTTTCACTTTGATAGTAAAAACGCCTAAAAATGACTAAGTTCAAATTGCGAAAAAAGTGACAAAAAATAATCTCAGGATAATATCCAAACCACATGCATATCTTCAGACCATGTACAAAACATCTGTAAAGTTTCGAAAGAATCGGCATAAAACTGTAGGAGGAGTTGCGCACACAAGGTACCTACTATATTAGGGGGACGGAAGGACGGAAGGACGGAAGGACGGACGGAAGGACGGACGGAAGGACGGAAGGACGGAAGGACGGAATGCCGAAAACTATGTCCCTCCGCTTTTCTTCGAAAAGGCGGGGGACAAAAAATACACCCGCTGCAGACCAAGTTTAAACGCAAATAGTACTTCGCTGTACCATATAGACGATAGAAAAAAAAACTTACTGTAGACTGCAGACTCCAGATTCTTGAATCAACGTGGGCTTGTAGCTTCAAGGGCATTCAGTCAGGGCCTGAAAAATGAATAACTATAATTATATATGAGCAATGTCATCCAGGTCTACAGTGTTTGGCTAAGGTTAGCTAAAGAATGACAGTGTTTATTTTGATAAGATATTTCTATAGGCTGTTGTCTGCTGATGATCTATGCAAATTGTCCACCCTGATCTGGATCCAAACTGTTTGCAAAGTGACCATATATAAATGTACTCTGAATTGATCAGGTAAAATAATGGAATAACCAATCATAGCTTACAAAATATATGTGACCTAATTAGACAGTATTTAGACTATGTTCAGCTGGGTAAAGGCACATGCTACATCTATAAAAGATCCAAGTCCGTCGAAAGTAACAAGCAACTCTTATGATTGTCGGTTTTCCTGGTCTCTTGTTGTGTTTCAACCATGAAAGCTCTACAGGTCTCCTAATTGTATGCACATTTCATTAAAGTCTCAATTAAATCTGAATGTCCTTTTTATAATGAGGAGTTAGATTTTTAGAGGCTTTTTTTTTACCAAATATGGGCATGACAGCCATCTTGGTCATGTGACCAGCAGAACTGTTTTAAACAAACCCATTTGATCACCAGAAGGAGTCTCCATATGAAATTGGGAGTTCATTTGACCCAGTTGTTTCAGGAGTAGATGTTTGAAAATCTTGATGAACAGTTTGGATCCAGATCAGGCCCAAAAAATTTTCGTGCCTGAACTTGGTCTAAACCGCTTGTAAAGTTGATCAGCAGACATCTGTTGTGCAGGCACACATTTCACATGAAATATTCGGTTTTGCATTCTTAGATATTAAAGAAAAATGAAATACAACAAAACTTACCTCTTCCAATATAATGAGATCTCTTTCTATCCACTGTCTGTTTACACACTGGCACCTGAAATTATATAAAAAAATAAATAAGAAATGCGAATTTAATATTTTAGTTTTGGTTTTATTGGTTACCAGGTCAGTATGTGGAACCTTTTACATATTTCTACTTTTTGTTTTATATGTTACCAGGTGGGGTATGTGAAACCCTTTTTATATATTTTTAGCTTTTGATTTATATGTTACGAGGTGGGTATGTGAAACCCTTTTTTATATGTTTTTAGTTTTTGTTTTATACGTTACGAGGTGGGTATGTTAAACCCTTTTTATATAGTTTTAGTTTTTGTTTTATACGTTACGAGGTGGGTTTGTGCAACCCTTTTAATATATTTTTGTTATTGTTTTATATGTTACGATGTGGGTATGTTAAACCCTTTATATATTTTTTAGTTTTTGGTTTTATATGTTACCTGGTGGGTATGTGAAACCCTTTTCATGTACTTTTATTTTTGGTTTTATATGTTACATAGTGGGTATGTGAAACCCAGTTTTATGTTGTTTTTAAGTAACATATCCAACGCATGTATAACCCATTTTGTATGTCAGAAAGTAGTATCGCAAACTACATTCTGTATTTTTAAGTTTTCGGAGAACAACCATTGAACACATATGCCATAGAAAAGAGCAGAGCGTGCAAAACCACCGCCGAAAAATAACCGAATCAACGCAAAGCCACGACAACCTGAATATGGCTTTAGTACCATCTTACCCCAAATGCTGCTCACTATAAATAAGAATAATAAGAATACAGACACATTTGTAACATAAATTTTATAAGCTCTTGCAGTGGCTAGGGCCACATTAGTTTGCTGCGTCTTGTCTGTTTTTATTATTTGTTTTTGCTGTTTTTAGTTGTTTTTTTTGTTTTTTTGTTGTTGTTGTTGTTGTTGTTGTTTTTATTTTTTTTTGGGGGGGGGGGGTTGTTTTGTTTTGTTGTTTTTTTTTTTTTTTTTTTTTTGTTAGTGCCATTGATGCACTAGCCTTGGTCCGCAACACAAAAAAGGAATTCTGAGCAAACCGAATATGTGCACATAAGGGAACGTGGGGCAGCGAATCGTGTTTGATGGGATGTGACATTTGTGCCATTTTACCCCATTCCTAAACATAGGGAAGAAGTGCATCTTTCTCACATTTTGAAAAAAATACACCCGCTGCAGACCAAGTTTAAACGCAAATAGTACTTCGCTGTACCATATAGACGATAGAAAAAAAAACTTACTGTAGACTGCAGACTCCAGATTCTTGAATCAACGTGGGCTTGTAGCTTCAAGGGCATTCAGTCAGGGCCTGAAAAATGAATAACTATAATTATATATGAGCAATGTCATCCAGGTCTACAGTGTTTGGCTAAGGTTAGCTAAAGAATGACAGTGTTTATTTTGATAAGATATTTCTATAGGCTGTTGTCTGCTGATGATCTATGCAAATTGTCCACCCTGATCTGGATCCAAACTGTTTGCAAAGTGACCATATATAAATGTACTCTGAATTGATCAGGTAAAATAATGGAATAACCAATCATAGCTTACAAAATATATGTGACCTAATTAGACAGTATTTAGACTATGTTCAGCTGGGTAAAGGCACATGCTACATCTATAAAAGATCCAAGTCCGTCGAAAGTAACAAGCAACTCTTATGATTGTCGGTTTTCCTGGTCTCTTGTTGTGTTTCAACCATGAAAGCTCTACAGGTCTCCTAATTGTATGCACATTTCATTAAAGTCTCAATTAAATCTGAATGTCCTTTTTATAATGAGGAGTTAGATTTTTAGAGGCTTTTTTTTTTACCAAATATGGGCATGACAGCCATCTTGGTCATGTGACCAGCAGAACTGTTTTAAACAAACCCATTTGATCACCAGAAGGAGTCTCCATATGAAATTGGGAGTTCATTTGACCCAGTTGTTTCAGGAGTAGATGTTTGAAAATCTTGATGAACAGTTTGGATCCAGATCAGGCCCAAAAAATTTTCGTGCCTGAACTTGGTCTAAACCGCTTGTAAAGTTTATCAGCAGACATCTGTTGTGCAGGCACACATTTCACATGAAATATTCGGTTTTGCATTCTTAGATATTAAAGAAAAATGAAATACAACAAAACTTACCTCTTCCAATATAATGAGATCTCTTTCTATCCACTGTCTGTTTACACACTGGCACCTGAAATTATATAAAAAAATAAATAAGAAATGCGAATTTAATATTTTAGTTTTGGTTTTATTGGTTACCAGGTCAGTATGTGGAACCTTTTACATATTTCTACTTTTTGTTTTATATGTTACCAGGTGGGGTATGTGAAACCCTTTTTATATATTTTTAGCTTTTGATTTATATGTTACGAGGTGGGTATGTGAAACCCTTTTTTATATGTTTTTAGTTTTTGTTTTATACGTTACGAGGTGGGTATGTTAAACCCTTTTTATATAGTTTTAGTTTTTGTTTTATACGTTACGAGGTGGGTTTGTGCAACCCTTTTAATACATTTTTGTTATTGTTTTATATGTTACGATGTGGGTATGTTAAACCCTTTATATATTTTTTAGCTTTTGGTTTTATATGTTACCTGGTGGGTATGTGAAACCCTTTTCATGTACTTTTATTTTTGGTTTTATATGTTACATAGTGGGTATGTGAAACCCAGTTTTATGTTGTTTTTAAGTAACATATCCAACGCATGTATAACCCATTTTGTATGTCAGAAAGTAGTATCGCAAACTACATTCTGTATTTTTAAGTTTTCTGAGAACAACCATTGAACACATATGCCATAGAAAAGAGCAGAGCGTGCAAAACCACCGCCGAAAAATAACCGAATCAACGCAAAGCCACGACAACCTGAATATGGCTTTAGTACCATCTTACCCCAAATGCTGCTCACTATAAATAAGAATAATAAGAATACAGACACATTTGTAACATAAATTTTATAAGCTCTTGCAGTGGCTAGGGCCACATTAGTTTGTTGCGTCTTGTCTGTTTTTATTATTTGTTTTTGCTGTTTTTAGTTGTTTTTTTTGTTTTTTTGTTGTTGTTGTAGTTGTTGTTTTTATTTTTATTTTTTTTTTGGGGGGGGGGGGGTTGTTTTTTTTTTTTTTTTTTTTTTTTTTTTTTTGTTTGTTAGTGCCATTGATGCACTAGCCTTGGTCCGCAACACAAAAAAGGAATTCTGAGCAAACCGAATATGTGCATATAAGGGAACGTGGGGCAGCGAATCGTGTTTGATGGGATGTGACATTTGTGCCATTTTACCCCATTCCTAAACATAGGGAAGAAGTGCATCTTTCTCACATTTTGAAAAAAATACACCCGCTGCAGACCAAGTTTAAACGCAAAATGTACTTCGCTGTACCATATAGACGATAGAAAAAAAAACTTACTGTAGACTGCAGACTCCAGATTCTTGAATCAACGTGGGCTTGTAGCTTCAAGGGCATTCAGTCAGGGCCTGAAAAATGAATAACTATAATTATATATGAGCAATGTCATCCAGGTCTACAGTGTTTGGCTAAGGTTAGCTAAAGAATGACAGTGTTTATTTTGATAAGATATTTCTATAGGCTGTTGTCTGCTGATGATCTATGCAAATTGTCCACCCTGATCTGGATCCAAACTGTTTGCAAAGTGACCATATATAAATGTACTCTGAATTGATCAGGTAAAATAATGGAATAACCAATCATAGCTTACAAAATATATGTGACCTAATTAGACAGTATTTAGACTATGTTCAGCTGGGTAAAGGCACATGCTACATCTATAAAAGATCCAAGTCCGTCGAAAGTAACAAGCAACTCTTATGATTGTCGGTTTTCCTGGTCTCTTGTTGTGTTTCAACCATGAAAGCTCTACAGGTCTCCTAATTGTATGCACATTTCATTAAAGTCTCAATTAAATCTGAATGTCCTTTTTATAATGAGGAGTTAGATTTTTAGAGGCTTTTTTTTTACCAAATATGGGCATGACAGCCATCTTGGTCATGTGACCAGCAGAACTGTTTTAAACAAACCCATTTGATCACCAGAAGGAGTCTCCATATGAAATTGGGAGTTCATTTGACCCAGTTGTTTCAGGAGTAGATGTTTGAAAATCTTGATGAACAGTTTGGATCCAGATCAGGCCCAAAAAATTTTCGTGCCTGAACTTGGTCTAAACCGCTTGTAAAGTTTATCAGCAGACATCTGTTGTGCAGGCACACATTTCACATGAAATATTCGGTTTTGCATTCTTAGATATTAAAGAAAAATGAAATACAACAAAACTTACCTCTTCCAATATAATGAGATCTCTTTCTATCCACTGTCTGTTTACACACTGGCACCTGAAATTATATAAAAAAATAAATAAGAAATGCGAATTTAATATTTTAGTTTTGGTTTTATTGGTTACCAGGTCAGTATGTGGAACCTTTTACATATTTCTACTTTTTGTTTTATATGTTACCAGGTGGGGTATGTGAAACCCTTTTTATATATTTTTAGCTTTTGATTTATATGTTACGAGGTGGGTATGTGAAACCCTTTTTTATATGTTTTTAGTTTTTGTTTTATACGTTACGAGGTGGGTATGTTAAACCCTTTTTATATAGTTTTAGTTTTTGTTTTATACGTTACGAGGTGGGTTTGTGCAACCCTTTTAATATATTTTTGTTATTGTTTTATATGTTACGATGTGGGTATGTTAAACCCTTTATATATTTTTTAGTTTTTGGTTTTATATGTTACCTGGTGGGTATGTGAAACCCTTTTCATGTACTTTTATTTTTGGTTTTATATATTACATAGTGGGTATGTGAAACCCAGTTTTATGTTGTTTTTAAGTAACATATCCAACGCATGTATAACCCATTTTGTATGTCAGAAATTAGTATCGCAAACTACATTCTGTATTTTTAAGTTTTCGGAGAACAACCATTGAACACATATGCCATAGAAAAGAGCAGAGCGTGCAAAACCACCGCCGAAAAATAACCGAATCAACGCAAAGCCACGACAACCTGAATATGGCTTTAGTACCATCTTACCCCAAATGCTGCTCACTATAAATAAGAATAATAAGAATACAGACACATTTGTAACATAAATTTTATAAGCTCTTGCAGTGGCTAGGGCCACATTAGTTTGTTGCGTCTTGTCTGTTTTTATTATTTGTTTTTGCTGTTTTTAGTTGTTTTTTTTGTTTTTTTGTTGTTGTTGTTGTTGTTGTTTTTTTTTTATTTTTTTTTTTGGGGGGGGGGGGCGTTGTTTTGTTTTGTTGTTTTTTTTTTTTTGTTTGTTAGTGCCATTGATGCACTAGCCTTGGTCCGCAACACAAAAAAGGAATTCTGAGCAAACCGAATATGTGCACATAAGGGAACGTGGGGCAGCGAATCGTGTTTGATGGGATGTGACATTTGTGCCATTTTACCCCATTCCTAAACATAGGGAAGAAGTGCATCTTTCTCACATTTTGAAAAAAATACACCCGCTGCAGACCAAGTTTAAACGCAAATAGTACTTCGCTGTACCATATAGACGATAGAAAAAAAAACTTACTGTAGACTGCAGACTCCAGATTCTTGAATCAACGTGGGCTTGTAGCTTCAAGGGCATTCAGTCAGGGCCTGAAAAATGAATAACTATAATTATATATGAGCAATGTCATCCAGGTCTACAGTGTTTGGCTAAGGTTAGCTAAAGAATGACAGTGTTTATTTTGATAAGATATTTCTATAGGCTGTTGTCTGCTGATGATCTATGCAAATTGTCCACCCTGATCTGGATCCAAACTGTTTGCAAAGTGACCATATATAAATGTACTCTGAATTGATCAGGTAAAATAATGGAATAACCAATCATAGCTTACAAAATATATGTGACCTAATTAGACAGTATTTAGACTATGTTCAGCTGGGTAAAGGCACATGCTACATCTATAAAAGATCCAAGTCCGTCGAAAGTAACAAGCAACTCTTATGATTGTCGGTTTTCCTGGTCTCTTGTTGTGTTTCAACCATGAAAGCTCTACAGGTCTCCTAATTGTATGCACATTTCATTAAAGTCTCAATTAAATCTGAATGTCCTTTTTATAATGAGGAGTTAGATTTTTAGAGGCTTTTTTTTTACCAAATATGGGCATGACAGCCATCTTGGTCATGTGACCAGCAGAACTGTTTTAAACAAACCCATTTGATCACCAGAAGGAGTCTCCATATGAAATTGGGAGTTCATTTGACCCAGTTGTTTCAGGAGTAGATGTTTGAAAATCTTGATGAACAGTTTGGATCCAGATCAGGCCCAAAAAATTTTCGTGCCTGAACTTGGTCTAAACCGCTTGTAAAGTTGATCAGCAGACATCTGTTGTGCAGGCACACATTTCACATGAAATATTCGGTTTTGCATTCTTAGATATTAAAGAAAAATGAAATACAACAAAACTTACCTCTTCCAATATAATGAGATCTCTTTCTATCCACTGTCTGTTTACACACTGGCACCTGAAATTATATAAAAAAATAAATAAGAAATGCGAATTTAATATTTTAGTTTTGGTTTTATTGGTTACCAGGTCAGTATGTGGAACCTTTTACATATTTCTACTTTTTGTTTTATATGTTACCAGGTGGGGTATGTGAAACCCTTTTTTATATATTTTTAGCTTTTGATTTATATGTTACGAGGTGGGTATGTGAAACCCTTTTTTATATGTTTTTAGTTTTTGTTTTATACGTTACGAGGTGGGTATGTTAAACCCTTTTTATATAGTTTTAGTTTTTGTTTTATACGTTACGAGGTGGGTTTGTGCAACCCTTTTAATATATTTTTGTTATTGTTTTATATGTTAAGATGTGGGTATGTTAAACCCTTTATATATTTTTTAGTGTTTGGTTTTATATGTTACCTGGTGGGTATGTGAAACCCTTTTCATGTTCTTTTATTTTTGGTTTTATATGTTACATAGTGGGTATGTGAAACCCAGTTTTATGTTGTTTTTAAGTAACATATCCAACGCATGTATAACCCATTTTGTATGTCAGAAAGTAGTATCGCAAACTACATTCTGTATTTTTAAGTTTTCGGAGAACAACCATTGAACACATATGCCATAGAAAAGAGCAGAGCGTGCAAAACCACCGCCGAAAAATAACCGAATCAACGCAAAGCCACGACAACCTGAATATGGCTTTAGTACCATCTTACCCCAAATGCTGCTCACTATAAATAAGAATAATAAGAATACAGACACATTTGTAACATAAATTTTATAAGCTCTTGCAGTGGCTAGGGCCACATTAGTTTGTTGCGTCTTGTCTGTTTTTATTATTTGTTTTTGCTGTTTTTAGTTGTTTTTTTTTTTTTGTTGTTGTTGTTGTTTTTATTTTTATTTTTTTTTTTGGGGGGGGGGGGGGTTGTTTTGTTTTGTTGTTTTTTTTTTTTTTTTTTTTTTTGTTAGTGCCATTGATGCACTAGCCTTGGTCCGCAACACAAAAAAGGAATTCTGAGCAAACCGAATATGTGCACATAAGGGAACGTGGGGCAGCGAATCGTGTTTGATGGGATGTGACATTTGTGCCATTTTACCCCATTCCTAAACATAGGGAAGAAGTGCATCTTTCTCACATTTTGAAAAAAATACACCCGCTGCAGACCAAGTTTAAACGCAAATAGTACTTCGCTGTACCATATAGACGATAGAAAAAAAACTTACTGTAGACTGCAGACTCCAGATTCTTGAATCAACGTGGGCTTGTAGCTTCAAGGGCATTCAGTCAGGGCCTGAAAAATGAATAACTATAATTATATATGAGCAATGTCATCCAGGTCTACTGTGTTTGGCTAAGGTTAGCTAAAGAATGACAGTGTTTATTTTGATAAGATATTTCTATAGGCTGTTGTCTGCTGATGATCTATGCAAATTGTCCACCCTGATCTGGATCCAAACTGTTTGCAAAGTGACCATATATAAATGTACTCTGAATTGATCAGGTAAAATAATGGAATAACCAATCATAGCTTACAAAATATATGTGACCTAATTAGACAGTATTTAGACTATGTTCAGCTGGGTAAAGGCACATGCTACATCTATAAAAGATCCAAGTCCGTCGAAAGTAACAAGCAACTCTTATGATTGTCGGTTTTCCTGGTCTCTTGTTGTGTTTCAACCATGAAAGCTCTACAGGTCTCCTAATTGTATGCACATTTCATTAAAGTCTCAATTAAATCTGAATGTCCTTTTTATAATGAGGAGTTAGATTTTTAGAGGCTTTTTTTTACCAAATATGGGCATGACAGCCATCTTGGTCATGTGACCAGCAGAACTGTTTTAAACAAACCCATTTGATCACCAGAAGGAGTCTCCATATGAAATTGGGAGTTCATTTGACCCAGTTGTTTCAGGAGTAGATGTTTGAAAATCTTGATGAACAGTTTGGATCCAGATCAGGCCCAAAAAATTTTCGTGCCTGAACTTGGTCTAAACCGCTTGTAAAGTTGATCAGCAGACATCTGTTGTGCAGGCACACATTTCACATGAAATATTCGGTTTTGCATTCTTAGATATTAAAGAAAAATGAAATACAACAAAACTTACCTCTTCCAATATAATGAGATCTCTTTCTATCCACTGTCTGTTTACACACTGGCACCTGAAATTATATAAAAAAATAAATAAGAAATGCGAATTTAATATTTTAGTTTTGGTTTTATTGGTTACCAGGTCAGTATGTGGAACCTTTTAAATATTTCTACTTATGGTTTTATATGTTACCAGGTGGGGTATGTGAAACCCTTTTTATATATTTTTAGCTTTTGATTTATATGTTACGAGGTGGGTATGTGAAACCCTTTTTTATATGTTTTTAGTTTTTGTTTTATACGTTACGAGGTGGGTATGTTAAACCCTTTTTATATAGTTTTAGTTTTTGTTTTATACGTTACGAGGTGGGTTTGTGCAACCCTTTTAATATATTTTTGTTATTGTTTTATATGTTACGCTGTGGGTATGTTAAACCCTTTATATATTTTTTAGTTTTTGGTTTTATATGTTACCTGGTGGGTATGTGAAACCCTTTTCATGTACTTTTATTTTTGGTTTTATATGTTACATAGTGGGTATGTGAAACCCAGTTTTATGTTGTTTTTAAGTAACATATCCAACGCATGTATAACCCATTTTGTATGTCAGAAAGTAGTATCGCAAACTACATTCTGTATTTTCAAGTTTTCGGAGAACAACCATTGAACACATATGCCATAGAAAAGAGCAGAGCGTGCAAAACCACCGCCGAAAAATAACCGAATCAACGCAAAGCCACGACAACCTGAATATGGCTTTAGTACCATCTTACCCCAAATGCCGCTCACTATAAATAAGAATAATAACAATACAGACACATTTGTAACATAAATTTTATAAGCTCTTGCAGTGGCTAGGGCCACATTAGTTTGTTGCGTCTTGTCTGTTTTTATTATTTGTTTTTGCTGTTTTTAGTTGTTTTTTTTGTTTTTTTGTTGTTGTTGTTGTTGTTGTTTTTATTTTTATTTTTTTTTTTGGGGGGGGGGGGGGTTGTTTTGTTTTGTTGTTTTTTTTTTTTTTTTTTTTTTTGTTAGTGCCATTGATGCACTAGCCTTGGTCCGCAACACAAAAAAGGAATTCTGAGCAAACCGAATATGTGCACATAAGGGAACGTGGGGCAGCGAATCGTGTTTGATGGGATGTGACATTTGTGCCATTTTACCCCATTCCTAAACATAGGGAAGAAGTGCATCTTTCTCACATTTTGAAAAAAATACACCCGCTGCAGACCAAGTTTAAACGCAAATAGTACTTCGCTGTACCATATAGACGATAGAAAAAAAAACTTACTGTAGACTGCAGACTCCAGATTCTTGAATCAACGTGGGCTTGTAGCTTCAAGGGCATTCAGTCAGGGCCTGAAAAATGAATAACTATAATTATATATGAGCAATGTCATCCAGGTCTACAGTGTTTGGCTAAGGTTAGCTAAAGAATGACAGTGTTTATTTTGATAAGATATTTCTATAGGCTGTTGTCTGCTGATGATCTATGCAAATTGTCCACCCTGATCTGGATCCAAACTGTTTGCAAAGTGACCATATATAAATGTACTCTGAATTGATCAGGTAAAATAATGGAATAACCAATCATAGCTTACAAAATATATGTGACCTAATTAGACAGTATTTAGACTATGTTCAGCTGGGTAAAGGCACATGCTACATCTATAAAAGATCCAAGTCCGTCGAAAGTAACAAGCAACTCTTATGATTGTCGGTTTTCCTGGTCTCTTGTTGTGTTTCAACCATGAAAGCTCTACAGGTCTCCTAATTGTATGCACATTTCATTAAAGTCTCAATTAAATCTGAATGTCCTTTTTATAATGAGGAGTTAGATTTTTAGAGGCTTTTTTTTTACCAAATATGGGCATGACAGCCATCTTGGTCATGTGACCAGCAGAACTGTTTTAAACAAACCCATTTGATCACCAGAAGGAGTCTCCATATGAAATTGGGAGTTCATTTGACCCAGTTGTTTCAGGAGTAGATGTTTGAAAATCTTGATGAACAGTTTGGATCCAGATCAGGCCCAAAAAATTTTCGTGCCTGAACTTGGTCTAAACCGCTTGTAAAGTTGATCAGCAGACATCTGTTGTGCAGGCACACATTTCACATGAAATATTCGGTTTTGCATTCTTAGATATTAAAGAAAAATGAAATACAACAAAACTTACCTCTTCCAATATAATGAGATCTCTTTCTATCCACTGTCTGTTTACACACTGGCACCTGAAATTATATAAAAAAATAAATAAGAAATGCGAATTTAATATTTTAGTTTTGGTTTTATTGGTTACCAGGTCAGTATGTGGAACCTTTTACATATTTCTACTTTTTGTTTTATATGTTACCAGGTGGGGTATGTGAAACCCTTTTTATATATTTTTAGCTTTTGATTTATATGTTACGAGGTGGGTATGTGAAACCCTTTTTTATATGTTTTTAGTTTTTGTTTTATACGTTACGAGGTGGGTATGTTAAACCCTTTTTATATAGTTTTAGTTTTTGTTTTATACGTTACGAGGTGGGTTTGTGCAACCCTTTTAATATATTTTTGTTATTGTTTTATATGTTACGATGTGGGTATGTTAAACCCTTTATATATTTTTTAGTTTTTGGTTTTATATGTTACCTGGTGGGTATGTGAAACCCTTTTCATGTACTTTTATTTTTGGTTTTATATGTTACATAGTGGGTATGTGAAACCCAGTTTTATGTTGTTTTTAAGTAACATATCCAACGCATGTATAACCCATTTTGTATGTCAGAAAGTAGTATCGCAAACTACATTCTGTATTTTTAAGTTTTCGGAGAACAACCATTGAACACATATGCCATAGAAAAGAGCAGAGCGTGCAAAACCACCGCCGAAAAATAACCGAATCAACGCAAAGCCACGACAACCTGAATATGGCTTTAGTACCATCTTACCCCAAATGCTGCTCACTATAAATAAGAATAATAAGAATACAGACACATTTGTAACATAAATTTTATAAGCTCTTGCAGTGGCTAGGGCCACATTAGTTTGTTGCGTCTTGTCTGTTTTTATTATTTGTTTTTGCTGTTTTTAGTTGTTTTTTTTGTTTTTTTTGTTGTTGTTGTTGTTGTTGTTTTTATTTTTAATTTTTTTTTTGGGGGGGGGGGGTTGTTTTGTTTTGTTGTTGTTGTTTTTTTTTTTTTTTTTTGTTAGTGCCATTGATGCACTAGCCTTGGTCCGCAACACAAAAAAGGAATTCTGAGCAAACCGAATATGTGCACATAAGGGAACGTGGGGCAGCGAATCGTGTTTGATGGGATGTGACATTTGTGCCATTTTACCCCATTCCTAAACATAGGGAAGAAGTGCATCTTTCTCACATTTTGAAAAAAATACACCCGCTGCAGACCAAGTTTAAACGCAAATAGTACTTCGCTGTACCATATAGACGATAGAAAAAAAAAACTTACTGTAGACTGCAGACTCCAGATTCTTGAATCAACGTGGGCTTGTAGCTTCAAGGGCATTCAGTCAGGGCCTGAAAAATGAATAACTATAATTATATATGAGCAATGTCATCCAGGTCTACAGTGTTTGGCTAAGGTTAGCTAAAGAATGACAGTGTTTATTTTGATAAGATATTTCTATAGGCTGTTGTCTGCTGATGATCTATGCAAATTGTCCACCCTGATCTGGATCCAAACTGTTTGCAAAGTGACCATATATATATGTAATCTGAATTGATCAGGTAAAATAATGGAATAACCAATCATAGCTTACAAAATATATGTGACCTAATTAGACAGTATATAGACTATGTTCAGCTGGGTAAAGGCACATGCTACATCTATAAAAGATCCAAGTCCGTCGAAAGTAACAAGCAACTCTTATGATTGTTGGTTTTCCTGGTCTCTTGTTGTGTTTCAACCATGAAAGCTCTACAGGTCTCCTAATTGTATGCACATTTCATTAAAGTCTCAATTAAATCTGAATGTCCTTTTTATAATGAGGAGTTAGATTTTTAGAGGCTTTTTTTTACCAAATATGGGCATGACAGCCATCTTGGTCATGTGACCAGCAGAACTGTTTTAAACAAACCCATTTGATCAGCAGAAGGAGTCTCCATATGAAATTGGGAGTTCATTTGACCCTGTTGTTTCAGGAGTAGATGTTTGAAAATCTTGATGAACAGTTTGGATCCAGATCAGGCCCAAAAATTTTTCGTGCCTGAACTTGGTCTAAACCGCTTGTAAAGTTGATCAGCAGACATCTGTTGTGCAGGTACACATTTCACATGAAATATTCGGTTTTGCATTCTTAGATATTAAAGAAAAATGAAATACAACAAAACTTACCTCTTCCAATATAATGAGATCTCTTTCTATCCACTGTCTGTTTACACACTGGCACCTGAAATTATATAAAAAAATAAATAAGAAATGCGAATTTAATATTTTAGTTTTGGTTTTATTGGTTACCAGGTCAGTATGTGGAACCTTTTACATATTTCTACTTTTTGTTTTATATGTTACCAGGTGGGGTATGTGAAACCCTTTTTATATATTTTTAGCTTTTGATTTATATGTTACGAGGTGGGTATGTGAAACCCTTTTTTATATGTTTTTAGTTTTTGTTTTATACGTTACGAGGTGGGTATGTTAAACCCTTTTTATATAGTTTATAGTTTTAGTTTTTGTTTTATACGTTACGAGGTGGGTTTGTGCAACCCTTTTAATATATTTTTGTTATTGTTTTATATGTTACGATGTGGGTTTGTTAAACCCTTTATATATTTTTTAGTTTTTGGTTTTATATGTTACCTGGTGGGTATGTGAAACCCTTTTCATGTCCTTTTATTTTTGGTTTTATATGTTACATAGTGGGTATGTGAAACCCAGTTTTATGTTGTTTTTAAGTAACATATCCAACGCATGTATAACCCATTTTGTATGTCAGAAAGTAGTATCGCAAACTACATTCTGTATTTTTAAGTTTTCGGAGAACAACCATTGAACACATATGCCATAGAAAAGAGCAGAGCGTGCAAAACCACCGCCGAAAAATAACCGAATCAACGCAAAGCCACGACAACCTGAATATGGCTTTAGTACCATCTTACCCCAAATGCTGCTCACTATAAATAAGAATAATAAGAATACAAACACATTTGTAACATAAATTTTATAAGCTCTTGCAGTGGCTAGGGCCACATTAGTTTGTTGCGTCTTGTCTGTTTTTATTATTTGTTTTTGCTGTTTTTAGTTGTTTTTTTTTGTTTTTTTGTTGTTGTTGTTGTTGTTGTTGTTTTTATTTTTATTTTTTTTTTTTTGGGGGGGGGGGGTTGTTTTGTTTTGTTGTTGTTTTTTTTTTGTTGTTTTTTTGTTAGTGCCATTGATGCACTAGCCTTGGTCCGCAACACAAAAAAGGAATTCTGAGCAAACCGAATATGTGCACATAAGGGAACGTGGGGCAGCGAATCGTGTTTGATGGGATGTGACATTTGTGCCATTTTACCCCATTCCTAAACATAGGGAAGAAGTGCATCTTTCTCACATTTTGAAAAAAATACACCCGCTGCAGACCAAGTTTAAACGCAAATAGTACTTCGCTGTACCATATAGACGATAGAAAAAAAAACTTACTGTAGACTGCAGACTCCAGATTCTTGAATCAACGTGGGCTTGTAGCTTCAAGGGCATTCAGTCAGGGCCTGAAAAATGAATAACTATAATTATATATGAGCAATGTCATCCAGGTCTACAGTGTTTGGCTAAGGTTAGCTAAAGAATGACAGTGTTTATTTTGATAAGATATTTCTATAGGCTGTTGTCTGCTGATGATCTATGCAAATTGTCCACCCTGATCTGGATCCAAACTGTTTGCAAAGTGACCATATATAAATGTACTCTGAATTGATCAGGTAAAATAATGGAATAACCAATCATAGCTTACAAAATATATGTGACCTAATTAGACAGTATATAGACTATGTTCAGCTGGGTAAAGGCACATGCTACATCTATAAAAGATCCAAGTCCGTCGAAAGTAACAAGCAACTCTTATGATTGTCGGTTTTCCTGGTCTCTTGTTGTGTTTCAACCATGAAAGCTCTACAGGTCTCCTAATTGTATGCACATTTCATTAAAGTCTCAATTAAATCTGAATGTCCTTTTTATAATGAGGAGTTAGATTTTTAGAGGCTTTTTTTTTACCAAATATGGGCATGACAGCCATCTTGGTCATGTGACCAGCAGAACTGTTTTAAACAAACCCATTTGATCACCAGAAGGAGTCTCCATATGAAATTGGGAGTTCATTTGACCCAGTTGTTTCAGGAGTAGATGTTTGAAAATCTTGATGAACAGTTTGGATCCAGATCAGGCCCAAAAAATTTTCGTGCCTGAACTTGGTCTAAACCGCTTGTAAAGTTGATCAGCAGACATCTGTTGTGCAGGCACACATTTCACATGAAATATTCGGTTTTGCATTCTTAGATATTAAAGAAAAATGAAATACAACAAAACTTACCTCTTCCAATATAATGAGATCTCTTTCTATCCACTGTCTGTTTACACACTGGCACCTGAAATTATATAAAAAAATAAATAAGAAATGCGAATTTAATATTTTAGTTTTGGTTTTATTGGTTACCAGGTCAGTATGTGGAACCTTTTACATATTTCTACTTTTTGTTTTATATGTTACCAGGTGGGGTATGTGAAACCCTTTTTATATATTTTTAGCTTTTGATTTATATGTTACGAGGTGGGTATGTGAAACCCTTTTTTATATGTTTTTAGTTTTTATTTTATACGTTACGAGGTGGGTATGTTAAACCCTTTTTATATAGTTTTAGTTTTTGTTTTATACGTTACGAGGTGGGTTTGTGCAACCCTTTTAATATATTTTTGTTATTGTTTTATATGTTACGATGTGGGTATGTTAAACCCTTTATATATTTTTTAGTTTTTGGTTTTATATGTTACCTGGTGGGTATGTGAAACCCTTTTCATGTACTTTTATTTTTGGTTTTATATGTTACATAGTGGGTATGTGAAACCCTGTTTTATGTTGTTTTTAAGTAACATATCCAACGCATGTATAACCCATTTTGTATGTCAGAAAGTAGTATCGCAAACTACATTCTGTATTTTTAAGTTTTCGGAGAACAACCATTGAACACATATGCCATAGAAAAGAGCAGAGCGTGCAAAACCACCGCCGAAAAATAACCGAATCAACGCAAAGCCACGACAACCTGAATATGGCTTTAGTACCATCTTACCCCAAATGCTGCTCACTATAAATAAGAATAATAAGAATACAGACACATTTGTAACATAAATTTTATAAGCTCTTGCAGTGGCTAGGGCCACATTAGTTTGTTGCGTCTTGTCTGTTTTTATTATTTGTTTTTGCTGTTTTTAGTTGTTTTTTTTGTTTTTTTGTTGTTGTTGTTGTTGTTGTTGTTTTTATTTTTATTTTTTTTTTTTTGGGGGGGGGGGTTGTTTTGTTTTGTTGTTGTTTTTTTTTTTTTTTTTTTGTTAGTGCCATTGATGCACTAGCCTTGGTCCGCAACACAAAAAAGGAATTCTGAGCAAACCGAATATGTGCACATAAGGGAACGTGGGGCAGCGAATCGTGTTTGATGGGATGTGACATTTGTGCCATTTTACCCCATTCCTAAACATAGGGAAGAAGTGCATCTTTCTCACATTTTGAAAAAAATACACCCGCTGCAGACCAAGTTTAAACGCAAATAGTACTTCGCTGTACCATATAGACGATAGAAAAAAAAACTTACTGTAGACTGCAGACTCCAGATTCTTGAATCAACGTGGGCTTGTAGCTTCAAGGGCATTCAGTCAGGGCCTGAAAAATGAATAACTATAATTATATATGAGCAATGTCATCCAGGTCTACAGTGTTTGGCTAAGGTTAGCTAAAGAATGACAGTGTTTATTTTGATAAGATATTTCTATAGGCTGTTGTCTGCTGATGATCTATGCAAATTGTCCACCCTGATCTGGATCCAAACTGTTTGCAAAGTGACCATATATAAATGTACTCTGAATTGATCAGGTAAAATAATGGAATAACCAATCATAGCTTACAAAATATATGTGACCTAATTAGACAGTATTTAGACTATGTTCAGCTGGGTAAAGGCACATGCTACATCTATAAAAGATCCAAGTCCGTCGAAAGTAACAAGCAACTCTTATGATTGTCGGTTTTCCTGGTCTCTTGTTGTGTTTCAACCATGAAAGCTCTACAGGTCTCCTAATTGTATGCACATTTCATTAAAGTCTCAATTAAATCTGAATGTCCTTTTTATAATGAGGAGTTAGATTTTTAGGGGCTTTTTTTTTACCAAATATGGGCATGACAGCCATCTTGGTCATGTGACCAGCAGAACTGTTTTAAACAAACCCATTTGATCACCAGAAGGAGTCTCCATATGAAATTGGGAGTTCATTTGACCCAGTTGTTTCAGGAGTAGATGTTTGAAAATCTTGATGAACAGTTTGGATCCAGATCAGGCCCAAAAAATTTTCGTGCCTGAACTTGGTCTAAACCGCTTGTAAAGTTGATCAGCAGACATCTGTTGTGCAGGCACACATTTCACATGAAATATTCGGTTTTGCATTCTTAGATATTAAAGAAAAATGAAATACAACAAAACTTACCTCTTCCAATATAATGAGATCTCTTTCTATCCACTGTCTGTTTACACACTGGCACCTGAAATTATATAAAAAAATAAATAAGAAATGCGAATTTAATATTTTAGTTTTGGTTTTATTGGTTACCAGGTCAGTATGTGGAACCTTTTACATATTTCTACTTTTTGTTTTATATGTTACCAGGTGGGGTATGTGAAACCCTTTTTATATATTTTTAGCTTTTGATTTATATGTTACGAGGTGGGTATGTGAAACCCTTTTTTATATGTTTTTAGTTTTTGTTTTATACGTTACGAGGTGGGTATGTTAAACCCTTTTTATATAGTTTTAGTTTTTGTTTTATACGTTACGAGGTGGGTTTGTGCAACCCTTTTAATATATTTTTGTTATTGTTTTATATGTTACGATGTGGGTATGTTAAACCCCTTATATATTTTTTAGTTTTTGGTTTTATATGTTACCTGGTGGGTATGTGAAACCCTTTTCATGTCCTTTTATTTTTGGTTTTATATGTTACATAGTGGGTATGTGAAACCCAGTTTTATGTTGTTTTTAAGTAACATATCCAACGCATGTATAACCCATTTTGTATGTCAGAAAGTAGTATCGCAAACTACATTCTGTATTTTTAAGTTTTCGGAGAACAACCATTGAACACATATGCCATAGAAAAGAGCAGAGCGTGCAAAACCACCGCCGAAAAATAACCGAATCAACGCAAAGCCACGACAACCTGAATATGGCTTTAGTACCATCTTACCCCAAATGCTGCTCACTATAAATAAGAATAATAAGAATACAAACACATTTGTAACATAAATTTTATAAGCTCTTGCAGTGGCTAGGGCCACATTAGTTTGTTGCGTCTTGTCTGTTTTTATTATTTGTTTTTGCGGTTTTTAGTTGTTTTTTTTGTTTTTTTGTTGTTGTTGTTGTTGTTGTTTTTATTTTTATTTTTTTTTTGGGGGGGGGGGTTGTTTTGTTTTGTTGCTGTTTTTTTTTTTTTTTTTTTTGTTTGTTAGTGCCATTGATGCACTAGCCTTGGTCCGCAACACAAAAAAGGAATTCTGAGCAAACCGAATATGTGCACATAAGGGAACGTGGGGCAGCGAATCGTGTTTGATGGGATGTGACATTTGTGCCATTTTACCCCATTCCTAAACATAGGGAAGAAGTGCATCTTTCTCACATTTTGAAAAAAATACACCCGCTGCAGACCAAGTTTAAACGCAAATAGTACTTCGCTGTACCATATAGACGATAGAAAAAAAAACTTACTGTAGACTGCAGACTCCAGATTCTTGAATCAACGTGGGCTTGTAGCTTCAAGGGCATTCAGTCAGGGCCTGAAAAATGAATAACTATAATTATATATGAGCAATGTCATCCAGGTCTACAGTGTTTGGCTAAGGTTAGCTAAAGAATGACAGTGTTTATTTTGATAAGATATTTCTATAGGCTGTTGTCTGCTGATGATCTATGCAAATTGTCCACCCTGATCTGGATCCAAACTGTTTGCAAAGTGACCATATATAAATGTACTCTGAATTGATCAGGTAAAATAATGGAATAACCAATCATAGCTTACAAAATATATGTGACCTAATTAGACAGTATATAGACTATGTTCAGCTGGGTAAAGGCACATGCTACATCTATAAAAGATCCAAGTCCGTCGAAAGTAACAAGCAACTCTTATGATTGTCGGTTTTCCTGGTCTCTTGTTGTGTTTCAACCATGAAAGCTCTACAGGTCTCCTAATTGTATGCACATTTCATTAAAGTCTCAATTAAATCTGAATGTCCTTTTTATAATGAGGAGTTAGATTTTTAGAGGCTTTTTTTTTACCAAATATGGGCATGACAGCCATCTTGGTCATGTGACCAGCAGAACTGTTTTAAACAAACCCATTTGATCACCAGAAGGAGTCTCCATATGAAATTGGGAGTTCATTTGACCCAGTTGTTTCAGGAGTAGATGTTTGAAAATCTTGATGAACAGTTTGGATCCAGATCAGGCCCAAAAAATTTTCGTGCCTGAACTTGGTCTAAACCGCTTGTAAAGTTGATCAGCAGACATCTGTTGTGCAGGCACACATTTCACATGAAATATTCGGTTTTGCATTCTTAGATATTAAAGAAAAATGAAATACAACAAAACTTACCTCTTCCAATATAATGAGATCTCTTTCTATCCACTGTCTGTTTACACACTGGCACCTGAAATTATATAAAAAAATAAATAAGAAATGCGAATTTAATATTTTAGTTTTGGTTTTATTGGTTACCAGGTCAGTATGTGGAACCTTTTACATATTTCTACTTTTTGTTTTATATGTTACCAGGTGGGGTATGTGAAACCCTTTTTATATATTTTTAGCTTTTGATTTATATGTTACGAGGTGGGTATGTGAAACCCTTTTTTATATGTTTTTAGTTTTTATTTTATACGTTACGAGGTGGGTATGTTAAACCCTTTTTATATAGTTTTAGTTTTTGTTTTATACGTTACGAGGTGGGTTTGTGCAACCCTTTTAATATATTTTTGTTATTGTTTTATATGTTACGATGTGGGTATGTTAAACCCTTTATATATTTTTTAGTTTTTGGTTTTATATGTTACCTGGTGGGTATGTGAAACCCTTTTCATGTCCTTTTATTTTTGGTTTTATATGTTACATAGTGGGTATGTGAAACCCAGTTTTATGTTGTTTTTAAGTAACATATCCAACGCATGTATAACCCATTTTGTATGTCAGAAAGTAGTATCGCAAACTACATTCTGTATTTTTAAGTTTTCGGAGAACAACCATTGAACACATATGCCATAGAAAAGAGCAGAGCGTGCAAAACCACCGCCGAAAAATAACCGAATCAACGCAAAGCCACGACAACCTGAATATGGCTTTAGTACCATCTTACCCCAAATGCTGCTCACTATAAATAAGAATAATAAGAATACAGACACATTTGTAACATAAATTTTATAAGCTCTTGCAGTGGCTAGGGCCACATTAGTTTGTTGCGTCTTGTCTGTTTTTATTATTTGTTTTTGCTGTTTTTAGTTGTTTTTTTTGTTTTTTTGTTGTTGTTGTTGTTGTTGTTGTTTTTATTTTTATTTTTTTTTTTGGGGGGGGGGGGGGGTTGTTTTGTTTTGTTGTTGTTTTTTTTTTTTTTTTTTTGTTAGTGCCATTGATGCACTAGCCTTGGTCCGCAACACAAAAAAGGAATTCTGAGCAAACCGAATATGTGCACATAAGGGAACGTGGGGCAGCGAATCGTGTTTGATGGGATGTGACATTTGTGCCATTTTACCCCATTCCTAAACATAGGGAAGAAGTGCATCTTTCTCACATTTTGAAAAAAATACACCCGCTGCAGACCAAGTTTAAACGCAAATAGTACTTCGCTGTACCATATAGACGATAGAAAAAAAAACTTACTGTAGACTGCAGACTCCAGATTCTTGAATCAACGTGGGCTTGTAGCTTCAAGGGCATTCAGTCAGGGCCTGAAAAATGAATAACTATAATTATATATGAGCAATGTCATCCAGGTCTACAGTGTTTGGCTAAGGTTAGCTAAAGAATGACAGTGTTTATTTTGATAAGATATTTCTATAGGCTGTTGTCTGCTGATGATCTATGCAAATTGTCCACCCTGATCTGGATCCAAACTGTTTGCAAAGTGACCATATATAAATGTACTCTGAATTGATCAGGTAAAATAATGGAATAACCAATCATAGCTTACAAAATATATGTGACCTAATTAGACAGTATTTAGACTATGTTCAGCTGGGTAAAGGCACATGCTACATCTATAAAAGATCCAAGTCCGTCGAAAGTAACAAGCAACTCTTATGATTGTCGGTTTTCCTGTTCTCTTGTTGTGTTTCAACCATGAAAGCTCTACAGGTCTCCTAATTGTATGCACATTTCATTAAAGTCTCAATTAAATCTGAATGTCCTTTTTATAATGAGGAGTTAGATTTTTAGGGGCTTTTTTTTTACCAAATATGGGCATGACAGCCATCTTGGTCATGTGACCAGCAGAACTGTTTTAAACAAACCCATTTGATCACCAGAAGGAGTCTCCATATGAAATTGGGAGTTCATTTGACCCAGTTGTTTCAGGAGTAGATGTTTGAAAATCTTGATGAACAGTTTGGATCCAGATCAGGCCCAAAAATTTTTCGTGCCTGAACTTGGTCTAAACTGCTTGTAAAGTTGATCAGCAGACATCTGTTGTGCAGGCACACATTTCACATGAAATATTCGGTTTTGCATTCTTAGATATTAAAGAAAAATGAAATACAACAAAACTTACCTCTTCCAATATAATGAGATCTCTTTCTATCCACTGTCTGTTTACACACTGGCACCTGAAATTATATAAAAAAATAAATAAGAAATGCGAATTTAATATTTTAGTTTTGGTTTTATTGGTTACCAGGTCAGTATGTGGAACCTTTTACATATTTCTACTTTTTGTTTTATATGTTACCAGGTGGGGTATGTGAAACCCTTTTTATATATTTTTAGCTTTTGATTTATATGTTACGAGGTGGGTATGTGAAACCCTTTTTTATATGTTTTTAGTTTTTGTTTTATACGTTACGAGGTGGGTATGTTAAACCCTTTTTATATAGTTTTAGTTTTTGTTTTATACGTTACGAGGTGGGTTTGTGCAACCCTTTTAATATATTTTTGTTATTGTTTTATATGTTACGATGTGGGTATGTTAAACCCTTTATATATTTTTTAGTTTTTGGTTTTATATGTTACCTGGTGGGTATGTGAAACCCTTTTCATGTCCTTTTATTTTTGGTTTTATATGTTACATAGTGGGTATGTGAAACCCAGTTTTATGTTGTTTTTAAGTAACATATCCAACGCATGTATAACCCATTTTGTATGTCAGAAAGTAGTATCGCAAACTACATTCTGTATTTTTAAGTTTTCGGAGAACAACCATTGAACACATATGCCATAGAAAAGAGCAGAGCGTGCAAAACCACCGCCGAAAAATAACCGAATCAACGCAAAGCCACGACAACCTGAATATGGCTTTAGTACCATCTTACCCCAAATGCTGCTCACTATAAATAAGAATAATAAGAATACAAACACATTTGTAACATAAATTTTATAAGCTCTTGCAGTGGCTAGGGCCACATTAGTTTGTTGCGTCTTGTCTGTTTTTATTATTTGTTTTTGCGGTTTTTAGTTGTTTTTTTTGTTTTTTTGTTGTTGTTGTTGTTTTTATTTTTATTTTTTTTTTTTGGGGGGGGGGGTTGTTTTGTTTTGTTGCTGTTTTTTTTTTTTTGTTTTTTGTTTGTTAGTGCCATTGATGCACTAGCCTTGGTCCGCAACACAAAAAAGGAATTCTGAGCAAACCGAATATGTGCACATAAGGGAACGTGGGGCAGCGAATCGTGTTTGATGGGATGTGACATTTGTGCCATTTTACCCCATTCCTAAACATAGGGAAGAAGTGCATCTTTCTCACATTTTGAAAAAAATACACCCGCTGCAGACCAAGTTTAAACGCAAATAGTACTTCGCTGTACCATATAGACGATAGAAAAAAAAACTTACTGTAGACTGCAGACTCCAGATTCTTGAATCAACGTGGGCTTGTAGCTTCAAGGGCATTCAGTCAGGGCCTGAAAAATGAATAACTATAATTATATATGAGCAATGTCATCCAGGTCTACAGTGTTTGGCTAAGGTTAGCTAAAGAATGACAGTGTTTATTTTGATAAGATATTTCTATAGGCTGTTGTCTGCTAATGATCTATGCAAATTGTCCACCCTGATCTGGATCCAAACTGTTTGCAAAGTGACCATATATAAATGTACTCTGAATTGATCAGGTAAAATAATGGAATAACCAATCATAGCTTACAAAATATATGTGACCTAATTAGACAGTATATAGACTATGTTCAGCTGGGTAAAGGCACATGCTACATCTATAAAAGATCCAAGTCCGTCGAAAGTAACAAGCAACTCTTATGATTGTCGGTTTTCCTGGTCTCTTGTTGTGTTTCAACCATGAAAGCTCTACAGGTCTCCTAATTGTATGCACATTTCATTAAAGTCTCAATTAAATCTGAATGTCCTTTTTATAATGAGGAGTTAGATTTTTAGAGGCTTTTTTTTTTACCAAATATGGGCATGACAGCCATCTTGGTCATGTGACCAGCAGAACTGTTTTAAACAAACCCATTTGATCACCAGAAGGAGTCTCCATATGAAATTGGGAGTTCATTTGACCCAGTTGTTTCAGGAGTAGATGTTTGAAAATCTTGATGAACAGTTTGGATCCAGATCAGGCCCAAAAAATTTTCGTGCCTGAACTTGGTCTAAACCGCTTGTAAAGTTGATCAGCAGACATCTGTTGTGCAGGCACACATTTCACATGAAATATTCGGTTTTGCATTCTTAGATATTAAAGAAAAATGAAATACAACAAAACTTACCTCTTCCAATATAATGAGATCTCTTTCTATCCACTGTCTGTTTACACACTGGCACCTGAAATTATATAAAAAAATAAATAAGAAATGCGAATTTAATATTTTAGTTTTGGTTTTATTGGTTACCAGGTCAGTATGTGGAACCTTTTACATATTTCTACTTTTTGTTTTATATGTTACCAGGTGGGGTATGTGAAACCCTTTTTATATATTTTTAGCTTTTGATTTATATGTTACGAGGTGGGTATGTGAAACCCTTTTTTATATGTTTTTAGTTTTTATTTTATACGTTACGAGGTGGGTATGTTAAACCCTTTTTATATAGTTTTAGTTTTTGTTTTATACGTTACGAGGTGGGTTTGTGCAACCCTTTTAATATATTTTTGTTATTGTTTTATATGTTACGATGTGGGTATGTTAAACCCTTTATATATTTTTTAGTTTTTGGTTTTATATGTTACCTGGTGGGTATGTGAAACCCTTTTCATGTACTTTTATTTTTGGTTTTATATGTTACATAGTGGGTATGTGAAACCCAGTTTTATGTTGTTTTTAAGTAACATATCCAACGCATGTATAACCCATTTTGTATGTCAGAAAGTAGTATCGCAAACTACATTCTGTATTTTTAAGTTTTCGGAGAACAACCATTGAACACATATGCCATAGAAAAGAGCAGAGCGTGCAAAACCACCGCCGAAAAATAACCGAATCAACGCAAAGCCACGACAACCTGAATATGGCTTAAGTACCATCTTACCCCAAATGCTGCTCACTATAAATAAGAATAATAAGAATACAGACACATTTGTAACATAAATTTTATAAGCTCTTGCAGTGGCTAGGGCCACATTAGTTTGTTGCGTCTTGTCTGTTTTTATTATTTGTTTTTGCTGTTTTTAGTTGTTTTTTTTGTTTTTTTGTTGTTGTTGTTGTTGTTGTTGTTTTTATTTTTATTTTTTTTTTTTGGGGGGGGGGGGGGTTGTTTTGTTTTGTTGTTGTTTTTTTTTTTTTTTTTTTTGTTAGTGCCATTGATGCACTAGCCTTGGTCCGCAACACAAAAAAGGAATTCTGAGCAAACCGAATATGTGCACATAAGGGAACGTGGGGCAGCGAATCGTGTTTGATGGGATGTGACATTTGTGCCATTTTACCCCATTCCTAAACATAGGGAAGAAGTGCATCTTTCTCTCATTTTGAAAAAAATACACCCGCTGCAGACCAAGTTTAAACGCAAATAGTACTTCGCTGTACCATATAGACGATAGAAAAAAAAACTTACTGTAGACTGCAGACTCCAGATTCTTGAATCAACGTGGGCTTGTAGCTTCAAGGGCATTCAGTCAGGGCCTGAAAAATGAATAACTATAATTATATATGAGCAATGTCATCCAGGTCTACAGTGTTTGGCTAAGGTTAGCTAAAGAATGACAGTGTTTATTTTGATAAGATATTTCTATAGGCTGTTGTCTGCTGATGATCTATGCAAATTGTCCACCCTGATCTGGATCCAAACTGTTTGCAAAGTGACCATATATAAATGTACTCTGAATTGATCAGGTAAAATAATGGAATAACCAATCATAGCTTACAAAATATATGTGACCTAATTAGACAGTATTTAGACTATGTTCAGCTGGGTAAAGGCACATGCTACATCTATAAAAGATCCAAGTCCGTCGAAAGTAACAAGCAACTCTTATGATTGTCGGTTTTCCTGGTCTCTTGTTGTGTTTCAACCATGAAAGCTCTACAGGTCTCCTAATTGTATGCACATTTCATTAAAGTCTCAATTAAATCTGAATGTCCTTTTTATAATGAGGAGTTAGATTTTTAGGGGCTTTTTTTTACCAAATATGGGCATGACAGCCATCTTGGTCATGTGACCAGCAGAACTGTTTTAAACAAACCCATTTGATCACCAGAAGGAGTCTCCATATGAAATTGGGAGTTCATTTGACCCAGTTGTTTCAGGAGTAGATGTTTGAAAATCTTGATGAACAGTTTGGATCCAGATCAGGCCCAAAAAATTTTCGTGCCTGAACTTGGTCTAAACCGCTTGTAAAGTTGATCAGCAGACATCTGTTGTGCAGGCACACATTTCACATGAAATATTCGGTTTTGCATTCTTAGATATTAAAGAAAAATGAAATACAACAAAACTTACCTCTTCCAATATAATGAGATCTCTTTCTATCCACTGTCTGTTTACACACTGGCACCTGAAATTATATAAAAAAATAAATAAGAAATGCGAATTTAATATTTTAGTTTTGGTTTTATTGGTTACCAGGTCAGTATGTGGAACCTTTTACATATTTCTACTTTTTGTTTTATATGTTACCAGGTGGGGTATGTGAAACCCTTTTTATATATTTTTAGCTTTTGATTTATATGTTACGAGGTGGGTATGTGAAACCCTTTTTTATATGTTTTTAGTTTTTGTTTTATACGTTACGAGGTGGGTATGTTAAACCCTTTTTATATAGTTTTAGTTTTTGTTTTATACGTTACGAGGTGGGTTTGTGCAACCCTCTTAATATATTTTTGTTATTGTTTTATATGTTACGATGTGGGTATGTTAAACCCTTTATATATTTTTTAGTTTTTGGTTTTATATGTTACCTGGTGGGTATGTGAAACCCTTTTCATGTACTTTTATTTTTGGTTTTATATGTTACATAGTGGGTATGTGAAACCCAGTTTTATGTTGTTTTTAAGTAACATATCCAACGCATGTATAACCCATTTTGTATGTCAGAAAGTAGTATCGCAAACTACATTCTGTATTTTTAAGTTTTCGGAGAACAACCATTGAACACATATGCCATAGAAAAGAGCAGAGCGTGCAAAACCACCGCCGAAAAATAACCGAATCAACGCAAAGCCACGACAACCTGAATATGGCTTTAGTACCATCTTACCCCAAATGCTGCTCACTATAAATAAGAATAATAAGAATACAGACACATTTGTAACATAAATTTTATAAGCTCTTGCAGTGGCTAGGGCCACATTAGTTTGTTGCGTCTTGTCTGTTTTTATTATTTGTTTTTGCTGTTTTTAGTTGTTTTTTTTGTTTTTTTGTTGTTGTTGTTGTTGTTGTTTTTATTTTTATTTATTTTTTTTTGGGGGGGGGTTGTTTTGTTTTGTTGTTGTTTTTTTTTTTTTTTTTTTTGTTAGTGCCATTGATGCACTAGCCTTGGTCTGCAACACAAAAAAGGAATTCTGAGCAAACCGAATATGTGCACATAAGGGAACGTGGGGCAGCGAATCGTGTTTGATGGGATGTGACATTTGTGCCATTTTACCCCATTCCTAAACATAGGGAAGAAGTGCATCTTTCTCACATTTTGAAAAAAATACACCCGCTGCAGACCAAGTTTAAACGCAAATAGTACTTCGCTGTACCATATAGACGATAGAAAAAAAAAACTTACTGTAGACTGCAGACTCCAGATTCTTGAATCAACGTGGGCTTGTAGCTTCAAGGGCATTCAGTCAGGGCCTGAAAAATGAATAACTATAATTATATATGAGCAATGTCATCCAGGTCTACAGTGTTTGGCTAAGGTTAGCTAAAGAATGACAGTGTTTATTTTGATAAGATATTTCTATAGGCTGTTGTCTGCTGATGATCTATGCAAATTGTCCACCCTGATCTGGATCCAAACTGTTTGCAAAGTGACCATATATAAATGTACTCTGAATTGATCAGGTAAAATAATGGAATAACCAATCATAGCTTACAAAATATATGTGACCTAATTAGACAGTATTTAGACTATGTTCAGCTGGGTAAAGGCACATGCTACATCTATAAAAGATCCAAGTCCGTCGAAAGTAACAAGCAACTCTTATGATTGTCGGTTTTCCTGGTCTCTTGTTGTGTTTCAACCATGAAAGCTCTACAGGTCTCCTAATTGTATGCACATTTCATTAAAGTCTCAATTAAATCTGAATGTCCTTTTTATAATGAGGAGTTAGATTTTTAGGGGCTTTTTTTTTACCAAATATTGGCATGACAGCCATCTTGGTCATGTGACCAGCAGAACTGTTTTAAACAAACCCATTTGATCACCAGAAGGAGTCTCCATATGAAATTGGGAGTTCATTTGACCCAGTTGTTTCAGGAGTAGATGTTTGAAAATCTTGATGAACAGTTTGGAATCAGATCAGGCCCAAAAAATTTTCGTGCCTGAACTTGGTCTAAACCGCTTGTAAAGTTGATCAGCAGACATCTGTTGTGCAGGCACACATTTCACATGAAATATTCGGTTTTGCATTCTTAGATATTAAAGAAAAATGAAATACAACAAAACTTACCTCTTCCAATATAATGAGATCTCTTTCTATCCACTGTCTGTTTACACACTGGCACCTGAAATTATATAAAAAAAATAAATAAGAAATGCGAATTTAATATTTTAGTTTTGGTTTTATTGGTTACCAGGTCAGTATGTGGAACCTTTTACATATTTCTACTTTTTGTTTTATATGTTACCAGGTGGGGTATGTGAAACCCTTTTTATATATTTTTAGCTTTTGATTTATATGTTACGAGGTGGGTATGTGAAACCCTTTTTTATATGTTTTTAGTTTTTGTTTTATACGTTACGAGGTGGGTATGTTAAACCCTTTTCATATAGTTTTAGTTTTTGTTTTATACGTTACGAGGTGGGTTTGTGCAACCCTTTTAATATATTTTTGTTATTGTTTTATAAGTTACGATGTGGGTATGTTAAACCCTTTATATATTTTTTAGTTTTTGGTTTTATATGTTACCTGGTGGGTATGTGAAACCCTTTTCATGTACTTTTATTTTTGTTTTTATATGTTACATAGTGGGTATGTGAAACCCAGTTTTATGTTGTTTTTAAGTAACATATCCAACGCATGTATAACCCATTTTGTATGTCAGAAAGTAGTATCGCAAACTACATTCTGTATTTTTAAGTTTTCGGAGAACAACCATTGAACACATATGCCATAGAAAAGAGCAGAGCATGCAAAACCACCGCCGAAAAATAACCGAATCAAGGCAAAGCCACGACAACCTGGATATGGCTTTAGTACCATCTTACCCCAAATGCTGCTCACTATAAATAAGAATAATAAGAATACAGACACATTTGTAACATAAATTTTATAAGCTCTTGCAGTGGCTAGGGCCACATTAGTTTGTTGCGTCTTGTCTGTTTTTATTATTTGTTTTTGCTGTTTTTAGTTGTTTTTTTTGTTTTTTTGTTGTTGTTGTTGTTGTTGTTGTTTTTATTTTTATTTTTTTTTTTTTGGGGGGGGGGGGGGTTGTTTTGTTTTGTTGTTGTTTTTTTTTTTTTTTTTTTTGTTAGTGCCATTGATGCACTAGCCTTGGTCCGCAACACAAAAAAGGAATTCTGAGCAAACCGAATATGTGCACATAAGGGAACGTGGGGCAGCGAATCGTGTTTGATGGGATGTGACATTTGTGCCATTTTACCCCATTCCTAAACATAGGGAAGAAGTGCATCTTTCTCACATTTTGAAAAAAATACACCCGCTGCAGACCAAGTTTAAACGCAAATAGTACTTCGCTGTACCATATAGACGATAGAAAAAAAAACTTACTGTAGACTGCAGACTCCAGATTCTTGAATCAACGTGGGCTTGTAGCTTCAAGGGCATTCAGTCAGGGCCTGAAAAATGAATAACTATAATTATATATGAGCAATGTCATCCAGGTCTACAGTGTTTGGCTAAGGTTAGCTAAAGAATGACAGTGTTTATTTTGATAAGATATTTCTATAGGCTGTTGTCTGCTGATGATCTATGCAAATTGTCCACCCTGATCTGGATCCAAACTGTTTGCAAAGTGACCATATATAAATGTACTCTGAATTGATCAGGTAAAATAATGGAATAACCAATCATAGCTTACAAAATATATGTGACCTAATTAGACAGTATTTAGACTATGTTCAGCTGGGTAAAGGCACATGCTACATCTATAAAAGATCCAAGTCCGTCGAAAGTAACAAGCAACTCTTATGATTGTCGGTTTTCCTGGTCTCTTGTTGTGTTTCAACCATGAAAGCTCTACAGGTCTCCTAATTGTATGCACATTTCATTAAAGTCTCAATTAAATCTGAATGTCCTTTTTATAATGAGGAGTTAGATTTTTAGGGGCTTTTTTTTTACCAAATATGGGCATGACAGCCATCTTGGTCATGTGACCAGCAGAACTGTTTTAAACAAACCCATTTGATCACCAGAAGGAGTCTCCATATGAAATTGGGAGTTCATTTGACCCAGTTGTTTCAGGAGTAGATGTTTGAAAATCTTGATGAACAGTTTGGATCCAGATCAGGCCCAAAAAATTTTCGTGCCTGAACTTGGTCTAAACCGCTTGTAAAGTTGATCAGCAGACATCTGTTGTGCAGGCACACATTTCACATGAAATATTCGGTTTTGCATTCTTAGATATTAAAGAAAAATGAAATACAACAAAACTTACCTCTTCCAATATAATGAGATCTCTTTCTATCCACTGTCTGTTTACACACTGGCACCTGAAATTATATAAAAAAAATAAATAAAAAATGCGAATTTAATATTTTAGTTTTGGTTTTATTGGTTACCAGGTCAGTATGTGGAACCTTTTACATATTTCTACTTTTTGTTTTATATGTTACCAGGTGGGGTATGTGAAACCCTTTTTATATATTTTTAGCTTTTGATTTATATGTTACGAGGTGGGTATGTGAAACCCTTTTTTATATGTTTTTAGTTTTTGTTTTATACGTTACGAGGTGGGTATGTTAAACCCTTTTTATATAGTTTTAGTTTTTGTTTTATACGTTACGAGGTGGGTTTGTGCAACCCTCTTAATATATTTTTGTTATTGTTTTATATGTTACGATGTGGGTATGTTAAACCCTTTATATATTTTTTAGTTTTTGGTTTTATATGTTACCTGGTGGGTATGTGAAACCCTTTTCATGTACTTTTATTTTTGTTTTTATATGTTACATAGTGGGTATGTGAAACCCAGTTTTATGTTGTTTTTAAGTAACATATCCAACGCATGTATAACCCATTTTGTATGTCAGAAAGTAGTATCGCAAACTACATTCTGTATTTTTAAGTTTTCGGAGAACAACCATTGAACACATATGCCATAGAAAAGAGCAGAGCATGCAAAACCACCGCCGAAAAATAACCGAATCAAGGCAAAGCCACGACAACCTGGATATGGCTTTAGTACCATCTTACCCCAAATGCTGCTCACTATAAATAAGAATAATAAGAATACAGACACATTTGTAACATAAATTTTATAAGCTCTTGCAGTGGCTAGGGCCACATTAGTTTGTTGCGTCTTGTCTGTTTTTATTATTTGTTTTTGCTGTTTTTAGTTGTTTTTTTTGTTTTTTTGTTGTTGTTGTTGTTGTTGTTGTTTTTATTTTTATTTTTTTTTTTTTGGGGGGGGGGGGGGTTGTTTTGTTTTGTTGTTGTTTTTTTTTTTTTTTTTTTTGTTAGTGCCATTGATGCACTAGCCTTGGTCCGCAACACAAAAAAGGAATTCTGAGCAAACCGAATATGTGCACATAAGGGAACGTGGGGCAGCGAATCGTGTTTGATGGGATGTGACATTTGTGCCATTTTACCCCATTCCTAAACATAGGGAAGAAGTGCATCTTTCTCACATTTTGAAAAAAATACACCCGCTGCAGACCAAGTTTAAACGCAAATAGTACTTCGCTGTACCATATAGACGATAGAAAAAAAAACTTACTGTAGACTGCAGACTCCAGATTCTTGAATCAACGTGGGCTTGTAGCTTCAAGGGCATTCAGTCAGGGCCTGAAAAATGAATAACTATAATTATATATGAGCAATGTCATCCAGGTCTACAGTGTTTGGCTAAGGTTAGCTAAAGAATGACAGTGTTTATTTTGATAAGATATTTCTATAGGCTGTTGTCTGCTGATGATCTATGCAAATTGTCCACCCTGATCTGGATCCAAACTGTTTGCAAAGTGACCATATATAAATGTACTCTGAATTGATCAGGTAAAATAATGGAATAACCAATCATAGCTTACAAAATATATGTGACCTAATTAGACAGTATTTAGACTATGTTCAGCTGGGTAAAGGCACATGCTACATCTATAAAAGATCCAAGTCCGTCGAAAGTAACAAGCAACTCTTATGATTGTCGGTTTTCCTGGTCTCTTGTTGTGTTTCAACCATGAAAGCTCTACAGGTCTCCTAATTGTATGCACATTTCATTAAAGTCTCAATTAAATCTGAATGTCCTTTTTATAATGAGGAGTTAGATTTTTAGGGGCTTTCTTTTTACCAAATATGGGCATGACAGCCATCTTGGTCATGTGACCAGCAGAACTGTTTTAAACAAACCCATTTGATCACCAGAAGGAGTCTCCATATGAAATTGGGAGTTCATTTGACCCAGTTGTTTCAGGAGTAGATGTTTGAAAATCTTGATGAACAGTTTGGATCCAGATCAGGCCCAAAAATTTTTCGTGCCTGAACTTGGTCTAAACCGCTTGTAAAGTTGATCAGCAGACATCTGTTGTGCAGGCACACATTTCACATGAAATATTCGGTTTTGCATTCTTAGATATTAAAGAAAAATGAAATACAACAAAACTTACCTCTTCCAATATAATGAGATCTCTTTCTATCCACTGTCTGTTTACACACTGGCACCTGAAATTATATAAAAAAAATAAATAAAAAATGCGAATTTAATATTTTAGTTTTGGTTTTATTGGTTACCAGGTCAGTATGTGGAACCTTTTACATATTTCTACTTTTTGTTTTATATGTTACCAGGTGGGGTATGTGAAACCCTTTTTATATATTTTTAGCTTTTGATTTATATGTTACGAGGTGGGTATGTGAAACCCTTTTTTATATGTTTTTAGTTTTTGTTTTATACGTTACGAGGTGGGTATGTTAAACCCTTTTTATATAGTTTTAGTTTTTGTTTTATACGTTACGAGGTGGGTTTGTGCAACCCTCTTAATATATTTTTGTTATTGTTTTATATGTTACGATGTGGGTATGTTAAACCCTTTATATATTTTTTAGTTTTTGGTTTTATATGTTACCTGGTGGGTATGTGAAACCCTTTTCATGTACTTTTATTTTTGGTTTTATATGTTACATAGTGGGTATGTGAAACCCAGTTTTATGTTGTTTTTAAGTAACATATCCAACGCATGTATAACCCATTTTGTATGTCAGAAAGTAGTATCGCAAACTACATTCTGTATTTTTAAGTTTTCGGAGAACAACCATTGAACACATATGCCATAGAAAAGAGCAGAGCGTGCAAAACCACCGCCGAAAAATAACCGAATCAACGCAAAGCCACGACAACCTGAATATGGCTTTAGTACCATCTTACCCCAAATGCTGCTCACTATAAATAAGAATAATAAGAATACAGACACATTTGTAATATAAATTTTATAAGCTCTTGCAGTGGCTAGGGCCACATTAGTTTGTTGCGTCTTGTCTGTTTTTATTATTTGTTTTTGCTGTTTTTAGTTGTTTTTTTTGTTTTTTTGTTGTTGTTGTTGTTGTTGTTTTTATTTTTATTTTTTTTTTTGGGGGGGGGGGGGTTGTTTTGTTTTGTTGTTGTTTTTTTTTTTTTTTTTTTTTGTTAGTGCCATTGATGCACTAGCCTTGGTCCGCAACACAAAAAAGGAATTCTGAGCAAACCGAATATGTGCACATAAGGGAACGTGGGGCAGCGAATCGTGTTTGATGGGATGTGACATTTGTGCCATTTTACCCCATTCCTAAACATAGGGAAGAAGTGCATCTTTCTCACATTTTGAAAAAAATACACCCGCTGCAGACCAAGTTTAAACGCAAATAGTACTTCGCTGTACCATATAGACGATAGAAAAAAAAAACTTACTGTAGACTGCAGACTCCAGATTCTTGAATCAACGTGGGCTTGTAGCTTCAAGGGCATTCAGTCAGGGCCTGAAAAATGAATAACTATAATTATATATGAGCAATGTCATCCAGGTCTACAGTGTTTGGCTAAGGTTAGCTAAAGAATGACAGTGTTTATTTTGATAAGATATTTCTATAGGCTGTTGTCTGCTGATGATCTATGCAAATTGTCCACCCTGATCTGGATCCAAACTGTTTGCAAAGTGACCATATATAAATGTACTCTGAATTGATCAGGTAAAATAATGGAATAACCAATCATAGCTTACAAAATATATGTGACCTAATTAGACAGTATTTAGACTATGTTCAGCTGGGTAAAGGCACATGCTACATCTATAAAAGATCCAAGTCCGTCGAAAGTAACAAGCAACTCTTATGATTGTCGGTTTTCCTGGTCTCTTGTTGTGTTTCAACCATGAAAGCTCTACAGGTCTCCTAATTGTATGCACATTTCATTAAAGTCTCAATTAAATCTGAATGTCCTTTTTATAATGAGGAGTTAGATTTTTAGGGGCTTTTTTTTACCAAATATGGGCATGACAGCCATCTTGGTCATGTGACCAGCAGAACTGTTTTAAACAAACCCATTTGATCACCAGAAGGAGTCTCCATATGAAATTGGGAGTTCATTTGACCCAGTTGTTTCAGGAGTAGATGTTTGAAAATCTTGATGAACAGTTTGGAATCAGATCAGGCCCAAAAAATTTTCGTGCCTGAACTTGGTCTTAACCGCTTGTAAAGTTGATCAGCAGACATCTGTTGTGCAGGCACACATTTCACATGAAATATTCGGTTTTGCATTCTTAGATATTAAAGAAAAATGAAATACAACAAAACTTACCTCTTCCAATATAATGAGATCTCTTTCTATCCACTGTCTGTTTACACACTGGCACCTGAAATTATATAAAAAAAATAAATAAGAAATGCGAATTTAATATTTTAGTTTTGGTTTTATTGGTTACCAGGTCAGTATGTGGAACCTTTTACATATTTCTACTTTTTGTTTTATATGTTACCAGGTGGGGTATGTGAAACCCTTTTTATATATTTTTAGCTTTTGATTTATATGTTACGAGGTGGGTATGTGAAACCCTTTTTTATATGTTTTTAGTTTTTGTTTTATACGTTACGAGGTGGGTATGTTAAACCCTTTTCATATAGTTTTAGTTTTTGTTTTATACGTTACGAGGTGGGTTTGTGCAACCCTTTTAATATATTTTTGTTATTGTTTTATAAGTTACGATGTGGGTATGTTAAACCCTTTATATATTTTTTAGTTTTTGGTTTTATATGTTACCTGGTGGGTATGTGAAACCCTTTTCATGTACTTTTATTTTTGTTTTTATATGTTACATAGTGGGTATGTGAAACCCAGTTTTATGTTGTTTTTAAGTAACATATCCAACGCATGTATAACCCATTTTGTATGTCAGAAAGTAGTATCGCAAACTACATTCTGTATTTTTAAGTTTTCGGAGAACAACCATTGAACACATATGCCATAGAAAAGAGCAGAGCGTGCAAAACCACCGCCGAAAAATAACCGAATCAAGGCAAAGCCACGACAACCTGGATATGGCTTTAGTACTATCTTACCCCAAATGCTGCTCACTATAAATAAGAATAATAAGAATACAGACACATTTGTAACATAAATTTTATAAGCTCTTGCAGTGGCTAGGGCCACATTTTATGATTGTCGGTTTTCAATCATTTTTATTCAAAGTTTAATAGATTAATCTGTAAGCAAACAAATGAGGCCCTGATCAGGCGCTGCGTTCTTCGTTGTCTGATCTGGGTCTGCAGTGTTTGCCTATATCCTACAAAAGGGTTTCAATGCTTATATGGATTGAAACTTCGATCTTTTTACAATTATGACATGCTTAGGCGTAACCAGAGGCTTTATCATGTTGAAGCCCACCAAATAAAATGTAGAATTACGAGATATCTGACATAGTTACTTAACTTTTCAGATAGTGTATTATAACAAAGGCGCAGATCAGACTGTGGGGATGCGCAGGCTGGTCTGCACCTTTGTTGTTCGCAGGCACCAACATAAGGTTTCTATTTCAGGCTTCCTGGCCTACGCCTGGCTATGCGCCTGACATGTGCTCACAAAAACAAAAGTCAACCTGGTCAAAATAGTGGCATCCATTTGATGTGTGGCATCCTGGTTTCGTATTTAGTTTCCAGTTGCAGGACCATCTATCCAACTTCATTTAGTTGAAATTTACACGTACTCATAGTTTTGATTAGCAAATATGACATTTTTGACCGTGTAACAGAATACATTAAAAAATCGTCCACCCCCAAAATCCGACAATCCGAATCTATTATTGAGCTCTGAAATAGGAAACGCATAATAAATTATATTAAACGCTCACAACCTACGTCACATTCTACGTCATAGCAAGCGACTTCGGTTGCTTGATTTGAATGCCATGTTGACAAGTCAGTTCAATTCAGTGCAGGCGTGTATTTATGGTGTTGTGTAAGACTTTATAAGTAGGTTGATATGTTATATACCATTAACAAACCCCTAAACGGGTACTTTGGCAAACAGTGATGACTCGGATGAAACCAATAAAAAAATTGAAGTAAAACTTGCCTGAGTCAGTGGGACAGAGAGTTAACCCATTTAAGCCGAATGGAATTTCCCACTATTATCAATTGGACCAGTCCATTTCCGTTTTAAGGGTTGTTGAGTGGTGTTTTTCATTTTTATAGAACATTCTGTAAGCAAACAATGCTCCGTAAAAAGGACGCTAGGCTTAGATCTATATGAGTTAAATTATAGAGAAAAAATACAAATCCGTAGTCCCTTCCAGTGACGTAGGTGTGGTCCTTGTTAAAGTATTTGCAATGTTTGTTCATCGCAAATGCGGAGGCCATGTGGCGAAATAAGCCATGAAGCTATCGGGAAATTTTGAACATTGTATTAATCTACTTTAATACACGTACATGTGTGTATTCCATTATTATAGCACTTATATAGGCGTCCTAGATTTTGACCAGCCCAACCCTGGTGCTCGGACATTTCGGCCACGGACATTTCGGCCTATGACGTTTCGGCCTGGACTCGAGGTTATAAAACTTGAGTATAGTCTCAGACTCAAAATAAAGCACAATGATTGGCTGCTTGCAGACACGTATCCGCAAGTAGCCTATCAGTGCGCTTTATTTTGAGTCTGAGAATGAACTCAAGTTTTATAACCTCGAGGCCTGGACATTTCAGCCACGGACATTTCGGCCACAGAAAATGTCGAAGGTGGACGTTTTGGCCATAATCATAAATTTTGGGTTTGAGATGTGTGCATGCATAAATGTGTGATGCATTTCTTAATCTTTTGAAATCAAGTATGCATGTGAATACTTTAATACAGTAGTTTCAAAGATGCATGATAATAGGAGTAGCCTATGCAATTTTTCATAGAAACAGGTAAATTATGGTGTATATTATACAGCAGTAAATGATATATACCTGTATAAAGTACCCATTGCCTGAATTAGTTAATATTTTTTGTTTACAATTCAATGAGAATTCCGTGTATCTTTGAATCTACTGTACATAACAATTGACGAATGTTTACTACTTTCATGCTGAAACTGGGTTTATCTTTTTTCTTCAAAACACCGCAGATCTAGATCAGCCAGCTCCCTACCTGATCAGGACCCACACTGTTTTCATCTCTGCTTGTAAATACATGTAGTTTAAAAACTGATGAAAAATTGGGAGAAATACAATGTATAGTATATAAGATTATTCAGTCAATTATTTCCTAACAAATGCATCATATATTTATGCATGCACACACCCCAACCCACAATTTATGGTTATGGCCGAAACGTCCACCTTTGGCATTTTCCGTGACCAAAACGTATGTGGCCGAAATGTCCGGGCCGAAATGTTCGTGGCCGAAATGTCCTACATTCGACACACTGAGGTCTGAAGTAACGGTGTGAATGTCAACTCTCCAGGGTAAGTATGGTCCAAATATGAACGCTTTCTGATACATACACCACTTGAGAAACTTTAACCAAAACTGTATCAACGGAAGTACGAACGAACGAACATACGAACGGAAAGACGAAAACTAGATACCCTCAGCATAAATGCAGGGGTATAATAATTTTGGGATACTTAGATTTAGAAAATGCCGGCTATTTACCTGTTACTAGGACGTAAAACCACAACCCAAACAAACAAACGTTGTGGCAGCTTTTTAAACGCTTAACCTGCTGGTACCTACCAATGTCGATAATACTTGCAAACAGATTGCACCCAGATCGAGTCGGGCAAAATGTCGGACCTGATCTAGACCCAAGCTGTTTGACACTGATGGTGCGTACATGTATTAATGAAAGCATTTTTGAAAAGTTAATATTGATAAAGATCAGCAGTAATAAAACATTGCCGAAAATGCTAAGAGTGAATCATCCAGAACAAATCTTGACAGTAACTGTAGAATATTGCAGAATATCCTTTTAACTCGAAATAACGATAACTCGAAATAAAAGTCCTCGCCCCATGAACAGAAATGGTGCGCTTTGGGTTGTTTCTATAAGATTAACCCTTAAAGCGCCAAGAAAAAATGCATCTGAAAATGTCGTCTGCTGCAAATAATTGTCTAACATTACTGGCGAATTAAGTATAGAAGAAAACAGCGTGGACCCAGAACAGACTGCTCCTGATCTGGGTCCACACTGTTTGCAATTGAGGCTTCTTAAACATTTCAGCAGACGAGAAAAGCAGACGACTTTTGTTGCGATTGGCGTATTAAGGGTTAATGCGCGAATCCAGAAAGTTTCGTCAGTGGGGTTCCCAAAGTATCGACAACTTTTTTGTCAGAGTGAGAGGGAGGGGTGTGTACCAGTATAACTAAAAGAAACCCTATCCAGTAAACAGAGCGGACCACCATCGGCTCACCAGCGAAATGCCATTCAAATGGCATTTCGCTGGCGGGTCGATGGTGGCCCAAAATTGAATGCTGGCTGAATAGCTTTGTGATTGTCCAGGGGTTCCTGAGCAGTATTTCTAAGAAAACCTTTTAAGTTGTGATTTTCCAGGGGGTGGGGGTCCGGAATCCTAGTAACCACCCTCGGATATGGATCCGCGCATGATTCTTCAGTTTTTTCGGTTGAACCGGAAAGCCATAGAAATATATGTACATGAAATCAGAGCTTTAAGCCTGTCTCAAACAGAACACACGGCTATTACGGTTGGCCGTCCGTGTAAACCGTAAATACAACCGAACCAACCGTGGCCTTATCCGAGTTACACTCCGGCCATTCGAGTGTATCCGTGAAAGCCGTGTATGATTTTTAAAACTTTTATAAAGCTGACACGGGTGAACTGTCCGTGTATAATCGTATTAGCGATCGTACAAGACCGTGCGAGACAGTGTGAGACCGTACGAGACCGTATGTTAACCTTGTAAATGTCCAGTTAATCGAGTAAAAGTCGTGTTTAATCGTACTAGGCCGTAACAGACCGTAATAGACCGTACTTGGAAACGTACAACAATCGTATGAAAATCGTTTTGCAAATCGTGTTCAAACCGCGACAAACCTTGCTTGATCGACTATATCAACTCATCCACAGGCATCATGGTTGGAGCTCAATATTCGTACCAGTCAACCCGCGTATAACCGAGTAGACCGTATTGGAACCGTGTGCCTAGCGTGTTCTGTGCGAGACAGGCTTTAAACGTCATGATCAAGGACACAGCAACGTAGCTACAGTGAACCAGGGGCCCCTTGACATCCAGTTAAACACTCAATTACTGAGCCGTTACGGTCCTCTTTGCCTCGCCCCTATAACTGAGCATTACCAAGGGCTCAGCATTGTTTATATACATGGTTTAGATAAACAAAAATCATAAAAAATTTGAGAATGAAATTGTAAATATTTCCTTACCCATCAGTTTTAAGATAGGTTTTGGTTGCTCCAAAGAACCGTCTCAATGAGACGGTTCTTTTGAGCACCCACAACATATGTTTTGGTCGAGATATAATAAAATTATTCTTTTGGGTAAGCACGCTAACTAAGGGCCTGAAAAATAATTATATTTTTCATCCTGATAACATATGTTGGTAGTAGTGAGAGCGTGGTAGCTCAGTGGTTTGGCACTTGCCTCTTGTACTATAGGTCCCAGGTTCGATCCCTGCTCGCGGCGAGGAAAATTTCGGTGTGCGAACACAAATTCTCTAGCGTCATTTGCAGGGATGACACTAGATAAGTGCATCGTCCTTCGGATCGGGACGTTAACTGGATGTCCCCTGTGCAGAGAAAGTTCTCCCCGGCTTGAGTAAGGGTTTTTACTGATACAAAGTAATTAAATGTACTTACAGAATTATCTTCAAACGCTTCTGTATAACAAATATACTTGAATTTCTGTGTGCAGAACGCCCCATCACAATACCTCACCTCCCGCGTTAAAAGTGAAGCGCATCAAAAAAGCATGCATTCTCGAAATTCTGTACTCACTATCAGGACAAAAGGTTGGTACATATTGACCACTCACCTGTGTCATATATATTTGAGCAAACCATTTGCATGCTAGCCCCGAGATTATAAAACTATTTTTTTATCGTGCTAATAAATGTTGAAATGCCAACAACTGTTGGCATTTTAACATTTATCTGCATGATAAATAATGCAGATCGGTCAGCGCATCTACGCAGTCAGACCAGTGTCTGTAAATCGTTGTCTGAAAGGAATAGCTTAATAGTTCAATTGTTTCTACTTTTATTAACGTCATTGTATAGATGTACCGCGACCTGTGCCCACTGACCTTTTAGTCTTTCTATTTCAAACGATTGATGCAGAATGCGTAAAATGAGCCAGTCCGGCTGCAATGCTCAAGTTTGAGCGAAACCAGTAACTATAGAAAGAAAGAACATATGTGTACTTCAAAGCTTGTATAGTAAATGTAAATAAATGCCTGAAACCCTTTTTCTAGATCAACACATCAATATTGTAAATAGAGTCACACTTCAAAGCTTTTGGTTTATCTGTAGTTGACATGCGCGGATCCAGAGGGGGGACTGGGGGTCCGACCCCCGGAAAACTACATAACTATGTTTCCTTAGGAATAGTGGTCCGGGCCCCCTAGAAAATCACAAAGCTACCCAGCCAGCATCCAGCCAAAATCGGTCCGCCAACAAAAAAGCCATTTAAATGGCGTTTCGCTGGCGGGCTTTATTGAACCGCAAATTTCACACTGTGAAAAATCGGTACCAATTCTTCACAGTGCGTGATAAATTGGTACCAATACGTCATATATTTCATACCAATATTTCACATTTTGTGAAATTTGCGCACGTAGTGAAATTATATGTAGCATACATGCGCAATCTTCACATCGATAAAATACACCCTAAATCTGCTACATTTTGCATTCGATTCCAATTCTTCACATACATGTACACGCCTACCAAACGGTCAGATGCTCAACCGCTGGTTGAGCGAGAAAAACAATTCGAGTGTCTTCCAGTTGAGATTTCGAGGAGCTAAAAAGGTAAACAAATGTTGCATGTTCTGTATATTGTAATTAATATTTCTTGTCCTAGGAAGAGAATCAAAAATCGGGGAATGTCATGCAACCTCTTACGGGTCCCTACGTTATGATGTAAATAGGAGGTCAGAGAATTTTCTCCCTTTTTGCGTGAGGAAGGTGTACCAGAAGCAGATATAAATTTAATGTGCATATTATATCAATTTATCTCGAGGATTCCGGATCCCCCTGTCCCAGCATTGAGTTTACAAGCGACAATAAACACTACAAGCACACACTTGCTGCAAAATGCAGCAAAAATGATGCACGGCGAAAAACACACCTCTACGCGCTTTGTATATACTTTTCCTTTCACTTTGTTTCGGCTTACCGTTTCATCAATTAGTTAATAAATACTAACTTCAAAGGACATTAAAGGACCTCGGACAGTCTCCTATTCAATCTGCCCAAATTTTGACAGCCTGTTGATAGGATAATGCATATTTAACAACTATATTTCTGTGCTCAAATAAAACCCAGACATTTAGTGTACCTAGCAAAATAAAAATATTTTGAAAATATTGCATGATTATGCCAGGACATTAGGGCTTAGGGGCTGGGGGTATTTTTTGTGACCAAATCTTATTTCACAGAAAGTCAAAGTTTCGCCGGGTATTCACCTAAATACATGAAAATATAATGCTTCGGGTATAAAATTTGCGACGAAAGTGATGCGTTTGCATAAAATTTAGGTTGAGAAGATTTCATAGCTTCTTGGTTTATCATACCTTCATACTGTATAAGCCATAGTCTAGATAAACACAATTTTTGAGCTTAAAATTATAAAAAAATTAAATCATAACTAAAGCCCTTATACATGCCATTGTAAATTGATATTTATCTACAGGTTTGTACAAATAAGTTCGGGATAAGTTTTTATAATAAATTGTTTTTGAGCATTTTGACATCGTCCCCCCCCCCCCCCGTGACCAACCATGTCGTTTTATATGATGTGTGAAATGTAAAACTACAACAGTATGCAAAAGGATTAGTTTGGTCGAGGGGGGGGGGGGGGGGGGCGAGAAAAACACTTTTGCGGATAATTCGAAAGTTGAACCTACTATCTTTTTGGTGGAAAACCTATCATTTTCTTTGAAACTTTTTTCTGGCCATCTTTATGGGCAATCCTTCATTAAGACTTCCGAGGTCCTTGAGAAAACGTCAAATTAAACTACGCCAATTTAGACGGATGGCTGGGAGTAGTTTTGCCCCCCCTCCCCCCTAGGGGATTTTGCAGACATATCCTTTCTTGTAGAGAATTGAAAGCTGCATCTTTTAAGAGATGTTTGCACTCTGTGCGTTGGGGCGTTAGCCTGTAAGAGCCTGTAACATACGTTACCTTACCAAATTAAGAAAAAGTAAATTGAAAGTTTGGGCTACAAATTGAATATATCTAAATATCTATTTATAATAGTCATTCATATAGTCTGCAGACTGGATATCTTAACCACGTATGACAACCTTTTGAACAAAATTGCGGCATCTTGAGGTGTCATATGCGTTACATAAATCAGATTAGCCATTAAAATTTGCAAGTGTGGGTAACATCATTTAGATTCACAACCTCTCTGTGTGCTTTTCAAAATATTTTAACCATGTCTGACTAGCTTATGCCATTGGCTAACAGAAAAAAACAAAGTTTGTTTCCCTATCTTAAATATTTTGTCTGGAATGAGCAATTAAACAACCCTACCCCTACCCAGTTTTAAGGTGAAAAGTTTGGTATTACAACTCAAGTAAAAATAGTTTAAAAACATTTGCAGTTGATTTCATATATTTCATTGTTTGGGATTTAATTGCTTTTATAAAAAGACTTATAAATCCGCAAGTTTCTCGCACAATTTCTTATATCAGAGGCTGTAACATCTGTTACCTGACATAATAAATGGGTAAACTCATTGTCTTTACGTAAGGTATGCCTAAAATATTTTAAATCTCCTCGAGGGAATTTTGCAGACATATGCCCTATTGAGGTACAACTCAAGTTGCATCGAATAAGGGATGTTTGCACTCTCTAAGTTGGGGCGTGAGTTAGAAACAGCCTGTTACATGCGTTACTATATCAAATAAAGAAAATGTAATTTGAAAGTTTGAGCTAAAAGTGTGAAAATACTTGCAGCTGGATATCTTAGGTTGTTTTGGGACTTTAAGCTGGCTCATATGATTAAGACTTATAGATCTGCAAGTTTCCACCAAGTTTTAAAGATCAGAGAGTGTTACATATGTTACATGACATAATGAGTGAGAAAGAGTTTGTCTTTACTTATGACATAGACTAAGTGTTTCAGAAAGAATGAATACATTTTACATGTTTCCCTATAAATCTATTGTCATTGGTGCCTAAACCTTAGAAATTATATTCAGTGCATGCAATCAAATTAATAGAGATTTATTACGCATGTTGTAAATAAACTTACTTTCATATATTTCTATAAGTTCTAGAAAAAAGGGTTTCGGCCGTTTATTTACATTTACTATAAAAGCTTTGACATACACATATGTTCCAGTCAGACTGGCTCATTTTACACATTCTGCATCAATCGTTTGAAAAAGAAAGACCCAAAGGGCATTGGTCAGAGGTCGTGGTACATCTGTAGACGTAATACGTATTTAAACGCCCATGAGGCTATCGTAGTTGACATTATATAAAGATACACAGATTTTGGATAAAAGAAAATATGCTGAGAATGAATCGGTGCAATTCTTCAACACCACTTATGCCTAAATTGGAGGAGGAGAAAAGTTATGCTGCGTTTATGAATGGTAATTAAATTATTATTATTATTATTATTATTATTATTATTATTATTATTATTATTATTATTTGACCCATGGAGGATCGTGTCATTGCGTTAACTTTTTTTGAAATAAATCTCAATTCCCGTTTTCTTTGAGCTTTTAAAGCCCAGTTTGAATTAAATATCTCACTCCATTCATTGATCAGAAGTTTGAGTCGACGATCACGACTTTTCAGCGGAGAAATGAATGCCCCGTTGGAGTTACTCAAGCCGAAAAATGAATACACCACAGTAGTATCACATCTAGTTAATTTTAGTGCACAGTGTAAAATATTTTTTTCTTAAAACAACGACATGAAGAAAATGAATTGAAATAATGTCACACTGCATTCAATTTTCTTCCTGGGGTTTCCAATCAAACAATTTCGAATTTTAAGATTGGGTCAACTGAGATAAAATGCAAAGTCTCCTTGTTAAGTAAAATCATCGAGCCAAACTCACTTGTTGCCATTCTAACTAAATAGATCTCTCTCAATTGAAAAAGGAGACACTACTAAGCAAAAGGAATTGCATGTCCCCAGGCTTCACCTGATTAGTCTTCAAATAAAAGTAGAACGGTATCCAGTTCTACCCCTCTAACCTGCCCAGGAAGTAGGTTCTGACATCACTTAAACAGCCTGCACCCCTGTCCCAAGTGCCTGGGAGGTAGGTTCTGACACAGCTTAAACAGCCTGCACCCATGCCCCACAGTGCCTGGAAGGTAGGTTCTGACACCGCTTAAACAGCCTGCACCCATGCCCCTAGTGCCATGGAGGTAGTTCTGACACCGCTTAAACAGCCTGCACCCATGCCCCACAGTGCCTGGAAGGTAGGTTCTGACACCGCTTAAACAGCCTGCACCCATGCCCCACAGTGCCTGGAAGGTAGGTTCTGACACCACTCAAACAGCCTGCACCCCTGCCCCCTAGTGCCAAGGAGGTAGGCTCAGATACCGCTTAAACAGCCATACTGTGCTAAAGTTGGGAGACGATATTGGATCAGACGCAAGAGATAGACGTCATTTTCAGAGGAACACACGTTTGCGTTTTGTTACATTTTGGTCCGGGTGTTACGAGGTGGGTGCACGACAATAAGTCGAAAACCATTTCGCCGATACGACAATTACGAGGTGACGTTACCATAACGACCATAGATTTATCATGCGTAAAGATAATGTCAGTAAGTTACACTCGGAGTACAGAATTCTTTGGGTATCATTATGTGCACGTTTCGCGCTGTTCAATCAAAAACTGAGAGAATGGCAGCATCTGTACGCGTATTTTTTGAACACCCCTCGTAAGTAACACACTTCTGTGGGAATAAAACACTTTTAGAAGCCCTCTCGCAATAAAATGATTACATGCAAGCTTAAAAACAAGTATGTAACTTTATCTAAGAGTACTGTAGCATTGGCACCAAAATTATATTGAACACATTTAGGGTAACGTAATGTAATTTTGATGTTACAGGATAACGCGACACTTCTCAGAGGGCTAACATATCTCATTTTGTGGCATATGTATTATCAGTTTTCCCGTGCTCAACTCTACAAACCTCTGTTCATAATTGTAATCCATTTCAAAAAAAATCTTTTCTTGCTTTTAAACTCTCAGATATTCTAATTGTGAAAATGTCAACGATAGTAGTTGGCATTTTGATATTTATGAGCAGGATTATTTTCATGCTCAGCTGAGTTGAGCATGACAAATTATAACCTGGAGGCCAAGACACGACATTTATTGATTTATACAATTTATACAAATAAACCGGGAATTTATCGCATATATAGGGATTGTAGTGGCCAGCTCAGTGGTAAAGTACTCGTCCTGAGATCGATGGGTAGCTGGTTCGAGGCTCGCTGAGGCACTGTGTTGTGTCCATAAGCAAGACACTGTCCTATCCTTTGTACGGTAACTGTACTTGTTCACCCCCGGAGCAACCGACATGACTGAAAAATTAAGTCATTTCAAACAAGCACACGAGTAAAGTCACTCTTAAAACGTACTGTCGTGCCAACCAAGAGTGCCAGTGACGTAAAATTTAGTTCACAATTGTTAAGTAAAACATTATAACTTGTACACTCTACTTGAGCTAACGCGACTCGTTAGATCACTTGTGTATAAATCCTTTCCGCAGGATAGGATTAGTACACTAGTAGTCTATAGAGTATGATAACTTTGTAAACAAACATGACGTTACTAGAGAGCGCAGTGGCTCAGTGGTAGAGTGCTTGACTCGAGACCGAGGGGCCGCGGATTCGAGCTTCACCGGCGTCACTGCGTTGTGACCCTTGAGCAAGACACATTTATCCTAGCTTAGTACTGGTTCAACCCAGGAAGACCCGCCCCTGTTTAACTGAAAGATTGTTGATGGGACGTAAAGAATCAAAACAAACAAAAAACATGACGTTACTGTTACTCTCAGCTGGCAGGAAAGTACAAGCCAAATTAATTGATATTTGTGTACATTTAGAATGGCGTACGTATGTACCCGAATGTACATTTTCTCGTGTAATTACTTAAAACATAGAAAAGGAAGCTCAACAGGTAGACGTAATACCGTAATTATGATATAGATAATCAAAGCTAATTATCAATCAGTGACCAATCAAATATTCATGAGCGATGTTCACGTGTACTCAACTGAGTGAGTTTTAAAACTGAACTCCAAAATTTTGGAGAACTGTGAAAAACAACTTGTAAAACTCCCTTATATAGAATGGTTACGATAGAGACATTTAATCATAACTGCAAAAAGTTTAAACGCCCATGAGGACATCGTAGTTGACATTATATAAAGATACACAGATTTTGGATAAAAGAAAATATGCTGAGAATGAATCGATGCAATTCTTCAACACCTCTTATGCCTAAATTGAAGGAGGAGAACAGTTATGCTGCGTTTATGAATGGTAATTAAATTATTATATTATTATTATTATGAGCCGCGACATGTGATTTTCAACAATGTGGCATTTTGACATGAATAGACTCGCACGAGCCTGCGCAGCCTCCTTTTAAGTTTAGGGACACCAAATGATATTCAGTCAGTTGCTTAATATTCATATACATGTAATATTGAAGCGACTAGCAAAAGCTCTGATCAGACTGCGCGTACGCGCAGGTTGATCTGAGGCTATGCTGGTCGCACATATCACATTGTTGGAAATCTCATGTCGCGGCTCTTAGTATTATTATTATTTGACCCAGGGAGGATCGTGTCATTGCGTTTTCGTTTTCAAAATTAACTTTTTTGAAATAAATATTTCATGAATACCACCAGTGTGAAAAAGTTTGGTCCTAGATAAGGCCCGACAGAATGTCGAGCCTGTTCTGGGTCCAAACTGTTTGCAAAGGTTACACACGAGTTATCGTCGAAAACCCTTTCATCGAATACGATTGTACATCGAATACGACAAATGGTCGGGAAAACGGCCAAGAGCGACACCTCGCCGTTTTTTTGACACTGTTTGAAAAAAAACTCTACCAAATACCGTACTTTGCTGTTTTCAAACAACTACGGTAAAGTAGGATAAATTCTTATTCGGACATCAGGTAAATTCGAACACACATTTGCAAACAGTGTAAATCCAGATGAGGCGGCTCCTTAAGAGCCGTCCCATCAGGATTTTCACTGTTTGCTTAGTTAATTTATTTTTTATCCCAATATTTGAAATATGAAACAAACAAGGTCGCTGTCCGAATTTAGCTGTCTGTCCGAATATACCCGACTTTACCCTATCAGTTCACTTCCTGCAGAGCATAGACTGTATTTGCATGAAGAGGCCACAGTTCAGAAGGCGATACAACGAGAACGCAGGCAGAAAATCCCTCTCAGACCTTGAAATTCCAAACATGAAAGGGGGATAACTGGCTTCTCGTCGATGCTATTCTAGACTGCACACTGTCAGACAGAATAATCATACTCGGTACGGAACAGAACATACGACATCTTGGGCGCAGAAGGGGTTGTATTAGCTAAATATGTCATCCAACAACTGACAGACATCAGCCGCTTTGCAAACGCGCAGTTTTTATCACATATAGACATCAACTGTACAAATAAGTAAAATCGACGGCTTCATGCTTGCTCAACTTGAGTTACGGAACCCCGCAAAGGAATTTTCTTTCTTTTATATACGAGAAAAAAATATAACGGAAAAATCAGAAAAGAAATTTAAACAATCAAATTAATGAATTTTTAACCAGAAAATAGAATAGGAATTAAAACAATAAGCTAAGCTCCCATCTTTTTTGCTGTGAACTTACACGTATTTTTGCTGTGTCGAGTTGCGTAAAAAATCTCACGAGCTTATTTATTTATTTACTTATTTATTTATTCTTGCAGACGATGCATCTTCAGGCTACGATTCTACGGAGTCCTCAGATAATGAATCGGTGACGTCACAAGACTCCAGCCAAAGTAGCAAAGACCAGAACAGAACCTGCGCTGTCGTAGCAGAGGTGTTGAAAGTACGAAGTACGCATGCGCTTAGCGAAGATCTCCGATTGATTATGTCACTGCCGGAGATGTGTGATGTCACCTTCTTGGTGGGACCCTCGAAGATTGAAGTCCATGGGGTGAAATCTATACTAGCAATGAGAAGCAGGTGAGGCTGTGTGTGTCTGTGTGCGTGTGTCTGTCTATCTGTGTGTGTGTGTGTGTGTGTGTGTGTGTGTGTGTGTGTGTGTGTGTATCTGTCTGTGTGTGTGTCTGTCTATCTGTCTGTCTGTGTGTGTGTGTGTGTGTGTGTGTGTGTGTGTGTGTGCGTGTGTGTGCGTGTGTCTGTCTATCTGTCTGTGTGTGTGTGCGTGTGTGTGTGTGCGTGTGTGTGCGTGTGTGTGTGCGTGTTTGTGTGCGTGTGCGTGTGTGTGTGTCTATGCGCGTCTATGTGTGTCCGTCCGTCCGACCGTCCGTCTGCTGCTGTTGTGTGTGTGTCCGTTTACCTGTGTGTATGTCTGCGCGTCGCTGTGCGTGTGTGTGTGTGTCTATGCGTGTCAATGTGTGTCCGTCCGTCCGACCGTCCGTCTGCTGCTGTTGTGTGTGTGTGTGTGTGTGTGTGTGTGTGTGTGTGTGTGTGTGTATCTGTCTGTGTGTGTGTCTGTCTATCTGTCTGTCTGTGTGTGTGTGTGTGTGTGTGCGTGTGTGTGCGTGTGTCTGTCTATCTGTCTGTGTGTGTGTGTGTGCGTGTGTGTGTGCGTGTTTGTGTGCGTGTGCGTGTGTGTGCGTGTTTGTGTGCGTGTGCGTGTGTGTGTGTCTATGCGTGTCTATGTGTGTCCGTCCGTCCGACCGTCCGTCTGCTGCTGTTGTGTGTGTGTCCGTTTACCTGTGTGTATGTCTGCGCGTCGCTGTGCGTGTGCGTGTGTGTGTGTGTCTATGCGTGTCTATGTGTGTCCGTCCGTCCGACCGTCCGTCTGCTGCTGTTGTGTGTGTGTCCGTTTACCTGTGTGTATGTCTGCGCGTCGCTGTGTGTGTGTGTGTGTGTGTGTCTGTGTGTGTGTGTCTGGTCTGTGTGCGTGTCTGTCTGTGTGTCTGTCTGTTGTCTTCCATGATGAAGTACATATTTTGGACAGTTGATACTATTGAGGCTTGTATAGGGGTTTTAGGGATACAGGATATTTGTCATTTTACTTCCAGGGATATAGGATACTATCCATTTTACTTCCAGAGATATAGGATACTGTGTTCAATAATTCCCTTACTTCCAAGGATATTGAATATTTAAGAAAATTAATTAAGGGGATATTTGGCAGTTTATAAAGGATACTTGCCTGTTTACTTCAAGGGATATGGAATATTTGGTACCCCCTATACAAGCCTCACTATTCTTATATATTTTTCTTCTCTACGTTATCGGGAATATGGTGTATTTAAGTTGGAGTACATGTTTTAAATCCTTCACAATAATAAGTATATTCTTGTTTCTTTTTGTAGGATTTTCTATCAACTAATCTTGAAGCATATCCACCTGGCAGGCATGAAGAGGAATTCAAACGGGAAGGTTGGATCCTCTCGGTTTTCATCGGAACGTATTGAAATTCCTGTGAGAAAGTATGATCCAGAAGTCTTCCGAATGCTGATTGAGTTTGTTCACAGTGGCGTCGTCACCGTTACCATGGAAACAGTTGCTGGTATGTGTTCATTTTATGTTCTTAACCCATATAAGCATATACTCCTTTACATATGACATAGAAAATCAGTGTAGACCGAGATCAGGAAGCGTGGTAGCTCAGTGGTTAGGCACTTGCCTCTGGTGCTAGAGGTCCCAGGTTCGTTCCCCGCTCGCGGTGAGGAAAATTTCGGTGTCCGAACACGCTTTCCCTAGTGTCATTTGCAGGGATGACACTAGATAAGTGCATCGTCCTTCGGATAACTGGATGTCCCCTGTGCAGGGAGAGTCACCCCTTGTGCAGGTTAAAGAACCCTACGGTAATTTAGATATGGTTACTTGTAGGTTTTCATCCTGCAACCCAGAGTGTACACAGTACACCTGCCGATAATACTCGAAAGAGGGTCTGGCAGTATATAGAGAAAGAAAAATCACGCGGCGTCTGATCATTGTCTGCACTACTTATTTGGAAAAGGTTCCATTAATTAGGTTGAATAAAGATGTACATAATTCATCCATTGGTGTCTTAAAAGGGGGTAAATGGCAAATCCTAACTAAGTAAAAAAAATATACAGAATATAGCCTGTGTGGGTGTATATTGTCTTGCCAGCCAAGAGTGACAGTAACGTCGTGTTTTGTTTAAAATTGTTAAGTAAAACATTATATGTAACCTGTACACTCCACTTGAGCTAACGCGAATCGATAGATCACTCGTGTATTAATCCTATCCTGCGGATAAGATTAATACACAAGTGATATATCGATTCTAAGTCCTGATAACTTTGTTATTATAAACAAAACATGACGCCACAGTCACTCTTGGCTGGTAGGACTGCAGATATAAATGATTACTTGCTGTTTATAGTGCCAAGCTTTGATATGTTGTGAGCTTAAAAATCTTATATAGGCCTACTTTTTAAAAAACTACGACATTGCTTCTTTTTCTATTTTAGGCTTGTTATGCGGAGCTGAACAGTTTCATCTAGAAGATCTGTCACGATCTTGTTGGGAGTTTATTGAGAGGGGCCTTACTTCCGGTCACGCTGATACGTTGATAGAACACACCAAAAAATACGACCATCACAAAACAGCACAGCAAATATTTTATAAGGTAAGATTTGATTGAATTATTAATGATTGCGTATGGGAACAATTGGAAATTTATTGATAACATATACATGTACATATAAACTTGACAGCAAAAGAAACGCATATTTTCAATATCCATTTATTACAAGAAACCCTTATCAAATTTTACCCTTAATGATATACACATGTTTGTACGGACCCATGCGTTCGTTCCAGACAATTTTACACGTCATTACACAGTTAAATATTTTGTTTGTTAATTATTGCCAAAAACGCAAAAAACAGTGTCATACATTGGAAAACACATGCTTTGGATCCGATTTCATTGCATGTCACGATAACACACTGTAACAGATAAGAAAACAGCGTAAAACTTTAAAATTCACTTCTGTAGAAATTATACTGCTAATCCAAAAATCTTCATTTTTTGCAGTTTTTGCATTGTTATTGAAAATCATCGGAATCTTTGGGGTGTACATGTAAGAATATGATTGATGTCAAGTAAGGTAGTGTCCAACAGAACAGTTTAAAACAACTGTCTAGAACCTTTCATGCCTTTATTAATCACAATTTCGGTTAGTTGTCCGATAATATAACTGGGTCACAATATTCCACTGTTAAGAATATTTGAAAATTTAAGCTTTATAAGTAGTCTGTATATTATGATTATCATGCAGAGTGATTTTCATTCAAATCCGTTTAGTGGATTTAGGCATACACCGTCTCGAAAATCACTTTTATTACGCCCAGAGTTACGCCCCTTTATTATCATTATTCCAATGAGCCATCCATTTGTGATGCATTTGATAATTCACATGTTCAATACATCAGTGATACCTAAAATATCATTAGATCAGTATTTTAAACCCCAATTTATACACTATACCAAATGTGCAAAATATGCGTTTCTTTTGCTGTTCAGTATATATTGGTTTAGATAAGCCATTCAAAAAGTCTGCTGTATTCACACTATCAGAACGTACGACATTTTCTCTTTTGTTGGCAATTGTCGAGAATTTCGACAAAATGTACAATGTGATTTTCTTCTTTTTCCAATTGTTTTTTTGTTTTGGATTCTGGCAACTGAGTCACTGGGTGGGTGTGACATTATGCGTAAGTTATTGTATTGTTTGTGCGTCTAATAATCCATAAGCTTTAGTGAGTGTTTATTGTCCGTACAGACACACAAACCATACAACAACTTGTTTATTGCACTGGCATGCATATTCATTTTGAACAGTGCGAGACAGTTGTGGGAGATTTGCAGCGAGCACGGTGAATTACTTTTAAATCAAGAAGTATCTGTACTTTTCGGAGCCAGACTGATTCCGTATAGGGTTTGTGACAAGAACAAAAAAGTACCATTGGTCAAAGCGGCAAAGCGAGCCTGAGAGTGTATGTTTAAATCCTATGCATTCAAGGGAGGTCACCTAATGCGATGTCATTTTCTAATAATATAAGGGATTGCTCCCCTTTGGGAGCATGAAGATACAGTAGACTCCCTTGGATGTGCGTTCTGGCTGCACCACTGGTTACTGTTGGAAGAATGGGCTTACAGCAGCTTTAACTAAGTAATAATCATCACGCATTACCAAATAAACACAAGTTGTAGTGTGTATAACGTTTTTCTTTCTTAAAACAACACCAGTTTAGCTGGAGTCACCTGATTTATCAGAAAACACACTGTTTTTCATACGCTGGATGATTCCATACAAAACTAAGGATTTGTGAAAGACATTTTGTCATATTTTGTAAAAACGGTTAGTTTTTTTAGCAAAGAAAATTTAATTTTGTTTTTTTGGGTGATAAATGGATTCCACCACCACCACAGCAACGACGATGACGCCGAAGACAAAAACAGCAAAAAAAAAAAACCCAACAACAAAAAAAACAACACAAACTATACTTGTATTTTTCTGTGCAGAATTATGATATTTCTCTCAACCCACACAGAAGTCGATGTACTTGTATTGCTTTATTATTTCAGATTCATTCATTTCTTGGCCAGAGACCACCTAACAAGTCTTAATTCTCCAGAGACCACGCCCTAAAAGTGGGCACAATCGAGTCTGTAGCGGTCAAGTGAAACATACGCCTGTCATACAACAGCAAGAACAGATGAAGACACAAAGTCGAGCTAGTATGCACAATACAATACCAGCTCAGTATACACATACGTTTAAACAATGTCGTATGTAATAACGTCGCATCGATGTAGATACGACGTATTTCCGATGCTGTGTGTTTACATGGAGAATATCTCAATATACTGTACTGAGGAATTGTGCAAGAGTGTAGCTGCGCATTAGCAGTTCTTTGTGAGAGAGACAGGGTTCCCATGATGTGGCTAGTTTGTGCTAGAACTAACATTTGCGTTTTGGACGATATCGCTGACAATGATTCAATATTGCTCAAAGAACCGACGTCATCGCATTGGCAACCCCCGTAAATTACCAAGAAACCATCGTCGATGCTTACGGCGTCAGTCCACGATGCTAGTAAAGGCAATGGCGATTTTGAGATCACAGTGAAGGCAAGTTGCTGTCTTCTGTCTTTCTCCCATATGGGCCTCGTCGCGAGAAAACCTGTCCTCAGGGTTTCTGACAAAGCGAGTTTCAAACAAGTCTCCTCAGCTACAGAGACTTGCTAGAAAATTAAAATTTTACCTGAAGCAAGTTAACATATGATACTTTCCAAAAAGCGAATAACAAAGGCGCTGATCAGACTGCGCGGATGCGCAGGCTGGTCTGTGCCTGTGTTGTTGGCAAACCCCCGAAGACCGGGTTTCTCGCGTCGAGGCCCATATTATACATGATATGAGCCGGGATTCCAGCATAAGATACAAGTTAGTATGTATATACAGCGAAGATTCAAAACAGACTGTGCATCTGCACAGTCAGATCAGAGTCTTAGTTTTCAAATTCCACCTGAAGAAACGATGGATTCATTGCTACTCATAAAGCACCCATTGAAGACCGATCAGACTGCGCGGATTGAGTCTTCATTCATCGGCACACATGTCAACTTGTACGTTATGTTGGACACCAGACGGCGTAGAGAAGTGTGGTGTTTCTGAAATCTATTGGGAGGTATCATGCAGGGCATGCTATGTGCCAGTGTTATAGCTGAATACTTTGTACACTGGGTAGTTTAGAAAACAGCGAAGACCCAGACGAAATGCCACAGAATGCGGTATTACATCAGGGTCTGCACTGTTCACAAAGATGTTATCAACCTTCAGTGGCTGAAATTCATCTAAATTTGAAAATTCTGGCATGTGGCACCTGCATATGCACAATGAACTATTTCACTGAGTAAACTGTGTCACGCCAGATGGAAGAATCCATTAGTATACAAAGGGTAGATGAGATGTAATTTCAAGGAACATCTAGGGTAAAGTCGGGTATATTCGGACATACAGCTAAATTCGGACAGCGACCTTGTTTGTTTCATATTTCAAATATTGAAATAGAAAATAAATTTACTAAGCAAACAGTGAAAATCCTGATGAGACGGCTCATAAGGAGCCGTCTCATCTGCATTTACACTGTTTGCAAATGTGTGTCCGAATTTACCTGGTGTCCGAATTTACCCGACTTTATCCGACTGCAGTTTCAAAATGTTTTAACACTTTGCCTACTGGGTAATATTAAATTAATGAGCCGCGGCATGAGATATCCAACAATTTGACATTTTGACAAGTGTAGACTCGGACAAGCCTCTGCAGCCTCGGAACTCCAAATGATGTTCAGTCAGTACATGTAGTTTAACAATCATAGAAAACTCAAGCGACTAGCAAATGCTCTGATCAGACGGCGCGTATGCGCAGGCTGATCTGAGGCTTTGCTGGTCACACATACCACATTTTGGACATCTCATGCACTGGCTTATTAATTTATTATTCATACTTTTTGTCAACTGCTGATTTTTTTTTCAAATTCAACTTTTTGGAAAAATTCTTCCAGGAATACCACCAGAGTGTCAAACAGTTTGGATCCAGGTCAGGTCCGACGATTTGTCGGGTCTGATCTGGGTCCAAACTGTTTTCAAAAGTAAGCAGACGACACCAGTAGGCATTGAGTTAACTGGGTTATTTGTGCTTTTTCTATGAATATGCTAATAGTGCTTAATAATTACACTAAATTTTACAAAATACATACACGCTTACTCGCATTTATACACAGGTTTTCTGGGGCGAAGTGTTTCACATAAAAATGATAATTTGAGGTGTCACTATCAAAATACACAGACAGAACCTCAAAAATATTTTTTGTTCAACGAAACAAATGATACTTAAAGTCGGGGGATAAACTAAAAATATTTAGAAATTAAACTTTCGTTTTGTTTCTACTTTCCGAAAACTTACTGTAGGAGGATTTGTACATCTGGCCTTATCAAAGAGACGAGTTCATTTTCAATTTTATGGTTGTTTGGGTGTATTTTTACTCACACTTTTTAGCAAACCGTGAATAAATGTTTACCTTTCTTGTTAGTATGGGTTGCGCCCAGTACCCCGAGGTTACAAAAAATGCTTACTTCAACTGAGCACGGAATTAACTATGCTAATGCTATTGCTGGCATTTTAACATGTGTTAACATGATAGACTTTGAAAACAAGAACAGATTTAATTTTTCAGCATTTAAGTTTATATGAGCCGTTGAAATTTCATGCTCATTTGAGTTGAGCATGAAATAAAATTATAACTTAGAGGCCAGGCTAAGTGGACTTTCAATTGTCCCGGGTTTCTGATATCTTTATCATCATTATCGATGATTGTAAATTTCAACTTAAACAACCTCTCTATAGACTACCATATATTGATGTGCATGTTTTTTATTGTTTTAAAATTGTAAATATGATAAAGAGTAAAATGTACAAACTCTATCAGTTCTTCATTAGTCTTTTATATCTTCTTCATTTGAGCCATGACATGTGATTTCCAACAATGTGGTATTTTGACAAGTGTAGACTCAGACGAGCCTGTGCAGCCTCCTTTTAAGCTTAGAAACTCCAAATGATGTTCAGTCAGTAGCTCAACACTCATAGAATATTCAAGCGACTAGCAAAGGCTCTGATCAGACTGCGCGTATGCGCAGGCTGGTCTGAGCCTTTGCTGGTCGCACATACCACATTGTTGGAACTCTCATGCCACGGCTCAATTTTATTCAAACATTAATCTGTCCAAAACTACTCTTATACAAACAAATAAACAAGCAAGCAAACAATTAAGCAAGTGACAAACAAGCAAGCGACAAATAAGCAAGCGACAAACAAACAACACAAAAACACATAACAGAACAAGTAAATATGACCCGGAAATGTCAAACACATGGGCGGATCCCCGGCTAGTGGAATGTCAAAATAGAAAGGACTGACAGAACTACACCAAAAGCAGAACATGAAAGCCCAACACAAATGGGAGCTACATCAGATAAAGAACTAACCGCCTTAGAACGGACAGCAATTGCAGCTACCGAGGGGGGCTTGATTTATTTTGCAGCTACTTTAAAAAAAAACACTTCGCCTCGAAAAATACAGTAACCATGTGACCTAAGCTATCCGCTGAATCAGTTTTTCTTGTATTTTGTTTACATGTCTATATTTTGTTTGTTTGTTTGTTTGTTTGCTTTACGTCCCAAGTCAACAGCTATGGTCATTGCGGGACGGTCAGTTCACTTAACCACACTTTTTCCTGGGCAAGCTTGAACAAGCAGGTAACCAGTACTTCGTGCACATACTTTCGCTTGTAACTGACAACAACCCTTCTTGAATGATTCAGCGGAAGGGAGGAGAATGACCGTAGAAATTATTTCATGATCAATCTCCACGAAAGTATGGGACCGGCCGGGATCGAACTCACGACCCCTGGATATGCAGTCAGACTCGCATCTGCATCTGTTGCCAGACACGTTACCGACTGCGCTACGCGGCCCGGTGTCTATATTTTAAAGACAATATCGTTAATGATCGCTGTAACGGTCTACATTCATGTATATAATTCCTAACTTCAAGGTTTGTTTGAGGGCAAGTAAAACCCTAGAAGGAGCTATATACACGATGGCACATACCTCAAACCATTGAACGCTCATGCATACATGTGCATTTACGTTCATACAAGAAGGAACTGCGCATATACGCTCTGACAAACTTATGAACATTTTACATTTTTCACGCTAGTTAAGAAAGTAAAAATTATACAAAATATTTAATTTGGTAAATAAACCATTCCATTGCCAGACTCTACCAGATGTTTTATTTCCAAATGACTCGTACACCTTACACAGACCAACCAAGAGAAAAGGGTACTATCATTTTAAAAAAATCACACTTTTTACTAAACTTTAGATATTGCAGGGAGACAGTTATACGTTAACATTTTGCTAGAGTTTGTTACAGCCGTGGTTAATGATTAATAAGAATCAAAAGATTTGATACAATCAGACTCTTTTCTTTTCGTCTATGTATTGCCATGAATACAACCACTATCAGCAGCTTAATCATATAAGTTTCATTTTTTAGCAAGCATTTTTTGTACAAACTTTGCACGACTCTATGGCTTAATTATATTATGGAAGGAATTGAATCCTTCATTGGTTATTCATTTTAACTGGAAGTCACTATTCTACTTTGAAAATTGAAAACTTTTTGACATATGCCGTCAAATTGATTGTTAAAGTTTCACATTGAAACTGGAAGTGGGCAGCAGTTGTGAAATATCTACCATCGCAGAATGGGATAATTGAGTTCTGTCCCGTGTTAACTAACATGTCCACTGTTATCTACACTCCTCTGTTAGTGCTCTGATTGGTAATGTAGGCCCCAGTGTAAACATGATTGGTTTGAGTTTCAATATGGCAGCAACTAACCAACCAAGGAATGCTAAATGTTTAGGTAAGTTAACGTTTGTATTTCACAAAAAATTCTCTGGACAAATTATCGCAAGTAGATTCTTTTGTTAATTCCAGCATTATCATTGCCCTATAATGAAATATTGATCCCCAAAATTGTGCTCATGGAAAGCTCAAACAACAAGCTTCAAAATGTGACTGATATGCATTCATATTTTGCACATGTACTCTGTTTCTATGTGAGATTCACTAATAAGTGATTGTGATGGTTATTTATTCCATTATTATTATTATTTTTGCATTTTGCTGTCAAGTAAATTATTTTAACAGTTTTGAACCCAGCTGTGTTAGGTTCTGATTGACAACTGGTGGAATACGGATTGGTTTCTAATAGAAATTGGATTGGAATGAGTTTCTTCTTTGAAGAGTGCGGATTGGTCATCCTTACTTTTTCCAAAACTATTTTTATGAAGAGAATAAACATGCGTTTGTTAAACCAACTATGTTTTTTCTGCTTCTGTGATACTGTAAGTGAAGTTTTCTAACTCAATTGAGCATTGAATAAAGACAATATGCTGCATACATTATGGCAAAGCAATTATCAGAACCAGAGTAAACTGTTGCTCTTCAAGAGGTATCATTTGGTTAGTATATAATGCAAAAAAAGTAAGTGAGTATGATCAAGTCATACCGTAATCACTCACTGCATACCATCACACATCACTGTGAGGAAGAGCCACAGAACACGTACAGTCATACGATATCAGGCCTCCAGGTTATAAAACTGGAGTACAGTTTCAGACTCTAAATAAAGCGGAATAATTGGCTGCTTGCGGACAGGTGTCCGCAAGCAGCCAATCATTGCGCTTTATTTTGAGTCTGAGAATGAACTCAACTTTTATAGCCTCGAGGCCAGGAAGTCAATTGAAGTAAATCAACCAGCTCTCTCTTCCCCGTTGTTTGTTTGTGTTGATGCTAATTAGGACAGCATTATGCCGTGCTTTGTTTGACTAACGTCAATATGAACACCCTGCTAGCATACATCTACGGTATCTGAAAAGTCTGTCTTTGTCAAGAATTGCATGTCCTGCTGCCTCTAGGTTTGTTTTACCCCTAAACGCACCATCGACCCAAACCCGACGGCTTTAAGTGACGTTAATTGCTCATATTCTGTCATTGTGTATCTTGGCATTCAAGTAGCTTGTTTTGACGCAATATTTGACTGCACAGGAATATGATACGACGTTCACTTATTTGACATTCTAATGCTCTTGCAAATGCAACGCGATGTCTGATTGGATAACGTCATAAATTTGCGACAGTATATCCTGCGATATACTGTCGGAAACCCGACGTCATTACGTAACGTCGCTTTCCATTGGTTGACAAGTGAATATATACAGCTGGCTAGCTGTTTTATTCAGCTGGCAGCCGCTGGACGTAAATGCGCAACAATGGAAATTTTCACTGTTTTTTGAAGGAAAATGTTAATAGTGCATTAGAATGGGGATAACCATATTCAAAATTATGATTTGGGGAGATATATCGTCGGATATACGGTTGGAAATTTAGTTTTACGGCGACACGCGAGCGGAGCCGTAAAATATGATTTCCGAACGTATATCCGACGATATACCTCCCCAAATGAAAATTTTGAATATGGTTATCCCCATTTTAATTCACTTCTGCAGTTTTATCTCAATTTTGAGCGTTACATGCCGCATAAAGCCGCATGTCATCTAACGAAATGTGACATACTGTCGCAGGACATACTGTCGCAAATTCTTGACGTTATCCAATCAGATGTCGCGTTACAAAAGCAAGTGCATTAGAATTGCTTATATTCTGTCATTGTGTATCTTGGCATTCAAGTAGCTAGTTTTGACGCAATATTTGACTGCATACGAATATGATGCGACGTTCATTTATTTGACATTGTCAAGTCGACGCCAAGCACGCAAAAGACTGGGTTTCTTGATCTTTATTATGACATGCACGTGTTTTCCTATTGTAGCGTTTTAACCGTTAAAATGACGTTTTGGTATTTCATCCAAAGCTATAAATATTCAATCAGACATTTTCAAAAAAATTAACCAAACCCCACGCAAAAATTATATTATCATCTGTTGCGTTTCGTTATTCCTTAAGCATATATATGTGTATATATGCTTTTGAGATCTGACAACACACACTTAATTGAAAAAAACAAAACAAAAAACAAAACAAAAAAAAAAAAAAAAAAAAAAAAAAAAGAAAATTCAAGTAATATGGAACCTGATCTAAAAGCCTGATTGGCTAGCTCTATGGAAACAGCCCATTCTGTCCTTATTTGGATGTTTGATAAATGTATTTTTTTATTCATTATTGGAATCCTTTTGTGTATTTCTCCAAATTTTGGATACTTGAACCTTGTATGCATGACTAGGATTGGTCAATTGAACCACTTGTCTTTGTATTGTAATATTAGGGCATGTAATGCTTAAAGTTGAATAAACTACTGTCCTGCCAGCCAAGAGTGACAGTGACGTCATGTTTTGCTTACAACGTTATCAGGGACTTAGAATCGATAGATCAATTGTGTATTAATCCTATCCGCAGGAAAGTATTAATACACAAACGATCTATCGATTTGCGTTAGCTCAATGTAGCGCAGTCAGTAACGTGTCTGACTACACGGGTAACTGACTGCAGATTCAGGGGTCGCGAGCTCGATCTCACCCCGGTCTCATACTTCGTGGAGATTGATCATGGAAACATTTCTACGGCCATTCTCCTCCCTTCCGCTGAATTATTCAAGAAGGGTTGTTGTCAGTTACAAGCGAAAGTATGTGCACGAAGTACTGGTTAACTGCTTGTTCAAGCTTGCCCAGGATAAAGTGTGGTTAGGTGAATTGACCGTCCCGCCATGACCATAGCTGTTGACTTGGGACGTAAAGCAACAAAACAAACAAACAAACAAAGCTGTAGCTCAATTGGAGTGTACAAATTAATATTTTACTCAACAACTGTAAACAAAACATGACGTCACTGTCACTCTTGGCTGGCATGAAAGTATCTATCTATCTATCTGTACTCGAGACTAAAATGTCGCTTATCTTTCAAAGTTGTCGATAATATGATACCGCACAATTACAAGTTTTACTGGGACACCACAATACGGACAGAAATGTTCACCTGTCGGATTTCTTCCGACTGTATAGGTCGCCGTGGCAACACACTTTTGGCACGCGCCACCGTAACGACCGAACGGTTATGACATTTCTTGGGTGTCAAGTATTTGCTCTTTCCAATATAACAATGATAAATTTAGCTATCAGGTTCCATAAACTTTTCATTTAAATATTTGATCAGCAATATAATGTAACCAAGTGCCCTGTAATAAATATTTCATACAGAAGGTGGATGGTCGTTTTATTTAAATCAATACTTGTACTAGCCTCAGTGGCAGGTCCAGGGGCTTTGGGGAATAAGTCTTGTTTTCATGTAGAATTTCGGAAATTGTTTGGGAGGCATCAATTTTCGAGTAAAGCAACGATGTCAAAAAGTGTGTATGCCCAGGAAATGCCACAATCACAGACTGCAGATCAACCCAAGGCACCGTGAGGAATAGACACAGAACACAGACAGCCACGGCACAATTAAAGTAAACCAGCCAGTCTTCGCTTCCTCGGCAAGCTGACTGATAAACTAGAAAGGACACCTAGAACCACATTTCAAAGTAAGGACCCAACAAACACAAAATAAATAAAATAAACAAAGGAGCATGCTGGTTGGAGATTTCTATGATCAGTCCAGACAGATAGAGACTCAGAGTCGTTTATCCTCAAATCCAAGAGGCCTCTTCACGCTTTAGATACTGTAAATTCGGATTTTTTCGCGAGGGTTTTATTTTCGCGAAGTTTCCTGGAAACAAAACACTCGCGAAATGGCAAAATCACTCTGACGTTTACTGGTATAATGTATATCATTCCCAAGTCGCGAATTTCTAACGTCGCAAACATGTCTTTTAATGCTATTCGCGAAAATAAAATTCTCGCAAAAATTTCCGAATTTACAGTAAATGATCAAGCAAATACTACAGTGTCACAGAAGAGAAACCTTCAGGGGAACGGCATCATATATTAACCATTTCCTTCATGAATATTCATGCTAAACTCCACCCACTATGAATAGTTATATATAAAGATTAACTTTCACGTTTGTGAAAGGAAAAAAGAAATTACCTGTCAGGTCCACTAGTGTATGATCATATCTAACCATATTTCCATACTCAAACAGAGTAGACCCTGATCAGGCAGCTCTTACAAGGACTGCTTGATCTGGGTCTGCTCTGTTTGCAAAATGTGTTGAGCGGCGTCTCAACGAGGTAAAGGCTTAACACTACATTAAAAAGGCTTTGTCAGAGTGCGCATTTAAGTGCAGATTTTATCAGAATCGGAAGTAAAATATGAAAGTTATAGATATTCAAAAATCTAGTTTCTGAGATCTGATAAGCCTTTCGAGGCCGCCATATTGAATATTTAATAAATTTCCTGTAAATTTTGAAAGTCCAATAAAATCCATATTTTCATTGCAAACAGGGCAGTTTTTTTTCCAAAATAGTTATTTAAGGTAGTACCGGACTCACCGGCATATGTCCAAAAGTGTTTCATCTTTTAATATATTATAATATAGACTTATACTTATAATCTAAGAAAAAAAAAACAATACCTCACCGTTCTTTTTAAAAAGTTATTTGATGTCAAAAACTGCAAAATCGCAGGTTTTTGAAATAAACAAACACAGATTTTATTAACAAATTAACAAGAAACACAATACAGTTTTTTTCAGAACAAATACTACTCACACCAGAGATATAATTAAAAACAAAAAATAGTGAAATAGCATGTATTTACACAATTTATTAAGCAAAATCCTAATTAAGTCAAACGAATAAATGCCAAAAAAAACATTAATATTCAAAATAAACATATTAGAGAATGTAACTGGAACAACAAAAAACATATTTACAAAGATATTTTCATGAAGAATCTAATGATTGAATAAAAAATATGTGTCACCGTGCTCGTTTTTTTTGTTTTGGTGACTTTTCTGAAAAATCCTGAAAAAAATAAAGACTATACTAAGTGTTGTCTTCCCTTTCAACCAATTTTTTTGTTTGTCTACGCCCTATTTATATCACTGGGTGGAGACATAGCTATTATTGATTAAGCACTGACAAATGGGCGTAGAAAATGACAAAAAGATTTTGACCTAGCATATGTGACCCAGCACATTACATTATGATTCTCATTAAAGCATGGCTATAGCATGTCTTGATACTTTGATGCTTTCTTACACGTAGGATTTATGTAGATAAAAGCTAAAAATTATAGCTTTATTCCTGATGCATAGATCTAAATGTCATTTAAAGAATAAACTTACAAATATGCAATAAGAGGATAAAACATTTTTTTCCTTGTATTAATGTTTGGCAAGCCTTAATGTGATGTGTTGCAACCAGAACCACACAGCGGTGAGGCCTGCAACACATTATCGCACAAGGGTTTGACAAACTTTAATATACAGAAAGGAAAGTTATATTGTCATTGTTATATATTATAGGACTTTTTGGGTACTGTAAAGGTGGCAACTTTTATTTTCATATCTGGGCGTGGTTCGGTTATTTCAACTGCTCAAGAATGGAAATCAGGTTCTATTCATTGGTTAAGCGTTTAAAAGTTGCTTGAGCCGCGCAGGTCTGCGTGCATTTCTTGAAAGTCCTGTCCGGTAATGCACTGAACCCACATTTATTAACCCTTAAAGCGTATATTACAACACAATCGTATGTTTTTACCGTCTTTTGAAATATTATGAAGCCTCTTAAACAAACAGTGTAGATCTAGAGCAGTCTGATCTTGGTCTACACTGTTTGCCTCTATACTAATGTTAAACAATAAACAAACACTTCCGAATGTAGTTATAACGCCTCATTATGTCTAAAGTAGTATAGTAAGGCAGTCATGAGGTGCCGCCTTTACAGTATCCAAAAAGTTCTAGAATACTTTCCTTTCAAGCAAAAAGCATTTCCAAAAAAAATGTCCACTGTAACATCGTGAAGCATACAACAAAACCACACCTTATAGGCGCAATCGAAAACATCAATACTATCGACGATTATAGACCAAAAATAGTTAGAATCATAGTTTTTTTATCACCATCACTCATCAAACAGGCGACACTTTGCAATCAAAACACTGTTTCTAGCGAGTTTTGATCCGCGTTCGTCAATGGTTAAGAGTGTTTTCGATTGCTCACTATCCGGTGTGGAAACGAACTTTTTTTTCAACAGAAACATGACTGAAAAATGTAGATAACTCCTAGCTCTTGTTTCAGATTGTTTTGGTTACGTATTCATTGTATCAATACACATACCGGATAGGTGGCAATCGAAAACGTTGATGCTATCAACGAACGTAGATCAAATACCGTCAGAAACTGACTTTTTGGATTGCAGTTTGTTTGTCTGACTGGCGACAAATGGTAAATTCTAGCGATTTGTGATCCACGTTCATCGATTGTTCAGAGCCTTCTCGATTGTCGCCTATCCGACTATCCGTATCTTATGATAATTGAATATTTTGGTCATTTCTCAATAAAGCATAAGCGACGGTATCTTAACTCGCAGAGGATATCCGTGAGCAGGTTGAAATGGCAATTAAGCCCTCTGCAGTCATGTTTTATCGGAAATAAGGTCCGCGGTCAGTGACTGGTCAACGATCAACCAAAATATGACACATTATTAAATAAAATGTACAATTGTCAGCGATTGAAACACCTCAAGTTTCTATAGTAAACACTTATTATAAGGTATATAACAATAAAAGGATGATACATTCTTCTGTCTATTAACGTTTGCCAAGCCCAAATGAGATAATGTATTGTAGCCTTAACCACGAAGCTGTGAGGGCTGCACCAAGTGCAGATCCAGAGGGGGGGGGGAGGGGGTCCGGACCCCCTCTTGAAAATCACAAATTAAATGGGTTTCTATAGGGAATAAGCAAATGGACACCCCCTGGGAAAAGTTGGACCCCCTTGAAAAAATTGGACCCCATCTGGAGCCTTGAAAAACGATAGATTTCTTTGAAATTGACCATTTGACTTCTGTAAAATAAGCTGAGGACTAAAAAATCGTTGTCAGAGCTTTTTTGTCAGACTGACCTGGACCCTACCCCCCTGATGAAAATTCCTGGATCCGCGCATCTGTACCATGCTTGCCAACCGTTAATATACAGAACAGAATGTTATATTGTCATATATCTTCCTTTCAGGCACATGCAGTTCCAATGAATTTTATTAAAATGTATGCAGAAATGTCCATTTTATCATCATGAAACATGCAAGGAAACAAAATAATTTTTTCAACAGAAACATGAAATAACTCCTAGCCCTTGTATCAGATTGTTTTGGCTACGTCTTCAGTATATCAAAAACACACTAGATAGGCGGCAATCGAAAACGTTAATGCTATCGACGAACGTAGTTAAATATTGTAAGTAACAGAATTTTGGATTGTTGTTTGTAGTCCGATAGGCAACAAATGGCAATCACAAATACTGTTTCTAGCAATTTGTTATCAGCATTCATCGATTGTTTAGACTGTTTTTTATTGCTGCCTATCCGGTGTGATAAGGGAAATGTAATAGTTACGTCATTTCTCCATAAAACATTAGTGACCATGTACCTCCCAGGGACCTAAAACATGAGAAAGTCACATACACGGCATGTGCACGTCTACAACCCCCCCCCCCACTTTTTTGGGGTCAGGAGTGGGTCTTAGGTTAGTGGCAGCATGCAGAAATAGCAATCGAGACATGTATATAGTATGTATATTTAAACGGTCCGCAACTTTTAACCATCAAAATACTGAATGACTTCATACTCTGGGTGATGTTTTTAAAAGCTAATGCTTGCATTCCTTCTTTTTGTGAAAGCAATATACTTACAGAATTACGTTTCAAGCATCAAAGAGTTGTCAGGGAAGAATAATGTCTACCGTCTTACAAATAAGTATTCTCTTTTAAAAACAAGATTCAGGAACGATAACTCTTACACTCTTACTTTAAAGTAAAAGTAAGGTTATCTTTTGACATGGGTCCCGCACTACCTTAACAGAGGGTCTACAAAAATACAAACTATAAGTCTGACTTGAAATGAATAGCAGGCAGTCGGCTATGGGAGCGCAGTGGCTCAGTGGTCGAGTGCTTGACTCGAGATCGAGGGGCCGCGGGTTCGAGCCTCACCGGCGTCACTGCGTGGTGGTCATTGAGCAAGACACATTTATCCTAGCTTAGTACTGGTTGAACCCAGGAAGACCCGTCCCTGTTTAACTGAAAGATTGTTGATGGGACGTAAAGAATCAAATCAAACAAAAGGCAGTGAGCTATTCTGCTTATGAATACTGTAAATTCGGAAATTTTCGCGAGAATTTAATTTTCGCGAATAGCGACATATTTGCGACGTTAAAAATTCGCGACTACATTTATGACATATTTACCTTCATCAGTAATTGACAGAGTGATTTCGCGAGGATTTTATTTTAACGAAACTTCGCAGATACGAAGTTTCGCGAAAATAAAACCCTCGCGAAAATTACCGAATTTATACAGTTCTTAATAAGAGCTGCATAAAGTCACGTAGCCCAAAATGGCTGTCTTCCAGTGCTTCCCATTCTCTACTATACAAATATCCGCGTAACTTTCTTATAATTCATCTAATTTTTATCCGATTTGTTTGGCTTGATTCTTTACGTCCCATACAACATTTTTCCGAAATGTCGGGTCGGGTCTTTCTGGGTTGAACTAGTACTGGTTGCGTTCCCCTTTCAGCGTGATATCAATTCTCAATTATGGCTATAGCCATCGTTATAAAATTGCTCTGGACATAAAGAGCGATGATAGCTGGCCTCTTGGCGCAAAGTTGAAACCGATGTGATCCATGCACAAGCACAACGTCGAATCGACGTAAATTCTTCCTTGATTCAACTTTGTGTGCATGTGGTGATATCTCTGGAGTAACTCTAAAAATTTGGACCTGAAATACTGCCATCTGTCATCTCGATCCGCGCATGAAGAGGAGACTTGAACAAAATAAAATCAGTGACGTATTTTAGAGCACCCTAGTATAAGTCACTGGAAAAAATCTTTTAAAAAATCTATAGTCCATGGTGCCAGATTTTCAAATTGAGTATTCAATTGTTCAATTGTACGGAACCTAAATGACCACCTTAAAGACAAAGAAATTTGAGCAATAATACTGGTACCACTCATTATGACTCTCTTCAGGGGTCATACTGGGCAGATCAAAAGGACATATTCGTTCATATTACAATATTCAGATATCCATCATCAAAATAACTGTCAGCTGAGCTGCCAGCCTCCACTTTTGGTGTAAACGTATACTAAATTTCCTACTAAACAAGCTTGAGGCCAACAATATCCAGTGATAAATGTCAAAACATTTCTATCTGTTATAGTTGTAGTTGTTCTTCGGATCAGTACTGCCAAACAGAACATAGATTTAATTTTAAAGCCAAAATTCTCCTTTTTCCAAGCTCAGATAACAATTATGCCAAGTTATATATGAGCCGCGACATGAGATTTCCAACAATGTGGTATGTGCGACCAGCAAAGGCTCAGACCAGCCTGCGCATACGCGCAGTCTGATCAGAGCCTTTGCTAGTCGCTTGAATATTCTATGAGTATAAAGCTACTGACCGAACAGCATTTGGAGTTTCTAAGCTTAAAAGGAGGTTGCACAGGCTTGTCTAAGCCTACACTTGTCAAAATGCCACATTAATATGAACAACAATGAAGCAGTTGAAAGTGTACACCAAAATCAGTGACAGTTCAGGCTGCAAGCACGATCAAATTTGGTGTAAAAAATCAAAATAAAAAAACAAAACAAAAAAAACCCCAAAAAAACACACTTAGCAAATCAACAATAATTAAGCACAGTTAACCCTTTTCATTCTGGATACCGACAGACAGTGGAGACCCAGATGATGAAAACAATCGTTAGGGACATAAAAACATCAACATGAGGAGCCTCTGTCTCAGCGGTAGAGATTGAGGGGTTGCGGGTTCGAGCCTCACCAGAGGCACTGCGATTTGTCTATGAGTAAAACACTTTATCCGCTGCTTGGTACTGGTTCAACACAGGAAGACCCGTCTCGACATGACTGAAAAATTGTTGACCGGGACGTAAAAAAATCAAATCAGAAAATCCATCAGAATGAAAGGCTTACGCCGCGTATGATAACAAGTATATCAACATTGAACTTTTTCTCAACCACAATATCCTGCAAGAAAACCCGGAGATGACAGATGCTAGAGGTCGGAATAAAAGACCTCCAGGAATTCTTGACAGAAACGGCATTATTTGCATAATAATTAGTCCCGTTATCGACCTCTCTCGGACGAAAAAGTGACATATGTGATCAAAGGGCCGTACCATACACGCTCAACTATAGGTTAAACAGTCAGGTAGATTGCCGGCATGTGCAGAGGATTTATTCTTTTTCGCCTTAAAAATCCAATGCCACAACATCAGTTCCGTGCACATCATTTTCACGAATAAAAGTATGGCATACGGTGAATCCGGTCCACTCAACGGTTGAGTATCTCTCATAAAAATGACAATAGGCTAGTATGGGTTTGAGACACTTTATCACCAAAAAGAGCATTTCTTATTCTTTATATACAAATGTATTATCAATTAAACGAATCATTAATTTTAGACCGTTATTAAGAGTTGTAGGAGTGATATAACGTCATGCAATAAAATTGTTAAGTTATCAAATATCTATCTGATTATTTGGGTTGGGTGAAAAATCCTAATTTGAGGCAAGACTACAGCAAGAGGATCTTGCATGAGTGCTCATGTTTTATTGAATTTATTAAACGCGTTGAGGAAAAGAGATCAAATGCTCGGCAAGCCTCGCATGTTATCTATTTTTCGCAACTCGTTTAATAAACGCAACGATACAGGAGCACGTATATGTAACGTACAAAATTCGTGCATTAACAGCACGTGAATTGCCTTGTTAATACATGGGTTTCTGTCGGTTAAAACATGGCTGTTTATAGCGTGCGACACGACTTTTTATGCAAAAATAGTGGTTTATCGGTTTTTTGCATGACGTTATATCATTCCCAGACACGACGTCATGTCTAAGTCATGTTTAAGTCTTCGGATGAAAGTGTGAGATTATGGCGCAGATTTCTGCAATTTCCGATTAAAGTCCCCGCAACGCATTTTTATTTCAATCTTGAGTCTTATAAGCAAGACAAAACGGCAATTTTAACAATATAAAATGGCCATATAGAAAATGGACAAACCCCGATATCAATAAAAACAAAAAGCCGAGTGGCATCGGAAACATTATTACATGTAAATGGACATTTAAGGGGCTTAGTCGCCTCGCTAAATTCTACCCAAGTGCCTTATATATGTAAGTTTGTTTATTGTTTTCTGTGTCTTGCAAATAATAATAATAATAATAATAATAATAATAATAATAATAATAATAATAATAAAGAAGCATATTGGGACAAAACGTCAAAGTTCTCACCACGACCACCGACTGCAACTTATTATTTATGATAATTCTTATTCTTATCAATTTAATTGATAATTATCATAAACTAAATAAAAATAAATGATTATAAATAACAATTTACATATAATCATTATTAATAAATTTCATAATAGACTAATTCAAATAAAGTTTCTTCAACATTGATCTGATAATTTTAGCGTTATGATTTGCATTTAAATTATTATTATTATTATTATTATTATTATTATTATTATTATTATTATTATTATTATTATTATTGTTATTATTTTGTGCACGCATTATAATAACTACTATCATTTTGCACACGTATTATTATTATTATTATTATTATTATTATTATTATTTCATACAAAATCAAAATGTTTATGTAACAACCAAATTAACCAATCAATCTAACCTATAAATAAGGTAACTATATCGCGATTGCCTTTTTTTAAAAAAAAAACATTTCATAAGCTTTTAGAACCAATTTTGTGAGCTGACACAACAAACAGGGGCAGATCCAGGATTTCTGGAAAAGGGGTTCTTATGTATACACGTACGGGGGTTCGCTTTGCTGATTTTATCTAATTTTTCTTAAATATCCCATGAAAATGAAATAATTTGGTCTCACTGAGACCAAATTATTTCATTTTCATAGAATATTTAAAAATTGGCGGCATGGAGGGGGTTCGAGCGAGCGCACTGAGCGCCCTCTGGATCCGCCATTTACAAATAACTTCATACTCTTGTAATTTTTATATCTTCGTCGGCACTGCAGAAAAATGACATTTTATCCTTTCGCAAGATTGAACATCGAACACTGGACGAAAAAATATTTTAAGTATTTTGCATTTTTTTAGTCGGGCGGAACCATGGAACAGAGCTAGGAATTTCCAATTTACTTGTATCTATGCACGCCCACAGACACTTGGGGTCAGTAGAGAAAAACAAGGCCCCCCCCCAACCTTCATCCCCCATTAACTTTTGCATTCTTGCATTTTTTCATTTAAAATATGATATTTTGTATGCTTGAAGTTATACAGGTGTTAGAAAAAATGACCTAGAACATATGGAAAACATTTGAAAAAAATGCATATTGCTCACAATGATAGAAAAAACACAAGATAAACAACTTCGGCTTTGCAATTTCGAACCCCCATCGCCGTCAAAAGTGCAATGCGCTCGTAATACTAAACAAACACACAAAACTCTTTCACCGATCAATTCTATATACATTTATCTACTTCCCGATATAGGTAGCTTTCTCTAAGTCTATCGCTTACCTGCAAAATATGACGAACAAAATCAAAACAAACAATTTCAACCATTTATCACAAATAACTGGCACGCTAAAAGTACTGGTTTCCTGCTTTAAATTGCGTCTCGTTGAGGCCGGTAAAAAAATAATACCGCTAAGTGGGTTAAAGTACTTCCCCTTTGAAGATCTTTGAAGACTGGTTCTCGTTTTCAAACAAAGCAAACTACCAAAACGAGAACCAGTCTTCAAAGATCTTCAAAGGGGAAGTACTTTAACCCACTTAGCGGTATCATTTTTTCTAACACCTGTATAACTTCAAGCATACAAAATATCATATTTTAAATGAAAAAATGCAAGAATGCAAAAGTTAATGGGGGATGAAGGTTGGGGGGGGGGGGGGGCTTGTTTTTCTCTACTGACCCCAAGTGTCTGTGTGCACGCCGAGTAGTGCACTGAATCAGTCGTCAAATGCAACGTTTTCAAACCGCGAAAAATGACCATAGAACTCAAATATAACGTTATCGATCGCCAAAATATGTATTTTTTTGACCGAAGACGTCGTTTTTTGTTTTTGAAAAGCAATTTCGTTTAAATAATTGCGTTCAGGTGCCCGCCTACCCTATGCGAGGACATACATGCGAACAGACAAAATACTGTGAAGCACGTCGATAAATCGAATTCGTTGTACTACTTAAACCTCACGGAATTTAGATTACCATTTAAAGGAGACCGTAATTTCAGTAAAATCTGTCTTAAACAGTCTCTCAAAAAGAAGACAAAAGATGGTCTTCATGACCGATTATCGCTTAATGCAGGTCAAAAGCAATGCAGATTACTCCAATGGGAGAATTCTGCAATACCTTCGACCTTCATTAAGTTATCGTTTGTCATTAAGATCTATGTTTTGTCTATTTTTGAGTGGATGCTTAAGACAGATTTTACTGATCAGGGTTCATAGTGTTTGCTTCCATGAAACCTGTCTTATGTTCTTGCGTTCCACTGATTTTCCCCCGACCCCACCGCTTCCCTCTCACACACCATATACATACGACAGTGGTTATGTCTGTTTGGCATATTTTACGCCACGCCACAGTCTTCAATGTCCATGGTCTGTAGTGAGTAGCAATAGATTGGTCGTGTACTCTGCCAGTAAACTTGAAGTAGAGACCGGGGTATTCATGGGTACGGACGGACAGACTCACATGGTTTCTGTTTATATGATAAGTTGGTTTTTCAAATGTCTAATAGAGTAATTTAGCTTGTTGATTTTATTTTATATTTTATTAAATTGCAAAGGTGTTTGCATCCGAACTGATAAAGTTATGTAAAGCTTCAGCCAAAATGAACGTTGCAGGTAATGCTAATCTGTAAAGATTAGAATTCGTTTTGCATACCAGTGTCTAGACAATGTTAAAATGTACAACCAGTATGCAAAAAAAGATCAAAATATAAAAATGCGGTTCAAGAGTTATGAGCATTTTCAGTAAAATACCTCGTCCGGCCAAAATGGTGCTCGGCGAAGCCTCGTCACCCTTTTGCATTCCAGTGGCTGGACAATGTTAAAATAAATAAGTATGCAAAATTTGATCCAAATATACCATGTGGGGACCACGACCGGCCGGAATGATGCTCAGCAAAGTATCGTCCATCAAAATGGCATTTACGCATGCCAGTGGTTGTTCAAGAGACGGATTCGCACAGTAATTATAGTCGTGCAATTTCACAGTTTTATTTGGGAGTTAGCTTAGTGTAGAACATTCTCGCGAGACCTGACGATATCTAATCTAGGACTATCTAATATGAAAAGCGGGGGTTCGGGAATAGAAAAGTGTCCGTCTGGAAAAACAGATCTGAAAGCCTTCTACAAAATTTTCCCAACTCAAACTCCACACTCAAAAAAACAAAAAACAAAAAACAAAACAAAAAACGACAAAAAAAAAAAAACAAGGCCTCTTTGACATTTTAACAAAGGCTGCGTTAAAAGTGGACGCATTAGGATGAGGGTTTTGTTATAGACACACTTATATTAAACCATAAGCACTTACATAAAAATGAAGACGTGCAATCAGTGCCATACCGATAAAAGTGAAGTGTAAAGCTGTCTGCAAATCCTGCAGAGCTGCAATAATTAAAGCAGAGAGAACTCAAGTAAAGTTTGCTGAAAATGAGGAACAACGTGCAGAATTTTACAGAGAGGCAACGGTGAATGGCAACAGCTGCCTAATAACACCTACCCAATCCGAAGAGCTAAGAAAGAATCCGAAGCGGTTTAATATTACCCCAGTGAAAGACTGGCCTTCCCCTGTAAATAGTATGTATAAAGAACACTATAGGGACATGTTTAAAAGTGTATATTTGGAGACATTATTGTGTTAGATGCAATCCATGAAAATAGTGATATAAACATGGAGATTACATTTATAGCCAATCCCTCAGCAACAGAACTGTTAGGCAATAAATCTGTAGGATTGGATATTCCCACTACCCATATAATAATAATAATAAAAAAACTTTTTGTGGCTTTTCCACGGGGAGAAACCAGTACTGGGCCGGGAGGGTTTATGATTTGTGTGTTTATTATATGACGGGAACTCCCGAAGGCTCAACCGAAAGTGGTTTTATGGAGAAGCCGGGAATCGAACCTGCGACCCCTGGTTTACAGGGCATAGCGCTTATCCACTACACCACGGGCTCATAGGTGCTTCTGGTGGCTTTGTTTGCAGCATTATGCAACAGAAATAAGGACATTGACAGTGTGTCCAGCTATTTACAAGAAATTATAATACCCCAATATACATGCTTAGGATGCGCAATAAAGATCTATAAAAAAAGTGCAAAAGCTTCGTCCGATACACCGTACTTTTGACCACACACAGGGCAGAATTCATTACACATGCTCCCAGCACTGGGGTGAAACAACCGCCTTTTCTTATGCCACCACACCATGTAGGCTCCTAACCAGGCTTTAATAGTCACCTTTAACCCCATTGATGCTTCCTATTTCCTCTCTTTGAAAAGTTGTAGGTAGGATCGAGGTAAGGCAAGTCAGATGCGATTGATTATGGACCAACAGGGAGAATTCTTAATATGCTCGTAACTTGTGTGTCTTTCACAAATCACGCCAAGCAACCAGCCACTGCCATTAAACAGATGCGATGAAGCGTTATAAAAATAAGTTTCATTTATAAATAAAAATAAATGGTAAATAATTTGAACTACAAAATGTGATTTTTTTCAACTTTTAAAAACCCCAATTGTTTGTGAAATGTAAAAAGTTCAGGTATATAAGTAAATGAGCCCCCCAGTAAAATATTTTACTGACCGTTCCAAGGCGGTACTTCTTTTGTGGATCTTTTATGTTTTTCTGTCTTTTGTTTGCTATGCCTTTGTGCGCGCCTTGTGGCTACCTGCTGGGAAAGGGCTGGCCTATTGGCTCTCGTTTGTGGTGTCTAACTGTGAGTTTGTCACTTTCCCATTGGTATCCTAGTCAGGTGTGGTACTTGATTGTATCGATTCCTGATCTTTGCACCCTTACTTACTTTTATGATATAATTGGTCATGGCCGGTACGTTGTATGCTCTTTCTGTCTGAGTATGACTCCATCGCATCTGTTAATGGTAGTGACTGGTCGCTTGGCGTGATTGTGATAGAGGCCTTGGGGTTCTTTTGGAGTGTGATGTGTGAGTTGGGAAAATTTTGTAGAAGGGTTTCAGATCTGTTTTTCCAGATGGACACTTTTCTATTCCAGAACCCCCGTTTTTCATATTTATACTCTCGCATTTCGCGCTTTGAATTGTGGATAGCTAGCGATATCTGGTTAGTCCCGTTAGTTAAAGATTATTATTTCTCTATTATAGGCTATTAGTCAATATTTTCCGGATGCAAAGCTGAGTCCGCATAATATATTTTAATAAAAATGGCGGCTAAATGGCGGTACAATCCCAGTGTGCACCGAGCGAAAGGTGACAGGGCAGTGCGTGCTTGAGCGCTTCCTGTCTGCGACAATGTAGTATAGAATGGTAGAGTGGTGCCGGAAGGAGAGAACCCGCTGCCTAAAGAAATCACAGACTGAATTCCAGGAGTGTTCTGGGGACTGGCCATGCAACATATTAATATACATTGTAGAAGAAAACATTAATATAGATGATTTTTATACCATTGTGAACATTTGGTTTTGAGGCTATGGAAGTGAAATAAGGACAGAACAAGCTCCTGGCCCCGATGTTATAAAACGTTTTCCATGCTCAATTCAGCTGAACACGAAATTCATCCTGCTCATAAATGTTAAAATGCCAACAATTGTTGGCATTTTAACACTTATTAGCATAATAAATACATTTTTCTGATAGACTAAAATCAAGAAACTTCTTTTGCCAGCATTTTAGTTTTATGAGCAGTTGACTTTATGTGCTCAGTTGAGTTGAGCATAAAAAAATTGTAACCTGGGGGCCTGTGCCCGTATCATGCCAAACATATTATGAGCTACACTTCTCACCAACTGCTACCATTTTATCTAGCAAATTCTCTGCTATTAGGGTTAAGTCGGGTAAATTTGGAAGGTCTACTAAATTCGGACAGCCACCTTGTTCGCTTCATATTTTAATTATTGGATTAAAAAATAAATTAACTAAGCAAACAGTGAAACTCCTGGGACCAATTTCATCAATAAAGTGCGTACGATATATCTTAAATTGTGCGTACGTTGTTTTCTGAGAAGTGCGTACGTCAGTTTCATCAAAACATCTTAAATTGTTCGTAAGAGCAAAAAATTGCGTTTCACTAAAAACGTCGTATCTTTAACTTTTGCCTAACTCCAGTCTCCAAATATCATGTGATTGGTCACGTGCGGACTGTATATAGCCGTGGAAAGTGGTTTAACACAGAGTGAAAACTACAAAGGTATGTGAAGAAAGTTTTTAAGAAGAAACATGATCAGATCAGAATGAAGGCAGGGGGTCCGGACCTCCATCCCCTTGAAAATCACAAGTTATATTGGTTTCCATAGAAATTAGCAAGTGGACCACCTGGAGAATGCTGGATACCCCTCCTACAACATTGCAAACTTGAAGTTTTCCAGACAAAAATTCCTGAACCCGCGCATGAGAAGACGAGCAGGCGACAGCATACCCCATTAAGAAATCAATCCCTTTAACTCGGCAAGATACTTGTCTCAAACGTCGGTCTGATCTAGAGCCAAACTCTTTGACACTTAGATGAAGGGTTTCCCAAAATCATAAAAAAAACATGTCCAAGTAAGGCACTAATCAGTAAGATTACCTAAAACTACAAAATATACTGAGAGGAACCAAAAACTGAAGCTTTTTTTATTCTAACATGTCTGGATGAAAAATAATAACTCAAATTCATTATTTTTTTATGAAACATCCTTCTAACAAACACAATTCACAGAATTAATGATAGCATCAAGAACCAGTCCTAAGCAGCAGATACAATACTGCCGACAAATTTCGTATGCTCTTGAAATTCGGTCCTGAGTCTTGGGCATTATTGGCGGTTGTCTCGGCTTTCTTCACACCGTGTAATGCTCAATTACAGATCCCTAAGAGGGACATACTATTATCATTTGAACATAAAAGAGATATATCATAATGTATTCACATGTAATGTTTCATGAAACTGCGTCCCGAAAATTACTCGTTTTTACACTTTATGTTACCCCATATGTCGAATGGAGTATCCTCATTTTAATCTTTTGGACGAGCTTTGTGTGGTTATGTGGCGTCTGATCTGGGTCTGCACTGTTTGCCAACGTCCCATAGAGGCAAGTAAACATCACACTACGGGTGCTTGAGATAACAAGTCGAAATTTTCGAAAATGTAAAAATCAAGAATGTTACTTGTAATACGGTTGGAACTGAGATTGTGCTAACCCGGATGTTTGTCCCTTCATGGAGAATGAAAAGTTCTACTGAAAGCTCCAACATATACATACTCATACAAAGACATACGTTTTGAAATTTTATCGAATGTAGAACGTATGGTTGTTTGACGAAAGCCCCCTCATCATTGTCGTCCCTGGCAGTCATGCAAATGGACGATGACTTACCCGTACATTTGAATGTGTATATTAGTATGTTTAAGCAATGGTGACATGTGAAAAAGTACAAAAATATCCTGTTGGTTTTACTACAGAATCCCTTCCCTTAGACGTGATGGTTATGCATAAATTCAGCTACTGACGGCATAGTGGCCATAGGCGAATCTCTTGGTGACAGTATACAGCGTGGTAGGAGAAGGGGTGGGAGGGGATTACTTGGACAAATAAATAACTCATAAGCACCATGGAATGGATCTTATTTTCTCATTTGAGTATACCATATAGTATGTAAATGGTGGTCTTGATTGTAGTACTTTCGAGGTATTTAAACCTTTGTCGAACTTTTGCATTTCAGCCTCTAGAATCGTGTGAAATGCAGCAGCCTTGGTAGCAAAGTAGTAAGTTAGTAATATTTAAGACAAAGATGTCAGCTGCGACACCTAAATAGTTGTCTTAAAAATACGACAAAAAGTAAGAAGTTCGCAAAGTTCAATAGTTCGATGAAACCCGATTTTTAACGTACGAACTTCGTACGATGTTTTTAAGACAAAAACACGTCGTAAACTCGTTGATGAAATTGGCCCCTGATGAGACGGCTCATCTAGAAACTCACTGTTTGCAAATGTATGTCCGAATTTACACGTAGTCCGAAATTACCTGACTTTACCCTAGCATGTTTTTTTTTAATTAGGGTGGATTCTGATAAAAAATAGAAAAGTCACAAAATATGGCCTAAACTCTGACGGGCTCCGGGTTAAAAAGCTAATTATGCATCTCGTCGCGTGACCCCAAGCAGTAGATGACGCTCATGAGTGCCAATTTGTATCCACAAAATATTGTCAACGTTATGATTAATATTGCAAAGATGCTGGGACAAAAAGACTTCAAAGATTTCTCAGTTTGGAATACGGTGTCTTGTTACTCGTCTGATGGCGAGCGGTCAAAATATTGTAACAAAAGCGTGGTCAGTGGTGTATCATTAACTTTCAAAATGCTAATGACTGCAGAAGACGTCACACGCATTTCAAACAAGGCTTGATATTTCGTTTCTTTTGGTATTTGCTTTTGCAAAAATAAAATACTGGATCTCCCCCCCCCCAAAAAAAAAAAACAATAACAAAAAAAAAGAAAAAAAAAAAATGATGACTCTTTGCCTGCTAGTGTCGCATGCTGACAACATTTGCAAACGAATTGGACCCAGGTCAGGACCAACAAAACGTCGGGCCAAGGTCTGATCAGTACCCAATCTGTTTGACTTTCTGATGGTACCCATAAAAGAAATGTTTTAAAACGTGGACCTTGTGGAAAAAAACGGACGACAAAAAAGCTTGCTAAAAAGTTGTAACAACGCCGAAAAAAATTGTCAAAATTTAATTGAAATTATTTGAAATGCATTTATTTGCACTAGCACTTGATATCTATTTGTAAGCAAACAATCTCTGAATCAGAGTACATTTATAAGCGTCACCAGGACTCGATAGGCAAACAAAATCACAAAATAAGGGGATTAAGGGCAATAAAGGACCACTTCGCCACGTGCCGCTTATCATCGCTACGTTAAAGTTGTTGCAACCGTATAACTGTGCAGCAGCGTGCTTGGTTCACCTTCAGGCTGCACCTGTCGGTGGAAACATCGTGTCCGTTTACATTGTCCCGTAAGATTTCTCTTCACAGAGATTAATGGTCATTTATGACTTGATTAAACACAAAGGAAATCACTTAAAGTGGCTTAAAGTTATTGAGAAAATTGCTTGACAGTCAACTATAATTTATGTTGAACAAACAAACCACGTGCTTGATACTTGAATGTCTAAATTATGCGCTGCTGCGAATAAACTACCAGTTTGAAGCAGCATCGTGTCCAAAGGATGGCTCCATTAATATGTATGCATAAGGTATGACGAAAATAAGCCTTTATGTAAAAGAGAGAGCATTTCAAATTGTTGTTTTTATTTTTTCAGCCAAAATCATACATGTATTCTGCGGGTACTCATCAGAACCGTCTCAATGATAGCAATGAGAAGTTTAATCGATTTTCGATATTAAATTTCAGAAGTGAGTTGACTTTCGTCATGTTCTGAAGTTAGTTTGGTTTTCGATAATCTGACTGTTATATTATGGTAAAAAATCTACTTTGGCATTCGAACCATCTGTCGAACACCAGGTTCTCAATATCAAAACTTAATATATCAAAATGACCTTACGATATTCGTATTTCGGGTTTTTTGTTATTCAAACTGTTTCTCTTTATCAACTTCAACAAGATTTTTTGAATCTAGCTAGCGCACTCGGGCTAATTTTACTGATGTAAGAAAAAGAATTGGACTGATAGAAAATGCTGTAAAATCTTGTCATCACTGGGCAAACCTGGTGAATTCAAACGTAACCATGACAAATTATTGTCTTGTACACCTGATAAGAACATCTGACTTTATATAATGTAAACATGTAACTATTGTACTGTTCCACGCAATCCATATGTGAGAATATACAGTGGGGATGGGATAGAGAAATCTGTCCAGAGGATCACCGTTTGGCATGGCTTACCGAGTGATGACAAACGGTGGTTTCAAGAGAAGGCTGTTTCCATCCCATCCTTACACAAATATTGGACTCATTTCCAGCTCACTATCGATTTCTTTTTATGTTTCCCCCGTGAGGATCGGGACACATACACATACGCCTGTCTGTCCGTCCGAGTGTCCGTCACAAATTAAACTGTGTTCCATTTTGTGAACGCAACTCCTCCTATAATTTTAGCAGGATCATTTTTAAACTTTGCAGGTGTTTTTATCAAGGTCTGAAGATGTGCATAACATTTGGCTGTAATCCTCAGATTAATGTTTGGAACTTTTTTCGCAGTTAACTTAGTCATGTTTTGGCTCGACTTCTACCAAAGCATATAGACACTGGTTATTTTTTAAACGCAACTCTTTCTACAATTTTAGTTGAATCTTTAAAAAATCAACTTTGTAGGTGTTTTGTCAAGGTCTGAAGATGTTCCTCAGATTGTTTTTGTTATATTTTGCACTTAGAACTTAGTCATTGTTTGGCTTAACTTCTATCCATAGCATATAGACACTGGGTATCTTGTGAACGCAACTACTCTGTTTTAAACTTCTCAGGTTTTTTGTCAAGGTCTGAAGATGTGCATGGGGTTTGGCTGTAATTCTCAGACAATTATTGTCACTTTTTTCGCAGCTTTGACTCAGACAATTTTTGGCTCATTTTTACAAAAACATATAGACACAGGGTATCCTGTAAAACGTCACTCCTGCAGTTTGTCTAGGTCTTAGCCGGATCTTTTTAAAACTTTGCAGGGTTTTTGTCAAGTTCTGAAGATGTGCTTGTGTTTTGGATGTAACATGGATTTTCAGTTATTATTCACTATAATGGAAACAATAGTATGATCATTTACTTTTTCCGAAATGATGATTTTGCAATAGTTTACTGCATTGGCAGGATATCTTTGCTGCATATGAAATTGATTGTTTGCTGGGAAAAAACATCATCTCAGTTTGAAATTGTATCTTAATGATATTTGTATCTTCTTGATATCAAAGGGGGAGGGGAGACATTTTTTTGTCGAAAAAACAATTCTAGTTTTAAAAAAATGCTCAATAATGGCCCCGAAAAATAATCCCGAATACACTGAGATAGGACATTTACTTTGTGCGATAAAAAGAACATTATATATTGCCAAAGTAATGATTATTCGTAATGTCGCATCAGGAACTTCTAGGTGCTTATCGCTTGCGGCGCTCTCGCCGCAAGCATTTGTGTCGGAATAGTGATACCCTCTACCTGGTTGTCTATTTATATAACACACTGTTAGGATAACGGTCGTGTGTATGGGAACAAAACAGTTCAACGACAAGACAACACACCTACAGCAAGCAAAACACAGTGTTAAGACAGGGTTCGTATGGGAATGGGAAAACAGAATTCCAGGGCTTTTCCAGGACTTTTTCATTTTTCAAGGACTCAATTTCTTCCCAATTTTGTATAACGCAACGTTTAAAAGTGAAATTTCAGCCAGAAGCGTCGAAATTTAAAGGGGCACTCGATTTCTTTGATTCTGATACCGGTGATAAAAACCGGAACTAACGCACAAATTGAATAGAATAGAATACGAGTTGCACCTCGCTCTTTGACGTGTATCTAGCGATTTTCACTCTTTTTTTTGCGATTTTCACACAGTTTTTTTTTGCGCATCCCATAAATCTTAAAGGACTAGTTGTATTTTTTATATTTTTCAAAGACTTATTCGTATTTTCCAGGATGATTTTACAAAATTCCAGGACAACTTCAGGACAAAAGGCACTTTTTTGGTTGCGGCGCTCTTGCCGCAAGCATTTGTGTCGGAATAGTGATATGTAGCTTGTACATAAACATATCTAAAATATTGTAGCTTTAGTTTTATAACTTTATTAATCATGTCACGATTGTCCAAACATGAACAATCTGGCGCAATTGGATTGATATTGGCCTGCTTCCAATCGATCTAAAGTTGCTACTAAAGTTTTAACGTAATAGATGCGTGCGAACGTTTACACCCTAAACGTTACAGTTGCAACCTTTTAATTAGATGTCAAGTAAACAAAGTGAATAGCCATGTATGCCTCCCTTAATTCTTCATCGTAGAAAAAAATGGTGTGCATAAACTGCACAGCCTACTCTAATTAACAATTACGAATAAGAGGGACCGCAAATAAAACACATCAAGGATATATTTTGTAAAATAAAAGCATTTTGATGCTATTGATAGATCTTGAACCCATCTTGCTAGGTAGGTTTAGAGGAGGTAACCTGACAAGCTACTAGAGAAACGGTGCTCTGACCCACCGTTGATCTGTAGTAGGTTCGTGACGTCACTATCGTAGCGACTATCGATGTTTGAATCGAACTTTAGTTACTATAGTAGGAACTTAAGTTTGATTCGAAGTGGCCCATTATAATTGCAATCAGTCAACTATATAGAATAGCTACCAGTCTGATAATAAAAGTGGTCATTAATACGCGTAAAATATTGTAATATTTTTTTCCCTTTCCAAATGGCTATCTTCATGGCTAGTCTATAAATGCAATTGTCTTCTAAATATTGTAGTCGAATAATTGTAGGTCATGTTCATGCAAATGGTTTTCTCTAAAGTTCATCCAGCGTGTCTAAGCATTGTTAACGGTATCAAACCAGGGAGTAACTCTAAAAAGACTGATAAGCATGCTGCAGATTGCTCAAAAGCTGTATGTTGGGGCGTAAAGTGTTCTTTGTGAGATGTATAAGTTGTTCATACAACAATGTGGCCAAAGGTATCCGTCTCCTCAACGAAAAAGCAGTTCTTGTTTATACAGGAAAATTTTCATGCAAGTAAGAGCTTTTGAAAGATATATCCCCTTAATAAGGAATGGAAATATCACGTTTCTTATCACTGGGTAAATCTTGTTATGCCCTACGGTATTTTTCTATCCGCCTCTCAAATTGAAAATTAGCAAGTATTGCTTTTTATTTATTATATCTTGGCAGTAAACGCAAAAGAGTTTACCAGCCTGTGTGGATGCGCATTTGTCATATATATGCATGGACAGAATTTCTCATGGCGTTAGATAGACCATAAACATCAATTACAACTATCATTGACAAAACACACTTCTAGGAACCTTAGCGAATATTATTGTTATCATATGGGTCTCGACGCGAGAAAACTGTCTTCGGGGTTTGCGAACAACACAGGCGCAGACCAGCCTGCGCATCCGCGCAGTCTGTTCAGCGCCTTTGTTATTCGCGTTTTGTAAAGTACCATATCTAAGCTTGCTACACGCGAATTTTCATTTATCTAGCTAGTCTCTGTAGCTGAGCAGACTGGTTTGAATCTCACTTTGTCGGAAACCCCAAAGACAGGTTTTTATATTGTTTTGATTCGCGTGCACCCATCTGTTCACTGTCTGCTATAAGGGACAGATGTGTAAAAATCAATACGATCTTCTTCCACCCAAAGCACTTGTCGTCTGCATGTATGAAATTGCAATTAGTGACGCAACTTCACGCGCCATGGATCACGTTGCGACAAGACTTCGAGAGATTTCTAAATAGGAAGCAGAGATGAAACGATGTCTTTGGGAAATATTTGGACATATGGCTTTCCTGGAACAGAAAATGTCACCAAACGGTTTTAATCTCTAATTTCACTAATTGAATTTAGCACCGTAAAACGAAATTTTAATTCCCGCGAGAATAATTGAATTAATGAAGGAGAAAATTTAGTCTGAAAGTCCTTCTGATTATATAAGATCGTGAAAGGGCAACATTTTCATATTAATTTCGTTTATGTTGCTGTATGTTAAAATAATTAAATTAAACCATTAAATGGGCGACTGTTGGTTTATTTTATACTTGGGCAATTAAGTTAGCTGTGTCGTTAAATAACGAATAAGCACGCCCTTCACATAGTGTCCACAAAGATCTCTAAACAGAATAGCCATGTCCTCCCCACCCACCCACCCACCCACCCACCCACCCAGAAGGTTCGACAAAAATCATATTTGATACATGGTGTGTATCATGCAATGAGTCACTGATTTTATACATAGAATTTTGAACCTCTGTCCTTAACAAAAATCGTTGAAAACATATAAATAAACATCTTATAGGGCTTTTAAATCTTAAATAAGTTTGATTTAATACACACAAATCAGTCTGGATTCAGACCTAAACACAGCTGTCAAACAACATTAATAAAGTTAATTGACCAGTGGATGAGATGTATCGACAACGGGGATATCGTAGGTACACTCTTACTAGATTTCAGAAAGGCTTTTGATTTAATAGACCATTCTATCCCTATACACAAACTTTCAACCTACAAATTCTTGTGGATAGTCACCAAGTCATGGAAAGTGATAATGGTACGACAAGACCAGCAAACATTAAATCGGATGTCCCAGAAGGATCTATCTTGGTTAATGCTTCTTAATGATTTACATTTATTCATTGAACACTGCGATAGTAACTACTACACAGATGATGCGACGGTCCATACATATGGGAATATACAAACTGAGATCGAAGCCAAGTTACAACATGGTGGAAATAATACAAAACGTTGGTGTAAACAAAATAAAATGGAAATAAAATATGATAAAACTACATGTATGATCGTAGGAATCAAACACACAAAAAACACACAAAAAATTAAACCGTTAAATATTATCATTGACAGCAACATAATTAGAGTTGTTAAGAAACAGAAATTACTGGGCGTATACATCGACGTAAATCTTCCCTGGACAGATCAATTTGACCACCTTTGCGCCATTATCTCATCCAATATTTCATTATTGAGACACCTTTCTACATTTATCCCAACTGATGCCCCAAAATGTTCTACCAAGGGTATATTTTACCATTAATCGACTATGGCTCAAGTACCTGGGGTACCACTTCAATAAGTGACATAGAAAGACTATCAAAACTTCAAAAGCGAGCTTCGCGAATCATTCTATATGCAACATTCGACACAGCCTCTTCCGGCATGTTCAAAACATTAGGATGGCCATCTATACAAAAAGAGATAGCTATAACAAGACAGTACTTACATATAAGGCGCTTACTAGCCTCACACCCACATATATATCTGAACTGCTAATTCCTATGTCTCAAACACATAGTCGAACCTTTAAATCAACTGCAAACGGCTTTTTAGCAGTAACCAGATCAAAAACAGCAATATTTGATGGCTCGTTCTCGTGTTCTGCTCTCCGTTTGTGGAATCAGTTACCGGAAGTTACCAAAACGCATCTTTAAAATGTTTTAAGACTCAAGTCAAGAAGTTTAATTTTAATGAATGATTTAACTTTTACTATGTGTTTTAACCCAAGTTCTTGCATACAGTCATCCACCGACCCTGCACCATGATGGGCCAAGTTCAAATACGTTCCGAGGAAGTTTTTATTTCAAGAGTTACATTACAGCGACAATGGGGCAGTGCATGGGATTTTGGTACTATATGTATCATTTTGTCTATCAACATCTGCGCAGACAGGCTCACCAGAGCCTTCGCTGATCGCATTTTAACACAATATGGCTATAGATTAAGACTCAGGCCAAACTATTGACTTCCAGCCGCACTGGATAAGTTGGCATAAGCGTTAAGGGGGGCCTTTGCGCACATACGATGAGTAGGAAAATATCATGTGTGGCATAGGAAAGACATTGGTCAAATGGATAAACCACTAGTCCTGACCAACATGGGTCGCAGGATTGATCCTCCTCTCTCACAGGTGTTGGATGAGGAATGAGACTTGAATGTATAACTCCGTCCCCATATGCTTGCGCGGATTGAGTTTAGTCAGCTCTGTATTTTTAAGTTTTCTAATTATTTCTAAATATGGGCCATCATCGGTGATGGTCCAACATTGAATGTTGAGTGGGTAACTTTGTGATTGTCCAGGAAGTCCGGACCAGTATTCCTAAGGAAAGCCATAGCTTTTAAATTTTCTAGGGGGAAGGGGTCCGGAACCCATGTAGTCCCCGCTCCCCTCTCGATCCGCATGATATGCCATTAGACTTGAGACGTGGCATGAGATTTCCAACAATGTAGCATTTTGACATGTGTAGACTCGGACGAGCCTCTGCAGCCTCCTTTTAAGCTTAAAAACTCCAAATGGTGTTCAGTCAGTAGCTTAACAGTAATAGAATACTCAAGCGACTAACAAAGGCTCTGATCAGACTGTGCGTATGCGCAGGCTGATCTGAGGCTTTGTTGGTCGCACATACAACATTCTTGGAAATCTTGCTTGTTTACCACAACTACAATAGCAGCATGACTAATATTTGCGATAAGACCGCATTTTACGATTACATGTCGAGTAAAATCAATGGTTCTCTTAAAGCTTATAAGTCCCGATTATGATATGGCGTCAAAATTATTTGTTTTATTTTTAGCTTATCAGTTGGCTGCTTCAGCGCCCGACTGGTTGCTAAGGAAACTGAGTGCCCGGAAATATAAGCATGGCATTCACGTAGCACTTGATAAAAGTTCAATATTAAGAGACCACAATGCAATCGGGGTTTCGACGACATTTAGATCTTATTTTGATCATTCAAGAAATCATTGCCATAAAGTAACCCGGGATCGATATTGCAAGTGTTGATCTTCGGGTCTTTTTTCACTAATATATAAGAGACATTTGTTAATAGGGCCCATGTGGCGATGATTCCAATGAGCACATTAACAACGATTATCATGATTTTTACGAAAAGTAGCGAATATACTCGGATGTTTCCATAAAACAGAAGCTATGCCTTGGCCATAGAATATTGAAGCGATTCTCATTTGATTATTAATACTACGATTGTTAGCCAAACACTTCAGTGTGTTTTCTGGAATAATCAAATGGGAGTAAAACGCTAAAAAGTGCATTCGAAAACAATTATCCGCTTCTGATAACGGAACACAAACTCATTATCGGTCAAACTTCAGTAATCGAATTTTGAGAAAAAGGACACTTAAAGCTCATGGCCAAGGGAACGTATTTAATACCCAGCATGACTTCAGTCTCTCAAAAAAAAACACCTAAGCCTAACATGGCTTTTAGCGAAAACTGAGCATCGAACGGCAGAAACTAATAGCAATTTAACGTCTACATTTGTTTTGAAACATGTATGATTGATTGTCTTTCCGAATCTGATAGAATATAAAATTAACATTTTGCTTTTTATTAAAAGAACTTCAAACTAACTATCAATATCGAATACAAATTTATTTCTCTCTCTCTCTCTCTCTCTCTCTCTCTCTCTCTCTCTCTCTCTCTCTCTCCCCCCGAGAGGGGGTGTGGACTTTAAATTAAGGGCAATTTCGGGTAATTCTCAAGCGCACCATTCCTGCGTCGGGATGCAGGAAAAGTTGTCTGGGACCTGTCTTTCCGACCATTTACGAATTCGGATCAAGCTCTTATGTCAGATGGACATTTCCACATTTTCTTGACAATAATAAGTAACTAAAATGTGCCCGAAATATCTATTGACCCTTTATCAGAACTGATCGTCTCAGTACCAAATGCAGATAAATAGAACAGGCGACATCAACAATGTACAAGATTTTACCCTGAATGCGAATATCCGATACTCGGATTGTCTCTCTAATATATACGGTTATTTTGAGCCGCGCACGACTTGACATCATGGCCTAGTGGTTAGTGTGTCAGTCTTTGGAACCGGAGGACCAGGATCGATTCCTGGGTAGGCATTTTTTGTACATACTTTTTCTTCTTCTTCTTTCAGCTTTATAATGCTGAATTACTTCCTACAAGTTAAATGAATTCATATAAATGACAAAAGTACACTCCATATTGTTTTATATTGAATTATCCTCAAAATATGTGGGGGTGGGGGTAAAGTTTGCTCTCCTTAAAGAAAATTAGTCTGGTGATACCCATTTTTTTTTTTTTTCTTAAAGGTAAAATAATAGTCTATGAAATAAAAACAAAACTTTAAGAATCTTAATGTCATTTTTAATATACAATTTACTCTAAAAATCGTATTCCTATTTTGGAGGAATTACCAAAATATATCATTCAGTATCTTGTCACAGCTTGGGAAAACAAATAAATGTTCACATATTCTAAAAAGCTTGATGTCGCGAGTAATAATTAAAATTAAAATAAAGAAGCTTGATGCCGATTACAAATATTTAGCTTAATATTAAGGACTTGAGTTTTATTTCAGAAAATTTGTAAAATGCTGAAAACTTCCATGTGAGATTATGAAAAATTGAGCGTGGTGACATATCCTTTTAATTTCATAAATTGACACACAGTCGTTACATGTACATAAAACAAACTGTATGCAAAGAATTAAAAAGATTTTAATGTGGGAAGTATTACCCGCAATTGCCCTTAAAGACAAGAACAATATGTCTATGTATGTTGTATCATCCGAGCAACGAACAACTTTCAGAAGACATTATTTGAAATTGTGTTGGTGCCAAGCCTAATAGTTTCCCTCAAAAGAAGACATAAGAGTTACCAACCAGTCATTGTGTCACTATTATGTTGGCATTACAACTACAGCATCGAGACCACACGTGCCTCTATTGATGGCCTGCGCGTGAGTAGCGCGCGAGGAGCACGTGACGATAGCAGTTTATTAATAAACTCAAGCAGTTTTATTAAGGCACTCTGCTGGACAAGTTGGTTAATGTGAATGTTTAAGCAATAGAAGTGTAGTTTGTAATGTATTCACGTAATGTGCATTTCCGCTTTACATCACTGGCGCGTCCAGTGGCCACCGCGGGAGTTTGGAGTTGGCTTGGGCGGGAAAACAGCGAGCTATCTCATCTAGTCTGACCTGATAGGCGGCAATCGAAAACGCTCTTAACAATCGACAAACGCGGATCAAAAATCGCTAGAAACAGTCACGATTTTCGATTGGCATTTCTCGCCAGTCGGGGTTATATCAACTGAAAGTTCATGAGACAAGAATTTTCAGTAGCTTGTACAGGTAATAAAATGAGTTCGTCCGTAAATGATACATTATACCAGCCTGTTCAGCTACAGAGACTAGCTAAACTATGACATTTAGCATGGAGTAAGTTTAATTACTTTATTTTGCCAGAGGCGCTGAGCAGACTGCGCATATGCCATGATAGAACATTTATATTCTTTAACATAATTTATAAGCACATCTGATTATTTGTTGCCGGTATACAAGCTAAACTACCAAAATTTTATCTTTATCAATCCATGAAAAATATTTTCATATTTATTTCTATTAAAAGCTATGCCATTTTTTCATCTTCATCGTCGCATGATTAAATAACATTAAAACATACAATAAAATCTGTTAGCCAGAAGATTCGAAAGTGTAAAAAGGCAAATATGATAAAAAAGTAAATACGACGCTTCATAGAAAACCCGATATTATTTAGGCAAACTCAGAAGACTTAGATAATACACTCTGCGCATTTTCTGATCAATCATTTCTTCTGCATGAACACTATACGGCTACTGTCCATTCCGCCGAGCGAAAGGCGAAGACACAGACCAACCTGTGCAATTTGCATAGTTTGATCCGTGTCTTAGCTTTTCACAGATGGCAAACAGCAGATCTGCCGACATGGTGTGGCCCAAACTTTTGTTGTCTAATTTGATGAAACATCAGATATTAATGCGCGGTGAATAGGTCGCCTTTTTGTTTAGAACTGGTGTGATCTGTCACACTTCGGCTCTCGCATCCTTTGATTTTAATCATCAGTTCGCCAAATGCGCCGATTGAGCATGCGCACTAGCTTTACTTTCGTTTTAATGCTTTATCTGCGATAGTTGAACATATTGGGTATTGTCGCGGGTATCGATCCTCCTTGTAAACCGTCAAACGATAAATTATCTTCTTGAGGATGGAAGACGCTTCTCGATTGAAGAGAAAACATGCCAATCTGTTAGAAAATTTGATACATTTAGTGGGATGCTTAAGAATAGAGTAACGGGCATTGATTATGACTGCGGCTTTCACGGGCGGGTTATTTCAATACTTAGTGTCTCAATAAAGATATAGTTTCACAATGGGGAGGGTACTTGATAATATAATTGGGTTAGAGCATGGGGTTTGGGCTCTTATCGCATATGCGAGCAGCGAAGGCTTTGACGAGCCTGCGCATCCGCGCAGACTCGTCAGAGCATTCACTGCTCGCACACCTAAAGTAGGGATGTAGATGAAGGCACAGACCAAATGTTAGACACGTTACTACACTGAATAGTTACGCAAAACGGCTCTACGCATAATCGAGGAGTACCGATATCGCACGAACTGACTCGGTGCCCCGACTCAAATAGCCGTTCATACGCTATCGAGAGTTGAGTTGAAACGTCTTTTTGCTATCAAGTTATTTTACAGGCATTGAACGCTCTTACGATACATCCTTTTATGAGCATGCCTCGGCAAATTCCGTCTACTCTCGTTAACTCAAGACACCACGGGGTAAAAACTTTTGGCATAAAGAAATGCAATCCCCGAAAATAATTGTTATCCGATATATTTCTTATCAAACATATTTTTGGGTGCGTAAAAGAAACGTCTCCCTGAGACGTTTCTTTAACGCACCCAAAAGCATATGTTTTCATAGACCGTGAGTTATAAAACACTTCATAAAACTATTACTGTACTTTCAAGTACTTGTTTTGTTTTCTCTTTACAGACCAAGAATGCCTATCAAGTCTTTTCTACATGACCACCGACAAGGCGGTATCGACTCCGACGAACTTCCGACAGATGACGATGACGACTTTTCCGATTTGGACGGGAATTTGACTACAGACGATAGCGAGACTAGTCTACTATCGAAGACAAGCACAAAGAAGCAACCCGATAGCGACCCATCTGAGACGAAAATTCCGAAAAAACGTGGACCCAAGAAGAAGAAAATGACCAAAGCGAGGCTAGCGAAGTTGCGATTACGACGCGTGAAGGCGAATACACGCGAAAGAAACCGAATGCACGGGCTTAATGACGCACTTGACATATTAAGACAGCATGTTCCATGCTACTCAAAGACTCAGAAACTGTCAAAAATAGAAACTCTGCGTCTTGCTAGTAACTATATAGGTGCGCTAGCCGATATCCTCAAGTCTGGTATTCGTCCAGATGGCGTTTCGTTTGCTAAGGCTTTGTCCAAAGGACTTTCTCAGAACACGATGAATCTTGTAGCAGGGTGCCTGCAACTGAACCCAAGAACTCTGCTCCCTGAGTCAGCTTCATATGCGAAGCCATACCAGCTTCTTTACGACAATGCGCTAGAGATGGATCAAGCCAGTATGAGAGGGGACCACATAGATAGTTTCCACCATCCAAACTTCGCTAATCTCAGTTTGAACTCTAGTTATACGACGTCCGGTCAAGTCTTACAAACATCAACAGTGCCTTCAACCTATCAGCCTTGCTCCATTCCTATGTCGGACGCCCAGGCGCCGCTGTCAGTGTTTGGATCTCCACGGCTAACAAGCCCACTTCAGGGTTATACTGCTGACAATCCGTTCCATATTGAGACGATTTCGTCCAATTTTGTGCCTTGCGAAAAGCCACTTGACAGTATTCAAATTTCGAGTCCCCATGTGCGCCAGACAAATACATTTATGACGTCAGTTCCGGTACCACACGTTTTAAACGGCTACCAAACTTGCAACAATCCGTATGCTCTTCTAGAAGAAATTTCGGAACAGGTGGTGACAGGGGATATCCCGCTTATCAATACAGAACAAAATATTTTTACACACTTAAACAGCTAAAGCTAGCTGTTCACCTTAGGCCATTTAAAAAAATGTGTATTTCGGGTAACAGGTCTGAAAATTTAGGGTAGGGTAGGCACACATACTATATTATAATTGTTTTCTTTCTGAAAAAAAATATAATCTTATGCATTTTGAAAGACGAAATGCCTTTCAAAATGCATACAATTTTATTTTTTCCCAGAAAACCTGAAAAAAAATCTAGGTTTCACTGCAAATTTAGGTAGGGTCGGGTTACCCTAAACACAGGCATTATTATTATTTGGTCTAAGTGCTATGTTTTGAGTCATTCATAAATTGTTTCCCAGCTGCGTACAAATTGACAAACATTTATAAATGTATGAGCCGGTATCTAGCATGAGGTTCAAGTTGGAATATACGTACAGAGAAGATTTAAAATCAGACTGCGCATCCACATAGTGTGGCCAGAGTCTTAGTTTTCCGCCTGAAGAAACGTTGGACCGTTGGCTATCCATGGAGCGCACATCGAAGACTCTGATCAGACTGCGTGGGTGCAGAGGCTGATCTGAGTCTTCGATGAGCGCACAGTGCCAACTTCTGCTGTCGGTGCACTTGAGCACTCAACACCACATTCTTAGATTCTAAGCCACTACCACATTTCTCTGATATCAGTCTTTACATGTGACATTTATCACTTTGTTTTGTAATAGTTGGAATCCGATCAGCGTACGCGCCATACTCTACCAAAGTAGTTGCCTCCATCAGTGACCTTACCGTGATACAAATAATACACACAGCAAAGATGCGTTTTAGTCCCACGCAATGATGCATTTCTTCGTCAGCATGACAAGCAGACTTCAATTCTTACTCTAGACAAGTTAATGTCAAATAGGGCGTCAATTAACCAAATAAATGACTTCGATTCTTAAACCTAGACAAGTTTAAAGTCAAATAAAGCGTCAATTAACCAAATACATGACTTCGATTCTTAAACCTAGACAAGTTTAAAGTCAAATAAAGCGTCAATTTACCAAATAAAGGACTTTGATTCTTAACCCTAGACAAGTTTAAAGTCAAATAGGGCGTCAATGTACCAAATAAAGGACTTCGATTCTTACATTTTACACGTTTAAAGTCGAGTAGGGCGTCAATTAACCAAATAAAGGACTTCTAGTTTTAATCCTAGACAAGTTTAAAGTCAAATAGGGCGTCAATGTACCAAATTAAGGGCTTCGATTCTTATCCCTAGACAAGTTAAAAGTCAAAAAGGGCGTCAATGTACCAATTACAGAACTTCGATTCTTAATCCTAGACAAATTTAAAGTCAAAAAGGGCGTCAATGTACCTCATAATGGACATCGATTCTTAACCCTAGACAAGTTTAAAGTCAAATAGGGTGTAAATTTACACAATAAAGGACTTAGATTCTTAACCCTAGACAAGTTTAAATTCAAATAGGGCGTTAATGTACCAAATAAAGGACTTCGATTCTTAACCCTAGACAAGTTCAAAGTCAAATAGGGCGTCAATGTACTAAATAAAGGACTTCAAGTCTTAATCCTAGACAAGTATAAAGCCAAATAGGGCGTCGATTTACCAAATAAAGGACTTCGATTCTTAACCCTAGACACGTTTAAAGTCAAATTAGGGCGTCAATGTACCAAATAAAAGACTTCGATTCGACACAGAACTCGAAACTGCCAATTTTTAAAAGACACGAGACCAGTCTTAGTAAAGGGGAGCCAGTCTGTATGTTGTATATAACAACCCAATATAAATATTTAGGATTTCCTATTAATGCTATGTTCTCTGTGCTTAAAAGAAACGTCTCTTTGAGATGTTTCGTTTATGCACGCCGGTGGGTCGGACTTCAGACTCTATGATGGTTCCGACTTAAAGACTTATCTATTGATGAGATGGTAGGGGCCTGATGCTTTGGCTGTTTGTCGGGCCCACCGGGGTTTACCTGTTGGATTTCTTTTGCTCCGGTATTCAGTTTAATTTACTGTTGAGTCCTTATCCTTGCTTTATCTCCTTGTTATATCTTGATTTATATGTTTTAGGAGATGATGCATTGATAAGTTAGGGGTCTTTCATGCAAACCAAATATCTATGTGTCTTGATCCACATCTGAATTAAGGGTGAGGTTGGCGCCGTTGAACCGGTTTAAGCCCTCCAGTAAAATATTTTACTGACCGTTCCAAGGCGGTACTTCTTTTGTGGATCTTTTATGTTTTTGTTCTGTCTTGTGTTTGCTGTGTTTTGTGCGCGTCTGTTTGTGTGTGCTTTGTGGTCACCTGCTGGGAAAGGGCTGACCTCTTGGCTCTCGTTTGTGGTGTCTTCTGTGAGTTTGTCACTTTCCCATTGGTATCCTGGGTCAGGTGTGGTACTTGATTGTATCGATTCCTGATCTTTGCACCATTACTTACTTTGATTCGAAATAGTTTTATGTATTTTTATACCCTATTATCATACTGTAGTACATGGATGAACTTGGGTAATGTGCAGGTAGGGAAACCGGAACTATGTGTGTATATATTTTGCTTTGACCACACATAATGTTATTGGGAACTGTGCAATAAATCACTTTGTGCCAAGATAGCTATTTTCAAATATATGTATACATGCAATATCGTGTATGTCTTACTTTTTTACCATATGTGATTCTCAGCCGAGGCTTTGACCCCGTAAAAAGACTTTCCCAAGGCTTTTGACAAGGAACGTTTGTTTCCACACGTTAAAAAGGGACGCTACAGGTGAGAACCAGTTCTAGTCTCAGTAGTCTCCCTTTGATGTGCATATATCAAGCTATTTAGTGGAGAAAAGTTAGAACATAAAAGCGTGACGAGTAAATTTTGACACACACACACGCGCGCGCGCGCACGCACACACGCACGCACGCACACGAGAAATGTATAATTTTTACATGGAATACATTCTTTAGCAAATAATAATATGTTTGTCGATTTCAGAAAAGACACTAAGTGCAGATCTAGAGTGCTCGGACTTTACAGCGGATCATTACGTTGTTAACCATTTCCAGTTAAAACATGCAGTTCTTGTGAAAAGGAGTGATTTGGCAGTAATCATACTTTTGTCAGTACACGTTCTTGATGAAAGCTAATCAGCTAATTTAAGGCTGATTTATACATTTACCTGAAAAAAAAATCAGTTTTCCACAGATTGATTAAGGATACGAATCACACGGTTTGGTAGGAGTTACGCTTGAATCTGCGATAGTAAATATATAAGAGTAACACTAAAATAGATAGGAATCACACTCCTTTGTGTAATTCAAAACTTGCTAGCTCATCTGGGGTTGGTCCAAGTCAGTTTATGATATGAACTGAACCTTGATAGATAACATCAACTTTAAGGTAATTTGAACATTCAAAATTGATCAAAACGTTTGGCTTCGATATCCAAGATGGTCGCCCTGGTGGCAATCCTTAAAGACATAGAAAAAGCAATAATACTGGTACCACTCATTATGATTCTCTCCAGGGGTCATACTGGACAGATCAAAGGCTAATCTTTATGAGGTGATTATGACTTCCTTACAGGGGGCAATAAAGTGGCCCCATGTAGGGATTAGGTATTTTCTGATAAAATATTGATCTTTATCCTAGTGAAAGAATTTGTGTTGTATACAGGTAAGTCCCCTCTTGAGGCCCCTTTAAGTTTGTGAGATACTGAAACTGTCCCTTATCAGTAAATTCACTAATGATTCCATATATCACAAAATATGTGTCTTTAAATTCTTCACACAACACTTCCATATCATATGTCGGGTTGAACCAAGACTTGTTTGGAGGCATCAGGGCTAAATGGATATTGAGAAGTGCTAATATATTTATATTCCTATATCCTAAATTGCCACCATTGTTGCCATTTGAAACTATACAAATTATCTCACCTTCCGAACCAAATGTCAGATTGTACTGAAAATTTGGTGGAGGCATCCATCCAGCCTGGTTCGTAGTTGCTATAATCGCTTCATTGCAATATCCAAGATGGCCGCAGTTAAAGCAAATTTGAAATCCTCTGAAAGACATTTCCTCCTATTTAAACCCTATCTTATATTGAACTGAAACTTGGCTGTATGCACCCAGGCATTATGGAAATTTTAAGTTGCTATAATAATACTGTTTTGATATCCAAGATGGCGGCCATGGCAGCAATCTTGAAATTTTTTAAACAACATTTTATTCTAAGCCATATGTTAGATTGAGCCAAACTTTGGTGGGAGTCATTTGGGAAATGCCTTAAACCAATACAGCCTAGCTCCATTTTAATGGACATCAGCAAACAGTGCAGAAACAGATCAGACGCTGTAGCATAATTACTATTTTGTGACATCTTAACTGGTTCTGCACTTTTTGCTTACCATCTTGACATGAAATATAGCCGTATGAAATCTTATACAAACAATCTCATAGGAAATGAAGGGAGACGGTAGATAACTTTAATAAGAAGCAAGGGAGAGTAACCATTCATGCATGTTACAAACAGTCTTTAAGAACATATTTGATCTGATGTGCCAATAGCTAATAGCATAAGGAATGGAGACTATTAAGTGCACACGGTTTCCCCATTAAAGAATATTGGAGGGAAATAACTGAAATAGGAAGCAAAGGAGAGCAACAGTTCTTGTACATGACAAACTATCTTTACCTGATATATACCTTCCAAATATTATTTAAATATCTCAAAGGGTATAAAATTTATGGAGCAAACCAGGTTGCCCCTTTTATTTCTTTCAAGGGAGATGACTAAAATAAGAAGCAAAGGAGAGCAACCATTTTTTACACATGACATACCGTCTTGACTTGATAAATAGGACTACCAAATTTATTCAAAATATCTTTAAGGGTATCTTTAAAATTTGTTCAAGGGAAGTAACTAGAAAATGGAGCTATGGAAGAACAACTGTTTTAAATTGACCTGATACATATGGCTAACAAATATGATTAAAATATCTCAAATGATATAAAGTTTATGGTGTGAAGAAGCTTTCTTCTACAGATGAATGGGTGGAAACGAGGATGATATTCATACCCCGTGAGAGATGATTTTTTTAGAACCAGTGAATCGTAAGGAGAAGCCATTTTAGGGTATAATATAATTTAAGCTCTGGTGGCTAGTGTGTTTAGTGTTAGTTCTAAGTTGAAACAAAATACATATAAGCTTCACGCAAATCATATTGTGACGATGAGGTTTCATGTGTATTATATGTTTGTGTAACATAGTAGATGTTCTATGCATACTATGTAACTTACAAAGAAAGGTAGAAGGCAAAGATCAGGAATCGATACAATAAGTACCACACCTGACCAGGACACCACACTGGAAAGTGACAAAAATACTAGAAAACATCACATACAAGAGAGCCAAGAGGTCAGCCTGTTCCCAGCAGGTGACCACAAGGCTGAAATGAACATACAGTAGAGCACGACAAACACTAAATACAAATAACAAAAAAAGATCCACAAAAGAAGCACCACCTTGGAACAGTAAAAAAAAAAAGAACAAAATACCGGAGTGCTTAAACATGTTTGACGGTACCAACTTCAGCCATATTTCTGATGTGGATCAAGACAAAATATGTTTGGTTTGCATGAAAGATTCCTAACTTATCGATGTATTGTCTCCTAGTAAATACAAATCAAGATATAAAAACGAGATAACAGACAGATAAGAACTCAACAGTATAAACAACAGAATACCTGAGTTAAAGAAATTCAATAGTTAAACCCTGGTGGGCCCGACCACAGACACAACATCAGGCTCTAACCCATTCATGTATAGATGTCTTTAAGTCAGAACCGTCATAGAATCTGAGGTCTGACCTGCCAATATGCAATTAAAGAGGAATAAATGTGAATCGAGTAAAGGTAGCCTATATAAGCAATAAATCACACTTGGTGGGTGAGTATGCTTTTCCACTGATGCAATCTGTTGGCTAGCAGTCTTACGTTATATTTCGTGGAAGCGTTGGGATAATAGCAACTGCCAGACCAGAGTGGCCTTACCCATGTATTTCACAGGCCAAGTGACAGGTCGAAATTTCTCAGAGGGGAAAGTTCTGTGACGATGTAGTGTCACGTGTATAATACATTTGTGTAACATATAAGATATACTTTTTGTACTAAGCAATTACAGACCTTACTCTTTTTGACTGAAGTAAAGGTAGCCTTTATATAATTAATAAAACACACTTGGTGGGTGAACATGCTTTTAAACTGCTAGATGACTCACGTTGCAATATTATTCATACACAACCGCAGTAGTATAAAATCAATGCGATTTTCAAAAAAAACTATATACAAGTGTGATTCCTATCCATTTTGACTAAGTGTGAGGTCTATCCATTTTGATTGGAACATAAGTGTGATTCTTACCCTACGGTATGACTCCTATCATTGTCTTTCTTTCTTGGTGTTCTCTGCAAATATTAACTTTACTTCATAGAGTAAATGCCTGCCGTCATTTATTTACCTATTGTAATTTTACCAATATTATACAGTTGTTGCAGAATAGTGTACACAGCGAAAAAAGCTTGAACAAATCATCGCATGACGCGTGATTCCAACCAGCTCACATAGCACAACCTTGCGACGAATTTCAAGAGAACTATACCACTCTTGTTTAAAAATACAGCGTCATGTTGAAGAACTTCTTGTCTAGGCGCATCTCTTTCATGCATTAACCTAACAAGCACTAGGTGTCATTACTGAAATCCAAAAAAAAAAAAAAAAAAATAGTAAGTGAGTATGATCAGGAAATACCACAATCACAAACCGCAGACAACCCAATGGCACCGCGAGAAAGAGCCACTAAACAATCACGAAACACCAGAAAAACAATTAAGCAAAGCAGCCAGCTCTCTCTTCCCCATCAAGATAATTGCAATACTAGAACAGACATAAAGTAACGTACAACAAAACATAGAACAATTACAGACTCACACAATGGGAGTAGCAATAAACAAAAAGTCAACAACAACAGAACCACCGCCTTAGAACGGACATCATCCTACGCCACTGGGGCCTTAAATGCATTTTACTGGCACCAAATCTTCGCCCTAGATTCTGCTGTTGTTGAAGTACAGAAATGTTCAGCTCGCATGGAGGCCTTCTAACTAATGCAATGTATCATCATGGAGAAGCACTCTAATCAAATCAACACACCATGATGAAACAAAGAAAATGACTCATGACTCACAGATGGTCAGAGGAAAGTAAAACCTCAAGTTGAGCCACGGTGGGTCCAGCTACAGATAAGCATCAGGCACTGACCCAACGATTAAAGTTTTACGCCAGAGCCGTCATAGAGTCTGAAGCCTGACCCACCGTCGTGCAATTAAAGAGGAAACCATAGCTATAAACAGTTGGGTTTAAGACAATAACTGTTAAACAGACCTTGAATCGAGCGCAAAAGGTAAACAAATCGTGTAAGATTACCACGTGTGTATTATGTGATTGTCTGCCTTGACCATGCGGAAATTTTTGTACTGATAGACAGTATCTTAAAGCTGCATAATCTGTAACTTTTGATATTTTCATTTTAAAAATAATGTTTCTATTTTTCAAGAACACAGTAAAATTACTAAAATTCAGGTATACCCTTTACCTTTTTCGTAATAATTAACAAATTATTAGTGCCAAAACAACAGCATTTATGTTAAAAATTAACTGTCTAGAATTATTGGAGGGGCGCAAATAATTTCAAACAAGAGAAAATACACCTGTTTTTATAAGATAATTCACTTTTTCGTGCAGTTTTCAACTGTAGAAATTAGATTTATTGTGACAACATAACTTTATTCTACTTTTGCAAATGATTTAAAAAGAAAATTTTATTTTTGGAAAAATGTTCATAGTTCCAGAGTATGCAGCTTTAAGCTGCTTAATGGTGTTGATTACTTTTCCATGTGAAATATAGGCTTTTGTAATAAAATCATTGAGAGCATTATACAATTAAATAAAACAACCACTTTATATGTAAAAGCTTAATGATGGTCAAACAAACTATACGTAACTGAAAGCTTAATAAAATCTTATTGATATAAAAAAACTTTAAATTTCATAGCATGCAAATTGTGTGCAAACTAAAGCAGACTTTATCTGTCTATGTAGCATCTATCATGGTCCCTGCGCAGCTCTTTCGTGTATTAACCCACCAAGCGTTTTGAGATTACTTCCGGATATGTTTCAATATTAATTCAGAATATATTCCATTTTCATTGCACAAAAAAGAAATTCAAAGTTTACTTCTTTGTGTAAATTCGTATTAACCCATAGTGGTATTTATTTTATCAAATAAAAGAAACATTATAAGACACTATGGTACTATTCAGGCTCATCCGAAATGAATGGTCGAATGTGTTTGTGTATTATATTCAAAAATTCTTATCATTAGTTACATAAATATTCATATTAATATTAATTCATTTATTCACATTTCAAAAAGTATTCTACATAATCTCAAGATCAAAATCGTTAAATCACAAAACTCCAAATGTACCGTTATATGGTATTAAAATCTAAAAAACTGAACGGCTAAAAAGTAACACAGTACTTTATTAAATATGGGGCACTGGCCTTATCAATTGTATCAAAGGCAGTAACATAATTGCGTATGATGTTATGTACGAGCGAGAATACTCAGTTATGTGTATGTAGTCATATATCAAACCACACATTGTCTTCTTAAGTTATATGCCTGAGCTCTATTTAGAAAAATTCTCAAATACCGTTATGCTACCTGCTGTTACTTAATATTCAAATATTTAACAAAAAACAAGTACTATATGATTCTCATTATACCAAAATTGATCACTGCGAATATTTTTGAAATTTGATTGGATTTTCTAAACTACCAAAACATCATATTCTATAAACAAATGTTAAAACAATTAAAAATGATTTATCTAATAGTTGCTTATGCAGAAACTGGCCCATATCACAAAAAGTAAGTGAGTATGATTAGGAAACATAATCATAATATTAAGTAATGGCTATGAATACACTTTGCTGTAAGCATAGTTACATATTAGTCTATAATGAAGAGATTCATGATTTCAGCCATAATTTATCTGTTTGCAATGTGTTTGTATGCTAAGGTTAGAAACATCATTTGGTAATGTTGCATGAATATAGAGTTATTTCTCACTTTGTAGTATCGAAATAAAAGAGAAGACGATAAATTGCCATTCTAAAGTTCATAAAATATTTTAATCAATTATTCATTTTACTAAACGATATTGCATAAATCATTATGTAGATTTTAATTTTGTTACTTAATTCAATTGTAAGTGGACATTTTAAATAAATTGAATGCCGATTTCTACAAAAAAGTACCTGTTCAATCAACCAATATCAACGCTTTGTTTATAAAAGGGAAGTATAATGCTCAAGAAAGTTGATTAATACAAGTGGTAGTCAACTTGGTTAACATAAGTACGATTTTTGTATAGTGAGAAATAGATCTGGTGATATTTTACATGTATTTTATACTTTGATATTGAATAAATAACAATACAACAGTACCCAAGATATTCCCTCAACAAAGCTCAAATGAACAAAAAAAATATATTTATCATATGTTTTGTGGTTTATTATTCATTATAACCTCTATATATCACTGTTCACATAAAATATGTTAAAATGAATTATCCAACGATTTGATAAAATATGTTACTAACTTCAACATAATTTTCAGTAAATTCAAGTGCTCCATACTTATTATGAAGTCCACAGTTTACCTAGTTTTCCATTCAGTTGTTAAAATTTGATATTTGGAATACTTTTGAAACGGTATTATTTTTTAGATATTCAGTCTTGTATTTGGATGATTTCAACCTTTCATAATAGTAAAAAGTACACTCACATTGAACTAAATGGATAAAATGCGTGTTTCTACCTAAAATGTTAATTAATGAGCAGGTGTGACAAACATATTTTCTGTATATAGTACCCCAAAATGAATTAAGCTGTGCATAACGAGATTATATAGTATGGTACGATATTTTGCAATGCTTCTATATGGAATAATTTATTTGGTAACATAACTAACACTCTGGGATGTTACTTAGATATATCCAATGTAGACTGTGTTTTTCATTTTTTTTCTAAATAGAAAATGAGGCTGTTATATTCTGAATTAGTTCCAAAATACTAATAAGGTCGGTACCTGAAATGATTTGGCATGTAGCATAAATTACATAATATTGCAGATATACAGGTTAAGCCTGTTTTAGATCATGCAAAATGAATACAATATAATTAAATGGTTCGTTTAGTTTCTTTGTGATTTGTTTTCACTTTACTTTTTTATTAAGTTGGCATTTTCGACAAGAAAGATACTAAATGTAGATACAACTGCATATAGAAAATTATTATTTCTACATGTAGAATTGTTCTAATTTGATAGTCTTAGGGTGTCAAATAATTATCTAAGTTAAACAAATACCATTTAGTTTAAGCAATATTTATTTTCATAACCCAAATACCATTTAGGTTATTATTTAGAGAATACAAAGGTAACGCATACAAGGCTGTTGGAAGGAAATATCTTCTTTTAACTGCTGGACCTATATTATCATTTTATCTAATAGAGAATTTGACCATTAAGATAATTTATAATTTTAATTCAGCTTAGCAAGATGTTCAGAATATACTTTAAATTCTAGAAGTATTGTAAACAAAGTACACAAACAGGCATCTTTCCAGAGGGGAACCTTTTTATTCAATGACGTAAAAATGTTAGGTTAAAGCTGCATACTCTGTAACTATGAACATTTTTCGAAAAATTTTATTTTCTTTTTAAATCATTTGTAAAAGTAGGTTTAAGCTATGTTTTCACAATAAAAATGTTCAGTACAGCTGAAAACTGCATGGAAAAGTGAATTATCTTATCAAATAGGTGTGTTTTTCTCTTGTTGGTAATTATTTGCGTCCCTCCAATAATTCTATACCGTTGAATTTTAACATAAATGCAGTTGTTTTGATAGTGATAACTTGTTAAGATTTACGAAAATGGTAAAATGTTTACCTGAATTTGAGTATTTTTACTGTGTTCTTGAAAAATAAAAACATTATTTTTAAAATTAGAAGATCAAAAGTTACAGACTATGCAGCTTTAAAATAATAGAATTTCATTGAGCGCATTTTGCTCATTTAACAAGTGGTGTTTTTTTGTTTATCATTGTATTGTAATATACGTTACTTTCCATCATGAACACCCTGAACATTGCTGTTAATTAAGAATCGGAATTGAATTAATTAATGCTCTAAAAAGATGATTGTTAAATTGCTTTGGAACATCTACCTGATTTTCTATTACCCTTGAACTGATGCTAATGAATAAGCTTTAACGTGGTGTTATTTAAGTACTGCCGCATTAATAAGAAACGCGAAAAATCGACTTTAAGTGCACCTTTTTACGTTATTTTCTCTTGAACTTTTCAATATGCGGATAGAAAAAGCTGCAGTATTTTTTGACAAAATTTTCAACTTGATGTTTTTGCTGAGTTTTTCTGTAATTAGATGGAATTTTGGCATATTTTTGGTTCTTTTCAACGGGGGAGTATTACTGTTGGTAGAATGGACATAAACTGACCCAATTTATTCTTATTATGCAACGGTTGACTAAATCATTCGATGACGTTTCAGATCAGTGATCGCCGTGTAGGCTATATACTGAACAAAAGTGAAAACGCTTGACCTGAATTATATGCCATTTATATGCAAAATGATGCAAGCCAGTATATCAAATGAAAGTGTATCTGAATGTGACTGGGTGATTGGGTTACGCATTACGGATGTTGTCACGATGAAACACATGAAATAAAAGCCATTTAAATGTGACAGGGGTCCAATTTTTCAGGTAACAAATTTGAACGGAAATCCCTCACAGTTTAGGCCTTCTGAAATTCACTGCCAGCCAGATCCGACTGAATGAAATGGTAGTCTTAGACATGTGACAACCAGAAATGTGAAGGACTTATCAAAAATGTGTTTTGATCGTTTAGAAAAGCAACCTAATATTGTAGTGTAGCGTTTTTACTTTTGTTCAGTATAGCATAAAGTGTATCGTACATATACAGTACTGCTGCATAAATTAGAATCGCGAATAAATGACTTTAGATGTACGTTTTCAATTTATATCACCATGAGCATTCAATCGTGAACCATTTCAGGCAGTATTTTGACAAAAGATATTGCCTGGTATTACGGCTCAATATTATTGCTCTAATAATTCTGATGGTAGAATTTTGGCATTTTATTCCACTTATTTAATACTTGACCGGGAAAATCCTGGGATAGGCCCAATTGTTGTGCTAGAATGGACGTCATTTTTGGCTGGGCCCCATATATAAGCTATTCAAATCTCGTGTCAATTATGCTCTAATATAGATATTAAGGATTCTTGGGCCGATCAACTTTTGCAAAGGGCCCATAGAAAATTAAAAGGCCCATTTAGCTTATGTAATTTGCATATATTTGAATGGGATATGGGCCATTGGCCCATTTTAAGGGCCCACCATCATTTTGGTCAAGGATTATCCCTAACTTGAGTGTTACCATTGGAAGAATGTATGCAAACAGCTCAAATAAACTAATTAAAGAAAGTGAATGGTTGACTATAAAATTAAATACGTAGTTGATAATAATTAGGCCATTTACCACTGTAAGAGTTGTTTTATAAAACTGTCCACAATAGCCACGTCACGCTGTTTTAGTTGAAAATGTCCTTACAAACATAGCAAACAGTATTTAGCTGGATCAAACTGATTGTGTCGGATCTGTGTCTACGCTGATTGAACCGATACTATCAACTGAATGGCAGTGCTTAAAAATAAAACTGTTATGTACAAAGCAATCACGATTTTAAAATGTGTGATGCTTTTGACACTTACCTGTTGTTACGACATAAAGCCGGTCAGGAAGGAAGAGGGGAAATCTTATTGGAAAATTCCTTTATGCGATGACGATGCTACCAGGGAAAAATAATGCACACAACTAGCAAAAACTTTTCAGTACTTTATGTACTAAGAAAACATCAACAACACATTAATATACAATGACACCACCTACGCTGTTATTTCTGGCTAATTGACCATCCTATACTAAAGCAAGTTGCCACTCCAAGATCGTTTTCAATTAGAACCAATCTTGGACTGTCCTGTTCTAGATGTACGTCAACTAGTCAGAAATAAGAGACGTAAAGAATATGATTAACATATAGCTTAAGATCTCATAAAAAAAACAAAACAATTGGGCCCTTTAATATTTCAGTTCTCGTATTGACGAGAAATCTCGAGATTATACGCGTCTCGCGAACACTATGTCTTCTAAGCTGCACGTGTGTCTACTTCAGACCATCGGCGCTGAGGTGATCGAACCTGTACTTTGGTCCACACTGGATTCACGTAATCGTAATATTTGTTACGCGTACTGCTGATCGTCGTTCACGACGTCAGAATTCATATAAAATAGGTCTTCCTGATCATATCCCCACGTTGGGTGTCAGATACACATATAACCATTCAAGCCGGTTGGCTTCCCATTCGATTGTGCTACGAGGAAACGATTGGCCTTGATCCACGCTGGTCGTGGCCTGAGGGGGACAGCTAATATGTGCCCTCAGGTGATAATCAACGGCTCACCAACATTCAGCCTCCAACGTAGGAGGGGACACAAGAGACGATTCTGCAAAAAACAATCTATATTTAGAATCTCAGAATCACTCTTTTGCGTCAATAATGGGGTTGTTCGTTCGAAGTTCACAAAAATAGAAATAATTTCAGTGGTCTTACTCTTTTAAATTACATCCTAACCCTATAAGCGCGCGATAAGCCCTCACCTGTGGGTGTATGGCTAACGGCTCCCATGCGGTTAGGATGGATAGGCTCTTCTAAATATCCACACTTAAACTTATATAATAGAGAAGTATTTTTAGTGACTGGCCTATGTCAGCGCTAAACAATACCTCTTATGCCAAACGAACAAACCCATACGTAACAAAATTTTCTATACACTGTCGTAACGTCACCCTGGTTGAGACGCTATCGCAGCCGAAACATCAAGATCCCGCGGCCCTTTTTCCCTTCAAGGTCACGTTATCTAGATAGTTTCGAGGTTTACAAATACTGATACCAATTTTCTTAAAATTCCAGGAAAAAGGTTGAACAGTGTGGTGCCGACGTAACGTTTGGACGTTTACGTCGGACATCACCCTGCCCACGCACTAATTTCGTACATGTATAATGTATCAGTTGTAAACAACTAATTATGACCTCTCGGCCAAAAATATTTACATTAATATTGAGAGATTACATTCTGCTGTTTTATGTGTGTAAAACTGTACAATGCTTTCTTACATTTATTTTGGTGTAACACAAAATATTTTACATTTACTTTGGTGTAACGAAAATATCTTACATTTACTTTGGTGTAACAAAAAATATTTTACATTTACTTTGGTGTAACATTGCACCTACCTAATCTCTAAACATACATGTCAGCTATCACCTTATTTATGTAAGTGTGTTGTAGTGTATGCACCTAACCATTATTCTTATATGCGTCAGATATAACTCGAGGTGACACATACAGGTCGCTACAGAAAGTCGATTATCACTGGCAGTTAAATCGTCTTTCCAACAACGCCGTACAAATCACAACAATTTAAAATCTAGCTGCAAAAATTGTTTTTCACCTATCGGTCCCTGGTAAATCCTTCAGCATGCCATTATAGTTTTAGGTGCAGGCCCGACATGGCCTGTGACTACTTTTGTCCGAAATAACCCGACGAGTCCATCCGGACAGCTTTTACTATAGCCGCAAGAATGGTCCCAGCAGATTTTTAGGCAATACGCATGTGCGTAACTTCATACGCAAGTGCGTAACAATCGCTATTTTCACCGAAAAAATGGGACGTTATTGATAACACCCGAAAGAACTCGTACACAGAATGCTGGCCGATTCAACAGACGACAAAAGTAGAAAACGAGTGACTTATTATTTCAATACAATGTGACATGCTAGAGACATCGCGATTCAATGCAATTGCACGAATCGCCATCGCCCTGTCATGTACAATATCAACACAGTAACAATATATATAACTTCACATACCTTTTATAATAATGAATAGCATCTCTATATCGAACCTTTCAACGGTATGTTTAAAATGTCCCCTAACAAGAATGGGAAATTCCGTCCTTTATATATTGAAAAACGCACAAGATTTCCGAGATATTCAAGAATAAGGAAAACGTGCAAGCGTTGATAAATATAGATACAATGAATTCCATCTCAGACAAACCGACCTTTTATTGGGACTATCAATAGAAAGAGTACCGTATCATGGTTCGAATAGGTGACCAGATGCATACCTAAACCACTGCGTATTTGTGCGTATACGCAACCATCGCTGTTTCTGTTATTCCAGCCATTCTGCATCGTAACACCTGTAGAAATTTAAGTACAGATATATAGGCCGTCACATGGCTGTTACATCGTTTAAATTCCCCCCGCTTTTTGGAAAGCCTAAAAATGTCAAAATTCCCAAGAGATTAGGGGTCAGGGCAATGGAAGTAGATTCTTCGAACAATTTTCTTCTGACACTGCTGGATATTCTAAATCCAGTTTCGAACTTTGTGTTCGGAAAAATGCTAGTAATAAAATAATATTCCAGATTTTCGCGTTTCTTATTATTGCGGCAGTACTATATATACAGATACCATATACAAGATATGACTTACAAGCATACTTCTTGTGAAGAAAATGAAAGTACATTTTATGATAAAAACTAATACAACGGATAGCTTTGTGTGTTTGTAAAGTTTAAACTAACTTTTTATTCAAGTGCTAATTTCCATTTAGTTTCATGATACACGGTAACATACAGTCATAAATTCAAGACTATAGCTATTTTGTAGTAATGATGAACAATCGCGTTAGTGTCTGGTGCTAAAGTCGTAATCTAAACGATAAAAATGTATCAACTATATATTTTATGGCGATTCGTGTACATGTAATAAAAATCTATATAGGTAACGTAATCAACAGGCCGCCACGTCAAAATGCCCTAGGTCCGAGAGCTATTAAGTCTCGTTTTACAAGGGGATTTAATGGTGTTCTAAAATGTATGTCTACAAAAATCCCTGGTATGTTGCAGCAAGGTCTATTGGCACGTCAAGGTCTATTTTATCTTTTGCTTTTTATAAACAAATTTGCCATTTGATATACAAAACCAATCTGCATCGATCTGCGTGTATGTACCTGCTAGTGAAAACACTTTGAGTGTAGTTTCCGATCAACTTCCATTCATTGTGCTTTGCTACGCTACAATGATTGCCCATACACACTATAATTACAAAACATACCCAAGCAGTGGAAAACAATGGTGGTGATCATACTGCACGTTTGTACAGTTTGAGCTACACCTGCGTAGTTTCTTATATGCTGGAAACAACTCTTTTTATAAGGACGATGATTCAGCCGCTTCATTTTGATGTAACAACATGAAAAACACACGAATTTATTGATATTTTGGGCAATATACAGACCTTGGTGCAAAAAGTATAAAGAAAACAAGATGCCCTAGTGGGACTCGAACCCATACCTTCTGGTTCAGCGAACAACGCCATAACCAGTATGCCAGCGTATTCAGATGGATTGCAATGAATATTGGAATGCATTTATAAACGTCGAGGTTCTATAGACAGACTGGAGTACTTTGTCTGACAATGTGGTCTCCTCCTCAAGGATTGGTGGGCTCGACAGATGGATGAACGTTGAAAAGATCATTCAGCCTTTATTTATATCTTATTTCTAGGATAGTTGAATGCATTTCTTTGGAGCTTAGGCATATATTGGCCAAATATAACTGAGTGTGTATTATCTAGATGTACGATTATTTGTTTTAATTGCACTCAATTTGGTTAAAGTTAAGTCAATAAAGTGTGATAATAACTAATGATGAGTAAAACTAGAGGGTAAATATCAGATACTGAAAGACAAACAGCAAGAATATGTCATTCATTAGATGACTGGAGTCGTATTGTTTTTGGTTTGAGAAGCTGCAATATAACTCATACCAATTTGCATTTATTTATTTTATTTATTTATTTATCTATTGATTAATTGATTTATTACAATACATAGATAATTTGTGTTTGCATGTCTAGATTATGATTTGTATACGCAGGGAGAGGAGACATGGTACCAGACTAGTCAGTTACTTTACGTCGATTTATCTTCTTATAGCACAAAGGTGTACGAAACAGTCTAATAGACAAATTGTGGCAGGATGATGTCATCACATGGTCGTGAAGCCGAATTGGAGTATTATATCATTTTTGCCTGTAAATCTGTGGCTTAGTGAAAATAATCTTCAATTGAGGAAAATATGAGGCGTGTAAAGTACCCAAAGTTTTGTTAATAACTTCAGTCCATATGCATTCTGTTCTTTTAGGTTCTATGTTATGCCTACGTTTGTAGTGTAGTCCCTCATGCCTTTTAGCTGTCCGGTCTTTTAAAGGTAGAGAAGCTCATCTGTTTGAGAAACATGACTAAAAGGCTAAAAGATCGCCGTACGTTTGATCAAGTTTGGAAGATTGTAAAAGTGGTGGGCGAGATTTATATTGTGCCATTGTATTTGACAGACAGACTGAAGTTTAAATTTAAATTGTCTCAAAGAGGCCAGGGATTTCTCTCTTATTCACCGTATCTACAGTAAGTGCTGGTTGGCAGCCTACAGGTTGTCAGTCACGTAAATATAGGTCACCAGACCCCCTCATTTCCAGGTATTGGGTTGTGTGTGTGTGTGGGGGGGGGGGTACTGGTTACCTGTTTTTTTTCCATCACTGACCACCTATAAACCGGGAACCAGCAATTAATAAGTGAGCCTGGTTTGGACCCGCAGCCCAAAATAAATCGCTAAAACAAATATTCTTCATCCCGTAAAGCTACCAAAGGGGAAAGGGATTGCAATTTAAGCATTTGTGAATGTTGTCGGCTAATTTGTGTACCAAACCACATACACAGAGGTCCTGCACATGATGACCTAGCTGTCAAAATAATCGCTAATTTAGACAATCATCTACGGTCAAGAGTTATACCCTATATCATTTCATCCACCCCCAGGCAAATTAATTAATAAAGGTATATCAATTTTCTTACTGACCATCAGCAAAGGGCCTCAGCCATCATACGACTTTATATACTGTCCAACAAAAGTTATGGGACTAAGACATTCGTATAAATGAATATTTTTGGTAATATCACCATAGCAAAACAACGACATTCGCATTTTGCAATTTCCAGAGACTTCATCCATTTGCGATACAGCAGACGACATAATTGGTGGCATAATGGCGAAAATAAGGCGTCATATCATAAGGATCCGCCCTATCCACCTAACATTTTTTATGTCATCTAAATGTAACCTTTAACCCATTGTATACTAGAGACACTTAACCCTTAATGCGCCAATCGCAACAAAAGTCGTCTGCTTTTCTCGTCTGCTGAAATGTTTAAGAAACCTCTATGGCAAACAGTGTGGACCCAGATCAGACTGCTCCTATATGGGAGCAGTCTATTCTGGATCCACACTGTTTGCTTTATATTTGATTCGTCGGTAATGTAAGGCAATTATTTGCAGCAGACGACTTCAGCAGACGAAATTTTCAGATACATTTTTTTTCTTGGCGCTTTAAGGATTAAAGTACATTGGCAAGTAGTGAAGACCCAGATAAAATGCCGCAAAACATTTCATTAGGGTCTGCACCAATTGTTTAGGTAAAATCCAACCACATTTAATGAACAATTCCATACTTATTGTATCAATTTGTATGGGAAAGGGCTAAGCATCTTAAGAGACTTGGTATTTCTTATGAATACGCCTCTGGGAATAGGGTTGGTGCACTAGTTTGGAATGTTAAGAAGCAATGTTGGCTAGAAACTACATAAAACCCAACGTCTGTACATCTAGTCTGGGGTAACGGTGTATAGCATAACCTTCTCCCAAAACCTATTATACGTTCCTATGTGCGGAATAGTCAGTGATATAGTCAGGCTATTTTATGTAGCGTACTATGAAACTGTAATATATACTAAGCAAAAAAGAAACAGAACAGAACAGAACAGAACAGAAATTTATTATGACTTAGACATATACAGTCTATCATCATACTATACAAACATTGCAACAATGCAAGCTATCACGTGAACAAGCACGCAAATGTCTCATTTCACTCTATCTGAGAGTGAACCCACCAAATTGCATCACAGCAGCATAGACGAATTGACATAACATAAGCCATGTTTTGGCAATTCGGCCATAACTATGCCCGATACAATTAAAAAAAGCCTCACTAGCATTCACACGTCGCAAAATGTAAACTACACACACAGCCCAAACCGAACCAACGTCGATACAACGCCGGCTCGATCATGGCTATATGCAGAGTGTCAATATTTCATGAAAAAAACAATACATTGGCGATTCACAGTCCCAAAAGCTGCCTTAGCCTATGTTAAATATACAGAACGCCAAAAATATGTGGTTCACACAAAACCAATGCTAAACCAACGTCCGTTGGCTCAACTTTGGTTCTATGTGAATCACTAGTTATAAATGACATTTCCTGGCGAATTGGTGAAATGCTACGAATAGCCTGTAAACTGTCAGTTTATGTTATTGTCAGTTTGTAGTCTCAGCTCTAATGCTTTTATAATGAATATCGCGAGGTGTTTTAGCGTTTTTAATCGATCTGAATTCAGAAGTTCCATAAATTTATGCATACTGGGGTTCCTACTGTAGTATCTAGGAATATATGTATTTCTCAGCACGGTATATTTAGTGAGCAAAAAAGAAAAGAAAGGCCACATGCGACTTTAATGCTCGTTTTCTCTAGACACTTATAACATTTTGCCATTTTTCCTTTACGGCTGAATGAAGACATATATTGAAGCATCAAAAATGAATATCACAACAAAAGTTTTAAAAGTAAAGCTATTAGACAAGTTTAAACTTAGGAGGGGTCAAAATTTTCAAACGCAATTTCGAAATGCCCTTTACTGCCCGAAATATGCTGTAATGCTGTATGCTGTAACAAAATTCTCCAGTCATTCTCAGACAAAGACATCAGACACAGCTTGACACAAACACATTAAACCCATTGCTTCAAATGCAAACGCCTCTGGAGGTTTTGGCTTTGAAGATTGCACTTTAGTCCATTTAAGACGTGCTTTTTTGGAATGCATTGAAGATCACATAGTGAATGTTAAGTGATGTACTGTAGGCAATTGATCACATTGGTTAAACCAAGTGGCATAAAGTATAGTCTGAAGTTGGACGAATGGAATTGAAAAAAATCATCGAAAAGTGCAGATAATTAAGAGGTATAGGGAGATAATTTCAAAAGAATAAAATGTTTGACCTTTAATTTCTTTAAACTGTGATCTAAATGGCGTACTGTTCATACCGATTTTGATTTATGGCTATTCATAGATTATGAAAAAAATGAAAATTAATGTTGTTGCGCATTCGGGTTGCGTGGTTTTCGCTGTTTGATGCCTTGTCAGTCGCTGTTTGATTTTCCTGTCATGTAAATCACTTAGTGTAAAAGATTGTCTGATGTCTGCAATGCAATAAGAACGCACACTATTGCTCTAAGATATCGTTTTGGAGTTATAATTTAAGGTACAATGTATGTGACCTTTCTGTTTTTGCTCAGTATATATCGGACACTATAAACCTTAATAAGACTGCTCATGAAGGAGCAAGATGATCTCGGACACCGTTTTCACACCTAATCTTGTTGTAAGATGGGCTTGCTAAATACATGTATGACATACGCTTAATTAAAGTAAATATTTATGTGAAGTGTGTGACAATACGAATATTATACGATATATAGTATTGCCGAAAACTATTTCCGAGGATATGGTGACAAACCGACAATAATAATGAGCAAGTTACTCATCGCACATGCGAAAAGTTATTGTTTAAACCTGCATGCACAGCTAACAAATCGAACAAAATGCCTTAAGTTTGACATGAGCCTTTATCCACCCCCTCCATCCACAACTTTGTGTGTGCGAATATCTAAAGTGCGTTAGCGTGGTCACACCTGAGCATTCTGTTGCTCGCATATCCGATAAGTACCAATGGCTCTTGAAACGGCTCAAATATGTATTCTGATCTCTTTTTTTCATATTTGGGCCCTGTCACGAGAAAGCCTGTCCCTGGGGTTCGCAACAAGACAACACCCAAACCTACTGTGAATCCGGAAAATTTAGCGAGACTTTTATTTTCGCGAATGGCGTTAAAAGACATATTTGCGACGTTTAAAATTCGCGACTTGGCTAAGATATACCAATATCAGTAAACGACAAAATGATTTCTTCATTTCGCGAAGATTTTATTTTCACGAAACTTCGCATTGGCTAAATTTCGCGAAAATAAAACCATCGCGAAAATTTCCGGATTTACAGTATCTGCTACGCTACATATACCAGTTAGAAGCTTAACAACTGTCGTATCAAGTGCATGTGGCATATTACTTAGACATGGATAAGTTGAATGATCATACATTTAAATGGTTGGAATCATTTTTAACAACGTTGTTTTTTTGTTTGTTTTGTTTCTTTACGTCCCTGTCAACTATTTTCAATCATGTTGGGACGGATCTTCATAGGTTGAACCAGAACTAAGCAAAGGAAAAGGACACGACGCAGTGCCTCAGGCGAGGTCCGAACTTTACAAAGTTGTTCGTATTCCAAACCGGAAAATTAAAAGCTGCCATTTTCCACTTTCTGACAACTGTCATTTTATAAGAATGTGTTTCAAACGCTACTACATGTACGACAACCTGTCATTATTTTGTACATTATACGACATGTTTGCATATATCAAAGCAATAACATGAGAATCAAGACCTAAAAACAATTCTGATTATAAGTAAATATGTGAAAAAAACTTAACACCCTCTCGTAATTTTAAACCTAAAATGGTCTATTTCACTGATAAAGTCATTTATATTACTTATACTGTGGATTATACCGTTGTGTTTTAACCAGTACCCTGTCAGTAACTGACAACTGCTCTTCTTGAGTCAAGAAATAAGTCAGTACATGAGGTTTTGCTACTTAAATCTTAGGCGATCAGCAAAATGCTCTGAAGAGCGTGCGCATGCGCACAGCCTCGCCCGAGCCTTGCCATGTTCGCATAGGTAATGACGTAGACCTCTATAATACGTTATAATTAAATGGCGTTTCGCTGTCAGGCCAATGATGAGTCCAACATTAAATGCTGACAGGGTAACTTTGTGATTTTCCTGGGGGTTGGGGGCCCGGACCAGTATTCCTAAGGAATATCTTTAGCTTTGTGATTTTGCAGGGGGCGGGGGTCCTGACCCCAGTCACCACCCTCTGGATTCGCGAATGTGTGCCACAATGATACACAAATAATAAACAAATACGCGAAATTATGGCCGTCCCTAATGATCCACGTTGGGTCTGATCTGGGTCCACACTGTTAAACCAAGTTATCAGCAGGCGACAAAATTAAGCGGTCCCTGTTATTAATTATGCTCAAAGGCACACATGATTTTTGCAATGATAAAACATTCTATCTGTTATGTTCTGTTCTATCCTAAAATATCTGACACTGGTTGTAATAAGGGATGTTTTCTTCAAAATATATGGTACGTAACAAAGGGAAGATGCTCTGTCCATTTAAGGGTCATTGCAACATCATTGCTAGTGCGGTTAGGTATACGAAGTTAATTGTAAACAATCACCGTATTTGAGCCGTGACACGTGATTTCCAACAATGTGGCATTTTGCCAAGTGTAGACTCAGACGAGCCTGTGCAGCCTCCTTATAAGCTTAGAAACTCCAAACGATGTTCAGTCAGAAGATTAATGGTAATAAAATATTCAAGCGACTAGCAAAGGCTTTGATCAGGCAGCGCGTATGTGCAGGCTGATCAGAGGCTTTGCTGGTCGCACATACCACATTGTTGGAAATCTTATGCCGCGGCTCATTTATCTTTATAACCGTACAGTGCACTTAGAAATTACACTTTAATTGCAACGCGTTTTTCTTTACAAGTGCTGATTTGTGTTCGCTTAACTTAGCTGCAGTCACTGAGAATGGCGAAACTCTATACTTGAGACAGTTTTTGAGATTTTGGTAATTGTCATATATGCAAGCTGCGAAGGCTCTAATGAGCCTGCGCTTCCGCGCAGTCTCGCCAGAGCCTTCGCCACTCTCAATCACAGAGTGTGATTTTATATTAAGGCTCAAGCCAAAATTTATACTTCATTTCACAAGCCAAGCTATGATAGAACATAGAAGAAGAAGGATCAGACATTAAGATGTGATGCTTATTGTGGTCGTTTCCTAGACTTCAGTTGCACATACACATGTAAAGATTAATTTTACGCATATGCCATAAGCACCAAAATCTCACGCACTAACTTATTAATAGAATTTCGCCATTTTCGACCTGGGCTGGCGTTTTATTACGGCGATAACGGCATATGATTTTGTTTGTCCAGTTTATTTAAAATCCAGTGGCTGACAAGAGGACACTGCAGAAAATGGAATTTTACTGTATTCTCATATTTCTGTTGGGTATGTATTTTACACAGGCTAATCAGATGTTTGCAGGATTATTTATTTCATGGGTTGTCATATTAAGGGCAATTTCCCAAATAGTTGATCAAATGGATAGCGTCTGTGGCAAGTGGTAGGGTAAAGTCGGGTATATTCGGACAGACAGCTACTTTCGGACAGCCACTTTGTTTGTTTCATAGTTCAATTATTGGAATAAAAAATAAATTAACTAAGCAAACAGTGAAAATCCTGATGAGACGGCTCATAAGGAGCCGTCTCATCTGGATTTCAACTGTTTACAAACGTGTGATCGAATTTACCTGATGTCCGAATTTACCCGACTTTACCCTATACATTGTTCCGTTTACTACAATAAACGGATTTGGGAACCAGCTATAAGTAAATGCAAGAATTTCCCACTCTTATCAATTCGACTAGTCCATTTTCGTTTAAATGGATGTTGGGTGGTATTTTTCATTTTTATTCAAAAAAAGAGGGCAAGATTAGGAATCGATACAATCAAGCACAACACCTTTCAACTTTCAATAGAACATTCTCTACGCAAACAGTGGTGACCCTGATCAGACGCCGGTGTCTGATCTGGGTCTGCTCTGTTTGCCTACGTCCCACTAAATCGAAGCTATACATAGGCTTATAATGGTTAATTGTGTTGTGGTTGTCTGTATTCTGTATATCTTCCTCACGGTGCCATGGGTTGTACTGCAGTCTGTGGCATATTCTTGTCATTCTCACTAACTTTTGGCTGCATTGGTGAGCATCCAGTCAATATCATCGCAACCATCTCTAAGAGATAATCCTGCGCAATCTACTGTCCTAGATATATACAGTGGACTATCAAATAGAACTATGGCCCGGCTTAACAGGGAATTTGTGGTTCTTGATCACCTAGATAATCGATAAGTCAATTGTCCCCCTTACACCGCGGCGACTATATCGCGAAATCGATTGTATCTGAGTCCAGGTATCCATGGTATTAGTCTGGCATTGATTGTATACATGGTATAGTATTTGCTGTATAGTTTTGTGTGCTGACGAAAGAGGTATAATAGGGTACCCAATTTCATTTATGTTACATAAATAGTTCAAATTGGAGTATGCATGCTCAACTAATTGAAATCAAGAAAAATATTTTTCACCTCCAAATGTAAAACATGTTTGTCCACTATTCGTGTGTTCTGAATTGAGTACATGAGCACTTGAGTACTGAATTTACTGGATAAGCAGGATAATAAATTATCATTAACAATTAATCAACGGTCTAATTAACGAAGATATTCTTATTTTTTTACCACAAAAATTATATGTTTTGCTCTTAGTAACCTTTTTTTTCCATATTTTATTGGATTTGGAACTTTAATATGTCCCCTTTAATGTTCAGAAAACATAATATGGGCCTCGATGTGAGAAAACTGTCTTGCGGGGTTTTGCAAACAACAAATGCGCAGACCAGCCTGCGCATCCGCAGTGATTTAGAAATAACACAGCTTCACCAAACAAGGCCGTCGGCGGCGGTATGGTCAAATGTGCTTATTTGGTTTGGTCTGGTCTGGTCATTTTTCAGTTTCCTCTAGACTTTTTAATGCGGTGTTTTTTCATGTTTACCCGTATCAGTATTGTAGATGCGCAGCTTGATTTGGGTCTTCTCTCGGCATAGGTCTTGATAAGAGAAAATCCAGCATAATATTGTTCCAACATTTTAGCGTTTGCTTACATGACCATTCTTTGAGTACACGTACCCACAGTATTTTCATGTTCAGGTTGAAAAACTGAGAGTGGGTAAGCGGATACTTACTCAGGCTTAATTTATCAAAAATAATCAGTAAACGAATGATCAGAAATGTGGTGAGCTCGATCTTTATCTGGATCCACACTGTACACTTTTTTCGAAAATAAAATCAGCCGACATCTGTAAAGACTCGGACTGGGTCCGAGATAAAGAACATTGAGTTTGACAAAAAGGGTCTGATCAGCGTCTTCGCTTCAAGTTAAAAAAACATAATAAAGGATTATAAGGCAGTCAAAATAAATGAGAACAGTCGCTTTAGGCCAAATCCTTATCAACTATTTTCACACTTTTAACGCAGATGAGCGAACTCCCACTGAGTTCCCGCTGCGTCAATAAGATGACCACATCATAAAACGACTGCATGATTTTATGTTTCAGCTCTCCAACAGCGAACATTAATGGAGCAGGCCAGTCTGCGCATATATTACATGCTCATCGCAGTTTCTTGTGTTCACTGCTCAGATGCTACTGTTAAGCATGAATTCTCGGAACAACATATCCGCATAGTAAATCATCAGCGCAGTCTGATCAGTCCCATTGCTGTTTACGGTTGAAATTATAAATTGTTTTTGGTCAGGTCTGGTTCTTACTGGTCCCGATCAGCTCGATGTGAAGAGATTTGTTTAAATCTGTGTATTTTGGGAATTTTTAACTGAGAGATATGGAACGCAAACAGCAATGGATCAGGCCTGACCGCGCTGTGCCATCTCACCCGAACCTTTGCTGTTCGTTCAAGTTTAACCTTCTCCGGAAAAATTAAATGGCATCACTTAAAACTTAAGTATTAGTTTACAATTTATTTAAATGTTCAATTCTTACAAAAATACAGGCACGGAGAGACATCTTGTTATAAAGTATCTGTATCTACACTGTTGATTTTGCTTCATTTTAGTACTCTTCGTCATAATATATGCATGTCTTTTACTGTAATTGCAAAGCCTAAACATTAGTAGAATTCAAACGACACCATTTGCGCAGTCTGAGCATCTACCCATGAAGTGACAGTTTTGGTAGTATGACCGAAAAAGGTTGTTATACTGAACAGTAAAGACCCTGACGAGACGCCGCATGACAAAACTAGTAAGAAGGGTGTACAGAACACGAACACTGTGATCAGCCTGGGTATCTGATACACACCATTTTATTTATGCATAAGTTTTTAGTAGAGGCTTCCACACAGGACACTTTATGCAGAGTCGTTTATTTGGTAAAAACCGTAAAATCAGTATTTTATGACCGAGATAAGACCTTAGCCCGAGGGATTATCTGACACCTTGGATTATCGCATATCCCGTTATGAACGTCTCAAAATCGTTTCTCACCAGAGGCACACCGAATAGGTGGCAATCAAAAACGCTCTTAACAATCGACAGACGCGGATCAGAAACTGATAGAAAAAGAGTTTTAAATTGCCATTTGATCGAAAACTCTGGTTCTAAATATTTTGATCTTCGTTCGCCGATTATATAAGTGTATTCGATTGCCGCCTATCCGGTGTGAGAATGAAGTACGAATGAAAGTCTTCGAATAAACTTAGGCATTAATAATAATAATAATAATAATGATAATAATAATAATAATAATAAAATAAGTATTATTATTATAAAAATAATAATTGTTATATTTAAATTAAAAAATAAATTGAAGCAACTTGTAATAAAATGATTTTTATTTCGGTGTGATAAGTTATGGTAATGTTATTTTCTAACAATTTCCTTTAAGATTTTTTTTCAGTATCTTGTCTCTCCCATTCAGCTAAGTTTTCCCCTTAAATTTCTATTTAAAAATGATGTTAGGTTTCTCGACATTATCCGCATATTGAATAGTGCGGAAGCATAATAGACACAAACTATGAGAACTTAGTCATTTTCTCCGCCCTTATAAGAAGGCGCTTAAACTCAATTTTCAACCTAAAAATGACAGAACTAAAATTTATTTTATTTCTGTGAAACTTATATGGTTGATATCGTTGGGTGATCGAGATACCATTTATAACTTATAAAACATCGAGAAAATATCAGAAAATGATTATTTTGGGGTCATAAAAGGCTCACCAAGGGCATTTGCAGTCAGTTTACATAGAAATGAATGGGATTTTACCAGTCAAAAAGATGAACAATTTGACAAAACTAAATATTAAGTTATTTCGTATTTGTTTATATCATTATAAAGATAAAACATTAAATTTTCTTTTGATAACTTATAAAATAATGGCAGCTTAATAATAAGTTAGTTATTAATAATTTATTTAAAGGGTTGCATACTTTTCTGTGTAATTCATGCCACAGTTTTCAACAGGTAAGTTGCGGGAGTGGTCAATATTCAAGGGAGATAATCGGGGAGATAAAACCGATAACAGCTTATATTGTCCCATATGCCGAAGTTTATAGCACCAAACCATTAGTATACGAAGAGTAAAAGAATGACAATGTAAGTTTAAAGCTGCATAATCTGTAACTTTTGATATTTTCATTTTAAAAATAATGTTTCTATTTTTCAAGAACACAGTAAAAATACTAAAATTCAGGCATACATTTTACCTTTTTCGTAATAATTAACAAATTATTAGTGCCAAAACAACAACATTTATGTTAAAAATTAACTGTCTAGAATTATTGTAGGGACGCAAATAATTACAAACATGAGAAAATACACCTGTTTTTATAAGATAATTCACTTTTTCATGCAGTTTTCAACTGTAGAAGTTAGATTTATTGTGACAACATAACTTTATTCTACTTTTGCAAATGATTTAAAAAGAAAATATTTTTTTTCGAAAAACGTTCATAGTTACAGAGTATGCAGCTTTAAGTGCTATTATTCGTTTGTGTTGATACTTTTTGTCCAGTCAATAATTATTCAGTTATGTCGGTACAATTTTCCGTCTGTCTTCCTGGGTTGAACCAGTACTACGTAGCGGATAAAGCGTCTTGCTCAAGGACACAACATAGTGACTCCGCCGGCGGTGAGAACCGAGTTAGCAACCCTTCGATCCTCAGTATAACGCTCTACTAACTGAGCCACTGCAAGGGGTGGAACACGTGATTTGTGACGTCATCGTACGTCATTGTTTTAACATTGTGGCCGCGGCCATATTGCAGATTGTATCCAATTAGATGATACAATTTTCGTCCGCTCTGCGTCTAAATATGATTAGTGCAGGAGTCGTACTTTTTCGCAGTTGTGTTGGAAACATATGCACTGTATATGGCTCTGTAATCTGGTAAAATCAAAAAGTCAGACACAGACAAATGCCGTTTTGACAGTTGACACAGTGACCCTATTAAAACTCATGTCTACGTGAAAAGAAAAGGTCAACGAGTAGCGTGTGGTCCCAAAAACTAAAGTATTTAAAGTTACATGAGCTGTGGGCTAGCTCACGAACTGGTTGCTTGGTTTTACAACTTTAGTCATATAGAGAAATAAACAAAAAACTTACCACATATGGGTACAGTTTCAAATATGGCTGCGCCCTTACTGTAACAAATGTGACGTTACAAGTCACGTGTTTCCCTACCTTGACTAGTTTGAGTGGAACATTACGATCATGTGTATTATCTAGACTACATCTATTGTACATCAGTGCAGTAGCATATATTAGTATTAAAGAGCCAGTGCATGAGATTTCAAACAATGTGGTATGTGCGACCAGCAAAGCCTCAGATCAGCCTGCGCATACGCGCAGTCTGATCAAAGCCTTTGCTAGTCGCTTGAGTATTATATGATTGTTAAGCTACTGACTGAACACCAGTTGGAGTTTCTTAGCTTAAAAGAAGGCTACAGAGGCTCATCTGAGACTACACTTGTCAAATTGTCAAATTGTTGGAAATCTCATGCAATGGCTCATTTTTTCAGTATGCCTGGATGTGGAGAGGACAACAGGAGCAGATATCAAATACATGGAGGATAGCCTACGTAACTACTTTGCTGAAGTACGTCATCATGACGTTGACATGGTTTATAAGAACAGAAGCATGTACTTCATTCACGACGAGTTTAAGAGGTTTGGTATGGAGGCAGTGTATCATGACTTCCAGGATTTGAGAGTCTCTGATAAGGTAGTGCTGCCATAAAGTTCATTATTTATATATGGGCCTCGACGCGACAAAAATAGTAAGTGAGTATGATCAGGAAATACCACAATCACAAACTGCAGACAACCCCGTGGCACCGCGAGGAAGAGCCGCTCAACCATCACGAGACACCAGGAAGACAAATTAAGCAAAGCAACCAGCTCTCTCTTCCCCATCAAGATGATTGCAATACTAGAATGGACATAAAGTAACGCACAACAAAACATAGAACAATTACAGACTCCCACAATGAGAGTAACAATAAACAAAAAGTCAACAACAGCAGAACCACCGCCTTAGAACGGACAGCAGCCTAAGCCACTGGGGGGCTTAAATGCATTTTACTGGTACCAAATCTTCGCCCTAGATTCTGCTGTTGTTGAAGAACAAGAAATGTTCAGCTCGCATGGAGGCCATCTAACTAATGCAATGTATCATCATGGAAAACACTCTAATCAAATTAACACTCCATGATGAAACAAAGAAAAGGGCTCATGACTCACAGATAGTCAGAGCTAAAGAAAACCTCAAGTTGAGCCACGGTGGGTCCAGCTACAGATAAGCATCAGGCACCAACCTACCGATTAAAGCTTTACGTCAGAGTCGTCATAGAATCTGAGGCCTGACTCACCGTCGTGCAATTAAAGAGGAAACCATAGCTATAAACCGTGATTGGGCTTAAAACTAGGCATGCAGACTGTCGCATGATATCCAAATTATATCCAACCCTTATATATAACGTTTTACTATCTTTTTGAATTGATCACTAAAATTAGGTTTTCCAACAATTCGTTTGAATTTATAGACTAAATCACCATAAAATATAGGTTCTGATATGCCTTGTTGCAGAAGAGTTTTTAACCCAATGTTGTATTTAACAATTAACTCTGAGTGTCTGTAGTAAAATTTAGAAAATGCTTTTCGAATTTTATGATATCTATAACCTTGTTTTAATAATTTAGCAGTTAAAAATAAGTTTCTGTTGTTGAAGTCATCAATATTAGAGCACACTCTAGCAAAACGAATAAGCTGAGAAATATATACACCATAGGAAGGAGAGCGAGGAACATCTCCATCAAGAAATGGGAAATTTACTATTTCAAAATTAAAATCATCCCGTTTATCATAAATTTTAGAAGAAACTATGCCATTAGTTATTGACAAGTTCAAGTCCAAAAACGGAGCTACAGTATCGGAAGAATTCGCCTTATTTAACTGAAGTTCAGTGGGATATATCTGACCTACCATTTGTTCAAAATAAGGATTATCAATATTAAGTAAGTCATCTAAATATCTGGAGGTATAGTTAAAAGCTTCAATAATATCAGCTTGATTATTGTCTGACAGAGACAACATAAAGTCTCTCTCATAACAAAACAAAAACAAATCTGCAACAAGAGGAGCACAATTAGTACCCATTGGAATACCGACAATTTGTCTATATAATTTTGAGCCAAATCTTATAAATATATTGTCCAAAAGATAATGGAGCGCATCACACATTTTCTGACATGACCACAATTTATATCGCTTAGGTTGTTCAGAAGTAAAAAAGGCATTTTTATCATTACAAGCCAAATAAAGTGAGCCCTCTCTTTGGGGTTTCCGATAAAGTGAGACTCAAACTAGTCTCCTCAGCTACAGATAGTAGCAAGAAAGTTGAAATTCCGCTCAGTGTAGTAAGTTAAGATATGGAACTTTCCGATTAGCAAACAAATACGGCGCTGATCAGACTGCGTGGATGCACAGGGATGGTATGCGCCTCTGTTGTTCGCTAACACAGAAGAAAGTTTTTCTCACGTCGAGGCCCATAATATTATATATGAGCCAGGTACTTATCGCATTTCCCAGCAACGAAGACTGGTGAGCCTGCAAAAACGTGTAGACTCGCCTGATGCTGCTTGCATACACAAATGACAAAAAATAATATCTCTAGCTCGGTAGGATACAACGGCATGGGCGATTTTGGAGGCTTTTGCGCATATGTGATCATTACCAAAGTCTTGTGTGCTTGCTCACTTTACATGTAGACCTATTTGATAGCTGTATAATGCGGCATTGCATCTAGGCCTGCGTTTGTCAAAGTCAATATAAAGGACTCACTAGTATATAAATAAAATCACCTGAATAATTTCACCGTTAGTTAATATCAATTTTGAGACTTTTATAACTATTTAAAACATTCTATTGAGTAAGCCTTAAAATTATGTTGATTGCTGCCTTCTTTCTTTTGCTAGATGAACTTCACAAATGTTGTCGGAATTTTGAAAGGTGAAAGATTTGGTAATATATCTGATAGAATCCTTGGGGTTGCTGCTCATTTTGATACCGTCGATACAACTCCAGGTAACTATATAATAGACAGTTGTCATGTGATAATTATCAAGCAGAGTTTTAGATGTTGTCTTCACTGAGACATTACAATAGTATATGTTTTTCATAATCTAGTACAAGCTTAAATCTGAAATTCTTTACCTTTATAGTATAAATCAAATATTCTTATATAATCTTCATCACAAAAACAAGTGAATATGATTAGAAAACGCAAAATTCACAGACCACAGACCAGCCCACTATTCCACAAAAAACAAGCGAGTAAGGCCAGGAAATGCAGCAATCATATATCACACAACTACTCACAACACAGTTAGGAAGACAAACCTTCAAACCCGACTTTACTCCACCGAAAGATCGAGATCACATGGCTACTCAATCATGTTTTTGCATCGAGAAATGCAAAGCTATTATTCTGCCAGCCAAGAGTAGAAGTGACGTCATGTTTTGTTTACAAAGCTATGGGACTTACCTTTCATGATAGGATAAATACACAATTGATCTATAAAATCGAGATAGCTCAAGTGGTAGCGAGGAGGATTACTAATCCACATAGAAAACATTTTCTAGGTTCGAATCTCACTGGCTGCTCTTTTTTATTCATTTTTTTTTTTAAATTTTTTGGAGGGGGGGAGGAGTGGGGAGGTTTGATTTTATTATTCTGTTCATGTCTTATTTTTTTCTCTTTATTTATTTTTTTATTATTTTTTCATTTTTTGTCCCTTTAACATGTATAAGGTACATATATAAAAACTTCTGTAACAACACAAGCTACTGTAAATTCGGAAATACACGCGAATGTGAGCGTTAAAAGACATATTTGCGACGTCAATATTTGTGACTAGGGCAAGTAAACAACAAAGTGATTTCGCCATTTCGCGATAATTTTATTTTCACGAAATTTTGCATGTGAGAAGTTTCACGAATATAAAACCTCGCGAAAACATCCGAATTTACAGAAAGCTGAAATAATGCCGCCTGTTCGTTTTGGGCCTAGTAAAAATATGAAGAAAAAACAACGACCTCTAAATAGGTTCGATCCTGGTACGCCTGCGTCCATCACCATAGACATAACCTCTACACTACAGTATCTTCTAACGTGAAGTACACAAGTTAATATTTTATGGGTAGCATTGTACTATATACTCAGCAATTGTAAACAAAATATCACGTGACAGTCACTCTTCGTTGGCACTATAGTAGACGTTTTAGTTTCAGCTAAGTAACCGTTATACAGTGGGAATGTGCATATTACCACAGATAATATATAACGACTAACATTTTTCAACGGATTACTGGGTATGTGCACATGCTTGGAAATAGCAAATATATCTCTAAGTAAATGTATTGTGTGAGATCTTCGAGAGTTCCGCCAACGTAAGCCTTGACTCAAACCAGTCTGTTTATATACAGAGATAGGTAGAATATTGACACTTTGCTGAAGCAAGCTGGATAATATAACAAAGACCCTGATCAGACTGCATGGGTGCGCATGCTGACCTGCAACCTTTGTTGGTCGCATCCAACAAAGTCAGATTTTCTCATGTCGACGCCTAATTATAGTGTCAAACGTTTTGGTAATGCATCTGACAAAATTCTAGTGTTATCTCATGGTTTTACACTGCATATAATTCAAGGTAAATGAAAACATGGTAAATCACTTTGAAAACTATATACATGAAGTACTGAAAGAACTTCAATATGGTACAAACTAATCCAGGTTAAAAAATATCGCTGCCTCCTTGTTAAATAGATGATTCAATACAACGGCCTGCAATTGATTAAACTGTGTAAAAAGTAAGTAAAAATAACCAGATTTAAATACCAGAATCACATACTGTAGGCTATCTCATGGCCCCATGAGTTAAAGCCACATAACACTAACGATCAAGTGGTACATAAAAGACATTAACCAAAGCAACCAACTCCCATTCTTTATTAGGCTGATTGCAAATTTAGAAAAGATACAAAGTACTGCATATTAAAGTAAGGACATGGCACAAACTTACACAACCCATGACAACAACAAGAAAAGTGAATCAACAATACTAAAATATCATGTAATTAATGCAATAGTCTAAATAATCGAGCTCACACATTTGCCCGTCTCCAGATTGTATTTTACTTTAAAATTAGTATATGTGCTTATTTTCGTCTCATAAAATGTTTGTGATGCCGCTTATATTAATGAGCCAACAATGTGGTATGTGCGACCAGCAAAGCCTCAGATCAGCCTGCGCATACGCACAGTCTGATCAGAGCCTTTGCTAGTCGCTTGAGTATTCTATGATTGTTAAGCTACTGACTGAACACCATTTGGAGTGTCTAATCTTAAAAGGAGGCTGCAGAGGCTCATCTGAGTCTACACATGTCAAAATGCCACATTGTTGGAAATCTCATGCTCTGGCTCATTTTGAAGGTGTTGATGATAATGGGGCTGGGTGTGCTGCCGTGCTAGAGATAGCCAGACAACTGACTAGTAAAGCGATTAAGCGCCAGAACACCATCTTGTTTATTGGCTTTGACGTTGAAGAGCGAAGTAAGTATGATTTTCCATGGGTGGATCCAGAGAGGGGGGACAGGTGGTCCGGACCGCCCTCCCCCCCCCCATGAAAAATCACTAAAATATAGGGTTTCTGAACAATACTGATCCGGATGCCCTGAAAAATCACAAAGCTACCAAGCCAGCATTTAATGTTGGGCCATCATCGGCCCGTCAGTGAAACGCCATTTGGCGTTTCGCTGGCGGGCGGATGATGGCCCATTTATACCGGTATTTGGATCCTATATCACCTCATCAACTAAAAACAAAACAAAAAAAAAAACGTCAAAGTTGGACCCCCTCTGACAAAATTTTCTGAATCCGCGCATGACAAATCTATTATTCAAATGGTATGCTTTTTGTAGCGGGTTTTACATAACCTTCCCTGTTTCTTTGATTGCTCCAGAAGTCATATGTCAGCCAATGGATGAAGTATTAAATATCCTGTTTTGTTCTCATGTTGGGATTGGTTTCACCATACGTAAGTTTAGCACCTATGTCAAGGGTCATTAGAATTCTTCTTTTCATTGATAGATCATTTAGTAGTCTGTCAGTCATTGGAAGAAATGTTAGTCTGTTTCTTTTCATATAGAAATTGGTTTGTCCTTAATGAAGTCTTGCGCCCATTTTATGTGACTCGTAAGCTCTGCTATTGCAAGCCATTGAAAGAGGTATTAGTATGTTTTCTAGGTTTAAATTAGCCTTACATAAGTCTGGTGTCTAAACCCGGCGCACAAAAGAAGCAGCGCTTTGGAAAAGTAAATAAACTACTGGAGGCTTACATATGTAAAACGGTATCAACATTAAAAAGGACTTATTCGCCATAGACGACTCGGATGAGCCTCAACATCGCCATTTTGACAAGAGTAATATGTTTGTTTTTGTATTTGAGAAATGGTAGAGATACTGAACAAATGATGCTAATACAAGGTATAAGAGAAAAAGATTCTTGAAAAATCTGAAATTTGAAAAGAATAAAACAGAAGAAGAGAAAATTATTTAGACTGTAAAGTAATGGCGTCTAAAAACGAATAAAACATCAAAAATGTGTAAATAATTAATTTAAAAAAATGATAAGAAAACACATTTTAAACCATTCAGGTGTCAAATGATAGATCGTCATATGCCATCTGAATGATTTTAAAGTTGTTGTTTTTTATTTGTTTTTAAAACCTGACCGGAATGGTCACATGAACCATTTTAAAGAAGGCGAGTTTTCAAAAGAAAGTAAAAAATAATTTGAAGAAAAGGAATTATGGGGCTTACTGATAAAAGAGATCCAGTCCCCTATACAAACACTGATAAGACTCAAATGTCTATCTTATAAAAAAATAATCAGTTACTTCTCATATTAACTGCATTGCTGCACGTTGACCTGATAAACGTTGCCTATCTCGCTGTATGTGCCTTTATCAGGTCATGATGACGATGCACTTTTTGAATGACGTCGTCAATGACATTGATTCCACACAATAATCTTTAAATACGTCATTATCGCTAGTTCGAACAGTGAATCAGCTTGTAAACTGATAAATAGAATACCAGGTTCGTGTCTTTTGATATCAAGTTTCGGCAAGCCTCGCGATGTCAACAAACGTTCTCAAAGCCTTGCCAAATAGACACCCACCTCGTACTCTCTTTTTGTAGCAACGTTTGCAAGTGGCAGTGAAAACTTTGTCAGTGGTTGGCTTTTCCCTTTTCTGGAAGAGAACTATGGTCCTGACTACAAGACAATGGAACCATATGGTGTAGTAGTGATGGACGTACCTATGGAATACAATACTTCGGAATATTCACAGATACCGTTCGCTGACCAAGGCTATGATAAAGAGGTTTGTGTTTGTTGCAACTAGTTATCGTATCTACTTATATACTTGATCATATAGGCCCCAAAACAGTGTAAATCCTAATCATAGTGTGTTAATTTGATCAGTGTTTCTCCATGATGATACATTGCAAGAGTGAGAAAGCTTCCATGCGAGCTGAACATTTCTTGTACTTCAACAACAGCAGAATCTAGGGCGAAGATTTGGTACCAGTGAAATGCATTTAAGCCCCCAGTGGCTTAGGCTGATGTCCGTTCTTAGGCGGTGGTACTGTTGTTGTTGACTTGTTGTTTATTGTTACTCCCATTGTGGGAGTCTGTAAGTGTTCTATGCTTTGTTGTGCGCTACTTTATGTCCATTCTAGTTTTGCAATCATCTTGCAGGGGAAGAGAGAGCTTGTTGCTTTGTTTAGTTTGTCTTGCTGGTGTATCTTATTTGTTGTGTGGCTCTTCCTTGCGGTGCCATGGGTTTGTCTGCAGTTTGTGATTGTGGTATTTCCTGATCATACTCACTTACTATTTTTGTACTATTTACCATTCTATTTTTACACAACATGTGCATGGTCTCGTGGTAATCTTAGCAATGAGTATTTATTGCAATATTTTAAAACCTCTATGCGAGTTAAACACGTGTTTGTTTTTAATACCAATATAATCTAGGGTGAAGAGTTGGAAAATATATTAAGCCCAAACCACCCAAACAGACATCGGCGGTGATTTTTTTGTTAGTGATTCATTTATTTTGTTACTATATTTGTAGGGGTGTGTGTTGTGTTCTTTTTTTGCTTAGCCTTTGCTGCTCGCATGTGCAATTATTTCCGAAATGTCATGAAATGGGTTCAATCGGAACTGCCTCGGCCAATTCCTCGAAATTCCGTGGAATCAGACCTCAGATGTACAACGAGGATCTACTTTGATAGCGCGGATGATAACGTGACGCTGACGTTATATAACGTGATGATGACGTCACAGAAACCAAGTTACCACAACAACAAGTGTAATTGCAGAAAAAACGGTTATAAGCAGTTAAGCGATATTTTATTTGAAAAATACATAAACTTCATTTATTCTGCTGATTAAACTTTTCAGGTTATCAGAAAAATTGATTTTGATAGGGCTGAGCTCATATGCTAAAAAAGCTAATTTTCGATTCCTTACACCTTTTCCGGTTTAAAAATGGAGTTTTTTCGTACATAGTACTACGTGTAAATGGACTTACGTACACCCGAGGCTTGATTCCATTCTGGAATTGTGCTGGACTTTCCCGAATAGATAATTACCTCTAATTCTTTTTTAGTTTGCAGAGTACTTTCCAACAACTTACGCCAATATGGAAGCTGATAACTTCCGGGGAGATTTTATAGCACTTAGTTACAGAAATGCGTCTAGGGATATGGAACTGGCAAATACTTTCCTCGCTGATTGGGATAAAGCTGGGCGAGCTAAGTTTGAAATTGAAACGTTTCCACTTCCTGTTCAAGATGTGTCTACGATAGAGACACACCCAGTTTTGAAACATTGGCTCAGGAGTGACCACACACCCTTTTGGCTAGCAGATTTTCCAGCCATATTTCTCACTGATACAGGTAATGGTTACTATATATACAGGCGGGACTTTAGAGTAAAATGATATACAATTATTGACTCCCATGAGGTATACATGAGGATTTATTTTCCTGAAAAAGTTATATTCACCTAGGTCACAAGGCCAAGGTGAACATCATTTTTAATGGTAGATAAATCCTTATGTAGTCAATTACGGTTTGGTTGTATGACTTTTCAGCAGTACATGAAAAAAGTTACTTTCACTATTTTACCTAGATTTGTATTGTTAAAGTCGTGTTCAATCTGAGGATTTTCTCACACAAGTTTTAGAATCATTTTTTAAAAGTTTAACGTAGTATTTTACTTTTTTAAATTTATATATATCTACCTGTTAGGAAATAAAACAGCAAATCATGTCGATTTCATGCAGCCCATGCGCATTTCATACTCATCATGCCATTTTAGCATTATAGAGGGTAATAAAGAAACAATTACGTGTATAAAATATCCTCAAATTGTTTACATCCTATACCGACCTGTAGACCATTTTAAACCACATTTCAGGTAGACATATATTTTTAGGAAAACAAAATCGGTCAATCAAGAGACAGGATTACCTCCAGTCATATAACAATATACTTGATTGTTTTAGATAAATGTTTTAACATGTATATGCTTTAAACATTTCAGACAGAGCTTTTAAAAGTAAGTAAGGGTGCGAAGATCAGGAATCGATACAATCAAGTACCACACCTGACCCAGGATACCAATGGGAAAGTGACAAACTCACAGTAGATACCACAAACGAGAGCCAAGAGGTCAGCCCTTTCCCAGCAGGTGACCACAAAGCACATATAAACAGACGCGCACAAAGACATAGCAAACACAAGACAGAACAAAAACATAAAAGATCCACAAAAGAAGTACCGCCTTGGAACGGTCAGTAAAATAATTTACTGGAGGGCTTAAACCATAAGACATATTCAAATACTATATCAGTAAGCATGTTCGCAGTCACATTTTACCATGGTTAGCCTGACATACGCTATTTCAGAATTTCTATCTATGATGTGTGTACCTTGCGTGGGTTGCATTTTTATTTCTGCTTTTTCAAATATATAATGCACTAAATACTTAGATGCACACTGACATCAAGATCTTTATTAAACAATGTTTATGCCAAGAAACAATCTTGTCTTTTATCCAGAAAACTTGCTTGGTGACTGTTCTTATCTCTGGTGACTACAGATAAACTTAAGGATACAGTCGATTGGCAGTTTATTATCTGTAAGCTAACTGGTATTGTCGTAAATTATAGGCCATTCTAGGCAATTAAAATACGGAAAATGAGTTTACTCATCAAAATTCAAACAGAAATGCTATATATGCCATTGGATAGAGAAACACTCAACTTCCACAGAAGAATCTCAGTCAACGCTTTAAATGTTGTTTTTTTTTCAAATGTGTTGTGTGGTAGGGGTGGGGGCGGCGGATTAGCCAGACATTGTTTATATATTTCACCAATTAGGTTAACGTAAGACATCTGACTTTGGAAACTATGGTGACAATCAGCAAGTATGCTATCAAACGCTAAGTGCTTTAGGGTTGCTAATATATCTTTTATGGTTTTGCAGTACATGTAGGATAGTGACACAGGTTTATTGTGTCCAGCATCGTATTACCCTCCTCCTTTTTATAGAATGGGAATACACAAGATTGCTGCCGCCAGCAATTTGAGCTAGATAGTCATTGAAAATAAGTGTCAGAATATGTGAAATAAAATGGGCCTCAACTTTAAAAAAAGAAAAACTTGTTTTTGGGGTTTGGGAACAGCAAATGGGCTGACCAGCTAGCGCATCCGTGCATAATGATCAGCGTCTTTGCTTTTCGCGTTTTGGAAATTATCAAACCTAAACTTGCTAGTCTTTGCATCTAGCTTGAGATTCACCTGTCAGAAACCCTGAATACATGATTTGTCGCGATGTACATGAACTATTATACTATTTTTGACTTCAGTGAGGTAGATATGAGAATTTATATACCCCAAAAGGTAATATTTACTGAGACGTAATTATTTCTTTTAAAGGTAGATAAATTCTTATTATGTCCACCGAACTTGAAGTCAAATATGTTCGTAAAAGGGGATCAAAATCTGTTTTTGTTAGATGATTTTTTCAAATGTGATTGGAAATTTTCTACTTTCATTTTTGTACCTAGGTTTATATTGTTGAAGTCATGTTCAACGTAAGGACTTTCTCACAAGTTTCAGCAACTGGTTTTGAATTTTCTAGTATAGTATTATGAATTTTGAAATCTTTATATGAAATTCTCGGAATTAGGTATGAAAATCATAAAACTCCTTTTACGTTTTGTTTATTCAAACAAAGAAAAATGAAGAAACAAAACAAAACTGCTGTAAAAAATAATATACTCAGAAAAACAATTGAAGGATATTTAGATTCAGTTCCATCTCTTACATTCAATACAGTAAAAACTAAACTAATTATGCATGCATTTCATAGTTCCAGATATTTGCAATCAAAATGATAAATTGATTTAAGTCGCGCTTCAATGATCAAAGTACAGTACATGTCCAAATGGTGCAACCCTCTATACTGAAAAGTCACAAACATTCAAAAATGATTGAAACACATTTTTTTCGTTTGTTTTCCATAATGACTGGTTCCAAAATCATTGCTGGCTCTCAGTCAAAAGTATGACACCTAATTTTGTAGCTGTTGTCAGTGTTTTACTTCCAATTTGTTGTCATATTGGCTGGAGTATGCCATATCTGTACAATTTTGTTGAAGAAGTTGTCACGTTATTAGGTGCAATTACTGATAAACGAGTGTGAACACTTGTCTGTGGTCAGAATTAGAGCATGAGCAATGACCAAGTAAGGTTGTAGCAAAAAATATCAACGCTAAATTTTTTGCTTGTGAACTTTGGGTAAAGAGGGTTGGTACATTTGGTATGGTTCTGTATCATAACCAATGACCCATTAATGTTATTATGCATTTTGCTGAATTGCATATGAGTAGTTCTATCAGATACGAAAATACTTTGTTTGGAAATTAATTTCTCAAATGTTACATAGTCAAAAGAATTTTAATATCCTTCAATTGTTTTTCTGAGTATATTTAAAGCCTTTAATTCAACACAGCGATTCATGTATTTCATGCAGCCCTTGCTAAATTCACACTTATCATGCTTTTGTAGCTCTCTAGAGGGTGATATAAGAAAAGTGTCAAAAATATAAATTTCAGCTGGTTTACATCCTATATCAACCTGCCGTTCATGCCAGTTGTCAGGTAGACATACAATGTGACCTTTAATTCAACCCAGTGAATCATGTATTTCATGCAGTCCTTGCTAAATTCACATTTATCATGCTTTTTTGTAGCTCTCTAGAGGGTGATATAAGAAAAGTGGAAAAATATAAACCTCAGCTGGTTTTCATCCTATATCAACCTGTGGTTCATGCCAGTTGTCAGGTAGACATACAATGCGACCAGTTTGTCTGCTTATGATTTTTCTACTCTTTACATTACTATACCTCATAATTTAATTAAAGATAAACGTATTTATCTTATTGATAGAACCTTCCAGAGAGAAGGCTCTCCATGCCTTGCATGTAATGACAGAAATGCATTTTTACTTCGGAAAAGCCTAAAAATATCATTCATGGTCATGTCAAAATGTATGTGATGCGCTCACCTTTTTGTTGGACAACATTTTTATTCGATTTGGCACCTAGCTGTATAGACAAGTAGTTGGGATTCCTATGGGCACTAATTGTGCTCCACTGGTTGCAGATGTATTCCCATTTTGTTATGAGAGGGACTTTATGATGTCTCTTTCTGATGATAAGCAGGCTGATGTTATTGATGCGTCTAACACTACATCCGGTGTAACAGTGATACAGTGAAAATCCATTGGACGATATTTTAAACATAAGAAATGTTTATTTTGACAATATGGTAAGTCAAATATACTCTTCAGAGCTCCAACTTAATAAAGCCAATACGTCTGATACTGACGCCGCATTTTTAGACTTGCATTTGTCATTTTCTTATCATATTGTTTCTACCAAAATTTATGATAAACGTGACGACTTTGATTTTGAAACTGCCAATTTCCCATTTTTAGATGGTGTTGTTCCTCGCTCTACATCCAATGGGGTCTATATCTCTCAACTCATTCGTTTTGCTAGAGCATCTAGCTATGTTACTGACTTCAACACTCGCAAAAAAATGTTAACTCAGAAACTTCTTAAACAAGGCTATCCGTATCATAAACTTTGCAAAACCTTTTCAAAATTTTATAGACGATACTATGATTTGATATCTAAATTCCAACTTGGACTTAAATCTCTCTTGTGCGAAGGACTTTAGGAACCTGAATTCTATGGTGACTTGGTGTATTAATTGAAGAAGATTGTTGGCTCTAATAATTTTTCAGCGCAGTTCACTAAAATAATTTCCCATTATAAAAAGATTGGCTATAACATTAATGTATTGCAACAGACTAAATGCTTGGTGGTCAACCCAATCACGGTAGGCAACTTTGTTTTCCTCTTCAACTTAAAGACTTAGCTATTGATGAGATGGTAGGGCCCCGATGCTTTGGCTGTTTGTTGGGCCCACCGGTGTTTAGCTGTTGGATTTATTTTGCTCCAGTATTCAGTTTTATTTACTGTTGAGTCCTTATCTTTGCTTTATCTCCTTGTTTTATCTTGAATTATATGTTCTAGGAGATGATGCATTGATTAGTTAAGGGGCTTTCATGCAAACCAAATATTAATGTGCCTTGATCCACATCTGAATTAAGGGTGAGGTTGGCGCCGTGAAACCGGTTTAAGCCCTCCAGTAAAAATATTTTTACTGACGGTTCCAAGGCGGTGCTTCTTTTGTGGATCGTTTTTGTTAGTTATGCTTCATGTTGGTGTGTGTTGTAATGTCGTGTCTGTTTGTAGCCTTGTGGTCACCTGCTGGGAAAAGGCTGACCTCTTGGCTGTCACGTGTGTGCTGTATTTTGTCACTTTTCCAAATGTGTCCTGGTCCACATCAGAATCAAGGGTGAGGTAGGCGCTGTGAAACTGGTTTAAGCCTGCCAGTAAAATATATATATTTTATTGACCGTTCCAAGGGGGTACTTCTTTTGTGGATCTTTTTTGTTTTTTCTGTCTTGTGTTTGCTATGCCTTTGTGTGCGTCTGTTTAAATGTGCCTTGTGGTCACCTGCTGGGAAAGGGCTGCCCTCTTGACTCTCGTTTGTGGTGTCTAACTGTGAGTTGTCACATTTCCATTGGTATCCTGGGTCAGGTGTGGTACTTGATTGTAACGATTCCTGATCCTTGCACCCTTACTTACATAGAGATTTATGAAGATAAATTTGTCTAATCTGGATGCAGGATCCTCTCCCACCGTATCACATTTATCCATGGAGGAGAATGGGCTAGCTTTTTAGGATCAGTATTTCTTAATGGAATAAGGCGGATTGAAATTGCATTTTAGGACTATTGGCTTTTTCCTCAGTGTCATTTTAGACCCACTTTCTCTTCAGTGATCTCAATTGAAAGCGGTTTGACAGTATTTTGAAAGCTGGCGAATCTAAACGCATTGTTATCTGGAAATCCCTAAACGGGCATTGTAGCAAACAATGAAGATCCAAATGATTTGCCACAAAAGCCAGTATCCCAAAGTCTCATATTAAAGATATGTACACTATTTTCAGTAGAGGAAACTCCCCCGTATGGGGGAAGTGGAATCCTCTTCTACCTGTGGCAATTTGTTTCCATATAAGGAAATTTGTACCCCAATCGGTTTGGCACTTTGTTTCCATATAAGGAAACAAAATGCCACATCGGGGTACACATCGGGGATTCCCCTTCCCCCAAATTGGGCAGCTTACTCTACTATGTTTAAAAATACTCAACTGCTTAGCTTGCTAACTTCTGCCTTGAGCTAGCACATGACATTCGGTACGACATTCGGTACTGACCACATTTCTAGTAACGAAGGCTCAGGCGAGCCTAAGAGTATGCAAGTAGTTGAATACCCAGACACTAATACAACCTGGATATAACAGCTTATTGGAAGATTTTCGTATGTAATGAACAACAAAATCTCATGCTTTATACTGTTTATTTGATATTTGTAGCGCCAGCTCGTGGAGATGGTATGGCGTGTTATCATAATCCATGTGACAGTATTGACGTAATGATTACCGAGGATAACATGAACTTTCTGGGTAAAACAGCCGATACGGTTGCACAATCCCTTCACTCGCTCTCAGAACCACACAAGAGTACTTCAGGTAAATTATGAAGGAGCTGCTATCCAGCATCTGGTAAAAGTTGGCATGACATGCGGGGATCCAGAAATTCCGTTTTTTGTATTTAGTCACTAAGGTCGTACGTACCTCCCGCGAGAAGCAATTGGACACAAGGGGTCCAATTGCTTCTCGAGAGGGTACATACCAGAATTTCAAAGGAAACCAAAAGGAACTTGTAATTTTCCAGGGGGGTCTGGACCCCCTGTCCCCAACTCTTGGATCCGCACATGCATTTGCAAATAGTGAAGATTCAAATCAGTTTGCGCATTCTAAAAGTCTAAGCAGAGCCTTACTTTTCTGCATGAAGAAATGTTGGATTCCTTGGCTACCCATAAAGCTCTCGTTAAATATTCAGATCAAACTGCGACTCGTATACAGCATACATTATTTTGGTGCTTATCGCATTGTCGAGCGATAATAGCTCGGGTATACAAAAAGTATGGATGAAGATATAGACTCAGACCATAATTTGAATCTACAGCCCCGCTTAATACATTAGCATGGACGTTTATTGAAGGCTTTCGCGCACTTAAGCATGTGCTAAGCTCACAATTTACATAACTGTGTTCACACACAAAGTGAGATTGCTGTACTTACATGTATCTCAGTGACGAGCAGCAAAACAGCAAATGCTCAAACGAGCATGCGCATGTGTGCAGCTTCGTCTGAGCATTCCTTGATTGCATTCACAATATTTTGAAGTAGATGAATACTAAAGCCAAAATTAAGACCTCTAACCCAGCAAGTACAACAGACGATAATTTCTGGAATCGTCTTGAGATAATCCATTCTATTCAGGGTCTGTTTTGTCATGTGACTGACATTACGTACAGGAATGAAAGCAAATCATAGCACCAATTTAGCAGTAGCAAAAGCAAATAAAAGCTATCAGGCCCCTAACTTATAGAGAAGAGAGCGTAATTAAAATCTAATTTTCTTATTTTTCAACCAAAACATATGCTGTGGGTACTCAAAAGAACCGTCTCAATGAGACGGTTCTTTTGAGTACTCACAACTTATGTTAAAATTGATGGATAAGAAAATATTCACAACTTTATGCTCAAGTTTTTGTTGATGTAAACCTTTGACTTAAAATACCATTTATCCTATTTATTTCAGGAGCTGCTGCTAATTCTGCAGGTTTCTCGCTGTTGGTGGTGCTTGGAATCATCTACGTTATTGTGTCCAATTAAACAAAACGCCTTCACTTTATACTACTCGAAAATGACCAAGGCATAAATTGCAATGCCTCCTGAAAGTTAAGGGGATGCCAATTTCAAAAGCTCTTACTTGTATGACAATTTAGCTGTACAAATAAAAATAACCATTTTGTCAAGGAGACTGACACATCTGAATGTATTATTGTATGAACAATTTACGATCCCGGCCAAGTCCCATATTTTCATGGAGATTGATCATGAAATCATTTCTACGGTCATTCTCCTCCATTCCGCTGAATGCGAAAGTATGTGCGTGAAGTACTGGTTAACTGCTTGTTCAAGCTTGCCCAGGAAAAAAGTGTGGTTATAGACTTCGAGCTAAAAAAGGTCCTGCTCCCCCCCCTAGGGAATTTCGAAGACATATCCTATCTTGAAGAAAATATCAAGCCGCATCTTTTAAGAGATGTTTGCACTCTGTGCTCCGGGGCGTTAGTCTCTGACAGCCTGTTACATATGTTACTGTAACAAACTAAGGAAAAAAAAACAAAATGAAAGTTTGAGCTACAGATTGAAGACGTTAAACCATCTAATTATTCAAATTTCTTATGTAGTTTGCAAGCTGGATGCCTAAGCTACATAAAAGCAGCATTTTAAACAAAATTACAGCCTTCAATGGTGTTATATGCGTTACATAGATTAAATTTCCCTTTGAAAGTTGAAATCGTGACTAACATTATTAATTTTACAGACAATTTGTGCATTTTTACAAGTGTTTTTAATCTTAGTTTACTAAAATACTCATTTGACTAAAAGAAAAAACAAATTTTGCTTTTCTATCTCAAAGACATTGTTTTATATGAGCTATTAAACAACCCTACCCCCAATTTTAAGTATCCAATTTAGGTATCTATTATTGAAGAAAAATATATGAAAAAATTTGACGCTCGTGGATATCTTACATTTTTGGCACTGTCTTGCTAATGTGATAAAGAATCATACATTTGCAAGTTTGACATCAGGATTAGAGCACTTATTAAAGTATGTAACGTATGTTACATGGCATAATGAATGAGCTAGGAAATTTTCTAGGAAGTAAGAGATGATATTTCAGAAAATACCGTTTTTCACATGATTTCCTATTAATCTCTAGCCTCTGGTGCCTTAGTCTTAGTAATTACAGTCATTGCTGATAACAAGCTCATGGAATTGTGTTACCTATGTTATATATAACCTTTTTAATCACATATTTCCTTATGCCTATAATATTAAAATATATAGACATATAGATAGAAAATAATAGGTCTCATTTAAATGACACAATTTAATAAATATTCCTATTAAATAAAATTATTCAAAAACAATCTTTATTCAAGTCACCCTCACAATGTCTATCATTATGTCTGCTTCTAAGGCAAAATAATCACCCATTTCATCACAACCAGTAGAATCATAGCATTGTATTAGGACTCCAAACTGAGTACAATCCTGTTCCTCTCCACCCCTTTGGGAATTGTGCAGACATATCCTACCTTATAGAATAATTCAAGCTGCATCAAATAAGAGATGTTTGCACTCTATTAACTAGGGGTTTAGCCTGTAATGGTATGATACGTATCTTACCATTTCAATTTAAGAATAAGTGAATTGAAAGTCTGTGAAACAGAACGAAGACATAAACTATCTATTTATTTGAATTATTCATGTAGTTTGCATGCTGAATACTTTGATACATAAGAAAAGATTTTTTAACAAATATACAGCTTCCTATGGTGTTATATGTGTTACATTAATTAAGATTACTTTTTAAAATTGGTAATTGTGACAAACATCACTTATAAGCACTTCGTTTGACCCTCCTCTTTTGCCATCAAAAGACTTAATTTTTTTTGTATGTCTGGCCAGTGCCAGCGTCAAACAACTTGACTCAGCCAAACTTGAATCCTTAGCATTCTTCAAAAGCAGAAACAGCATGTCAGTGTCATGGGATCAAACACCTGATTAAATATGGGTTTAATGCCATTTCACATATATGCATACAATGGAGTATGACTCTGGTATATATCTCTTCCTGTGAAGTGGCAAGAGCAATCTCACTGCAGCTGCATCTGCATCCGTGCTAGTCAAATGATAACTTTGCTCTGATTTTGCAAAGTCTATGTCTCTACCGTGTACCTCTAAGAATACTTTAAGATTTCTGACATTGGTCAAACAGAAATTTGATAGGCTGCTTTTTTTGCATCATTTGCCATGGAACCTATCCAGTCTTTTGGTGCTTAAGTCCTCAGGTCTTAGATCAATAGTATATTTCTGCGCCCAAAGAACTTTATAAGTTTTCTTTAGTTACATTAATACCGTTGACTCTTGATGGTTTTGGCAGACCATCTGAAACAATTTCTGTTACACCTTAAAAGTTATCTGGTATAAGAGAAAGAATATGAAGTTGGACATTGCCATCAATTATGTTTGCAGTAGGTTGTTTTTTGATGTCAGTACATTGAAGCATGTCTTAAAATAATGTAAAACCTATGATTTCTCAGTTTTTGCAGCCATATCATTAGCTGTTGCATTCAAAAGAAGGAAATTGGACTATAGGTAGTATGGGATAACCAGTAGTTCTATATTATGCTCTATGGAAGATTTATACAGAGTAAACAAGTTGATAAGGTGCCTCATTTCATGATCCATTGAAAACACTGAAATTGAAAACACTTGTCTCTGACTGTGTAATCAAAAAGGATGTCACGACAATGCCCTTGCTCATTTATTATGACGAGTTATATATGTTACATCCTTTAATAAGCGCTCTTATCTTAGAAACTTAGTGAATCATGAATTGAAAGGGTCTATTTGCGCTCTGTTCATCCTGCATATCATTGCTTAACCTGCTGTGTTACATCTAGTATCTTTAATCTGAAGGGAAAGAGTTATCTCAGTTTCAGCACTTCAGAAGTACTAAGACTTCAAATAAGTTTTTGAACGCTTGGGGAAAGATAATAAGTGCAGAGACATTATTAGATGAAAATATGTGGGTTGCATGTATGAAAAGGCTACATTTATAAAAGTTAACCAGCTAAGATATGATTCTTTATCACAGAAATATCAAGGTACATCAGTCCAGGTACTCATTGCTCTTAATGGCATAGTTTTCCTCCTTGTAAAGCTTTAGTCTTTCTCCTACTTGCAGAGTATCACTTGAAACACATACTCAAAGAGACAACTATTAGGAATTCATATCAGTTTCCGAATGTTCCAAGCCATAAATGGCAAAATTGGAAAGTTGATAATGGCTCATCAATTTTGAGTGGACTGGTGGTAAAATTGAACAACAGTAAATGATTGAAATATTGTGTGATGATTCTACTAGTTGCAAGGAGGTGTGTGATAATAATGATTACCACAGAAGCAGACAACGACAAACGATTAACATGAGTGTTAAATCGATGAGAAATAGTTTGGACCATTTCATTTATTGTATTTTCTTGTAAAAATGTAAAACTATCTTTTCTATTTGTGGCTCTATATTTAGCATTATATGCACAGTATTAGGAAATGTGTCCAAAAGGTCATGGATAACATCTGTAAAAACAGTCCATGGGCTTGATAATCAGAAATGAATATAATTTCTAGTGTTTTGGCACCAAAGACTTATGTACACATTAAGTGTCCTGATCTTAAACTTAATGACATCTTGCAGATATAAGAGCAAGACAGACTAAGAAAATGAAAAATATCCACATGCTGTAATCGCTTTCATGTGTTTTACTTAAACGGTAAGAACAAAATTCGCTTCTCTGTAAAACTGGGAGTAGGGCTGTGTATTAGCTCCTATAAGACGATATATTTAAGATAGAAAAGCAAACTTGTTTTTTCCTATTCATCAATTGAGTATATGTTTGTAAAATCTAATAAAACAGTTTGAAACCAACTCATAGAAGTTGTTTAACTAAATGACGATAGCCACAATTATAGCTTTTAAATTATAATTAGGTTCATGTAACGCACATAACACCACAGTTAGCCGTATTAATGTTAAACAGCTTCCATATGTAGTAAAGACATCCAGTATAAAAACTATAAGAATGTCAATTTATTAGATAATTTTAATGTCTTCTTTTAGTAGCTCAAACATTCAAATTTCTTATTCTCAAATTGATATAGTAACATATGTAACAAGCTGTTACAGGCTAACGCCCCGACTTACAGAGTGCAAACATTTCTTATTAAACGCACCTCGACTGGTTACATAACATGTAATTTGTCTGCAGAATTCCAAAGGGGATTAGGATGGAGCAGGTCCTTACTCAGCTTGATGTTAAAATACTGTTTGATAATTTTACTTATCACGCTAACATATGTAACACTCTCTGATCTTTAAAACTTGATGACAACTAGCAGATCTATAAGTCTTTATCATAGGAGCCAGTTTAAAATCCCTAAACAATGTAAGATATCCAACAGCTGCAAGTTTTTTCACAATTTTAGCTCAAACTTTCAAACTACATTTCCTTTTTTGATATAGTAACGCATGTAACACGCTGTTTCAGACTAACGCCCCAACATAGAGAGTGCAAACATACCTTATTCGATGCAGCTTGAGTTGTACTATAAGAAGGAATATGTCTGCAAAATTCCCTCGAGGAGATTAAAACATTTTAGGCATATCTTACGTAAAGACAATGAGCTTGCCCATTTATTACATCAGGTAACATATGTTACAGACTCTGATATCAAAAATTTTGCAACAAACTTGCAGATTTATGAGTCTTTTCATATAAACAAATAAATCCCAAACAATGAAACACATTCATCAACTGCAAATATTTTTTAACTATTTTTACTTTAGTTTTAATACCAAACATTTCACCTTAAAACTGGGTAGGGGTAGGGTTGTTTAATTGCTTATTCCAGAAAAAATATCCAAGCTAGGAAAACAAACTTTAATTTTTCTGTTAGCCAATTGCATAAGCTAGTTAGACATGGTTAAAAACATTTTGCAAAACACACAGAGAGATTGTGAATGTAAATGATGTTAGCCACACTTGCAAATTTTAATGGGTTATCTGATTTATGTAACGCATATGACACCTTAGAAAGCGGCAATTTTGTTCAAATGGCTGTCATATGTAGTTAAGATATCCAGTATGCAGACTATATGAATGATTTTTAAAAATAAATATTTTAATGTCGTTAATTTGTAGCCCAAACTTTCAATTTACTTTTTCTTAGTTTGATTAAGTAACGTATGTTACAGGCTCTTACATACTAACGCCCCGGAGCACAGAGTGCAAACATCTCTTAAAAGACTTGGCTTTCAATTCTCTACAAGATAGGATATGTCTGCAAAATTCCCTAGGGGGGGGGGGGAGCAAACCCATTCTCAGCCATCCGTCTATTAGGTGAACTGACTGTCCCGCCATGACAACAGCTGTTGACTTGGGACGTAAAGCAACAAAACAAACAAACATCACACATAGATTAATTTACGCCCAAAAAAGAAGCTTTTGAGCACTGACAGCATACTTATCAGTCATTTTGGGTTACTTCATGCTTTGATTCCGTTTGCATCTATGTGGCATGCTGGGTAAATTTAAAATACAAATGTTAACATGAACAAGAACTTAAGCTATCCAACTACACTGTATGAAGTATTTTAGCCCAAGTGTATGTATTTCTGGGAGTATTTACATTTTTGCTTTTTACCATTATTTTTTAAGCAAATTTTGGAAAATTTACTTTTCTACCAGAAGTATATACATTTGGGCGAAAATAATTTCATACATTGTTGTCAGATAACTGTAGTTCATGTTTATGTAAATGTTTTTCTCTAAAATCCACTCAGCATGTCACAGTGACGCAAACGGAAACACACCAGTGACTGATAAGCACCCTGCTGAGTACTCAAAAACTGTATGTTGGCATGTAAAGTAATCTGATCTGTGTAATAATTGTTTATACAACAATACAGCTAGAAGTATCAGTCGTCTTGACAAAATGGACATTTTTGTTTATGCAGGTACATTTTCATACAAGAATGAGCTTTTGAAGTGTTCAATATTTAGGATACGAAAATTAACTTTCCAAATTTATTAAAATTAAAATTGTTTCATGTATTCTGAAGACCACAGACAGTGACATCTTATGTATTGTGCTAAGGCGGAGTTATTGGACATTTAAAATACCATTGAACATTTAAAATACCATGCTGAAATAGCGATACTTAACTAACTTAAAGGTCGTCCTTAACTTATAGGAGGCATTGTAAGTTTGGACCCAGACCTCCAGATGAGAGGGCATATTTTTTTGTTTTCTTATTTCACCACTAACATTTTCATTCTGGATACCGGTGAAATCATATGTTGACAAACAGTGTAGAGCCATTTGCAATGCTGCTTATGGCGGCATTTCATCATGGTATATACTGTTTTCTAAGATATAAAGCAATCTTCAGAAATAATCTTTCGACCTGTGAATCCTTAAAAAAACAAATGGACAATTCCATACTTATTGTATTATTATATATGGGATAGTCCATCAGAATGGATAGGGTTAAAGAACAACAAGGTATGAATGACTATTTGTGAGATAAATGGTTTCCTTTTTTAACTAATACTCGTAACAATAACCTTTCTTACTTCCTCAAACCGGATAGGCTGCAATCGAAATCTTTAATACTATCGACAAACGCAGATCAAAATCGTCAGAAAGAGAGTTTTCGATTGCCAGTTGTCGCCCGTCGATTGTTAGGAGCGTTTTCGATTGCCGTCTATCCAGTGTGTTACTGATCATATAAATGGCAGTAAATGGTTACTCGATTAAATGTGTCGGTTGTGTTTTTTAAACAAGAGAGCCAAGTGGCCCTAGACCACTCACCTGTGTTTGTCTGTGTCTAAGTGCTTTATTTATAGGAAATAGTTATAACCTTTAACCCCTGGGATGGGGACATTTTTGTCTCCCGAAGATAGTGGAAAAGGCAACTATTAAAATGGGTCAGTTATTCCGGATGTACCTTCCAGATCAATATGGGTAGCATATAGGAATTGCCCCAAATTACACCCCACGATCGCGAGTTATGCATCCCTGAATTTCGGTGTAACCCAGAAACAGTCTAATGCACTATTCCCGGGTATTTTTGTAAAGATATCGTGTCAAAGATAGTGCACGATTAGATTAGCAGAAAGAAGCCATATGAGGTACTATTCATGGGCAATACTAGCAAGGCTTCGCAAACTTTGTCTTCATGGCCGAAGTGTCCAAGTCAAGCCATTGGACATGTCTAAGCATAGGGACGAACCCCTTTTTATCAAATTTGTCCATTTTAGCTCATTTACACTCGTTTAACATGTTGTGTTGAGGGATGAAGCCCGCTATGCAAATTCGCCCAACAATGTACCATATTCTACAATGGGTAAGAGCGTACATCCGTAGGTCCGTCCGTCGACACATTGAGGGAATACTAAGTGAACGCAAATTAAGGAGCGGATCCAGGATTTCTGGAAAGGGGGTTCATATGTAAAAAGGTGTGGTGGTTCGCTATGTTGGTTGTATCTCATTATTTATTAAATATCCCATGAAAATGAAATAATTTGGTCTCACTGAGACCAAATTATTTCATTTTCATAGGCTATTTTAAAACGGGGGTGGGGAGGGGGTTCGAGCGAATCCCCTGAACCCCATCTGGATCCGCCACTGAAATCCTCTTACAGTTATATTCCGATCTTTTTGAAACTTTGCAGATGTTTTACGCATGGTCTTAAAATGTGCATGTGATTTAAACATTATCATCACATTATCTTTTTCCAAATTGTGAACTTGTTCATTTTTCGGTATCTCAGACGCATTGAGTGAATTCAAAGTGAACGCAACTTCTCTTACAGCTTTATTCCGATCATTTTTAAACTTTGCAGGTGTTGTACACATGGTCTGAAGATGCGCATGTGACTTGGAAATTAAAGTCGCGTTACCTTATTTTTTTCAACTTGTGAACTTACCGTGCTCAACTTGAGGTTTTCTTTAGCGCTGACTATCTGTGAGTCATGAGCCCTTTTCTTTGTTTCATCATAGTGTGTTAATTTGATTAGATTATTTCTCTGTGATTATGCATTTCATTAGTTATAGGCCTTGAGCTGGCTATAGACCCCCCTCCCCCCCCAGGGGGAATTTTGTACACTATAATTTTCTGAAACTACATTATATAAGACACAAAATAAAAGATGTTAGCCCTCTGAGAGTGGCAGCGTTAACCTGTAACAGCACGTTATATACGTTACCCCCCAAAATAGCATTAAACGTCCCTGATAATGTCTCAACCATGACATGGTCGTACATATTTGCATGCTGACACAGGTTTATGACCTTCTAATGACACAGTTACACATTTTTAGTATTAATTTTATAAATGTCTGGAGTATTTACCGTTGTATACGTTACTAAGTGTTTCCTGCGTTATTTCCGAGTATCTGAGTATGTATTAACGGACTATATGTGTATTGCATCTGTCAAAGAATATAGTAAATCTATAAGGCTGCTACTTAAATGATTTAAAGTTCTTTATTATGGTCGCTAAAACTATTTTTCAGGTCCATGTTATGTATGTTACCTTCAAAATAGCATTTAACATTTAAGTTAATGTCTCTAACAAGCCCTGTTTATACTAATTTGCATGCTTGAACAGGTTTATGTACTTCTTTTAACAAGGTTTACCTATTTTAAGTATTCATTTAATAAATGCCTTGAGCTTTAACTGTTATGTGTGTTACCAAATGATACATAAGTTATTCTGAGTATCTGTATAGAAGTTGTTGACTATACATGTATAAAGTCTGTCAGAGAATATAGAAAATTTATAAGGCTGAAATAAATTGAAATTCTGTATTAATTTATGGTGACTTAAACTAATAATATAATGTGATCTATCAACCTTCATTGTTTGCTCACATAAACAGTATAGATACCATGCATTCAAATCGGAAGTTCTGAAAGACAGTAACTGTGAAACAGCTCAGTTCAGGGCAAGATATATGGATATAATTCAGATGGTGTTGACACTGATTAGGGCTACAAGGAAAACAACTTTGAATTGCATGTCATCTCTATCTGTATGCCTTGTCCCCAATGTTCATTGCAAACGATCACAGCAACTGCGCACAATATGTACCTGTGTAACTGATTACACTCATAAATTTGATACGCATCGCAGATGCAAAGAACTTCTCAAACAAAATGGGGTTAGTGTGTCACAACCATTGGTTCTTTGCTTGAGAAATGCTTTTGACATAACTATCAGGCAAACAATAAAGAGGTATTATAGGCTTCAGCAACCAGAACTACGCTTCGTACTACAGATGGAATTGTGTATTACTCATCACATCAGAGCTCAATATATTGAAACAACTCTTCAATGCACTGAAATGAAATATTCAATCTGCTCAGATGCAAAGTAGAATGAGTGCTAGAGGCAGTTTCAGGCTTCACCGATCCTTTTAATTCTAGTTTTGAAGACAATGACCTGTACTTTTTGTCTTTCGGTGTGCCTGTTAAGCCTGGCATAGCTAAGGATCTTATTGAGGCTGATGACATTGGCAGGAAGGCTGTTGCAGACTTCATTGACTCACTTTTAGTTAAAAAAAATCTGTCTTTCACACCCCCCATATAAAGCTACAAGCTAATAAAGTTTGATGCTTGCGAGATCATGCTTGCGAGGTCAAGCAAGAAGAAATTGCCTAATTTACAAAATGTAAACAGCCAGATGAGAGCTTAAAGGAGTATCTTTGGTAAGCATGACCGTCTTTCTATTGGACATAATGTTGACCTTGAGTTGACACTGCTGTTCCTTCTGGGACCTGTACCATGGTCAGTGTCAACTCCTGATAGAATTTCCACCAAAACTGACAAGTCCAAACTTCAGCATGGCTTGCAATCACACATTGAACAAACATTAGATTGGCCATGTAGTGCTGCACATAACATTGATGTTAATGCCATAACTACAGAGCATAATAGCTTTTACTGTCACCTTCATGGATCTGGTGGCACCAGTATTCAACCAGGCACTAAAGGCAGGGCATGTTGGTTTTGTCACTGATACATATATACAATGTATAAGCAGCAGTCTATAAAGTCTTACAAACATTCTCGCAGAGGATAACCTGGGTGTTTTGTTCAACAATGGTGTATGCAACAAAAGGTGCACCTTCTGAATGTCAACAGCATTGGCCAGAATATGGAGGAAGGGGTCTACAGTAATACACTGTCTAACAGATTGTGACACTACCAATGTACCGATGTGTTAGAACCACTGAAAGGTTATTCCTATCAAACTGATAGAGAACCCCTCCCCCACTAGTTCATCAACATTCTAAGAAGGGTAGAAAAACAAATAAAGAATTGCTCTAGGCACTCATCAGTGATATGAAGCCCTAACATGTGCTATTTATGTAACTGTAAATAAGCTGCAGTACAACATGTTTCTGAAAAAAGTTCCAAAGCACATATATGCATATACTGACTATTTCAAATGGCATGAACATGAGCTTACCTCCACCCTGCTTTTCTGTGCTTAAGATGTACATACAAAGATCGAACTATCAAGTCTTTCCCATGAAAACAAGTGAGGCTTTCCAGATATGGACAAAATGTGTGGAAAACAAATGGGAAGGATATTGAGTGCCTCTGGGTGAAAGAAAACTTGATTGTGCCATAACAAAAGAGCCGCAGAATTATATTTCACATTTGTGTGATATAGGGTTACCATGTTCAAAACTCAACAACTCAAACCTTATAAAAGATAGAAACATAATATTTGCAGTTTCCAAAAGGTACATAAACATTCTTTAATTCAAAATGAGTTAGTAAGCGCATTCATATTAAAAAAAATATCAAACTATATTAGTTTCATAAATCATTTATATAGGAATAATGAAAAAATGTAACATACGTAACACTTTGCGGTGCATATTTGTTTTCAAAGGTCCATATCAGTGATGCAAAAATAGCTTACTTGGATGATATAGCCATTTGGAAATCTTACCTTATTGTTTGCACTTTTCAGAAGTCATGTCATTTACTAAAATTATCAAAGATGTGAAAGATGGGTAATATATATAATTGGCTGTAACAGGGTAATGGTGCCATTACCAGAGAGCTAGCAAAATCCTTGCAAGATGACTCTGATAAGGGATTAATAAGTTGTATTGGAATATTCTTTAAACCCTTAGATAATATACGAAGAGTTGCTAGCTTGGCAAGAAACAGCTCTATAACTTCTACCCGATGGGGTTTCCTTGATCTTTTAAGTTGTTACTCACATAGCACTGTATGTTACAAACTTTCCATGAGTATTATGCTAACTATATTTGATGTCTCTATAAAAGAAAATATGGTTTATGATAGTTTATGTTTTGAGTTACTTCCTCAGCAAATGAGCCAGAGTAAAAAGAAGTACATGGAGCTGTGCCAGCGTTCAAATAAGTACAAGCAGGTCGTGTTGGAGACCATATCTTGAATGTTAAATGGTATTCAGAGAGTAACGTATGTAACCTGGGTGTAAAATAGTGTAAGACACAATAATAAGGAACTTTAATTCATTTGAATAGCAGTCTTATAGATTTACTATATTCACTGACGGATGTAAAACATGTATAGTCAATAACTGCCATACTGATACTTGGAAATAACATGTGAAACACTAAGTAACATACACAACGACAAAAACTCAAGACATTTATAAAATAAATGCTAAAATTATGTAACTGTGCTATAAGAAGTTCTTAAACCTGTGCCAGACTTCAAAAAAAAAGTGTGAATATGTCATTTTGGAGACATTACCAGGAAAATTTGATGTTATTTTGCGGGTAACGTACGTAACATGATGTTACCCGCTAACGCTGCCACTCTCAGAGAGCTAACATATTTCATTTTGTGTCTTATATAATGTAGTATCTGGAAATCATAGTTTACGAAATTCCACCTGGGGGGAAGAAGGGTCTATAGCCAGCGCGAGGCCTGGAGAATTACATTTTACATTTTTCTGTGATATGGGGGTACCATGTTCATCATCTTATAACTCAAAAAGTATATAAGATAGAAATGTAATGCTTGCAGTTTTGAAAAGGTAAATAAAAAATCTTTAATGTATTACCAAATTCATGAACATAAACTTGTTTCAATAAAATTTAAGGCAAACTATATTAGATGCATTTATCATTTAAAAGGGGGTTCAATGAAAAAATGTAACATACAATACATCGGGGGTGACTATATATGTTTTCAAATGTCATTATCTGTGGCTCAGTAATAGCTTATTTAGAACATATAACCAATTTGGAAATCTTACTTTATCTTTTTCACTTTTCTGAAGTCTTAAAAAGAATTTTAATTATCAAATATTTTGTAGGGTAACGTATGTAACAGGCTGTTACACCTTAACGCTGCCATTGTCAGAGGGCTAACATGTTGCAAAATCATTGCAAGACATTGGGCTTCAAGAAAAATATGGTCTACAAAATTCCCCCTGGGGGGGGAGGTAAACCATATCCAGCCAGTGGCCTATTAGGAAGCCTCTATGCGAGCTAAAAATGTATTTTAACAGCAACAGAATCTAGGGCGAATGTTTTGCGCCAGTAAAATGCATTTAAGACCCCGGTGGCTAAGGCTGCTTTCCTTTCTAAGGCGGTGATTCTGTAGATGTTGAATCATTGATTTATGTACCTCCTATTTGTTGTTGGGGTTCTGTGTTTGGTTTTTGTTTAGTTATGCATTACTTAGTTCTTATTTTCTAGTTTTGCCATCAAGACGAGGATGAGAGAGCTGATTGTTTTACTTTTATTGTCTTCCTGATATATTGTGACTTTTAGTGTTCTGTGGCTCTTCCTCACGATGCCGTGGGTTTGTCTGCAGTTTGTGATTCTGGTATTTCCTGATCATTATAACTTGCTTTTTCAGTCAATATTCGGCATCTCAGATGCAATGGATATATACTTTGTGAACGCAATTCCTCTTACAGATTTACCCCGATCGTTTTTAAACTGTGTAGGTGTTTTGCTCGTGGTCTGAAGGTTTAGACATTATTGTAACATTTTTCCAATTTTTCAACATGTGAATTAAGTCATTTTTGGCATCTAAATTTCCTATTTACATACACAGTAAGTAGGAGCCTACCTTGTGCAGCTTCCTTGCATTATGTTTTTGACATCTCCCTTCCTTACACTTATCTTTGGTTTAGATAAACATTTTTAGCGTAAAATGGTAAGTAATTTCTTAACAATCGGGCTTAACTTATGTTTTGGTGCTGAAAAGAACCGTCTCAATGAGACGGTTCTTTTGCATACCCACATCATATGTTTCGGTTGAGAAATCAGAAAAAAAATGTGTTACGCACTTTTAACTAAAGGCCTGTCTTATTGTTCTATTGGAACATATTCATTTTCATTTGCTCAATACTATGCATGCGCATGTTGGTTGACACATTTACCAGGGCGGAAACGTGTGTGTGTGAGGGGGGGGGGTGAGTTCTGGTCTGCAAAAAGCAAAAATGTCAATATCATGCAGCCCATGCTGATTTGATGCTCATGCTATATTTAGCTCTCTAGAGGGTGATATAAGAAAGTGTCAAAAATATTAACCTGTGGAAACGTTTACATCTCGTATCAACCTGCAGGCCAATTTAGACTAGTTTTCAGGTAGACATATACACACTGGTCAATGTATACGCACCGGTGGTTGCTAAAACGAGCTGGTGGTTGCATTTTTCAGCACAGGTGGTGGCGTAAAAGGTAAAAAAAATCTATACCCGTTGACTTTATTATTTGGCGCACAGACCACCGGTAACATTGCAGTTTATGGCTCTGCCAAGCAATTGGTGATTTAATTCATGGTTTGGACTGCAAATCCAACAAAGTTCTGGAGTTTTGCCGTGACAGGTGCTTTTTTCTAGTGTAACTGCCTAAATTGAGGGAAATATGCATGTCTAAGCACAGCTGTTATCATATTTACATGTAATAACATCCAAAAAACGATTACCACTTTGTATCTTTTTTCTTGGTAAACTAGCTAACATTTTATTGAGTAATTTTATTACAACGCACTGGGAGCATTTTTTGACGCTTTGATACAACGCACTGATGGTTGCCTAGATGTGCCATGGTTGCTGATGCAGCCTCACTGTTCTTAAAAACGGTACATAACTCGTTATTTGAGCCAGCACATGATATTTCAGTACCAGGACGAAGACTCAGGTGAGTCCAAACCATGAATTAAATCATCAATTGCTTGGCAGAGCCATAAACTGCAATGTTACCGGTGGTCTGTGCGCCAGGTGTCATCACAAATAAAATAAATGCAAGTTTATAATTATATATATATATTTTACCTTTTACGCCACCACCTGTGCCGAAAAATGCAACCACCAGCTCGTTGTAGCAAACACCGGTGCGTTTACATTGACCAGTGTGATATAGGGTAAAGTCGGGTTACTTCGGACAGCGGGTAAACTCGGAAATACATTTGCAAACAGTGAAAATCCAGATGAGACGGCTCTTAATGAGGATTTTCACTGTTTGCTTAGTCAATTAATTTTTATTCCAATAATTAAGATATGAAACAAACAAGGTCGCTGTCCGAATTTAGCTGACCGTCCGAATATACCCGACTTTACCCTAGATTTATGAAGACACATTGGGCCAATCAGGAGCAGTCATTCAAACAACACGAAATATAGGTCACAGAATCTTCATATATTTTGAGGTTGACAACAGCGTTACTTATTATCAGGGTTGTGAAAAATATCAAACAGTCAGAATAATAATACGTAGCCCACTACATTGTAAGGCACTAGGTGGGAGATAAAAAAAAACTTACAGAGATCGAGCATCATAACAAGCACTTATAACAAGTAGCCCAATGTGTCCTTTCGTCCCCAAACTGCTAGAAAGCAATACAAAATGCAGTACAAAATCCTAAAGTGTTTTGTAGGAAAAAGCATTTCAACGATTAACATCAGAACCACTTCCTTTAAACAGACGGCACATAATCCACCAGGGTCCGGAATTACAATGCCTCCTTAAAGTTAAGGAAGACATAATAAGTTAAGTATTGATTTTTCAGGATGCGAAAAATCACGTTTCAAACTGATTACGAACAAAATAGTTTCATTTTTCTGTAGATCAAAATGATATCTTTGACCACATGTACTGCATCGATCCAGGCAATTTATTTAGCATCTGATATAGCATGTCGAAATATCAATACTTAACTTAAGTATTCCTTAACTTTAAGGAGGCATTGTAATTCCGGGCCCAGGATGCTAGCGAACCACCAGTATTCATATATTATTTCTCTAGTATATCATGATGATGATTGTTGAGCTCTGAAGTATGGAGCAATCAAAATTTCACAATTCGCACTCCCTGGTGTAATGATCGTAATTCGTTCGAGCCAGTAACAAAAGATAGATACAGTGTATGTAGGTAGGTAGGTAGGTATCTTGTGACTGTTGCAGTAGTGTTCTAGCTGTGTCTCTTTCGTTATGGCGTCGTGGGTTGTTATGCAGTGTGTGATTGTGGTATTTTCTGGTCATACTCATTTATTTTTTAAGTATGTGTGACTTTGACCTTTGGCTACAATGTCTTTTTGGTGATCTGAAAGCTCCGTTGTAACCTACATACCACAAACAATTATTGCAATAAATATGAATATCTTCCATTAAAAATGAAAGAGGGGCTGGCTTTACGAGGTGTAAGGCAGATTTTAAGTTTATTTGCCCTTGCCATTTGACTCGCATATCCGTATTCTGAGGCCTTGATTGGAATCGACCTTGACCTTGACCCCAAGGTCATATCGTCGATCTGATATCTTTGTTGTTTTGTGTACACCATAAGCAACCATTGTGCTAAATATGAACACCCTTCATCAAAATATTAAAAAGAGAACTTTGCTTAACTAAACGAAAGACAGATTTTAAGTATATACATGTATATTTGGCTCCAAGGTCAAATGAGGATGCCAAGACGGTTGTTTAATATGCCAAGACTGTTGAACAGTACATACGAAGTAATTGTGCCAAATATGAACACCCTTGGTCAAAGAATGAAGAAGACTACTTTTTATGAACGGTTATTTATACTGGAAAATTCTTTTACATGTATACCATACTGTTGATAGACTCTAATGGTCAAGACCTGTTCTAGAAAGATTTCTTGAATTTCTAATAGTGTTTGGAGGGGACAAAATGAATAGTTGCCAAAACATAGGCATGCATAAATCATTCTTGAAACATTTTGGCAGGGGATACTATCGCGTAGACGCTTGTTCAATATTGGAGACAAAAGCATTCCATATAATGTTGCCTAATTACGGTATTTTAAACAAGTTAAGTCGAAAGATTGTTCAGTCCTATTCTTTTGAAAAATATATTGTCTGTTTTAGTTTTTTTTTTATATATCCACCCTTTTTGCGGGAAAATCGGAGATACATGTATTGTAAGCGGTCCCGTCCAGCCATTTTATTTGTTTGTCTGCCAGTCCTTCTATCCGTGCGTCCATCAGTTGGAGTGATATCTTTAAAGAAAGCGTGGAAATCTCATCCCTTTCTGGAAGTTCACCAAGTGATGCGACCTTATGCGCATGCTGGTCCATATCTCTATACATACAAACAAATAATTCTCTAGTGAGCTACATGTAAAGTGCCCACATGACGTTACTGGTCTGCACACTGCATAGATACCCGATTATTTATGACTTGTCACCAGATAAACTATTTGTTTAAATTAACTGACATTTTTTTTCAATGAAATAAGCTCACTAAATGTCAAAGATCATTTTCTTGTAAAGGGAAACGCGTATCTTAAAGAGAATGTTCAAGTTTCTACCGATTTTTACCAGTAATTAATTTGCGACGTTTAACAAACGCTGTTGTTGCTGCTGTTTGGATCTCCCCTGTTGGTTATCGAGGCACACGTCTAAACGTGAAAATGGCTAAAAGTTCTGAAGATTGTTGCATAAACTGGTGATTAGTCTATTTACAGTGTTTTTTGTTTAACAGCAGTACATACAAAGTGTCTTGTATTCTGTAATATATTGATCAGCCTATTTTTAAAGCAGCTATCCGCTTAACCCATGTATGCCGAATGGAATTTCCCACTGTTACCAATTGGACCAGTCTATTACCGTTTGAAGGGTTGTTGGGTGGTAGTTTTCATTTTTATTCAAATTTTGATAGAGAATTCTATAGGCAAACAGTGGAGACCCTGATCAGACGCCGCGTTCTGTGGCGTCTGGTCTGGGTCTCCACTGTTTGCCTATGTCCCACAAAAAGGACGATAGGCTTATATGGGTTAACATGAATCTTTGATATAAGCTCCCTTGTGTACAAGTCCAGCGTCTCCAAAAATGTTTGTTCAGGTATCAAGTTTGGAAATACAGAGACATCCAAGGTCAGTTGTGTAAGAAATTCGGGGTATCTGGGCCTGTAATTACAATGCCTCCTTAAAGTTAAGGAAGACTTAAGTTAAGTATTGATATTTCAACATGCTATATTAAATGCTAAATAAATTGCCTGGATCGATGTGGTACTTGTGATCAAAGATATCATTGTGATCTTCAGAAAAAATGAAACTATTTTGATTTGAATCAGTTTGAAAAGTTATTTTTCGCATCCTGAAATCAATACTTAACTTATGTCTTCCCTAACGTTAAGGAGACATTGTAATTCCGGGCTCTGCGCTCCTTGCAGGGCTGATGTATTCAATATCTTTCTGGTGTAGATGTCCCTTTCAGTCTTGCACTCCGCAATGAAGTGCTGTCTAGTCTCTGGAACATCTGAGCACAATCTGCGCATATTGATTAAAGACAGGTTTATTTGGTTGTAGGATATAAGATCCTGTTAGTAATTTGCACGTATTAAATTGTGCCCTTCTACTGTCACGAACGTTATTGTTGACTTTCGACCATATATGGTGACAGCTACCAATTTGTAACACACTGGCGTTCACATATTAGGTTGATGAGACACTCTAACTTTGATTGAAGTTCAATTGGAAAATGGATTTTTTGGTTTAGCATACCTTTCCATTCCTCCTTAGAAGTAAGAAGGCAGTTTGTTCAACAGGGAAGGTCATACTGGTTTAGTGTGTCTCTGGTGTAGGTAAATAAGCTTTTGTGGGCTGATCCCTCATAGTCAGTTGCATCCTAGCTATTTCATACTCAATGGAGTTCTCAATTTCTGATCAAGTTTACAAACAAATTAAGGAGACTTTTATGTACATGTAATATGTACAGTATCTATAGGTGGAATGCCAAGGAGTGTTAGACTTACAGAATTTGAAGTATTATCAGGCAGTCCCTGCAGCTGCTTCATACACCGTCTCTGAAACCTTTCTAAATTTTCTATGTCCTTTTTTAATAATTGAACATGCAGCCAATAGAGCATTCTATGAATAACAAAGGTTGGCTAGACATATGTGGGTTTTAAGCCACCATCCCCACGAAAGGCCCGCCCCCAAAAGTGAGTATGCCGTCTTCCTTCCTATGGATATTTTGTCCTCCATGTCAACCCTATTGGTGGTATCTCTCAGAATCCTCAGATGAACAGCCATGTCGATCAGTAATGTCAACCCCAGAACCATTGTAAAATATGCTCATTTCAGGGGTACCCTTGTTTTTGCTGGATTTATATTTAAGTGTACGACTTTTTGAGGGTGGATACCATAAATCTCTATTGCTGCTCCATTTACAGCATCCCATACCATTATTTACGATACAATACAATATAATAAACATTTTATTTATATAGTTGGAAATACAAAAACAGTATAACATTGGCTATGAATAGCTATTAACCGACTTACAAATAAGACATATACATACATACATACATACATACATACATACATACATACATACATACATACATACATACATACATACATACATACATACATACATACATACATACATACATACATACATACATACATACATACATACATACATACATACATACATACATACATACATACATACATACATACATACATACATACATACATACTAGCACACACATATAATAAGTTAAGAGAGAAACATGTTTAGTAATATCCTATCACAGCATTGAGTATTTTAAATTAAAAACAAAACTGAAGCCTAAGCTATAATAGTGTTTAAGAATAAGCGTTTCAGGCCAACGGTTCAAGTTTCAATTCCGACTTGAGCTGAGCAAGCAAAGCTACATCGTCTGTTACTGTAATAGCAACCAACCAAAGAGTTTTGGTTGCTTATACGATTAGAAGTGCTTTTTTCAGTGACTACCCCACCCACTCCTACATGTATTTATCAGAGTAACTTCCGTCAGAGCTCCTGTAGGTTGCTTTCGGTGTAATTCCCAAGTGCCCAACTCAACACCCAATCGGTCTTTTCCGTAATACATAAAAGACATTTCAATTCGTTTTCTTTTTAGGTTTCAAAAATATTTCGCCTCTTATTCCATTTTCGTTTACCAAATCTTCAATCATAGGTTCCAAACTTTGAAGTATGACGTCACAAGCATTTCCGTAATTCCCGATCATCCATTGGATGTCACTAAACGCGCCATATTTGATGTAGCATGCCCGTGGCTGAAACGTGCTCTTTCCCAAAATGGATGTTTGTCTCCGATTCTTTGACGGATTGATTCAGAATTGATCTGTAAAATAATACCAGTGTATGGGTGCAAAAAAAGCAGTGCGTTGCGATCTGATTCTTCAGGAAATTAAATCCTGGTTTTATTGCACAAGCTTAATGCTTTCTTTACGGGGTCACCCCCACCATCACCAACAGGGACACACCTCTGGACAGCACAAAAATGTATTAAGTTTTCCTTAATAATATATGTTGGGGAATGGTTGGTGAAGATTGGATCCATTGCATTATAAGACTGCCCTTTGACAGTTAAAAACCATCTACCATCATATCTCAGGAATAATGGGAAGGGGAAATGTCCTAGATATATGCAAACGAAAATTTGGAGACATGTCATGAGACGTATGTACCAGTCTTTGTGAAGAAGAGTAGCTCAGTGGTAGAGTGCTTGACTCGAAATCTTGGGGTTGTGGGCTCGAACCGGAGGCAATACTTTGTGTTCTTGAGCAAGACACTTTATCTTCTGATTAGTACTGGTTTGTAAACAACCCAGGAAGATCCATCCCGAAATGAGTGAAAATTGTTGACTGAGATATAAAGAATATAAAACAAAGAGAAAAGATGTCAAAACAGGGATCAAATGCAATGTTTCGGTATGTTTGTTTATTGAGGCACCTCAGCCGGCAAATGCACCGGTCACCCATCTTTTATAAATGATTTTACGTCCAGCCCACCCCCTCTCCACCTTCACGAAGAAATAATATAAATTATATAATCCATTTTACCCCAAAATAAAATGTACCTGAGCCACAGTAAAATGGACAGTCAGTCGGCAGATTATTTAAGGATGAAGTTCCAAACATCGCCCCACTTAATTTCTGCGTGACCCGGGGCCATGAATTGGTCAACTGCATTTCGAAGCACGCATTATGTACCTGCAAACGACATTCAGAGAGAGAGAGAGAGAGAGAGAGAGAGAGGGATTCAGATTCTGAGATTCAGAGTCTGAAATAAGTTATGGTCAATCTTTTACTAGTACTAGTTGTGGACCTACTCTAATAAGTGAGCCACTGTATTTCAAGAAGAGAGAGGTTGTTTATTCACTATTTTCGGGAATCCCCTACCATCAGAAAGTTTTACTATTTCCATTTAAAATTTTCTACTCTTCAAAGCCTAACAATGAAATATACAAGTTAGGATAGCAGAAAGTCAAGGCCAATAATGGTTCTGGGTCTGATAGTGACCAAAGCAGACTTGGTAGTAATAATCTAATGTTTGTTAACAGTTACCTAGATGTGTGGCATATTGTAAAGCATGACTGGACCCTGTACTGAGTCAGGTTCAGAAACCAATCAAAGAATACCATAGTGCTTTGTTGGAAGTTATAGTTCTATACTGAACAAAAATGAAAAAATACAAAAAGAAAAAGAAACGTTACATGTAAGTCAATACTTGGTTTCTCTTGACCTAAATTAAATCTTGCAACTTGTCTTTTATGGCTTGATGCAAACATGCATTCATGGCAGCGAGAATCAATTGTATTCAATACCACAACACGTTTTAAAAATTAAGTCTACATAAGTTTGAACTTGAGTAGGGTCAAAATTTGAAAAGGCAGTTTCATGATGTCCTTTATTGGCCTTAATTTTGCTAAACTGATTTACCAAAATGCTCAAATCGCATCCCGGACATTCAGCACACACTTTTACTAAACTCTTTTGATTTTTGCTCAAATGCAAACATTTCTAAGGTTCATGCTTGGAAATTGCTCTTGTGTGCATTTAAGACCTGTTTTCTTGGAATAAATTGACAATCCAATAGACAAAGTAAGTAATGTGAGTACTGAAGGCAATTAATCTATTTGATCACAACAATTAACAGTTAAAAATGTCTGAAGAAAGACGAATCAGATCCATATCTTGAAATTGAAAAACACCCCATTGAAATGTGCAGATAATTAAGAGGTAAATACATCCTAGAAGTTTAATTGCAAGTGAGATTATTTAAGTTACAAAATGTTTGACATGTTATTTCTTTCAAACGCTGGATTAATTATACATTTTTTTGGATTGATTAATGTTCTTCTACTTTGTATTTCAAACAATTGCTGATTATGACTGGGGGGTGCTGTCGGGACAGCAAGAAAATAGTGAAATTTGGGTGGTGTTAAGGCATGGATGAAAAAATTGGACTATTAGCCAATTATAAAAAACCTGTCCTTGCCGACTGGACATTTGCATATAATAAACAAACAGCTTTAATAAGTTTTGATCACAAAAACTGAGAATTAGTCGCTAATCGCACGGACTGTATACAGTACTTATGTTACCTGTAAAGGTCAAATTAAACGCTTAAGTTGGTTGGTTGCAGTTCGGTGGCACCTGTTTCATGTTATGTGGGATTATATTATATGGATCCAATGTTCATACCAGAGCGGTTCTTCTCCACGTTAAGGAGTAATGGGGTTTTGATTCTTTTATGGTGCCCTATTGAAAGGACTCCTCTTTGTCGAACTCCTTGGTCCATACTGATTAAGATTAAGATTAAGATTTATTTAGGTATTAAGATCAACATATAACCTGAGATATATTCAATGATAAGATATGATGGGCACACTTAACTGATAAGTAATTTGTAAGACTAGCTTAAATAGCACATTAAATGTAGAATTAGAATATTGACATGCTTGGCTATAGCATCCACACCCATCAATGATATTATAATGTTTCTGATCTTAAAACCTATGGATAGCCCATAAAGCCATATGGCTCATTTCCAATGGGGTCTATTTCAAGAAGATTTTGGCACAAAAGAAACAAAATTCTAACAATTCCATTATTTACTATCACAGAAGGGCGCTCAAAATATATAAAGTATATACCCTGATACCAAATATCTTGGATTCACATGTCTACCCTGCGCAACATTAGACATCCATTAGTTTGCATGCCAGGCATGGTGACCAAGGTTTAAACATTTAGGAAACCAACATGATTATCACAGCCAAATAAGACAGGGTGAAAGAGATGCATGTGTATCATAGATTCAGTAAAACAATAAATCACATAGCTCAGTTTCCTGATAATGTTTCATTAAATATGTTTTGAGGGCTACTTCGAACCTTTGAGGCCTTTCTATTGCCTTCAAACATTCAGGGAGAGAATTTCAATTTGGAATTCCTGCATAGGTAAATGTAGATTTATCCAAGTTTTGACAATGAGGGACTTAGCATTTTTAAAGGCTGGACCTTGTACAATATAGATGCACATCTTTTAAAGGAACAAAGTTTTCTTTCAGATGGGTAGGACACAAATCATAGAAAATTTTATGCACATGGTTTAGTCTCAGCTGCTTTACCCAAAATTAGTAAGTGAGTATGATCAGGAAATACCATAATCACAAACTGCAGACAATTCCGTGGCACCGCGAGGAAGAGCCGCTCAACAATCACGTGACACCAGGAAGACAAAATATCCAAGTTTCAACATTAAGCAAGTTCGATTCTCCATGAATATCTGCAGTTACCCTTGATCTGGGTCCTAGAGAATTGATGAATCTAATGACTTTATTTTGTGCACTTTGTAATTTTTTCTTAAGGCATTTGGTAAGACCAGCATACCACGAGGAACAAAAATATCAAAGTGACGTAAGATAAGGGCTAAACACAAGTTTTTTCTGGCTCTTGAGGACAAAATGCTGCTGTGGCGATGTATAAACCTTAGACGAGCATTTACTGTGAGAGAATGTTATTAAAAACCGTCTCTCCAGACACAAAATTATCAATGTTAAGACCAAGATAATTTACAGATGATGCAGACTCAATTACATGATCAAAACAAGTGACTTTGAAATTTTTGACTTTCTTAAGTTTTCTTTTAGGCCCAAATAATATGCAACCTGTTTTACCAAGGTGCAGTGATAGTTAGTTATCAAATAGCCAGTCTGACCAGGATTCATGAACTTTTCCTAGTTTATTTGCAATCTAATCTGGACCACTATGAGAAAACAGGATTGTGCTATCATTGGCATATAAGAGAAGCTTACAGTCTGGATCAATGCTAATCACCATGTCGTTGACATAGCACAAGAATAACAAATGCCTCTCAAAATTCTCCCTTGATGGACACCACAAGTTACAGCTGCTGAGTCTGAATAAGTTTTTCCAATATTGACCAATTGATTTGTATAACCAAGGTAAGATTCATTACCAATGGGAAAGTGATAAACTCACAGTTTGACACCACGAACGAGAGACATGAGGTCAGCCCTTACCCAGCAGGTGACCACTAGGCTCATATAAACAGACGCTCACAAAGGCAAAGCAAACACAAGACAGAAAAAAACATAAAAGATCCACAAAAGAAGTACCGCCTTGGAATGGTAAGTAAAATATTTTACTGGAGGGCTTAAACCAGTTTCACAGCGCCTACCTCGCCCTTAATTCTGATCTTGACCAGGACACATGAGGTACTTGCTTGTTTCTACACTCTATATCATCGCAAATAAAATCTCCTCCAACCAGAACATGTGCATTTCTATTAGACATAATCCGAGATAAGGCTGCATTAAACTCCTCAAGATAATCATTATCAATCTTGTCAGGGGGCCGACAAAAAGAACCAAGGTATAATGTCCTTCATCCAATAATGTTCATCCTACACCAGACTATTTCACAGTTGGTGCCCAGTTCCGGAGTTTCAGTACAGAACAAGCCACGCTTAAAAGCAATAAAGACACCACCATGGGCATGACTTTCTCTGTCTTTCCGAACTGCATAAAAGAGATAAAGAATCAAATCTATTTGTGGATTTCCAGAGACAATGATGTGGAATAGTTTGGCATTCCACATTTCATGCATTCCCATACAATATTTTTACCCTTTCTTTCTTCCTTTATATACTGCAACACCCCCTCGCGAGGATTACGTGCAGGTGGATTGCGTCTTAAAGCCACGGTACAAAAAGTGTCCAGGTAATAGCCCAGGGATGATAGTTTCCCTACCCATTTGATTCTCGAAGAGCAACCTCAACAGTAGCCAGTCATCACCTCGGACACAATCCAGATATAGTTTTCGGAGCAAGGAATTATGATATCAACCACAACTTTTTTTTTAGTATAGTCCGTCCAGATAAGAGACGTTGGGCGGTTCTTAGCTAAGTTCAACCCCTGGACAAATACATTTGGAAATCGGCTAGTCAGGTTGCATTGTTCGCGTATTCATCCATCTGTGAAACTCTCCACACCAAAATTATATACCTGTAGTCTTATTGTTACCGTATCGTGAAAAATAAGCGTTTCGCATGATTGCAGAGGAATCTGATCAGCCCAGATACCTTGTTTGAAATATGTACATACATGTATCTTACATACGTACGTGTATCTTAAACTATACAAGCAAAACATCAATCTTCGACAATGGAATCTACAATCACACAAGTTTTATTGTTTTATAAAAGATATGTGTACCCTTTCCCTGTGATACATATATTGAATCCTTAGCATGCTGAATTTTAATGTATGTGTGTGTGTGCGTGTGTGCGTGCGTGTGGCAGGGGGCTATTTTTATGTTGTTGTGTTTAATGCTATTTTTTCGAATTCAGAGCTAAACACCAAATCATTTTCTTGCCAAACCAACATAATTTGGAAGAATATTTTCATCGACACCAATTTTAACGCGCGAATATTTTCCACGTATAATACTAAGGGCTGTTTCACATATACACCGAATCCGAACCGAAACCGAACCGAAACCGTAACGGCCACCGAATTGCATCGTTTCGTTTTCGGCAGACCTTTCACATATGCACCGAATCCGTGGACGAAATGTAGGAAAATGCCTGTATAATTTGGACTAATTTCCCTCTCAGATAGCAGAAATACCTTTACAATACAAATTATTCCATGTCACTGCATTAAGTTCGTGGTCTTTATAGTCGCTCTGGGTATTGTCCCACAAAATTCTGTAGTCAATAGTATTGTGTTTGTAAATTATCGCACAATTGTCTCGCTGGACAATCCATCAATGGCTTTCATGATCACTTAGTTATTTACAACGCACGTGGTTGAGTATGTGCAGATTTTATCAAAATAACTTGTCGTATTTGCTGAAATTCGGCCACCGAAACCGAAAAAAATAAAATCAAATTCGTGCACGTTTTCGGTTCAGCGTTCGGTTTCGGTTCGGTTTCGGTTTCGGCGCATATGTGAAAGCGCTCATAGGGTGTAAGGCATTTTATTTTTCGGTTCGGTTTCGGTTCGGTTTCGGTTCGGTTTCGGTGTGTATGTGAAATGGCCTTAAAGGTAAGGGCTGTTTCACATACACACCGAATCCGAACCGAAACCGAACCGAAACCGTAAACGGCCACCGAATTGCATCGTTTCGTTTTCGGCAGACCTTTCACATATGAACCGAATCCGTGGACGAAATCTAAGAAAATGCCTGCATAATTTGGACTTATTTCCCTCTCAGATAGCAGAAATACATTTAAAATACAAATTGTCCCATGTCACTGCATTAAGTTCGTGGTCTTTATAGTCGGTCTGGGTATTGTCCCACAAAAATCTGAAGTCAACAGTATTGTGCTTGTAAAATAATCGCACAATTGTCTCGCTGGACAATCCATCAATGGCTTTCATGATTACTAAGTGAATACAACGCACGTGGTTTGTGTATGTGCAGATTTTATCAAAATTACCTGTCGTATTTGCTGAAATTCGGCCACCGAAACCGAAAAAAATAAAATCAAATTCGTGCACGTTTTCGGTTCGGCGTTCGGTTTCGGTTCGGTTTCGGTTTCGGCGCATATGTGAAAGCGCTCATAGGGTTTAAGGCATTTTAATTTTTCGGTTCGGTTTCGGTTCGGTTTCGGTTCGGTTTCGGTGTGTATGTGAAATGGCCTTTAACCTTTGTACCAGTGAACGCACACAACTGCAGCAAAAATTAGAGATGAGTGTCTCATTTGTTATTTTGAGTTGATTTTGTTTGTTTTATTGATGTTTTGCGTCGCTGCCAACATTTTTGCAGCCATGACCCGACGTTTCCCTGTCCATCTAGGTTGAACCAGTACTTAGCAGAGAATAAAATGTCTTGCATAGGACATTCCGAAGTGCTTTCATTGAACCTTCTCAAAATCGCAATTCTTTAATCACAGGTCTAACACACTAGCACTGAGTAACTGTGGACCTCGATTATTCGAGTTGATACTTAACATCTCAGTCAAGAAATTTTCAGTCATGTCGGAACGTTTCCTGGGTTGAACCAGTTCTAAATAGAGTATAACGTGTCTTGCACAATGAAACAACTGTTACATGATGTCTCCAGAGAGACTCGAACCAACGACCCCTTTATCTCAAGTCAAGCACTCTACCGCTGGTTGACTCAACGGGTATTATACAGTTTTTTTGGTCACTGTATCGCAACGTGGTATGTAATGTCCCAGTCTCATGTAAAGCTAAAGGAGATAGGAACCAGTTGTGGGTGTGGCTAGACAGTGACTCCAAAGCCAATCAATAACTACAGGTTTTGAAGGCGTCATTCATGTCAGTCTGTTTGTTGGGTTAGTTCAATAATGTGTAATCACTAAACCTATATTACATGTATACCGTTTATATCCATATATCATGGACGTCCCTACCAGTGTATGCGTTTTAGATGGTCACTTGAGATATGGCTGTATAGTAAATACAATACAGATAAAAGCACGCTACTTGCAATCAGATCTTCATTACGCTGTGCAACCTGACTGTATATCTTTATAAATGTAGCAGCAACAACCGTTCTAACATAGACCAGTCTGCCTTGCTGATCTTGACTTAAATCCACATGCGTTCTAGGAGGCATTAACCAATGAGCAATATGATATACCAATGTGTCTGTAAACAAGTAAGACTTAAGTTTTCTGTTTAGATTTGCTTGCGAACGTTTACCGGGCATCCTAACCGTATATGTCGTCTGCGGTTCAGTTGTTTTGCACGATTAAAGCGGACCTATGCTGTTTTACCCAATTTACTGTAGACCAGTCTAAATTGACAGTGAATGGCAGTGTTCTGTCTGACACGCCCAACGTCCGTTACCTGGTCGCACTCTTTTTTTATTATATTGAATGGGAAGTTTGACCAATTTGGGGACGGTTTGACTTGGGGGCGTTTTGACTTGGCCCGTCAACGACAGTAGTGCAACATCCACGAGAGTTGTATCACCAGCTGCAACGATTTCCGGAAAAAAATTGTCAACACATTAGCTAAACGTTTGTACTCAGTTTTCATTAAACTGTAAGAAAACAACAACCAAATATGGGGAAAGGTTTCAACAATTATATGGAGAAGAAATTCTTCCATCCTGCCAGCAAAGAAAACATTAAAAGGGTTTGTATATTTTGTATTTAAATAATTTTTCTCTCTCCAAGTTTCAAAATTTGATCTAGCACTCCCTGACCAGTGCATTCTAGTGTTAAGTCATCCGGGTATTTTAGGCATTATGTAACTTCACATTGAAGAGCTCCGCTGAGATACACTGTGAAAATAAAGCCAGACGCTTATTAAAAAGCGTTCAAAGTCACGAAACTTGAATGAATAATATATCCATAAATATGCCCGATTATTTTTAAAACACTTTATTTATCGAAAGGAAATCATATTTCAAATAGATTCTGAAAATTTCAATGCAAAATTTTGAGTAATTTTAAAGTTATTGCAAGTTACAGGGCTTCCATATACTTTCAAATTCAAGAAGTCCAGACTTCCTACCTTTGAAATTTGGAAGTCCTATTGATTTTTTATGGAAGTCCCACTTTTTTCTGTGATACGGTCGGGGTATGGCGGATTGTTAAACTTGCTTTGAAAAATAAACGTGTATATTTCAGAGATAATTCTTCTTTGTTCCTTACAATGCATTTTTACTTTTAATTGCTTATAATGCTACAGAGGGGATGTCTGGTGTCTCCTGAATTGTCATGTAATCAGCCTAGATGGGGAAGAGAGAGCTGGTTGCTTTGCTTGTCTTCCTGATGTCTTTTGAGTGTTGTGTTGCTCTTCCTCACGATGCCATGGATTTGTCTGCAGTTTGTGATTGTGGTATTTCCTGATCGTACTCACTATTTTTGATGCCCATGTTGTCTGGACTTGGACTGCAGTATGGTCAGCTGAGCATAGGATTTTCATCAATATAGCTATAACCCACACCATGCTGAGCCTGAATGTAACCTGCATTCATATTCATGTGATAGATAGATAGATGGATGGATGGATGGATAGATGGATGGATGGATAGATAGATAGATAGATAGATAGATAGATAGATAGATAGATAGATAGATAGATAGATAGATAGATAGATAGATAGATGGATGGATGGACGGATTGATGGATGGATAGATGGATAGATTGATAGATAGATAGATAGGAATTTGTTTGGGAGTGTTGTGCAGCAATTATCATATTAAAAGCTTGTACTTGATTGTGTAACAATTATTTTTTAAAAGCTTGTACTTGTACAGCTAAAAATTGCAACAACGAAAAACAACAACATGACATTCGTTTTTAATATATTGTATGTACGTTGGTATAGTGCTTGTGTAGAAGGAGCGTTCATGTACTAAATTCTCGCATGCTCAACAAAACAATTACGACGCAGACGTGTAAACTTTATAAATTTTATTCCACAAGCGTGCAAAGTGTCACGTTGGCGCTTTCTGTATTTCAAAGATTTCTCAACTGTCAAACAAAACGGATATGATTGGCCGTTTGGCTTTATTGCTCTCAGTTATTGCTCAGAGATTGGATGTCTGTCTCGCGGGAATGGTTTCTAAGGCCGTTGTCAAGATGTGTCGATGTTTTCACACCTGTTGGATGACACGCTTTAATAATTAGGACCCGACTAAAGCCTACACGTGACACTGGCTGTAAATAAAACTCTCGAAATCAGTCAAGTGGGACGTCCTAGAGTGGTCAATAAACAATAGAAATGAGTTTCCAATACGAAGGCGGGACATAAATCACATAATCTGGTAAACGTGGGCGGGTTTTTTCTGCAGACAGGACGTCTCAATAACCATTTTTGGCCGTACTAAGGAATTTTCAGAAGTCCGCGGTACGTCTTTGATGTGTAATTTCGGCGTATGCAGCCGATTTCTGGACGTAATATACGGCGTACGCCCGCCTAACGGAAGCCCTGAGTTATAAATTCACAAAAACACGTAGCGATAACGGAGAATTACATGTGTTTTCACCGAGTGCGTAAAGCGCCTCGATGATCCAGAGCGGGACGTGAAGTATCACTGTTTAAGAGAATCTATCTATTTATCTATCTTCACTGGTTTGCTCAAACTTGAGCATTACACCAGGGAGTGCGAATTTGGAAATTTTGACAAAATAAGATAAAAAAACAAAAACAACACAAACAGCAAAACAACACAAAAGAACACAAATAAAAAAAATGTATAATGAAAGTAGGTGAAATATATTTATTTCATATTATTCAATTTGGTGTTTGTTTTTCATCCAAACTATATTTTGATATGAAGAGAATGGTGTTAATTTCATTAAAATCCAATGAGGAATAAAAAAGTTTTGCTATTTCTAACACATGTACCCTCTCAAAAATCCAATAAGTGTAGGTCAGCTAATTTCAGAAACTGTGTACTGAGTCTGATTCAGTGCCTTTAAATGGGGATAGTAGTGTTGAATAACTGCTATGCCCAGCTATTTATAGCTTAGTTAATTAAATGACCTAAGAGAATAAAGATTGCTCTTTCAAGTGGTAGTTGGCAATTTTATGGCCGAGCTCAATTAAGGGAGTGACATCATCCAAAAGATTGTCAATTTTTAACCAATCAAATGACCCAGAAAATGGAACTTCCCAGAGAAAATAAAAAATGTCTAGTGAAAGGTCATTCATTATTACACCATGTGATAACATTGTCAGGGGTGTAAAATTATTTTTTACTCACTCGCCCTGCAGGACTAGTGGGTGGAAAAATCTACCCACCCTCATGGCATTTTCACTCGCCCTTGTAATCTAAATATACATGTACTTGAATCATATTGAGAAACATTTACTCTTTTTCAGTTTAAAAAGTGTTTTTTTTTTATCATAGTCTTTCTGCTGAGGCTTCATTTTGTCTGTTTCTTATTGTCTCCTCCCCCTATTTTCTTCCCTTAAAACAATCTAATGTCTCGCTGTGACATTTAATTTGGGCAACAAATGTGATACTATTCGACAGGAGTTGATTCAAGCAAAAATGCGGTGTTCAATGTCTGAATGCGACCGCCGTTTTGGAGGACCTTTGTGGACAAACTCCCCTTATAGAGGAGGCTTTGCGACTAAATTCTACTAAAAGGCGGCCGCTGGGGAGTTCACTGCAACCAGCCTGAAAATGCGCATACGTAGTTGTAACAGTCAGATATAAACATCCGGTTTGCGATGAAAAAGTTCATCGATCTGTAGTGTTACTTTTGTTTAGTCTTCGCTAAAGGATAAAATGCATTTTACATGTCAGAAAATGCACTCGACAGTAGGGGCGAGCTTGGCAGGTATTCTACTCACCCGAACCAGAAGTTAACTCGCCAATCCGAGAGGGCGAGTGGAATTTTACACCACTGATTGTCCAATGAAAATAGGTCTAACAAAAACTGAAAAACGTGCCATTTACTGTGTGTGTAAAACGTCATCAAAAAGTTGAATGTATTTTTTCTACAGCACTGAAAAATTGGTCATCTTTGGGTAAGAACGCTGTCGTCAATTTTCGACCAATGGTCCCCATATATCCATCATATCACATACTACAGGATTCTGCATTGCATAGAAATTCTAGTAAGATGAACCAGCATAAATTATCATTGGCCAAAATAATTTCCGAAAGGCTCTAAAATTTTGAAAGTTGTCATTTTTTCACAAATTGAATTTCTTTTTGTTTTAGCTTGCTTTAGAATAACACAGATTAAGATAAACAAAATTTTTCTGTGTAAAATTGTCAATATTTTCTTACCTATAATTTTTAGCATATGTTTTGGGTGCTTACAAGAACCGTCTCATTGAGACGGTTCTTTTGAGCACCCACAACATATATTTTGATTGAGAAATAAAAAAAATATTTTTCTGTTACTCACTCTTCACTAAAGTCCTGGAATAACAATGGTATTTATTTGTATTTAGAAATGGATGGCAGAACAGAAGACACAGTTTGAGAAGAAGAAGCAGGATGATCTTCTGGTACAGTATCAAAAAGAACAAGACACTTATCAGAATAGGTATTTCACAGGTTTAGATAAGGGAATGTTAGAGCGTAAAATGGTTTACAATTTCTTACTCATCAGTTTTTAACATACATGTAATGAGCCATGACATGTGATTTCCAACAATGTGGCATTTTGACAAGTGTAGACTCAGATGAGCCTGTGCAGCCTCCTGTTATGCTTAGAAACTCCAAATGCTGTTCGGTCAGTAGCTTAAAGTTCATAGCATATTTAAGCGACCAGCAAAGGCTCTGATCAGACTGCGCATATGCGCAGGCTGGTCTGAGCCTTTGCTGCTTGCACATACCATAATGTTGGAACTAGTCACGGCTCATAAATGTTTTTGGAGCTCAAAAGAACCGTCTCATTGAGACGGTTCTTTTGAGTACCCACAACATAAATATGGTTCTTTTGAGTACCCACAACATAAATAGAACCATCTTATTCAGACAGTTCTTTTGAGTACCCAAAACATATGTTTTGGTTGAGAATTAAGAAAATTAAAGTTTATACCAAAACATGTATCCCGGGTAATCAAATGAACCATGTCATTGAGATACCCAAAACAAATGTTTAATCTGACGATTAGAAAATATTACCAGTTTACCATCTAATATCAGCTAGCCGAAGGCTCACGGGTGAGCTAATATAAGCCAATCCTTCTATGTCAAACTTGCTTATATCGATAACACCGCTTATGTTGACGTGATAATCCATTCTCGATCATAATTAGATTTTTGATTTATGTGCAGGTGAAGTGGCATCATCCACATCAGTGGGTCCCCTTCCAGGTATCTGGCTAGCTGTATGCATAGCAGATCTCATCTCATAGACATGATCTCTAGGTGCTCCTTTCTTGAGGCCAGTTGAAGGTTAACTGTCGTAAGCTTCCACGCACTGCAGTCATTCTCCTTCAGTTTCTATCATGTCAGATTGGACGATGCTGACAAGCTGGGCTCAGTGGTAGCTCTAGTGCTTGATTTGTGATCGTGGGGTCGAGGGTTTAAGCCTCACCGGAGGCACCGTGTTGTGTCCTTGAGCATGGCACTGACTGAATTCTTAACACTGAACTCTTTGCCTGCTAGTGGCAACTTTGTACTCTGCTGATAATCTTAGTAAACAATTTTAGACCCAGAATTTTAACCTACAAATGTAAACGGGTACTTTTGCAAACAGTGAAGAGCCAGCTGAAATGCAGCATATCAGGGTCTACTTTGCATGTAAAGGTAAAAAAGATCTTCAGACCAAAAAATACAATACTTTTTGAAAATTATAACTGACACCCCTAGATATCATATATAGAATGGACTATCCCAAGTTTATTGTTAATGAATCAAGCCAGAAGGAAACATCCATTAGTGTACAAAGGGATAAAAATGACATGTGTTGGTTTAAACAGTATTTTATTTGATCAATCATTAAAAATGACTTGTGTTGGCACAAATTGTATTTTATCTTCCAGGGCATTGCTAGGAGATGAGAAGGCTAAACTAGGACTCAGTTTTATGTATGATGCTCCTCCTGGGATGAAGAAAGAAAAGGAGGTATAGTTTTTATTCGTGCCTCCAGATAAGAGTGCGTACCTGAAAATTATTTTTCTTATTTCTCAACCAAAACATATGTTGTGGGTACTCAAAAGAACCCTCTCGATGAGATAGTTCTTTTGAGCACCAAAACGTATGTTTTTAATTGATGGGAAAGAAAATAATCACAATTTTACGCTTAATTTTTTTGCTTAACTGGCCCTATGTTATTATTTACTTTTTGCATCCTCATGCACTCTATAGCCTAGTGCAATTAGAAATGAGTTGGTATCCAGCATAAGTTACAAGTTGAGAGAGATTCAAATCAGTAGTCTGATCAGAGTTAAAGTTTTCAGCCTAAAGAAATGGTTGATCCTTGGCTTCCCATAGAAAGCCTGTCAATGATTCTGATCAGACTGCACATGCACAAGCTGATCTGGGTCTTTGAAGGGCACGCAGGGCGACACACGGCGACTTATGCCGATTCAAAATAAAGTGCCACCTATATGATAACCCTTACCATGCTAAACACAGCTGAAAACTTAATTGATCCTGACCAGCTTGCTTATCAAAACAGTGTAGATCCAGATTAGCTGGCTTCTAAGAAAAAACTTATGGGTCATTGTTCAACATAATTTTGGCTGTACAAGGGTCATCCAATAAAGGATGAGACTTTCATCATAGTGTGAAAACCTGTGTGTGCATTTAGTTAAAATTCACCATAATAATAGTATGACATCTTAACAATTCAGGAATATAAACAATATGTTTGTGATTGATCAGTTGCCATAGTAATACCCACGGTTATTCAAAGCCTTTTATTTTCGCTCATAGAGAGAATATAATCTCTTGATATCATTTCTTCTGCTAAACAATCTTAGTGGTACATAAAAAGCTCTTAAAGATGAACCAAATATGCATATCCTTTATTTGGTTGCCTAGCAACCGATTTACTTGATTTTTTATAAACGCACTACTTTGTGTTGCTATGGTAACTTTGTAGGTGAAGTAAATCCCACAAAATGTTTCGTTTTCTGCAGCTTATTGTTATTAAGTATACATGAACAGAACTATGTTCACTTTCATTGGCTTTGACTATTTGATATTGCCTTTTAAAGTCAAGAGGTCATGGAAAATACCAGATATTTCTTAAAAACTTAATTTTTTAAGCTTTGTTTCCATGGTAACAGCTCAAGAATCCGAAACATTACTTTCCCCTATTGGCTATAGACAGATTGCATGAGCATATATAAGTAAGAGTAGAAAAATAAACTATACCTCTTAATCTGTTGCCATGGTGACCACCTATACTGAGCTGTCCTGGCATGCTTGCCCAGTATTCTAATGTTGCCTAGCGACAAAAGTGGGAACTTTGTAAAATGTCAAATATGGTACATGTGAACAGCCAAAAAAGCTTTGAAAGAAATTTCATAAGCCTAGCATGTAAATTCACTGCGCTATAGAAAAAGTCTCATTCTTTATTGGATGACCCTCGTATCCCTGTATGCTGGGCAATTTTGCTTACTTTTTGTCATCTACTGATTTTTTACAAAATCAATTTTTTAAAGGATTCTTTCAGAAATACCATCAGACTGTCAAACAGATCGAGTCTAGATCAGGCCTAACATTTTGTCGGGCCTGATTTGGGTCTAAACTGTTTACATAGGTTATCAGCAGACTAATAGGAAGAGAATAAAAATGTAAATATAATTTAATAGAGGATCTTACATGAGTGCTCATGTTTTAATGAATTTATTAAATGAGTTGGGGAAAAGAGATAGAAATGTGAGGCTTGCCGAGCTTTTTATCTCTTTTTCGCAACGAGTAATAAGTTCAATAAAACAAGAGCACGAATGTTAGATTCTATTTACCATATGACATTAAGATTACTTTGAAATCTCATTTCTGCCGTAAAACGTTATAATTTTGTCATTATGTATGCAACGTTGTTATGGACATCATAACCTTTCCTGATAATCTGTCAACCACTAGTGGTTTATCGATTTTATTGCATGACTTTATTTCACTCCCAGACGTGACATCATATGATAAGTACATTTACAATGATGCTCTTCTTAAAGACATCAGACTTAAGAATGTACATGAGGTCACAATATGCACAGGTGACTGTGACCATGGTGTGACGTTTGGCAAGTCATGTCAATCTGAGGGTATCAATGGTAAATGGCAACTCAACATACTTAGTGAGTGAGGGAGTGACATATGTCTCCTATAAAAAGGCCAAATAAAAAAATAAGTGCGTTTCAAGTAATGGGTCTGAAAATTTTAGGCACACACACATATTTTTTTTAATTATTTTTTTTCTGGAAAAAGTAAAGTTTTATGCAATTTGAAAGGCATTTTGCCTTTCATAATGTATAGAATTATATTTTTTCCAGAAAACCTGAAAAAATTCTAGGTTTCACCAGTAAATTTAGATAGGCTGGGTTACCCTAAACACAGGTATTTTTTTTATTTGGCCTAGGTTTTAATTTACAGTGATTTACTTACAAATTTGGAGTTATGAGTCCTTGGACTCGCTGCTTCCCATATCAATGAGTCCAACTTCAATTATATGAGTCCATAGCACTATTTTTCATGACAAGTCAGCAATAATATTGCATCCAGGGACTCGCGGAAATAAAAACTTTGCATCCCAGAGACAAACTTATGCGCAAAAGATGCAGGATGCGCAGGTAAATAAAATCACTGAGTTTATGGTTGTACTTACAGAAGGAAGAAGGAGAAAAGGAATACAAGTTTGAGTGGCAGAGGAAATACAACGCTCCAAGAGAACAGTAAGTACGGCAAATGCATGTGTGCATCCAGGAAGTTTTTTCAGCGGGGGTCCAGGCATGTCGGCCAGAAAACAGACTGGACAACGTTTTTTATTTTGGTTTTTCTTGGCCTCAACTTGTTTTACAGTTTACATAGGGGGTCCAATGGTTTTATTACAGAGAAAACTATACTTTCCCAAGGATCCAGAGGGGGTCCAACATTTTCCAAGGGGTTCAAACTTTTTCCAGGGGTGTGGGGGGGAGTGGCAAATGCTAGCTTCTATAGAAACCCAACTAGCTTGTGATTTTCCAGGGAGGGGGTCCGGACCCCCTATCCCCCCTCTGGATCCGCATATGAAATGTTCTAAAATTTGAACTTTTTTCTTTTTCTGTTCACAAATAAAATGTTGGTTATCAATGGCTGGCATTCACAAAATGCTTGTCTGAATGACAAACAGTGCAGACCCTGAAGAAGCAGTCTGATCTGTGTCTGCACTGTTTGAAGAAGAAATCAAGATCTTGGTCTGCACTGTTTGTTTATGACTTTGTGGCAGGCAACTAGTGTTTGAAAATTAAGAACATTAACCCTACACATTAGTCAAGCTGGTCTGATCGATTCAATGGGTAGTCAGTCACCGGGTGAGGGGATGTGTACCTGGAAAAAAAAGAAAGTTAATTCAGTTATGTTCTTACAAAGCTTTGGTGTCAAAGAAAGGCAGAAATTATATATTTTATTATTCGAATAGGTTTAAACAGTAATATGCAAGATGAAATTGTTTGTTATTCTCTGATTTCAATGCAAATGTGGGTGAGTTCAATGATTTGATTTACCCATTTATGCCTAATGGAATTTACCACTCTTATCAAATGGACCAGTCTGATTTCTGTTTTAAGGGTTGTTTTGTGGTATTTTTAATTTTTATTCAAATTTCGATAGAACATTTTGTAAGCAAACAGTGGAGAGCCTGATCAGATGCCATGTTCTGTGTGAATCTTGATGGCTATATTTAGAACCAGGCTTATTTCTCAATGAAAACATATATATTGTAGGTGGTGAAAAGAACCCCCTCAATGAGACCCCAAAATGTATATTAAATTGATGGGTAAGAAAATGTTGACAAGTTTACTCACACATTTTTTTCTTAACCAGGCTTCTATAAACTGATAAAAACCATGTTGAAACTGCTCTAAACCTCAAAGTTACTTATGTAATGCCTTTCCATACTCACTGTTTCAATGTTTTTATCAAAGGTATGAAAAGAGTTCGATGAATTATTACCATATATTCTCATTTTTTTTAATCAAAGGTATGCAAAGAATGATGACGCAATTCTTGACCAGCCATTTGGGATTGAAGTCAGAAATGTTAGATGTATCAAGTGTCGGAAATGGGGTCATGTGAACACAGACAGGATATGCCCTCTCTTTGGCAAAGATTTGGCAGCTGAGCCAACACTTCGTAAGTTAATCTTGGAAAATTGTAGTTACTCTCATAATACTAGATACTGTCAAACACTTGAGCCGCAACACATGATTTCCAACAATGTGGCATTTTGACAAGTGTACACTCAGACACAGTGTACACTGTGCAGCCTCCTTTTAAGCTTAGAAACTCCAAATGGTGTTCAGTCAGTAGCTTAACAATCATAGAATACTCACGTGACTAGCAAAGGCTCTGATCAGACTGTGCATATGCGCAGGCTGATCTGAGGCTTTGCTGGTTGCTTATACCACATTGTTGGAAAGCCGGGCCGCGTAGCGCAGTCGGTAACGTGTCTGGCTACAGATGCGTGTCTGACTGCAGATCCAGGGGTCGCGAGTTCGATCCCGGTCCGGTCCCATACTTTCGTGGAGATTGATCATGAAATGATTTCTACGGTCATTCTCCTCCCTTCCGCTGATTTATTCAAGAAGGGTTGTTGTCAGTTACAAGCGAAAGTATGTGCACAAATTACTGGTTAACCGCTTGTTCAAGCCTGCCCAGGAAAAAGTGTGTATAGGTGAACTGACCGTCCCGCAATGACCATAGCTGTTGACTTGGGACGTAAAGCAAACAAAAAAAAAAAAAAAAAAAAAAAAACATTGTTGGAAATCTCATGTCGCGGCTCACTTGTATGTGACAGTCATAAAATTTTGGTGCTTTTAGCCAAAATTTGCCCAAAAAGGAATATTGCCAATAAGGATTAGAGAGCGCATGAGTAAAACATGATTAGAAAAATCTGAGGTGTGTTCGCATTTGAGTGTGTCTAGCTTTAATTTTCTTCACAGACATGCCAAGGCAAAATGATATACAGTAAAACCTTTGTACAGACCTCCAAATATCTTAAAATAGGCACTTGCCCTGCATCACAAAAGTTATTATCATATATGGGAAATTTTTTAATTTCCACTAGACAAGCAAAATTTTCACTTGCCCTGCAGCCTGAGGCACTGGTAAATACGAGTGGAGGAGTGCTATTTTCAAGCCCTGCGTGTAAAACGGCCACTCTAAAAAAGGCACAAATTGTTTTTCAAGATCAATAATCGCTTAATGCAGGTCAAAAGCATTGCAGAATGCTCCAAGGGGAGCATTCTGCAATACTTTTGACATTCATTAAGCTACCTTTTGTCATTAAGATCTTTGTTTTGTCTATTTTTGAGTAGCCGTTTTACACAGGTTTTACTGTACATTTCTACAAAGAACTATTTGCCTCCTTTAAATTGATACTGGTCATAAGCAATATTGCAACTTACTTCATCTTGCTGAGTCCATTAGACTAGCTAGCGAAGGTTGCTAGTTCGAATCTCACCGCAAAGTCACTGTGTTGTGACTTTGAGCAAGACACTTTATCTGCTGCTTAGTACTGGTTCAACTCAGGAAGACCCGTCCTGACAAGACTGAAACATTGTTGACTGGGACTTAGGGAATCAAAACAATCAAACACCATACTTTTACTTCTTTGAGTTATAGCCATTAATTTTTTTTTTATCATATCAGTGATTTTGTTACAATTTTACAGTTAAGAGTCCTGGGACTCATTACCTGCAAATATCATGAGTCCCAAAATGAAAATTGCGAGTCCCAAAATTTTGGGTTGAGGGAGCTCTTATATTGCATTGTGTTTGTACTATTTACCGTTTATGTTAATTCATTATAATTATGAATTGAAATGAATAAAAGCTTTAAAACAGTATGTAGGGTTCAGTTGTTTATTTATTCAGGTGCAGTATTTGTAAAACAGCAGCACACTGTTTGACTGGTTGCATTTCAAACACTTGAAGTGAGGTGTGATTAGAATCCTACTTAGAAAAAAAAACAACAAACACACATAACTGAGAAGTCAAAAATAGAAATCCAAGAAAAAAAGCAACAGCTTGTGACTAGATGAGTGCTATACCCTGTAACTCAAGGGTGGACTTAACCAATGTACAGGCTATCAAGCATGTCCAGAATATTATCCAGCTTTACTGAAATGAAAAGTATCCAGACCATGCACTTCTACAGTCTACAGAAGAGTTTATTTCAGCTTTTTTAGCTCATAGATTCTTCTGTCTTTGGATACCTTTCATTTTAGTAAAGCATGCATTAAAGTCAAAGACTTCTTTCTTGTTAAGAATGGCTTTATCACTGCTTTGGTCTTTCATTTTCTTAATCTGATCAGCATGATAGATTTCACTCTCATTAATTTCTGCTGATTTTCAATGGTCAGCCTATTTCTAAATGTTGTCAGAATTCGATTCTGCACTGAGAACCCTCTCTCACACCCAGCTGTGTGTACACTTGAGGTCAAAGCCAACCTTGCAAGGACACTCAAATTAGGGAATTCTGGGTGAAATTTAGCAATTAGATGCCACAGTTTCCACATTTGGTCTCTGGGATACTGCTCAGCAACAACAGTTCTCTTTAGGAGACTCCATTCTTGAATGGTGGTATCAGCATCAATCAATGGTTCAGATGTATTCTGTTCCTGTTTTTTTATGCTCATTTGTTTCCGTATCGGTTGGTTGGTTGGTTTCAGTGGTGTGAGCATCATCTCCCTTTTTAGTTGGTTCTTCAATGTTGCCCTTTGACAAAAATCCCGTTTGCGTCAACGTTTTTTGACGGTTGTCAACCTTTTATTTGTAGGCATGTTTATTATGGTTAATCAGGTACAGGTGAACTCGCTCGTTATTGGCTATTCTTTTAAATACACAGATAAAATAAAGTGTTTCAGTGCGACACATAGCACATGAGTCATTCGATTGGTTCCCCTCGTTCATTTTCTGTTTCCGCGTATATGCTGACTAAGAGCAAGCTGATAAACGCTGAAAGGGAGACCAGTCTATTGCATCATGACTTGTGATTAGCTAGCCCAAAACCAATAAGCCAATCAAAATCGCCGTAATAAACGTATTAGTAAACGGCGCAACGGTAGAAAACTAACCAGTTAAAAACGTCCAGGAAAACAACAAACGGAGACGAAATTAACGAAAACGCACTTGTCAGAAATTCTATGCGTCCCACGGATTCACATACTTTTAAACAGTGCGTCCTTTGCTAAAAATGTGCGTCCTAGACGCAGGACGCGCAGGTAACAAAATCACTGTCATATGGGCCTCGACATAACAAAAGCTGTCTTCGGGATTTCCATCAAGACCATGCTCAAACAAGCCTGCGTTACCCAAATGGAAACAAAGCCGACCATATGGTAGGCAATGACATCTCCTGTAACTGCATACCAAATGGCTGAATTGCTTTTTTTTGGTATGCATGTGTTTAATTTTAATTGCTTTTTGGATGATTTTAATTGTGTATTTAAGCTAATACGCAGCTTATCTGTAATGATGGTTGGATTTATTATATTTGTTGTGAAAAACCAATAACATTTTGAAGCTGTGACAACGCATTTTATTGCTCTTTCACATCAAGTTAAATAGATCCAGTCTTTTACTTGGTCCTGTCGAAGTGTATGTAAACTTTTTTGTTTATTGTAGCTGAGTCTAGTGCGTCATCATTGCTTGAGAAGATGAGGGAAGATGGTTTCACATTAAAACAAAGCATGCTGGGTAAATTGACAGATCCCAAAGCTGCAAATGAGGTATGTTCAAGAGTGCATGTTCTTTGTCAAACAATTTAACCCATTTATGCCGAATGAATTTCCCCATCCTTACCAATTGGACGAGTCCATTTCCAATTTTAGAGTTGTTGGGTGGTATTTTTCATTTTTCTTCAAATTTTAATACAACATTCCGTAAGCAAACAGTGGAGAACCTGATCAGACACCGCATTTTTTTTTGAAACAATGTCGGCTCTTTAAGTTGAATAGTTTTGATCAGAATTTTATGAAACTTGTTCACATTGTTTAGTACTGTAATGTCTTCTTCAAGTTTGATAATGGTCCATATCGCAACATGCTTTCTGGAGTTATTGCCCTTTGTTCATGAAAATTCACCACTTTCGATGGTGTCTGGTCTCTAAGTCCAGCAATTGTGGTAACAACTTTATGAAAACAGTTCACAATGTTTAATACTATGATGTCTTTCTCAAGTTTGATAGTGGTCTATATGGCCTTATGCCATCATGAGTCATTGCCCTTTGTTGATAAAAAATCACAATTTGTTTGATGTACTGTCTCTAAATCGAGTTATTTTGATCAGAACTGTAACATTAAAACTTATTCACAAAGTTAAGTACTAAAACGTCTTTCCCAAGTTCTAAAATAGTATATGACGCAATATTCCTTCATGAGTTTTTTCCCTTTCTTCATGAAATTTTGCCATTATTTGCGGTGTTCATTCTCTAACTCAAGTAATTTCAATGAAACTTAGTCACGATGCTTAACATTAGAATGTCTTGCTCAAGTTTCCAAATGATCCATATAATTGTGTGACTTCCAGAGTGATTGCCCTTTATTCATAAAAATGTCTTTTGGTTTTGTTTGTGAGAATATGCAAATTTTGCAATAGCAGGGTCATCTATGTCTCCTGGACACATTTCTAGTATAGCAAATGTTGCCCATTGTATATTACTGCTATATGTAACAATAGCAACTGTTGCTAAGTGATGATGATTGTTTCTTTGTTTCTATAGCAACTGTTGCCAAGTGAAGATGAAGATGACCCTGAAGTGAAGTTTCTGAAGTCCCTGTCAGCTAAACAGAAGAAGAAACTTCTCAAGTATGATTATTTTTCAAGCAAGTTTGAAAACATTTTAGGTGTGACTGTCCCAAAGGTCATGACAAGCAATATATTTTAAATGTAAAGTTGTAATTATTTTTTTACTCTTCAGTTTAAACATGTGTTTTAGGTGCTCAAAAGTACCGTCTCATTGAGACGGTACTTTTGAGTACCAAAAACTTATGTTTTTGTTGAGAAATGTGAAAAATAATTTTCAATTACTCACTCTTTATCCAGAGGCCTGTTGTCTCTGAATACAAGTGGATATGAATTCATTGAGGCTGAGATAAATGTTTGCAGATTCCAAATTTCATTCTATCACAGCAGTTTCTCAGACACTTTTTCTATCAGAGCAGTTTATAAGACATTTTTTGAGGCGGGCCCAGTAGAGATATGGGTAGTGAGTCTGATTGCTGATATAGGGGTTGTGAGTTCGGTCAGCCCAGCCCCATACTTTCCTGGAGATTGATTATGAAATATTTCCTATGTTCATTCTCCTCCTTTCGCTTTCTCATGAAGGGCTGTTTTCAGCTTCAATTAAAAATAGTATGTGCATGACGTACTTGTTAACCATTTCGTCTAAAAGTGTGTTTAGTTTAACTGACAGTCTTGACATGACTATAGCTGTTGACAGGGATGTTAAACCACAAACCAATCCAACAAACACGCCTTTCGTTTTATTTGCTTAGTACAAATGTTGACACCTGTCTGTTCACATTATAATCTGCATCTGTTTATCCAAGACAAAATTTTCCGACTTCTGACTTATATTATTGCAAACAATTGGTAAGGCCAAATTTAAAAATACCTGTGTTTAGGGTAATCCGACCCTACCTAAATTTACTGGTGAAACCTAGAATTTTTTTAAGGTTTTCTGAAAAAAAATGTAATTTTATGCATTTAGAAATGCGAAATGCCTTTCAAAATGCATAAATTATATTTGCCAGAAAAAGATTAAAAAAAGTATGTGTGCCTACCATACCTAAATTTTTCAGACCGGTTACCGCAAACACACTTACTTTTTTATGAGGCCTAAATTTATTCACAATTTTGTAGAGAGATTTAGCTCATTTTTGGAATATGGAATTATGGAAGGGACCTGTATTTAAGGAGGCTGCACAGGCTCGTCTGAGTCTACATTTGTCAATGCCACATTGTTGGAAATTAAATGTCACGGCTGATTTCTGACTAGGTATATATTTTTATAGGCTGCTTTCCTGAGTTCCAAGAGATGCATTGAATTTTTCAAAGGGGGTCCCAGAAAGGGTTTTGTCAGAAAAATCCATGATAAATGCCTAGGACATGGTCTACAATCAGGACTTTAGTTAAGAGTCCGTAACAGAAAAATAACTTTCTTATTTCTCAACCAAAAAATGTTGTGGGTACTCAAAAGAACCGTCTCAATATGCTAAAAGAGCTAAGTGCATTAAGGGGCTTTTTTGGCCCCCCTATGAGGCTAAAATAAAAAAATTGTTTTTCACCAATTTGGTCATATTAGTTTATTTGAACAATAACCAAAGCGTAAAAGTCTCAAATTACTTTGACTTTTACCATTGCTATGGTAACAAAAATGGCCCCCAAAATAGGCTGAAAATAGGAAATTGACCATTTTGGAGAAAAATTGAGAGGTTTGACAGAGAAATTAACATAGAGCACAAGCAGATACCAAAAAGATATTTTAAAAGAAGATGAGAATTACCACGGAACACAACATACTTTTTGTCCCCCGCCTTTTCGAAGAAAAGCGGAGGGACATAGTTTTCGGCATTCCGTCCTTCCGTCCTTCCGTCCTTCCGTCCGTCCTTCCGTCCGTCCTTCCGTCCTTCCGTCCTTCCGTCCCCCTAATATAGTAGGTACCTTGTGTGCGCAACTCCTCCTACAGTTTTATGCCGATTCTTTCGAAACTTTACAGATGTTTTAGTCATGGTCTGAAGATATGCATGTGGTTTGGATATTATCCTGAGATTATTTTTTGTCACTTTTTTCGCAATTTGAACTTAGTCATTTTTAGGCGTTTTTACTATCAAAGTGAAAAGATAGTGGGTACCTTGTGTGCGCAACTCCTCCTACAGTTTTATATCGATTCTTTTGAAACTTCACAGGTGTTTTGTACATGGTCTGAAGATATGCATGTGGTTTGGATATATTCCTCAGATTATTTTTTAACACTTTTTCCGCCAGTTGAACTTAGCCATTTTTCTGACATTTTTACTATCAAAGTGAATGGATAGTGGGTACCTTGTGTGCGCATCTCCTCCTACAGTTTTATATTGATTCTTTTGAAACTTCACAGGTGTTTTGGACATGGTCTGAAGATATGCATGTGGTTTGGATATAATCCTCAAATTATTTTTTATCACTTTTTCTGCTATTTTAACTTAGGCATTTTTCTGGCGTTTTTACTGTCAAAGTTAATGGATACTGGGTACCTTGTGTGCGCAACTCCTCCTACAGTTTTATGCCGATTCTTTTGAAACTTTACAGATGTTTTTGTCATGATCTGAAGATATGCATGTGGTTTGGATATTATCCTGAGATTATTTTTTGTCACTTTTTTTGCAATTTGAACTTAGTCATTTTTAAGTGTTTTTACTATCAAAGTGAAAAGATAGTGGGTACCTTGTGTGCGCAACTTCACAGTTGTTTTGGACATGGTCTGAAGATATGCATGTGGTTTGGATATAATCCTCAGATAATAAACAATAATGGCGGGGGACATAAATTCTCTGAATTTGCTTGTTGGTATTTAGCTGTACTGATATCTAATTCTAAAAAAATTGGTCTCCAAAAGCCTTAAATTTGGTCCGAAATGGCTTCTCTGTTTTAAGCCTAAATCAAAGGAAATTTGTGAAAAGCAATTTTCAGTTTTTGGCTCTAGAGAGGGCCAAAATAGCCCCTTAATGCATGTAGCCCTTTATGGGTAAGAAAATATTTAAAATTGTACGCTGAAAATTTTTCTTTATCTAAACCTGTTTACAAGTATACTAGGGTACACTTGAACTAGTCTACTCAGCTGTACAGACAAGCTTGTGTCATAAAAATTGTATGGAACAAGGAGGGCCATTATATTACAAGCAAGTAGCGATAAGGGGATAAATGTATTCAAAATTTTCATTTTGGGAGGTAAACCGTCGGATATATGGTCAGAAATTTAGTTTTAGGGTGACACGCTAGTGGAGCCGTAAAACGTGAATATCCGACCGTATATCGGACGATATACGACCCCTAATGAAAATTTTGGATATGGGTATCCCCATTCCAATGCACTTTTACAGTTTTGACTCAAATTAGAGTGTTGCAAGCCGAATAAAGCAGCACGTCATCCAACGAAATGTGATGTAATTAATGAGGTTGAACCATTTCTGGCAGTATATCACAGGATATACTGTATATATCAGGATATACTGTCCCAACTGATTAACGTTATCCAATCAGACGTCACATTACAAAACAAGTGCATAAGAATGATGCTTTTCACACAATGTGGATGTGCAGGCTGGTCTATCTTTGTTGTTTGTATTAAAACAGCAGGTTGAGGTATTTTGTGATTTGGCTCACATTAAATCAGTATTCTAACCCTTTTTAGACCAATGGAATTTTCCATGAAGTTTGATTTAGTTAAGTTAGGCTGGTTTATTACCTCACCAGAGCCGAAGGCCCAGGGTGAGCTTATAGTATGGGACTCGAGCCGGCGTCAGGCAGTGTGTGCGTCCGTGCGTCCACACTTTCAAACATGAATATCTCTGAGACCAGCTGGCCGATCGTAATCAAATTTCATCTGGAGCATCATTGGGGTAGTGGATTGGCTGCATAAGGTTTTGGGCCTGATCGGATCAGAACTCTGGTTTCCATGGCAACAGATAGCTCCCATAGGGTTATAATGGGGAAAATCTTGTGCCCACTCTAGCTCCTTCATTTTTGATTTGTTCTTCTTTATTCTTGCCGGTAACAAGGACAACCATAAAATCTTGAGTGGGTCCGAAATTCGGCACGATCTGACCAGGGACTTATGAGTTAGCTGCCCTTGAGCGTCTGGAAAAATCCCCATAGACTTATAATGGGAGAAATGTTGTGACCACTCTAGTACCTTCATTTTTGGATGGATCTTCTTCATCTTTGCAGATAACAAGACCAACCATAAAAGCTTGGATGAGTTTGAATTTCGGCAAGATTCCATTGCTGACTTCGGACTTAGCTGCCCTTGAGCATCTTAAAAAGTAATGAATAATGTTGTGACCACTCTAGCTCATTCATTTTTGATTGGATCTTCTTCATTCTTGCAGGCAACAAGTAAACCCATAATATCTCAGATGGGTTCAAAATTCAGCAGGATCCGACCAGGGACTTATGAGTTACCTGCCCTTGAGCGTTTGGAAAAATCCCCATAGACTTATAATGGGAGAAATGTTGTGACCACTCTAGTGCTTTCAATTTTGAATGGATCTTCTTCATTCTTACATACAATAAGGACAACTATTAAAGCTTGGTTGAGTTTGAATTTCTGCAAGTTTCCATTACTGACTTCGGAGTAAACTACCCTTGAGCGTCAGAAAAATTAATGAATAATGTTGTGACCACTCTAGCTCCTTCATTTTTGATGGGATCTTCTTCATTCTTGCAGGAAACAAGTAAACCCATAATATCTCGGATGGATTGGAAATTCAGCAGGAGCCGACCAGGGACTTATGAATTACCTGCCATTGAGGTTTGGAAAAATCCCCATAGACTTATTTTGGGAGAAATGATGTGACCACTCTAGTGCTTTCAATTTTGAATGGATCTTGTTCATTCTTGCATACAATAAGGACAACTATTAAAGCTTGGATAAGTTTGAATTTCGTCAAGATCCCATCACACATTTTGGAGCAGACTTGGGGTCAATTACTTTGAAAAAGTAATAAATTACATACAATTACATTGGAAAATGTTCAATTAAATTACTATTACAATTACATGGGTTTTGAGAAATGTATTAATTACATACAATTACTTTGCCAAAAGTAATTAATTACATTACAATTACATTTCAGTGCCACTTTAAGATAGCTTCATCAGATTCTAATATCAGAAATAATTGAAATGAGTTTAATTCTCCTTAAAAGTCTGAGTAACCTTGATATTCTAAATTCAATATATGTCTATTAGGTTGATTTTATTTTTCCTCTTGTATCAAATTATTGTCAAGTGATGCAACTTAAAAGAAATGAAATGTACAAAGTCAGTTTTTTTTGTGATTGATGACATGATCACACAAGAGAAAATACAGAAACCTTTTTTTGGAGGGGGGAGGGGGAAGGGGGGAGTGTAAATTGCCAAAGTTCTCAAACTAGCAGAACAAAGTTCAGGACTACACATTGGCGTGAGAAAAGCCTTACAACTGTGGATGATAAACCATGGAAATGATTTTGTAAAACTAACTTTAATACCAGAGAATAACTGTTTTCAAAAAGGTGTTGATAAAAAATCTGTGTGGCCCTATGAGTTCTGAAAGTTGTCAAAAAAGTACAAAAAGGAATATCAGATAGTGACAAACTGAAATATTACTAGCCTGTTGAAATGCTTGTTTTGCAAGTTTGGTCACCACTGGAACATCTATTTTATTTTATTTTTTGTTATTATATTAACAATGATGGGCCCCAGGCTCACTGAAAGAGTGAAATTCAATTTAATTTTCTGAATCACATTTTATGATTATTATTTTTTTATTACTATTATTATTATAATTATTATTATTATTATTATTATTATTATTATTATTATTATTATTATTATTATTATTATTACTGAAAATGGCAAATTATCAGTTTTAGGGCTTTAAATAGTGTGTGGATAGATTGGGACATGCACCTTAGCATATGAGTGTGTTGATCCTACGTGTGAAAATTAAACAAAATGCCTTCAATGAGTCAATTCACTAACCAACACTATTGCCTGAGTAAACACTCTTGTTAAGATTTTCACACCTTTGCTTTTGTATTGTTTTGGTAACTTAACTATTAAAGATTGATTGTCACAAAGCCATATCTTTTAAAAGCAGATGAAAAAAGAATTAATAACTTGCTTAAAAAGGAATAGTAGAAGGAACATACAGTCTGTGTCTGTGGTAAAATTGTTATATTCTATTATTATGTCTATAGATACTAGCATGATTAGTCCCAATTCAAATTTGATTCATGTTGCATTCCACTAGTACAGCAAATGATATATGCATTTACAAAGGCCAAGAACAATTCATATAGCAGTATTTTAAGTATCTATGATAATCTTTAGTAACTGGTGTTCATAACTGATCTGTAAAGTAATTAAAAAGTAATTGAAAGTAATTGTTAATTACTCCCATTTTTGGCCATGTAATTAATTACATTCAATTACTGTAATTAAAGAAATGTCTTAATTACAATAACATGCAATTACTTTAGAAAATGTAATTAAATTACAATTAATTACAATTACAATTTTAATGACCCCAACTCTGTTTTGGAGTTAGCTTCCCTTGAGCATCTTAAAAATTAATGAATAATGTTGTGACCACTCTAGCTCATTCATTTTTGATTGGATCTTCTTCATTCTTGCAGGCAACAAGTAAACCCATAATATCTCAGATGGGTTTAAAATTCAGCAGGATCCGACCAGGGACTTATGAGTTACCTGCCCTTGAGCATTTGGAAAAATCCCTATAGACTTATAATGGGAGAAATGTTGTGACCACTCTAGTGGTTTCTATTTTGAATGGATCTTCTTCATTCTTGCATACAATAAGGACAACTATTAAAGCTTGGATGAGTTTGAATTTCCTTAAGATCCCATCACCTTTTATGGAGTTAGCTCTCCTTGATCATCTTAAAAAAATGATGGATAATGTTGTGTCCACTCTAGCCCCTTCATTTTTGATTGGATCTTCTTCATTCTTAAATGTTACAAGGTCAACTATAAAAGCTTAGATGTGTACAAAAATTTGGCTAGATCAGACCTGCGACTGTGGAGTTAGCTGCCCTTGAGCGTATTAAAAAATCCCCTTAGACTTATAATTGGAGAATTGTTATGACCACTCTAGTGCTTTCATTTTTTGATAGATCATATTCATTCTTGCAGATAAGAAGGACAACTATAAAAGCTTGGATGAGTTTGAATTCAGTCAAGATCTCATCACCTATTATGGAGTTAGCTGCCCTTGAGCATCTTAAAAACTGATACTCTAGCGCCTTCATTTTTTATTGGATCTTCTTCATTCTTTCAGGTAACAAGGACAACCATAAAAGCTTGGATGAGTTTAATTTAAAGTAGAACCAACTTTAGACTGTGGAGTTAATTTCCCTTGAGCATCATAAAAAATCTGCATAGAATTACAATGGGAGATCTGTTGTGACCACTCTAGCACCTTCATTTTTGAATGGATCTTCCTCATTTGTAGGTAACAAGGACTTCCAAAAAAGTTTAAATGAGTTTGATTTGACGCCACACCCATCCACCAGCTACAGAATTAGCTGCCCTTGAGCATCTAAAATATAACTATATAATGTTGTGACCATTCTAGCACCTTCATTTTTCATTTGATCTTCTTCATCCCTGTAGGTTACCAGGACATACATAAAAGTATGGATGAGTTTGAATTACGGTCAGATCCCATAACTGACTATGGAGTTAGCTGCCCTTGAGTATCTGAAAACTAATTTTTCACCAGGTCTCCAATGTAATTTTTATTCAGATCTTTTTAATCGTTGCAGATAACTAGAACTGGCATAATATCTTATGTTTTTGAATTAATTTCTGGTCACTGTTTCAAGTTCAGAGTCATCTGCCTTTTAGCTTGGTAAATTATGGTGTATAGGTCATATAGTTTCTTAAACAATATTGTTTTTCTTTCTTTGAAAATCAGTTTTATCTTAGCAAACAGTGAAATCCCTGATGAAATGCCTCATAATGTGGCATTTCATCTGGGTCTTCACTGTTTGACAAGGTAGCCATTTAGGAGTTTCAGGTCTACAAAGGGTTAAGAGATAAGCATGGTCTAAACATGTGCTGTGGGGATGTTACTATCTATGGATTGATTATAGGAAATGGAACAAAAATCTGGGTCTTCACTATTTGCCAAATTACTTATCTAGGGGTTTCAGGTCTACAAAGGGTTAAGGGATTAGCTTTGCTTAAACATGAACTGTGGGGAATTTACTATCTTTGGATTGATTTCAGGAAATTGAACCAACATCTGGGTCTTCACTGTTTGACAAAGTACCTATTTAGGGGTTTCAGGTTTACAAAGGGTTAACAGGTTTGCACAGGCTTGAAAAGAACTTGGATATACAGGACTGTCATGAATAGTCCTTGAAAATTGAAAAGTACTTAAAAAACACTCAAAGGCCTTGAAAAGTCCTTGAATTTTACCATAACAGGAGAATTCAACACTGTCTTTGGAGATCTAAATCAATATAAAATTGTGGTGCCTTTATTTGGTGCAGCATATGCTGCACCAAATGAAGGCACCATAATTTTATACTAATTTTTTAAAACTAAAATCTTTAGAAATGCACTCCAGCATTTCCGAAGAAGAATTTTTTCATAAATTTTGAGTCCTTGAAAACAGTAGGAAAGTCTTTTAAAAGTCCTTGAAAAGTCCTTGAATTTTACACAAACTTGCCTTTGCTATAAAGTGTATTTTCCCTTTGAATTCAGGAAACTAACTTCACTGTTTGCCAAAGTACCTGTTTAGAGGAATCCAATCTACAAAGGGTTAAAGGATGTGTATTTTGGGGATATTACTAGCTTTTGATTGATTTTCAGGAAATTAAACAAACTACAGAAGCGATGTTAAAGGATAAGCTTAGCTTATGTCTGTATTTTGGGGATGAAACTATCTTTGGATTGATTTTCAGGAAATTGAACAAACTACAGAAGCGACAAACAGATGGTCATTCTGGCAAGAAGAAACATAAGAAGAATAAAGAGAGAAAGAGAAAGAAACATGACAGTTCAGAGGAATCAGATTCTCCAGGTGGGTTCGTTTATCCTGTCCCTCCAGGCTTATGTGACTATCACCAGGGTTGTGAATTTATAAAACCTCTTCATGCTCAACTCAACAGAGCATGATATTTTAACTGCTTATAAAAACTAAATAGCTGAATAATAAAGACCTCTCATGCTTTCCAGCTCTTGCATATTGTATTTATTATTAGTGATAAACATTAAAATGGCAACAATTGTTTGCATTTTAGCATTTATGAGTATGAGCATGTTAAATTTCATGCTATGTTGAATTGTTCATGTAAAAAGTTTATAACTTTAGGGCCGCATTTAGTGTCTACCACCCTGGTTCTTGATAGCTCTTGATAGGTCTTGATAATACAGTCAAAACTCTTTATAACGTCTCTCGCTATAACAGAGTATTCAATATCCGACATAAAATTGCTGGGAAAGGATCTGTTTCCATTAAAATTCCCTCTTTATAACAGAATATTCACGTAACGACACCGACAGTAACTTCTCGGAACAGATATACAATTTCTGTTGAAAATAAATTCATTACAACAGAATTGTTACCATATGTCAGATAATTTTGTGATCAGAACAAGGTCTTTTTGCATGAACAGGTTTCTGTCTCACTTGATAAGTGGGAGGCTTTGTGCATTTTGATGCAATATGAAATAGAACTGATGTGTACATTTGTAATAATAGCATTTTAAATCATTTGTATAATAGTTTCTTTTACCAAATGATTATTATGTGGAAATCTGGTTGTAGTCAGAATTTCTTTATAACAGCAAATTCACTTTAACGTCAAAGATAGCTTGGAACAAACAGTGTCGTTATAAAGAGGGTTGACTGTATTATACCTTATATGCATTGAGGTCCTCCCAGTGAACGCCAGAGCATAACTAATGCTATTCTTTCACTATTGCGTATCGATGGCAAATCTCACCCAATATATATAAGCATATCAATGATCATAAAGAATCCTGGAGAATTTCATGCAAAGTCTAGGTCTGTGATGTACAAGGTGTTTGTGTGACATTTTTGTAATGTATCTATGGCAATTAAATGACAAATGTGCGGCAAATATTGTGATGTCATGACGCACAGCGTTTAATTCTTACATGTGGCATATTGACTGCGCTAGTGGGACGTAACTACAGCGTTTAAATACCCTGTACACGCTGCACTGCTGTCATTGTTAGTCCAGGGCCAATTGCTTGCCGATACCAAGTGTTCTGCTTTGCTAGCCTTTTTATTCGCTGCCGAACAAGGAGTGGGGTACCAAATATCATGGGTTGACCTACAGTGTGAAGCAAACTGTCTGTGAATCTGTCGGACTATCTATAGGGAGTGGCAAACTTGTTTGCGAAATAAATTTTCACAAAGTAGGTGTCAATTTGCCCTGCGGCTTGTATAAACAATAAACTGCTAGCATAACTGTTGTGCCTAGGAAATTAACAGAAAAAACCAAAGTCAAACCGTCCTTGATTGGCAAAGAGTGGGAGCTAACTTCACATCAGTATACATACTTATGTGATTTTCATCCATATCTGATCACATAGAATTAATATGAATTCACTCAATTCAGGCACTGTCTTATGACGGTCATAACAAACAGGTTTATGCCATAAAGGGAGGCATATAGTTATCAAACTGCCTGTCCTAAGTATCCTAAGTGTTTGAGTGTTCATATCAAATCCGGAGTATATCTCCTATATAATTTGAGGTAGGAATGCCATAAGTCGTGTCTTAATGCATTTAGGGTCATGGGGTGTCACATACCTTTACCACTGCCATCAGATCTAGAAAATTCATGTCAAGAGCATAAATCCTATATTATTTGACATAGGAATCCCAAATTTGGGGTCACGGAGCCTGTACATATACATTTAGCGGCCACCATGACCTTGGTCTCTGGCATAGGTTTTTAGAAAAATGTGCTGTCCAGTGTTGTCAAATGACCTTCCATTAATGTGTCACATGCTAGATACATTATCATAACATACCATGCATAAGCCGGTAGCATAAGATCAAGCTACATACTAGCTGGAAGCATGTGTTAAATTGTAAAAATCACAGTTCAGATGTTAATAATCAGAGCTTAGAACAAATCAACACGGACATGCTCTAGAAGTTCAAAATGGAAGCATGCAGTGTGCAAGAATACATACAGTGATAGGGCTAAACGACCGTCAGCTTTTTAGCTCACCTGAGCTGAAGGCTCAGAGGTGAGCTATGAGTATACCAGTGACTCTGGCGTCCGTCCGTCAACATTTTCAAACATCTTCTCCTCTGAAACCACTGGGCCAATTGAACTCAAATTTCATATGGAGACTCCTTAGAATGGGGGAACGAAAGTTTGTTCAAATGGTCCTGGTCACATGACCAAGATGGCCGCCATGCCCATATATGGTAAAAATTATTTAAAAATCATCTTCTCCAGAACCAGAAGGCTAATGACCTTGGGACTTGGTATGTAGCATCAGGGATGTGGGGCTTACCAAGTTTGTTCAAATGATGATCCTAGGTTGACCTTGACCTACTTAACGTCATGGTCAAATTTGCTTCCTAATGCATTTAAATGGGATTTTTTTTTTGAAAAGTTGATTTTTTGAATAATGTTGAAGCCAAAGTCATTATTCTCACTTGATATGTTAAACCTAATGAGACAATGGCTATAAATAAGTTTCAAAGGTCAAGGTTGACCTTTAACTTTTCGGCCAAGGTCGCTCATATTGGAGTCCCATCATCACATTAAAACATAGTTTCCTCAGAAACCACTAGCAGGGTTAATCCTAGCCAAAAATGATGATGGGCCTTTAAAATGGGCCAATGGCCCATATCCCATTCAAATACATGCAAATTTCCGAATTTTAATGGGCCATTTGAAATTTTTATGTGCCCTTTTGCAAAATTTGATGGGCCCAAGAATCCTTAATATCCACATTAGAGCATAATTGACATGAGATTTAAATAGCTTGTATATGGGGCCCAGCCAAAAATAAAGTCCATTTTAGCAAAACATTAATAGTTTTCTCACAAAATGGATCGAGCCAATCCTAGGATGAACCCTGCACTAGGCCAATTGAACTCAAATTTCATATGAAGACTCCATATGATAGGTTAGCCAGAATTTATACCAATTGTACAGGTCACATGACCAAGATGGCCACCACACCCATATATGGTAAAAACCCTTAAAATCTTCTTCTCTGGAACCAAAAGGCCAATGGCCTTGGGACTTGGTATGTAGCATTGGGGATGTGGGCCCTACCAGATTTGCACAAATGATGAATCTAGGTTGACCTTGACCTACAGAATGGCAAGGTCAAATTTGATTCCTAATGCATTTATATGAAATATTCATTTTTCTATAACTACTTAGGCTAAAATCATAATAGTAAAGTCAATGAATTGTATTCACTCTTTCTCAAATTTTCGGCCTTGGGCCTTCTTCAGGATATTAGAAACAATTTTCACAGCTAAATTGTTTCTAATATCCTGAAGAAGGCCCAAGGCCGAAAATTTGAGAAAGAGTGAATACAATTCATTGACTTTATTGTTATTATTCCCTCTGGAATTATTATATTGAATTATTTAAAATCATAATACTTGCAAGAAATGTTTAACCTAATGAGACAACGGTTTTATATAAGTATCAAATGTCAAGCTGACCTGTGAACTTTTATTCAAGGCCACTCATTTGGATTGCCAAATACCTATCTAAACATCTTTTCCTCAGAAATCACTGGGCTGTTAGATGGAGTATTCATTACATTGTTCTAAGGTCACTTGAGCAAAATGGCCGCAAAATATGTTTCACTTTAAGCTGTAGTTGATCTTGACCTATTTTAACATTACTAAGGAGATCAGGTGAGCGCTTCAGGACCATCAGGTCCTCTAGTTTGAAAAGCTAATACTTGTTTGGTCCCATAGACTCACAATTAAAAAGAAAACTGAAAATCTCTGAAACCATGAGGTGAGCGATTCATGCTTATTGAGCCTCTTGTCTCTTTTTTTATCTAGATGAAAGGAATGAAAGGAAGAAGAAAAGTAAGAAATCTAGAAAAACAAGAGAAAGCTCCTCCAATGACAGTGGCTCTGAATCAGGTTAGTTACTTAAGTGACATGCAAAGTTGTATGTTTGTGTTCCATAGAAATTGACCGTGTTATAAGCGAATCGTGTTATAAAGGGACAATTTTACAAGATAATTATTGGAACCATAAAATGAGTGGCTAGATGAGATTTTTAACAATGTGGTATGTGCGACCAGCAAAGCCTCAGATCAGCCTGCGTGTATGCACAGTCTGATCAGAGCCTTTGCTAGTCGCTTGAATATTCTATGGCTGTTAAGCAACTGACCGAACATCATTTGGAGTTTCTAAGCTTAAAAGGAAGCTGCACAGGATGATCTGAGTCTACACTCGTCAAAATGCCACATTGTTGGAAATCACATGTCACGTCTAAAATGGTCATTATCCTCACAGTTGCTTGAAATTATGAACATTTGCTATTTGCTACCTTGTTTGATGCTTAGGGACCTTCTCTTTAATTCCATTCAAAAATTTTGAGAAAATAACTGCCAATAGAAAAAATGATAATTTTGACCAAAGTCATCCATAGAAAAAGCAAAGGTTGGACACAGAAATCTTCAAGATTATGAAAAAAGCATTTATTTCTTCTTCCTTTCTTTTGGTTCTCAAATCTTTAGGTAGATATCGTTTTCAATGATACCTGTATGTGATGACATTAATAAAATGATTCTGCTACGCTTAGAACCATGTGAACTGGTCAGTCAGTTTTTCAAACTAAACAGTTGTCGAGTGCATTTTGACAGGAGCCGCCATCTTTGTTTACATGCGTGGTGTAATTTAAATGACATTTGGCTAAACAGTGGGCTCGTCACAATAGCTCACCCTGACGAAAATGCAGGTTGATTTGAATTTTCAGCTTGTTTCTCCTTGCAACAAGTATAATCCTCAATAAATATAGGCCTTATCTAAAGAAAGTGTTTTTTCTTCTCCATCTACATATTTTGTGGATAAGTGAAATGCTGAGGGTACTCTAATGTGCATTCTCGCCAGAGCCGTCACTGCTTGCGTAGATTATGGATGTACATAGTTAAAGGTTCAGACCAAATTTTATACTTCTAATCCCGCTGGGTATGTCAGCATGGACGTGTTAGGATGCATTTGGGCATATGTGATAAGCATCCAAATCTCATGTGCTGACCCAAATATACGTATATGTATTTTGTCTCGCTCACATCCCGGTACAGAGGTTACTTTAAATTAGTTCCCTGAATGGTTTTGTCTGTGCATCCACAAAATTGTTAAAAATCTGATTCACCATTTAAATATTGTTACCAAATACGTTGTTGAACATTTCATACCATTATAAGAATCTTATAACGTTACTGATATATAAAGAATGTGGTATGTAGGTTTGAATAAGTTGTCTCAGGTGAGCAGGTCAGGTGATCTAAGGATTGTTGACTCATGCTGCTTAGCTATGTCACTTTGGCGCGACATCATAAACAAGATGGCGCAGTCCCGTGATTGCACTCGACAAGTGTTTTTACACGTTTTTCGTGAATTTCTCAATTCAAATTGTACGCGTTGGTTAAAATATTAAGGGAACGCCTAAAATATGTTGATGAGCTGGTGAACATACAAGAGATTCCGACCTATAATATAGGTTACAGCAGAGAATCAGCGTCAAAGTGATCTGACAGATTTCTTTGTCCTCCCTTGTCATTTTTCGTATACTCGATTTGAACATTTTTTTCAAATCCTTAAATAATCAAACTTTCAACATTTTAAAGCATATCACATTTCCCAAGACCAAAATCACTAAAAAATCATAACTTCAAGCCCCTGTGATAATGCTGTTATAATTACTTTGTAAAATTCAATGTTTAAATTTTTTGGGGAGCCACAACATAATTGTTTTACTTTCGTTGCTTGAAAGTATTATACATAATCATGATAGATGTATATTTTCAATAATTTAGCTTGTCTCTGAAGATGCACAGGCTTGTTTCACTTGTTTGAGTCTTACCTGGCCTCAGGATTATACAATTTTTCATGCTTAACCCTTTCCTTCATGAATATTCATGCTAAACTCCACACACTATGAATAATTATATATCTAAACTTTCACGTTGGTACATAGAGCTAAGACATTACTTGACAATGTCTGGTACACTAAAGTGTAGGATCATACCTAATCATATTTCCATAAGCAAACAGAGTAGACCCTGATCTGGGTCTGCTCTGTTTGCAAAAGTGTTAAAAGGGGTCTCTATGAGGTAAAGGGTTATTTCAGCTGAGCATGGAATTTAATTGCTCATAAAAGTTCAAATACTGAAAAATAAAGAATTTTCACCCTTAAAGCGCCACCTATAATTTGCAACAGACGACAATTTCAAATTTTGCCGCTTTTTCAAAAATAACAAAAAAGGCATGACATTTCATGAGAATCGTCTGCTGGCAGACAATTCTCATGAAATACAATACCTCATTTTTTCGAAAATTCAAAAAGATGTTGAAAAATTTGTCGTCTGCTGCAGTCGTGATTGGCAACTTGCTGATATTTTATTTATTCTGTTAATATAGGGCTCAAATTTGTTTTTTCTTGCATTAACATTCACATGTCCAGATGTAGATGTTAAAAACCAAGATCAAAACCGGTGGTATTCCAACATCTCCCAATTACATGGGTGAAAGTTTTCAGGATTATTAGAGAATTCAGGATTTTGAGGCTGACTTTCTATGGAAGGTCAGCCTCAAAATGCTGAATTTAACAGATTATAATAGCACCTCTCATTTATTTTCAGTTTCCCTAAAGACTATTGACCTGTTGAACTGAAAATTGTTGATATTCTATAAGCATAATGCAAGTTTTGAGATTTGAATTTCTAAAATTCAGGATTTTTGAAATTTAGAACTTTCACCCATGCAAAGGACCTGGGGAGCATTAATACAGTTTACACAGGAATTTTAATATTTGGCCAACTTAATCACATATTTTGTCAATATTTGTAATATCTATTAAGTATAATTATTACATAAATCCGTTAAGTGGTCAATGTGACCATTTCCAAAGGAGCAGTCAGAAAAGGGGAGGAGAAAACTATAAGTAGGTCATAGCTTTAAAATTACAATTATAAAGAAATTCAGTGGTTCACTGGTTATGCTCGTGTTAACTTATTTCCTTTATTAGCTCACCTGAGCCGAAGGCTCCGAGGTGAGCTATTAGTATACCAGTGACTCCGGCGTCCGTCGTCCGTCGTCTGTCGTCCGTCGTCCGTCCGTCCGTCAACATTTTCAAACATCTTCTCCTCTGAAACCACTGGGCCAATTGAACTCAAATTTCATATGGCGACTCCTTAGGATGGGGGAACGAAAGATTGTTCAAATGTTCCTGGTCACATGACCAAGATGGCCGCCATGCCCATATATGGTAAAAACCCTTTAAAAATCTTCTTCTCCAGAACCAGAAGGCCGATGACCTTGGGACTTGGTATGTAGCATTGGGGATGTGGGGCCTACCAAGTTTGTTCAAATAATGATCCTAGGTTGACCTTGACCTACTTAACGTCAAGGTCAATTTTGCTTCCTAATAGATTTAAATGGGAATTTTTTTGAAAAGTTGATTTTTTTGAATACTGTTAAAGCCAAAGTGATTATTCTCACTTGATATGTTGAAACTAATGAGACAATGGCTATAAATAAGTTTCAAAGGTCAAGGTTGACCTTTGCCCTTTCAGCCAAGGTCGCTCATATTGTGGTCCAATCAATATATTAAAACATAGTTTCTCACAAACCATTGGCCCAATTGAGCTCAAATTTTATGTGAAGACTCCTTATGATAAGTCAGTCAAAATTTACACAAAATATTTTGGTAACATGACAAAAATGGCCGCCACGCCCACATATGGTAAAAACCTTTTAAAAATCTTCTTCTCCAGAACCAGAAGGCCAGTGACCTTGAGACTTGGTATGTAGTATTTGGGATGTGGGGCCTACCAAGTTTGTTCAAATGATGATCATAGGGTGACCTTGACCTACTTAACGTCAAGGTCAAGTTTGCTTCCTAATGCATTTGAATGGGAAATTTTTTGAAAAGTTGATTTTTTGAATACTGTGGAAGCCAAAGTCATTATTCTCACTTGATATGTTCAATCTAGTGTCTATAAATAAGTTTAAAGGTCAAGGTTGATCTTTGACCTTTCAGCCAAGGTCACTTATATTGGAGTCCCATCAACATATTAAAACATAGTTTTCTCAGACAATTCTTGGCCAATTGAAAGCAAATTTCATTTGACACCTCCTTATGAATGGTTAGCCAAAACTTATACAAATTGTAATGGTCACATGACTAACATGGCCACCATGCCCATATATGGTAAAAACTCTTAAAATCTCTTCTTCTCTGGAACCAAAAGGCCATTGGCTTTGGGCCTTGGTATGTAGGGTCGGGGATGTGGGCCCTACCAGGTTAGCACAAATGATGAATCTAGGTTGACCTTGACCTACTTTATGGCAAGGTCATATTTGATTCCTAATGCATTTACATGGAGAAAATCTTAAAATGCTCATTTCTATAACTGAGCCAGCCAAATTCATAATAGTTAAACCTATTGCGACAATGGTTTATTACTAGTAAGTACCAAATGTCAAGCTGACCTGTGACCTTTTATCCAAGGCCACTCATTTGGACTGCCCTATACTTATCTAAACATTTTTTTCTCAGAAATCACTGGGCTGTTTGATGGATTATTCATTAGATTGTTTAGGTCACTTGACCAAAATGTATATGGTAAAAACAAAATTTGTTCCAGTAAAAGCTGTAGTTGACCTTGACCTATTTTAACATTATTAAGGAGATCAGGTGAGCGCCTCAGGACCTTCAGGTCCTCTAGTAATTGTAATATATGATCAATAACCTATACTTTTCACAGCAAGTTTAATAAATTCAATAATTCATAAGTTCTTATGTAATATCCTATTTGTGCCGCTGCATGAGCTTTCAAACAATGTGGTATGTGCGACCAGCAAAGGCTCAGACCAGCCTGCACATACTAGCAGTCTGATCAGAGCCTTTGCCAGTAGCTAAAATATTCTATGACTGTTAAGCTACTGACTAAACATAATTTGGAGTTTCTATGCTTAAAAGGATCATGTACAGCCGTCCGAGTCTATGTCAGAATCTACACTTGTCAAAATGTCACTTTGTTAGAAATCACATGCCATGGCTCATTTATACTGTAGATGGTGATGAAAGAGACAGCAGAAGACACAGAGAAAACAGAGATAGAGATGAAATAAATAGGAGAGACCATCATGAGAACAGAGAAAGAAACCCTGATTATAGACATAGGGCGGATAGAAGAATGGAAGAAAGAAGTGGAAGAAGAGAAGAAAGAAATGGTGAAAGAAATAAACAGAGAAGTCCGGTTGTGAACGGAAAATCAGGGTATGAAAGAAGCCGATCAAGAGACAGGTCAGCTTCTAGAGAAAGAAAAATAACAAATAGAAGCCACAGGTCTAGATCAGTTGAAAGACAGGAAAGGAAGAGATCAAGGTCTAATGAGAAACATAGGAGAGATAGAGACAGATCAGTTGATAAAAAGGTTAGAGGTAGATCAGTATCACGAGAAAGAAAAATAAAGCATAGAGACAGGTCAGAGTCTCAGGAAAGAAATAGAAAGCGTAGAGACAGGTCCGAATCACCAGAAAGAAATAGAAAGCGTAGAGATAGGTCCGAATCACCAGAAAGAAATAGAAAGCGTAGAGACAGGTCTGAATCACCAGAAAGAATTAGAAAGCGTAGAGACAAGTCCGAATCACCAGAAAGAAATAGAAAGCGTAGAGACAAGTCCGAATCACCAGAAAGAAATAGAAAGCGTAGAGACAGGTTCGAATCACCAGAAAGAAATAGAAAGCGTAGAGACAGATCAGAGTCTCAGGAAAAAAATAGAAAGCACAGAGACAGGTCAGTTGAAAGAATAAGAAGGGATAAAGAAATACATAGTAAGAGAAATGGATCAGACTCAAGTGATGATGATTATAAAACACAACCAAAGAACAGGGATTATGAAAAACGAGGCGCTAAACCTAAAACTAGAAAGAGACAAGATAGCAGTTCGGATTCCAGTGATTGATAAGATATTAACCCGTTTATGAACAATGGAATTTTCTATAAAGTTTGATACAGTCAAGTCAGGATGGTCCATCATATATATTGAGGAGTCACAGGTTAAAATTAAAACAAATTTTGTATTTCTTTCTCTGAAGATAGGCTTAGCAAACAGTGCAGACCCTGATGAAATGCTGCATGATGCAGCATTTTGTCTGGGTCTCCACTGTTTGCAATAGTACCAGTTTCAGTGTTTCCAGGTCACAAAGGATTAAGTATCCAACTCACCAGTGATTAACTAATTGTTGTCTGACCCACAAGTGATAAAGTATAAATAGCCAACCCAATGAAGGTGCAAACTCAAAACCACAGCGTTTAATGAACCTTTAGATTTTTGTAACCGTTCATAGCCTCATGAATGACACAAATTTGATTGACAGCTGCCAAGCGCACTTGCGCGCGCAATACACTTTAAACATCAAATTCATTCATCGCCAGAAGTGACACTGGTGTTGTTATTCACAGTGGGCCACACCCGAGTCGCACATGTAAAACAAGCTTCTTGTTTGCTCCATTGGCTGTCCGTGATCACAGTGGCTGTTCCGCTTTTCCATTTTACACACTCCAACAAACCGTTAATATGATTATATATTAAATACTAGAGCAGAAGTCGATGGTACACCATCGCAAATACCCGCTTTTTGACCTATAACCTTTACCTTGGGGTCAAGGTCACACAAAATGTTGCTCAGTACCTTCAACATAATATAACCTATGCACCTGTAAAGTTTGAAGTTGCTATTTCCTATGGTTAAGGAGAAGAAGCATTTACAAAAAATACACTATATGACCTTGACCTATGGGTCAAGGTCATACCAAATGTTGTCTAGTGCCCTCCAAATCATATGACCTTTGCACCTGCAAAGTTTGAAGTTGCTACGTCCAACAGTTTAGGAGAAGATGCATTTACAAGAAAGTACATTATTTGACCTTGACCTTCACGTCAAGGTCACACTAAATGTTGCCCAGTGCCCTCTACATCATGTGACCTATGCACCTACAGAGTTTGAAGTTACTACGTCAAAAGCTTTAGGAGGAAATGCATTTACAAGAAAATTCAATATTTGACCTTTGACCTTGACCTTGTGGTCAAGGTCACACAAAATGTTGCCCAGTACCCTCTACATCATGTGACCTATCCAGCTACAAAGTTTGAAGTTGCTAGGTCTAATCGTTTAGGAGGAGATACATTTACAAGAAAATACATTATTTGATCTTTGACCTTGACCTTGGGGTCAAGGTCACACTAAATGTTGCCCAGTAACCTTTACATCATGTGACCTTTTCTGCTACAAAGTTTGAAGTTGCTACGTCAAAAGGTTTAGGAGGAGATACATTTACAAGAAAATTCAATATTTGACCTTTGACCTTGACCTTGGGGTCAAGGTCACACAAAATGTTGCCCAGTACCCTCTACATCATGTGACCTATTCAGCTACAAAGTTTAAAGTTGCTACGTCTAACCGTTTAGGAGGAGATACAATTACAAGAAAATACAATATTTGACCTTTGACCTTGACCTTGGGGTCAAGGTCACACGAAATGTCGCCCAGTACCCTCTACATCATGTGACCTATTCACCTACAAAGTTTGGTGTTGCTACCTCTAACGGTTTAGGAGGAGATACATTTACAAGAAACGTGACGGACGGACGTACGCACGGACGGACAGACGGACGGACGGACAGACGGACGGACGGACGGACGGACGACGGACCAACTTTGACACGAAATTAATATACCCTTTTTTTCTAAAGAAAAAAGCGGGTATAACAAAACTGTTTTGTTTCCTAAATTATAGATAATTTCTATATATTAGATATTTATAATAAAAAGTAAATATAAGCAATAAATTAAATTTTTGGAATGTTCATGGAACATGAATACTTCGGGTCTCTTTCAAGTTAAAGCCCATCGACAAAGGGCTTCACTTACTATGCAAGAGACCCTAAGTATTCATGATTTCATGAACATTCCAAAAATTAAATTCATTTCTTACATGACAGACACAGATTGCTAGTTCTTCAAGAACACATGTGCCTGTCCGTAAGATAATGATACTCATATGCATGCACTGCTGTTTGCTGTTTAACCCCTTTCATTCTGATGGACTATCCCATACATATTGATACAATACATATGGTATTGTCCATTTTGAATTTTATGGGGTTGCCGGACAATATTTCTCTAAATTAATGTATTTCTGTCCTGAAAGATTTTTTCATCTTTGCAAACAGTGCAGACCCGATGAAATGCTGCATTATGCAGCATTTCATCAGGGTCTTCACTGTTTGTTAAAGTAGATGTTTAGGGTTTCCCGACTACAAGGTGTTAAAGGGTTAACAATTGAAATCTGTGAATGTTTACCAGTATCCAGAATTTTTTTTGATTTCACTACATCCCAGTCAAAAATATTTCAGTCATGTCGTGAGGGGTCTTCTTTTGGTGAACCGGTACTAAGCAGTGGATAAAGGGTCTTGCTCAAAGTCACAACTCAGTGACTCCATGGGAGGTGAGATTCCAACAGTCCAACTACATATGTAGCAGCCCTTGCATCACCAGTCTTGCAACGCAAACACTGATATTGGCATTCCATCCCCAGTCTAATGCTCTACCAACTGAGCCACTGTGCTCCCCCACTCCAACATTAAATAAAGGTTTAGCTCTTATTACACGTGTATACATGTGCATAAATGAAACTTGTATTTATTCAGATGAAATCATCTAATATGGAAACAAGTGTTTCCCATATCAAAAGGAATTTCTCTTAAAGGCAAGAATTTGCTCCTGAAGATAGCGAATTCTTTCCTTTTAAGAGAAGTCCACTATTTTGAAAAGGGTGTAAAAGACAAGCATCAGTGCTACTTGTTTAAGTAAATATTGATGTGTAAAGCTGTTTGAGCATTCAGGCCTCGTTGAACAACAATGTGCCAATACTACATGTACATTGAAAAGAGATTGTTTCATTTTCATGTGCTTGTAGATTTATTCAGATTTTTGGGTTTTGAGAGGTTGAGAGTTACAGAGTTAGACATGTGATATCTAATTTCTCAAAAACCCCAAGATCTGAGCCCATTTAAAAATAATGTATGCTTTGCCTTCTCTCTTTCATGAAGCATTTCAAAATTCTCATGGATATTTGAGTCAAGGACTGTCTTCCAAATCATGTTGTTTTTATATCCATATTTGAAGGTATTATCAATAATCAAAAAAATTGTATTTCCAGTGTTTGCAAAAAAAAAATACTACCAGAAGCACAAAATACTGTTTCATTGATCATTAAATTCTCTTTCTCGCCGGTTGCCAAGTTATGTAACCTGGATGATAACTTCTTATACATTGCCTCTTAAAAATGTGCAGGGTAGTACATTATACCTCCCTTTCAAAAGGACCTCTGACACTTTGATAGGGTATCTGCCTATTTTTCAGATGCTTCCCAAATTTTCCCTATGCATAAGATATCGCTGGTATTCTTTTGAATAGGACGCTTGATATATTAGGAACAAATTAAGGTAATAATTAGACAGGCAGATCCCTACAACAAAACAGGAGACGCTACCAAAGGGGGTAGGGGTTGCAAAATTTGACTTCACCAAAACATTTAGAAATCAATTATTTTCTTGTGTAAGGGTATTATATCATCAATCCTCGATTACAAATCACAGTGAAAGTATGTTAAAGTCCAAAATCGTGAGCATTTTAATGATTATTTTTTGCAGTTGTATTTTCTATTTGATTTGTTAAGAAATATTTTGAAGTGCAACTGTAGTCCATATTCAACCTTGATGACAATGTATTTACCTGGTGCAATATTATGCAGCAATGTACTGTAACCATTCATCCATGCGTAAAGTACACCTAGTCAATGGCCATGTTGGATAGATACAGTATATGTGCAAAATAATCTACCAGCCGAATTTAGTAAAAGGACAATTTTCATAATCTAAGAAAAATATGCTAAAGCGTTGTAATATTTCATGACTAATGGGTTATGAAAAGGAAGCTTACTTGTACTTATTATTTCATTATACTGTAAAAAAAGATTTTCAAGACAGCACGCCAAAAATCAAAATGCTAATGATCGGGCTCGCCCAGGCATCACATTTTGGGCTATGGGATATCATTCCCCCCCGAGTCCCAGCTAGCTTTTCACATATATTATGTAAAATATGAGAACACACTTACGTGCAAAAGGATTAGTTGGGACTCGGGGGGGAATGATGTTTTAAAAATATTTTTCTATTTCCTATATGTATAATACAAAAAGTGACCATTTTAGCCCCAAAATAAAGCCGTACATTTATAGAAATAGGAAATCAAATGCAAAATCATAAAATAGAGACCAACAGCGAGCTTATATATGAAGGTGGAAACATTTGATCGACTTTAATTTTATCAAAATAATAGGCAGCGATACACTGTGATTCCCATTACCACCGTCAGAGGTCCTTTGAATCTGAGTGTCAATCAATCTGTCCATCCCTCTGTTTGTCAATCAGTGCTTCGTTTCCACTTGCTATCTTCGAGTATTATTTGACCAATTTCCTTCAAACTTTGTATGAGTTGATATAAGGTGATCTGGTTTTGGTATTGTTAATTGGTCATTTTCATCAAATATGTACAGTTATGGGCCTTTAGGTGATGTTAAAAAACATTCCTTCTCTCTGTCTTGCGCATTTCTTGACCAATTTTTGTCAAACTTTAAAATGAGAGTTGATTATGGTAAGGAGTGTTTTGGGATTGCAGATGGTAAAATTTTGTCAAATAGTTACAGAGTTATGACCCTTGATTGATGTTCAAAATGTCATTTTGCTCAATCACCTTTGAACAAATGGATGAATTTTGATACAATTTTGCATTACCTCATACGTTGATAAGATCTAGATTTGGATAATAACATTTCATTTTTCATTAATTTTGAACAGAGTTATTGCCCTTGTTTTTCAATAGGATTGTCTTTGCATTGAAAATATTTAGTGGCGGAGTGAGATGCATGCCATCAGTGCTTTATTAAGAGTTTAATTGAGATCCATTTTCTCCATCGATTTGAACAGGAATTTTGGGTGCTCAAAAGATCGATTCCATTGAGATGGTTCTTTTGAGCACTCACAACATGTGTTTGGGCTTAGAATTAAGAAAAATAATTGTTTGCTACTCACTACACCAGAATATGATTGGGAAAACGTGATTTATGAATAGAGCCAGGCTGCTATAGTCTGTACTTAATAAAATGATTGTTTGCAAGACAAATTTTGTTCAGGATGAAATAACTGTAAACTCATTTAACACTTGTTTCCAATGCATGTTGGTTATCTGGAACTGTAATAGTTCAGGACAAAGGTGCAGACCAGCCTGCACATCCCCACAGTCTGATTAGTGCCTTTGTTATTCGCAAATGTAGCACGACATCTGATTGGATGTCACAAATTTGCTACTGTATATCTTGAGATAAACTATAGCAAATAGTTTGACTTCATTAATTTTGTCACGTTTGTCATGCTGCTTACAACACTCCATTTTGAGACGAGACTGCAAATGAGGGTAACCATATTCAAAATTTTCATTTCGGGAGGTAAATCTTCGGATATATGGTTGGAAATTGCGTTTTACCGCTCCGCTCATGAGTCGCCATAAAACTAAATTTCTGACCATATATCCAACGATATACCTCCCTTGATAATCATTTTGAATACAGTTGTGCCTTAAGTGAAGAGTCTGGCATCTGTCATTACTATAGAACTGCACAGGCTAATCTGAGCATTCACTGCAATGCTGTGCAATAAGTAACAAAATGTCTTATGCGCTGTCTCACATAACTGAGTCGCGGCATGTGATTTCCAACAATGTGGCATTTTGACAAGTGTAGACTCAGATGAGCCTGTGCAGCCTCTTTTTAAGCTTAGGGACTCTAAATGATGCTCAGTCAGTAGCTTAACACTCAAAAAATAATCAAGCGACTAGCAAAGGCTCTGATCAGTCTGCGCGTATGCGCAGGCTGATCTGAGGCTTTGCTGGTCGCACATACCACATTCTTGGAAATCTCATGTCACGGCTTATATCATGATTACAGTAACATGCGTTCAATGAAAAAACAAAGATAATTGTTTTTTAAATTTTTATTTCTCATTTGATAATGTAAATGTGTAGAAGTTGTTAACAACCCCTTTATATAAAAATGGATTTTCCATACAGATTGATGAAAAAAAAATGGGATTCTCCATTTTATATTCTAAGGGGTCACAAATCGGAATTTCAAAATCATGAAATTTTTATATCCTTGAAGACATGGTTTCCCTTTTTAAACAAATGATGCAGACCCCTGATGAAATGCCACATTTTGCGGCCTTTCATCTGGGTCTTCACTGTTTGCCAAAATATGTGTTTAGGAGTCTTTAGTTTTCAAAGGGCTAAAACTATGCTGATGGGATGTTGCTTCAAAACAATTTACAGTAAATGTTCTAAAATCCCAAACACTAGTTGCCTGCCAAAAAGGCTTAGAAAAATAGGACAGACCCAGATCAGACTGCTTCTGAAGAAGCAGTCTGATCAGGGTCTACCCTGTTTGATATTCAACAGAAAGAGAAAGCTGTTTGAAATTTTAGACCCTTTACTGTAACTGAGACTCAAATATTAGCCTTTTTTCATCTAATTTTTTGCTGCGCTTATTCTAATAAATGCATATCATATTGTCAATACTGTACCACAGGTCTAGATAAACAAAATTTTTCAGTGTAAAATTGTTAATATTTTCTTACCCATACTTTAAGCATATGTTTTGGGTACTTAAAAGAACCGTCTCATTGAGACGGTTCTTTTGAGTACCCACAACATATGTTTTGGTTGAGAAATAAGAAAAATATTTTCCTGTTCTGCACTCTAAACTGAAGGCCTGCAATACTCTCAACCATACATGCCAAAACTCAAATGAACCACTTGGCACTGAAAATTAAAAAACTTTGTCATTCCAAATTGAGCATGATTAACAATTTTCATAAAGGCCCTGTCACACTATAATGTTTTAGCCAACGTATGCCGACGTATGATATATATATCTAGTACGCTGGCATACGCTGAAATCTAATAAAAAAAATCAGAGGAAGCCTCTCTCTGAACTTATGCAAAGCGTACGCGAAACGAGCATAGAACGTATGTCTAACTTATGAGTAACTTATTTCCGACGTAACATAACTTATACTTGTATCAGCGTATAAAAGCGTATGCCCTGCGTATCACTAGCGTTCTTTAAACGTATGCACAACGAACGTCTAACGTATGCTGAATTGTACATATAACGTACGTTAACGTATGCATAACTTACATGTAGCGTACTTCTAACTTATGTCAAACGTATGAAACAGTACAACATTTTGGGACCATTTTGTCATATGGCAACATATACCAACGTACTGTAGCGTGTTCGTAACGTATTGATAACGTATCTCTAACTTATTCAGCGTACACCAACGTATTTGGTGAATTTTCATACATTGGTGCTAACGTACCTAAACGTATGCATAACTTACCCGTTGCGTACATCTAACTTATGCCTAACGTATAAGCAATACGTCGGCATACGCTGAAGATTTTTTATGCAAGCACAAAATTTTGGGATCTGTTCGCCGTATGACAACGTATACCAATGTACAGTAGCGTGTTCGTAACGTGTTTAAAACTTATTTCTAACGTATTCAGCGTACACCAACGTACTTGCTTAATTTCTCATACGTCCGCATACGTTGGTGCTAACGTACCTTAACGTATGCATAACTTACCTGCTGCGTACTTCTAGCGTACGCCTAGCGTATAGAAACATTACGTTCGCATACGCTGTCATTTATTATGGATGCACAAAATGTTGGACCTCTTGGCCGTATGTCAACGTATACCACCGTACTATGGCGTATTAGTAACGTGTTTAAAACTTATTTCTAACGTACTCAGCGTATACCAACGTACTTGCTGAATTTTTCATACGTCAGCATACGTTGGCGCTATACGTCAAAGTGTGACAGGGCCTTAAGATAGTCTGTTCTGTATATTGATATTAATTTATGAATAAATTTGAGTTATCTGTTTGAACTACACAATTTATATTATAGACTCCCAACAAAATGACATAATCAAGCAGTAGTCTCAAATCAGTATGAGCATCTGCCTAGTCTAATCAGAAACTTTGCTGCCAGAATTATGCAACCGTACGCCCCCATGCAGGCTAATCAATGAGTGCAAGGCAAATATAAAATTAAGATTTATGCCTATGCACATGCAGCTCTGTCTTTCAGTGATGCACAGGTTATTGTTGTGAGGTATTTCCCAGGCTTGTTATATGTAAGAGAGAATAGCCATTCCTAACACACATTATATCAGGTCCAAATACAATGTGTACACATCAAATACTTTATGCTTATTATCCAATCACCATATAAACCCCCTCGTGCTGCACTTAAAAAACGTCATTTTGCTTAATTGTTTAACATGTACATCTGCAGATTGAAATTAAAAGTTTTAATCATCATATATTGATCTGTTAAATAATTAAAAAAAAACTTGAATTTTAAAATGGTAAAATTGATACAGATTTTAGCAACTGGTTATTTTTTGTTGTATTTATTGTCCTTTTGTTGAGGGTGGGGGTGCTTGTTGATATTTTGAAGGGGCCGCAACAGCCCTGTAATAATAGGGAACAGCTGGATAGTATGCATATCCAGGATAAGCTCTTCCTGGTACCCCTGGAGGGCCTCGTAAGCCTGGGGCCCCGGTATATCCACGGGCTCCTTTTTGTCCTGGTAAGCCTGCTTTTCCTGGTACTCCGGGTTCTCCATCAGGCCCCTTTTGTCCCCTAAGTCCTGGGAAACCTTGCTCACCAGCTATTCCTTGTTCACCCTGAAAGTAAGACCAATCACTCAGTAAATGTTATCCTGTTTCAGTTGAATGAGATTTCCCACTATTATGAATTGGACCGGTTGTTTGGTTTTATTTTTTTTTTTTAATTTTTATTCAAATTTTAATAGAACATACTGTAAGTAAGCAATGGGTACCTGGATCAGACATCAATTTTTGCAGAGTCTGATCGGGGTCTGCACTATTTGCCTATGTTCCACTAAAAGGATTCTAGGCTTAATGGGTTAAGACTTTGCTGTGCTTTCTGACTGTATCAAGTTCAAGACTCAAAGGAGGCACTGTGTTGTGTCCTTGAACAAGACACTTTATTCTCTGCTTTGTACTGGTTTCAACCCAGGAAGACAGGGAAAACATTCAGACATGACTAAAAAATGTTGACTGGGGTGCAAAACATCCACACAAACATATGACCCATGACATGAGATTTCCAACAATGTGGTATGTGCGACCAGCAAAGGCTCTGACCAGCCTGCGCATATGCGCAGTCTGATCAGAGCCTGGCCTATCTCTTGAATATTCTATGAGTGTTAAGCTACTGACTGAACAACATTTGGAATTACCAAGCTTAAAAGGGGGCTGCACAAGCTCGTCTGAGTCTACACTTGTCAAAATGCCACATTGTTGGAAATCACATGTCACGGCTCAATTATACCAACCTGGTCACCCTCTGGTCCCTGAGCTCCCTCATCACCATGGTCTCCTTTCATTCCTGGAACTCCAGGGTATCCCTGTGGTCCTTCATGCCCTAGGGGACCTTGAGGTCCTTGTACACCGTCAAGTCCTGCCTCTCCGATTTCTCCCTCATCCCCTTCTTCTCCGGGTATACCTAGACAGAGTATAAGCATCTATCATGAGTGTGAGGGTAGGATATAAAAATCCGTCCCGAGGATCACCGTTTGGCATCACGAGGCTTGCCGAGTGATGACAAACGGTGATCCAGAGGGACCGATTTTATTATCCTACCCTCACACGAATAATGGATTCCTTTTCTCGCCCTCCATTGTTCTTTTTTATTTTAAAATAAGCTGTTCCAGAAGTCCCTGAATAGGCTTAGATGAAATTTCACATGATGGTGTCACTTTATCATAACAATGATGTCACTTGACGACCATGTGCTTGAGTTCCAATACAACAAATGTGTGTAGCCTTCACGTGACAGCCTGTAAGATAGCATGGGTAAGATAAGATTTTCTATCTCAGGGTAAAATCTCAGATATCCTTTCCCGGTGTGCAAAAAAAGAGGATCTAACACTTGTGATCATTTGGGCATCATAGTGAGAAAACGTGGCCCTGTGGATATAAACTTTTTTCATGCTCAACTCAGCTGAGAACGAAATTTATCCTATTCATAAATGTTAAAATGCCAACAAATGTTGGCATTTTAACATTTATTAGCATGATAAATACAACACATGAGGGACTTACCGGTAAAGCAAAAACTTGCTCATGAAAACATTATTGCTAAAAGTAAAGACTTCTTGCTTTCAAACCCTCAAATGTTGAATTATCATGCTATTAAATGATAAAATGCCAACAATAGTTGTCATTTTAACATTTATGAGCATGACAAACTGAATGCTCTGTTGAGTTGAGCATGATAAAAGTTTCATTACTTTGGGACAGGATTTTGTTGTATGCAGACAACAAATGGGCATCTGTACAATCTGATCAGTGCCTTTGCTATTCCATTTCATACTTGTGACTCCTAAATGCGTACTTTGGCAAATGATGAAGACCCAGATGAAATTTCACATGATGCAGCATTCCATCAGTGTCTTCACTGTTTGCTAAGACCACAGGTTTAGGTAAACAACTTTTTTTCAGCATAAAATTGTAAATAATTTCTTACCCATCAGTTTTAACATATCTTTTGGGTGCTCAAAAGAACCGTTTTATTGAGTTGGATCTTTTGAGTGACCACAACATATGTTTTGGTTGAGAAATAAGATTTTTTTGCTGGTACGCGCTCTTAACTAATGACCTCTTTAAAGACAAAAATTTTCTCTGTAGAAAGAAAAAAAAATTGGCGGTTATAACCATCCCAAGTTCATTGTATCAAACCAGAAGGAAGACTCCATTAGTGCATAAAGGGTTAAATTCTCTGTTTGGCAAAAAGGTCAATTTTTCAGATTGTCCAAGAGATGAAGCGTATACAGTATTCGACTTAACGCCCCTGAATGCTCTTTTTTTGCAGCACACAGAGTTATTTTGAGTTGTGTGTTTGCTACATAATGTTTTTATTTCTAACCAATCCTGTGATTCAATTTCATTATTAATATGGCTCTATCATGGGAATGAAAATGGTGTAGATACTGACTCTACACTGATTTCTAAAATGCCATTAATTTTAAACTACACTGTATTGATAACAACCAATATAAAGTAGCTTGCTTCTGGTATCGGCCAATGTAGCTGATCTCGGACATGTAACAGGGCCAATACAAATATTTTGATTAATAACATAATGATAATAGTGCATCATTTAGAAACTACAGAGCATAGTGCTTTTATAAGGCTACATAGGATAGTTCACAAACATAGTGTTAGCTCCATGGTTAAATACCTGGAAGTCCGTCATATCCAACGATTCCCTTAATTCCCTTTTCTCCTGCAACTCCCTCTTCGCCTTCCTCTCCCCATGGACCATACTCGCCTGGTGGACCAGCCATTCCCTCGTCCCCTTTGATTCCCTTCTCTCCCTGTAGACCTGGTGCTCCGGGGGCTCCATTCTTTCCAGGCATTCCGGGTTTTCCTGTATAAAAACATATAACTAGTAGGCACATCAAAGGGGGCAACTATCAGCCCACCAGCGAAACGGCATTGCAACGCAATGACGTTTCGCTGTCGGGTTGATGGTGGCCCCTTTGATTCCCTTCTCTCCCTGTAGGCCTGGTGCTCCAGGGGCCCCATTCTTTCCAGGCATTCCGGGTTTTTCTGTATAAAAACATATGAGCCCTGACATGTGATTTCCAACAATGTGCATTTTGACAAGTGTAGACTCAGACGAGCATGTGCAGCCTCCTTTTAAGCTTAGAAACTCCAAATGATGTTCAGTCAGTAGCATAACACTCATAGAGTAGTCAAGCGACTGGCAAAGGCTCTGATCACACTGTGCGTATGCGCAGGCTGATCTGAGGCTTTGTTGGTCTCACATACCACAATGTTGGAAATCTCACGCCGCGGCTCAATTTTATAACTTGTAGGCACATCAAAGCAGGCAACTATCGGCCCACCAGCGAAACGCCATTGAATTGCATTAACAAAAGGCAATTACTTAAAAAAATAAATTCTTTTCTTAATTTTCACCAGGTAATCTACTCATCATCTTCTACCAACTGACCATGTTTGAAGCTCCTAGCTACAATAACTTTCGAGATCTCTTGATGACAAGTCTTCAATGACCAAATTTGCAAAGGGCAATAACTCAAACAAAATAAAATATTTCTTTTTTAATTTTCACCAGGTTATCTACTCATTATCTTCTATCAGCTGACCAAGTTTGAAGCTACTTGCTGTAATAGTTTTTGAGATATATTGATTACAAGATTTCAATGCCAAAAATTTGCAAAGGGCAATAACTCAAAAAAAATTTTTTTTATTATTTTCACCAGATTTTCACTCATTATCCACTATCGAAGCTCATAGCTGTTATCGTTTTTGAGATATCAATTTTTCTATGTCCAAATTCGCAAAAGGTAATAACTAAAAAAAATAACTTTTTTGTTTAGTTTTCACCAGGTTATCTACTTATTAAGCCCTATTAGCTGACCAAGTTTGAAGCTCAAAGCTGTTATAGTTTTTTTTGGATATCTTGATTACAAAAATTCATTATGACCCTTTAAAAGGGGCATAACTCCACAAAGGGGGATAATCCAGACTTAAAAAAATACGTGTCAATTATTTTTTTATGAGGAATCCATATATGAATTTACAAAACTGTATCTTACTAAATTTTGTAACGGACGGACGCACGGACAAGCCGAAAGCAATATGCCTCTTCAACTTTTCCAAAGTTGGGGGGCATAAAAAACGTTGTCAGAGTTGAACCCCCCTCTGCCAAAACTTTTTTGATCCGCGCATGTAGGGATATGTGGTCGACTCTGAAACAAAGAAGGAAATTGTGCTTGGTCTAATTGTCATACCTGCAGGTCCTTTAGGTCCAGCTACCATTGGTACATGATACACGTGAGGGGCATAGACATAGCCGCTTCTCTTCACCCGAGTTACTGAAAAGACAATCGCATTAATGTTTAATCCTTGGTAATGAAGTAACATTTGAAAGGGAAACATACAAAAATGCAACACTATGTTTTTAAGACAGAAACCTTTAAGAAGGGCCTCGCCCATCGCGAGGAAACCTGAATTTGCTGACTGCGAACAAGGGCGCGGGCCAGTTTGTGTTCTTGCATAGGTTGGTCAGCACCTTTGGATTTCACCGTCTGGAAATCATGATAGTAGCTAAACATGCCAAATAGCTAGTCTCAGAAGCTGGGCAAGAGGGTTTGAGAAATCCTGTAGATTGGCTTTCTCGCATCTCCTGGATGTAATTTGCTATTACAAACTATTAGCGATTCAAAGCAAATATCTTTATTTTTTTCAGTGTTTTTTTTTTCTATTTTATGAATGGTTGAAATTTCACTCTAAGTTAAGTTTATAAAGCTTAAATTAGACACGAGCGTCCTTCGAAATTTCAATGTTCCTGAACTTTCAAAATTCAACTTTGTATTTTATGTGAATGTATATATTTCATTTTTGTACCACCCACGAGTCCGTGAACAGAGCCGAATCGCGAACAAAAAATAACGTAGCTTTTCGGGCTTCACGTACTGCAAACGCACCCGCTCTGCTCACGGGCTCATGATCGGTACAAAAGTAACATAATTGAACCATGACATGAGATTTCCAACAATGCGGTATGTGCGACCAGCTAAGCTCAAACCAGTCTGCGCATACGCGCAGTCTGATCAGAGCCTTTGCTAATCGCTTGAATATTCTATGACTGTTAAGCTACTGACTGAACAGCATTTGGAGTTTCTAAGCTTAAAAGTAGGCTGTACAGGCTTGTCTGAATCTACACATGTCAAAATGCAACATTGTTGAAAATCACATGTTGCGCTCATATTTTTCTTAAACAGTCAAACGGTTAACTTACTTTCTTCCTTTTCTTCTAGAATGACCTGTCTCATTTCTTCAATCCGTGTGTTCCATTGTTCCAGTTCTGTTGTTTCTCTGAAAATGTGAAATGTTTCATACAGGGAAATCATTCTCTTAGATTGGTTCTGTCGTTGGATGAACGGGCCCCTGGCATGCTCAACTCAACTCAACTGAGCCTGAAATTAATTCTGCTCATAATTGCTAAAATGCAAGCAAGGAGTGTTTTAAGCAGAAAAAGTCGTAAATATATCTACTTTACTTTCTATGAGCAGTTGAAATTTCATGCTCAGGTAAGCTTAGTTTTGTAACCTCTCCAGCAGGCACACGACGTCAAAACGTCGATGCGACGTTATGACGTCGCATCGACGTTTATACTTGTTTTAAGGCTGTGTTCATGCTGGGTCGGACCCGGTTGTCAAGAAAACGATACGGGTCTCGACTCGAGGTAACCTTACTTTGCTGCATGCGACTTGAACAGCAAAAGCTCAGATAAGCCTGCGAATCCACGCAAACTGATCGCGCTCTGCGGCGTCTCAATATAAAATTCGGGTCGATATCCAGTTCTATGTCAACTGGCCATGAGATCGCGTGAATAAATGACAAGTACTATAGTAAAATGCGCAATAACTTAGCATCTAGTGCAATCATATTAGGAACATGCGCGGATCCGGGGGGGGGGGGGGGTGGGGGCGGTGGGTCCGGACACCCCCCCCCTGTAAAATAACAAAAATATAGGGTTTTTTAGCAATACTGGTCCAGATCCCCTGAAAAATCACAAAGCTACCAAGCCAGCACTCAATGTTGGGCCATCATCGGCCCGCCAGCGAAACGCCATTTAAATGGCGTTTCGCTGGTGGGCTGATGGTGCACCTCTTTTAGTGCTATTTGGATCCTCTCTTCCATCATAAAAAAAACCGTTGTCAGAGTTGGACCCCCTCTTGCAAAACTTTCTGGATCCGCGCATGTGGGTAATCAGTAAGGGTCAACGGAGTTTCGTTCCCTCAACATATCCGGGAAGGATGGAGAGCTAGCACACAGTGGCACCCAAATCCCTGGTGAATTTTAAGTTTGGTGTTTCGAAGTTCTGGCAAAATTATATTCAAAACCTGCATATTTCTGCGGTGAATACTAACGGGGAATAAAGTTACAACATAATACCTACTGTGATTTTGGTTTATGCCGACAGACATTTATGAGGTGAAAACTTGCTTTAACCATAATAAATAAATATTTTATGTTACATACATGTACATGTATAAATACACATCTGCAGCGAACCCTCGAGTTTATTTGTCGTCTGCTGATTTTTCATTCAAAATGAACGTTTTTAAAAGAAAATCTTTCAGGAAAAGGCCTTTCATAAGAGAGTAAAACCAGAACAGGTCTGTTGCAAAGGTTATCAGCAGATGGCACTAGTAGAGTTAAAGCCGTCTGCTGATTATTTTCAAAATCAACTTAAAAAACAACATCTTTTGGAAATACCTCCAGACTTTCAAACAGTTTGGACCCAGATCATACCCGACTGGTTTGCAAACTGTTTGCAAAAGCTATAAGCAGACGACACTAGTGAAGTTAAAAGCATGTGCGCATGCTTTTACTCGTCTGCTGATTATTTTCAAAATCAACTTATTTGAAAAAATATTTTAGGAATACCAACAAGAATGTCAAACAGTTTGGATCCAGATCCAGATAAAAAAACTGTTTGCAAATGTTATCAGCAGACGACACTGCATGTAGTACAGTAAAACCTGTCTTAAGCGGCCACTCAAAAATAGACAAAATATAGGTCTTAAAGACAAATGGTAGCTTCATAAAGGTCGGAAGTATTGCAGAATGCTCTCTTGGAGCATTCTGCAATACTTTTGACCTGCATTAAGCGATAATCGGTCTTGAAAACCAATTTTGGTAGTTTTCTTGAGTGGCCGCTTAAGACAGGTTTACTGTAGTTCAAAACGTACCTGTGAAGCTGCTGCTGTATTTCCGCTATCTCCTGCCTTAGTCTGAGAATATCTTCAGTCCCGATGCCCAGGGCCAGGGACACACCCAAAGATAACAAGAATATCTGGCCTAACATAATGCAATATGTAACTGCCAAGCCGCTTCCAGAAAGTAGACTGATAATGTTACTCGTGCCAAAAGTCCCTCTTATTTGCTCTAAAATTAGGTAAAGGCATGCCCAATTTATTAGCCCAATTTCCGGCTGAATAATAATTTCAAACACTTTTCCCATTTCTGATTTCTTATCACGCTCGTCGCATGTTACATGTTATAGCTAGTTAAAATAGTTTCACGTGCCAAATGTTAAAATGTGCATCCAGATCAGACGGTTTCCAGAAGCCAGCTTATCGGGATATACACTTTTTTTTCCAAAAAATGATACATTCTGGTTCAGTATGACTATGGTAATGTTTTCAGCAGTGTCATGTAAAAGCGCATTTTTCGTAAGCGTATACTTTACTTTAATTGAGCCAGTTGCATGAGCTTTCAAACAATGTGGTATGTACGACCAGCAAAGCCTCAGATCAGCTTGCGCATACGCGCAATCTGATCAGAGCCTTTGCTAGTCGCTTGAGTATTCTATGAGTGTTAAGCTACTGACTGAACACCATTTGGGGTTTCAAAGCTTAAATGGAAGCTGCAGAGGCTCGTCTGAGTCTACACTTGTCAAAATGTCAAATTGTTGGAAATCACATGTCGCGGCTCAATTATATTCTCAATTTTTGCGTGTGTCGTAGTTTGTCTGTGTCCGAATGTCTCTTCCTCGTGTAGCCATGAGTAGCTTTCTGTGGCATTTTCTGGTCATATGCACTTGCTTGGTACATGTACGTATGTTCAGCTTACATACAGACAAAATGTTTTTTCTTGTGCAGAGGCCCGCCTGGATTTTAACTGTGTACTTTCATTTTACCAATTTGTAGCCTTTCCACCAATCACACAGTCGACTCTCTCGTGCCTTTCGGCGAGGATATTTCCTTCAAGTTATCAATAATTCGAGTTAAAAGAGTTGACGTGTACTTAGTATGTTATTAGACTATTGCTTGCGTTCCTATATTTTCTACCAAAACATGTTTTGTTTGTATTATAGAAACGAAGCTTCATTGAAAACGAAGGAAAAGCTACAATCGCAAAATGGAGGCCAACCCACGACACCAAGAATTTCTAGCGATAAGGCGAGCAATCTCCCTAAACGAGACGTTCGTTTTATTTTGTTGAAATGACGACTGGAGAAACTAGGCACATTAAACAAATATATATAGACGGGCCGTCGATGCACCATTGCCCCCGAATTTGTATATTTAAAACGGGATTTCCTTAGTGCATGTAATAACTCTACTTCTTATTGAATGGGAATTTATTTCGATCATCAACTGTACTTGTTATTCAGTAACATATATGGGAACTAGACCGTTAAACAAGGGAACCAATCGTCCTATCACGCTATGTACAGTAAAACTATTTATACAGTTGATGTACAATAAAAACGACCATCTTGCAAAGTGGTCTATTTTTGTCAGATATTTGATGTCTTCTTTCGCTTATACAACCCCTTTGCCCCCCTAGACCCAAGACGCCCTTTACATATGTTATGTATTTGTATAGCGACATTTAATTGTCCAAAGGGCATCTTGGGTCTAGGGGGGCAAAGCATCTAAAAACAAACTGAAAGACGCCAGTTTCATCTTTTCAATGACAAACGTCACAATTTTAAGTATATTTCGTACGCATGCGCAGAGAAAAAACCGCAAAGTTTCGAAAATGAAGGGTACTTATATCCTTAATATTTTAGCACTTTTACTTTTTGAAAACCTGCAAAGGATTTACTAAAACTCTCGTCTAAACGGCACCCAGTCTAAAGACGTAAAATGAGGGGTGGGAGTAGAAGGCGCAAATTTTAACGGTTTTGTAAATGATGAATCGCTTTGAAACCTATTTTGATGCTTTCTATGTAAATTTTACTACCGGAACAGACCAATTTTAAAAACATTAGGGCAATTTCAAAATTTAGGTTTTGCAATCATGTCAACTAGGGAAAATATACGCCTTATCGCTAGAACTCCTTGGCGGAACACACACGTACACACACACACGAATTCAATTAGAAAAGCAATACTCCATTTCTTCTTCAACGAGATTCATGTCACGACAGAAGAGATGCAAAGAAATACATGTACATCACAAAAACAGAACCCACGAGGAAATCCCCACTCCAAATAGGAGCAGTATCCAACAAAATGTGAGCATGACCAGAAATGCCACAATCACAAATTGTAGACCAACACATGGTATCGCGAGAAAGAGATACGGAACACAGAGAGACACAACACAAAGTAAACCGACCAGCTCTCCACTTGCTCAACAAAATGACTAGAAATGATACCAGAACCACACAACAAAGCAAGAAACCAACACAATACCCATACATAAAATGGGAGTAACAACAATGTATAAGCAACAGCAGTGATTACTGTGTAAAACGGCCACTCAAAATGATAGACAAAACAAAGATCCTGATAACAATTTGTAGCTTAATGAAGGTCGAAAGCATGGCAGAATGCTCCCTTTGCGTTAGGCTAATATTGGTCTTGATAACCAATTTTTAGTCTTTTTGAGAGAGGCTGTTTTACACAGGACTTACTGTATCAGTTTTGAACGCGGACAGCAGCCTAGACAAATAGGTGACTTAAATGCCTTTTTACTGGCCAAATCTTCGCCCCAGATTCCGCTGGTGTTTAACACAACAGCTGTTGGCTTGCATAAAGGCTTCCTAATTTATGCAATGCATCACCACAGAGAAGCACTCAAGACAATTAACGTACTACATTTGTACGATGAACAAAGAATGGTGCCATTGACTTACAGACACTCAGAGCTAAAGAAAGCCTCAAGTTGAGTCAACTTTTTTCTTGAAAGCAGAAGCACTGCCTTCGAACGGGTATCAGTAGCAACCACAGGATCACTGGCAAATGTTTCGCCCTATAGTCGTTTAGAAGGTGCTTAACATACGCAATGTATCATCACAGGGAAACGATCAAATTAAATTTTTATACTGTGATGATGCAAAGGAAATGGATCGATAATGAAGTCACAGACTCTCAGAGCTTATGAGCCACGAGAGCTAAACATTCTAGGGCAAAAGAACAACAGAATCTATGACAATTTATAGGTTTTTAGTCATATTATCATCGTTCGAATGACCCATAACTAACTGGCGAACACTTGCAGTGTAATTTTGATTTTACTTGTGGCTTTTTATGCCAATCAATAGTATATACCATGACAACGAGGCTCCTCGACTGATCGTGTCTGCGTTGCGTTCCATTGTGTGGCATTCAGCATCGTCCATTTTACTTTAAAACCTCGAAAATTCGAACTCCGATTTTTTTAAATACTCGCTAATTCGAAATAAATTTGGTAAACACAGAATTCAGAGAATGGGGCCTATATTCACTAGCTATTTTAATAATTGTCCATAACAGCATATATTTTAGGTGCGTAAAAGAAACGTCTCATTGAGACGTTTCTTTTACGCGCCCAAAACTTATGTTTGACAGAAAACACAGCAATTGATAACAATCATTTTGAGGCTTGCATTTTTATGTCTACTTCCCTACATTCGACTGTTCGATACTTCGAAATAAAACCTCTAGCCCAAAGGACTTTTATTAATAAGATTTGACTGAATTTACAAATTTTATTTAAACCTTTTCATGTTGGCTATAAATCGCGCTACAGACTAAAGAATTGGTTTAAAACATATTTTAAGTAAGAAAACAAGTAGACTTAATTGACGAGTTATAGAAGGAAAATTGTAAACTAACCGTGAAGATAGAATCATGCCAGACGTTACCAGAGAACTCTTTGATCTGAGAAACCATCTGGCCGGTCTATGAAACTGGAGCTGAGCTAAAAGTAAATAAAACGGTCTCCTATCAAACTACATTCGACTCTCGTTTACACGAAGTCCGAGTGTGTCACTTTTAGATATCATAGCAGAAAACACTCGAAAAATCGAACTTAGATTTTTCGAAATACTTGTTAATTCGAAATAAATTTGTAACACACCGAATTCAGGGAATATCTATTTTAATAACTGTCTATAAAACATATGTCTAATTAGGGTACTTAAATGAAACGTCTCAATGAGACGTTTCTTTTACGCGTCCAAAACTTATGTGTGATTAAATTGATAATAATTGGGGGGGGGGTATAACTTTATGTGAACCTTCCCATAATTCGAACTCCTCATAATTCGAATTAAAACATCTATTCCCGTGGACTTTGAATGTATACAAGATTTGTATTTTCAATCAAAAGATAGGTTGTGATTACTTAACTGACTCACCAGTATGAGTATTTCGGCTTAAGTAGATATTTCGTTTTAGCACCAATATTTCGACTTAAGTAGCTCAGTATAACGATATAAGCAAGTATACGTATTTCGGCTTCAGTAGGTATTTCGACTTTAGAACTAGCAGTTGTTTTACTACAGCATATATTTCGACTTACATGTAAGCAGGTATTTCGACCTAATATGTATTTACATGTACACTTTAGCAATTACATGTATTTTGGGTATTTCGACCCCAGTTGTTATTTCGTCATTAGCAGTAACTTTTACTTCGGTATGCCGTGTCTGACTGCAGATACGTGTCTGACTGCAGATACAGGGGTCGCGAGTTCGATCCCGGTCCGGTCACATACTTTCGTGGAGATAAATCATGAAATAGTTTCTGCCTTTCAGCGATTCAAGAAGTGTTGTCGTCAATTACAAGTGAAACTATGTGCACGAAGAACCACAGTATGTAAACTGAAATAAACATCCTGTACCCGTTCCTCCTAGCTCACGCCTTATACATTATGAATTACAGCACTCGTGCGTAACCAGTTCTCGGAAATCGTAATGTGAGAGTTGTTGGAACAGCTATAATTGCGAGGGCCCACCTATTAAAATTCATTTTTTTCCATAGATCTAAGTAACTGTTACAGTTACAACCATGTAATCATGTATACATGTGATTGCCAATTCCACTAAAACCGTGCAATCTGGCATGTAAGCTCGTTTTCGACACAGAACGGCTCTGATTGTGAGCAAGTCGTTTTTTAACAAAGCAAAATGCAAAGGAGGAAACCGTTAAAATCATGGAATAAAACGGAATAAAATAGATAAAATGGCTTTTCCTACCTTGTTCGAATGTGTATTGTCTGTATCGCTAACAATATCAATCGAAAAGTGTACATGTACCTAAATACACGCATTTTCCGACTACTGGTTACGCACGAGTACTGTTATTCATGTTTATAAGGCGTGAGCTAGCGGAGGAACGGTACAGGGTGTTTATTTCAGTTTACATACTGTGAGAACTGAGGCGAGTTCAATAATGCGAGCGCTTGCTAGCGCTCGTTGTACTGATGCCAGGCTTTACACATAACGAATATAGATAGGTACCAGTCAACGGCGAGCTCTCACCTCTGGTTAACCGCTTAGTCAAGCTTGCCCAGGAAGGAAGTGTGGTTAGGTAAACTGACCGTTCCGACTTGACCATAGCTGTTGACTGGGACGTAAAGCATCAGACTAAACAAAACTTCGGTAGGGGTTTCGAGGTATTTAGACTTAAGCGGATAGGGGAGACCGGGGCAAAATGATCCACTTTTTAAAAAATATTTTTCCTGCTTTTATAACTGGATATATCCTATTGCTTTTAAATGTATAATACACTGTCAAGTATTAGCTACAATTCGAGAGAAAGAAACACAGGCATAAAATGACATTGGTGCTTGAAATCAAACATTCAAAATGTGTGGTCAGCTGTATCATTTTGCCCCATGCATGGGGCAAAATGATACAGTACATGGGGCAAAATGATACAGTAAGACTTTTCTTATCTCAGATTCAAATATTCTAGACGTAGCACGGAAATTACTATAAACACAATTAAACAATTTATAATGCTATATGTCACCACGGAAATATGGTTAACACGAACAGTGTTCTGTATTTTCTGAGTCACATTTGTTACCATTCATGTTTTATGTTTTGCCACGGGGCAAAATGATACAGTTGACCACCCATTTTTAACATTCTGAAAAATAAAATGGTACTTTTCTGACATAGCAGTATCATTTAATTTTCTTGTGATAGGAATAGACAGTTTCGATAAAAAATATCTTGAAAATGCTTTAAAACAGAGTCAAATTAGATTATTTCAAACTGTATCAGTTTGCCCCAACCACGCTGTATCATTTTGCCCCAGTGACCTCTTGTTTACTGTTTTCGTAACAATTAAAAAATACGACACCCCACAATAGTTCTGATTATTTGGAGACATATCAGTATCTATATAGTTCCATTTACACGATACAATTAAACTATATATCTACCACATTTTTCACATTCATAAAATAACTGATACCTTCGAAATTTACTCAGGGTGCCTCAAAAGTCAATTGTTTATATAAAAAGCTTACCTTTGCTCTGTTTTTGCTGAGCCTTTCTAATAATATGGCGGATTTCAAAATGCGCATTCAGTTTGAGTAAGAAACGTCACATATGGCATCATCGTTTGAAAAATCGCGCTGTTTCAATTTGCCCCATGTATCATTTTGCCCCGGTCTCCCCTATTTTGTATTAAGCAGGTTAATGTATCTCAACTTGGGTAGGTATTACGACTTCTTGTAGCAGCAGCTGGCATTTCCACTTAATCAAGTAATTACACTTCATCAGTTTTTTCGACTTTAACAGATATATCTATTTCGAAATATAAGGAGGTGTAGTAAAACCTGTGTAAAACGGCCACGCAAAAATAGACAAAACAAAGACGGTAGCTTAATACAGGTCAAAAGCATTACAGAATGCTCCCCTTGGGGCATTCTGCAATACTTTTGACCTGCATGAAGCAATAATTGGTATTGAAAACACATTCTCGGTCTTTTTATGAGAGGCCGTTTTACACAGGTTTTACTGTATTTCGAAGTATAAGTAGGTATTTCGAAATATAAGCAGGTATTTCGAAGATTAAGCAAGTATTTCGAAGTATAGCAGGTATGTCGAAGTATAAGCAGGTATGTCGAAGTATAAGCAGGTATTTCAATGTATAGCATGTATTTCGAAGTATCAGCAGGTATTTCTAAGTATAAGCAGGTATTTCGAAATAAAAGCAGGTATTTCGAAGTATAAGCAGCTATTTCGAAGCATAAGCAAGTATTTAGAAGTATAAGCATATTTTTCGAAGTATAGCAGGTATTTCGGAGTATTATCCGGTTTTTCTAAGTATAAGCAGTATATCGAAGTATAACCATGTATTTCTAAGTATAGGCATGTATTTCGAAGCATAAGCAGGTATTTCTAAGTATAAGCATGCATTTCGAAGTATAAACAAGTATTTCGAAGTATAAGCAGGTATTTCGAAGTTTAAGCAGGTATTTCGAAGTATACGCAGGTATTTCAACGTATAACCAGGTATTTCGAAGTATGAGCAGGTATTTCGAAGTAAAAGCAGGTATATCAAAGTATTACTTTAGTATAAACCTTCAAATGGAACACTGTTTTTCGGCAATAACATTAGATCTAAAATCCGAATTTTAAATTTAATTGGAAATATATATTTAAACCAAAAAAAACCTAATTAAAAATATTTTTTTTTTTAATTTTGCATGCGTTTTCAAAAATGCTGTGATAGGATGGCATTTTAACATTCTTAATGATATAGGTCAAATAATATTCCCCTCTATTACCTTGAGCGAAACGGATCAATGACTATCAGTTGAACATAAAGCCATCATGTATATACTACTGTAAGCACATTGCTTACTGCCGTCGCCCTGGGCCCTGTCTCCTGTTAAACCAACGGTACTGGGAACCAACTCACGACAGTAAACATTAAAGTAATTATAATACAAGACAATTTATAACAATGCTTTAGTGGTTTTAAATGTAGCTATACTTAACGCCAGTAAAAACGCAACTTTTACAGTATAACCTTACTCGAGATTTAATGCTATTATATCATTCTAATAGATTAAAAGCATAAACCTATGGTCGCGATACCAAGTCAATACTCCTTTGGTGCGGATAAAGCAGTCCAGATAAGCCAGGCTATATTATTTGATAAAGGGACGCAACCCGAACTTCGACACAAAAACTGAAAAATCACCTTATTAATCTGGATAACAGACCTTCATTATGAATGGCTCTTTTGGATTCAAACTTTCGGAAAATTTTAACGTTGCTCTACTTTCTATGCACACGCAACATATTGTTTTTGTCTTGAAGTTTTGACCTTCAAAATGGTCATCAAAGTTTCAGCATGAAAACCGGAAGTTGACGAAAATGCGACACTTTCGACAATAAATATTGCGATAAATGATAAACAAAGGTTATGACCTTACAACTTACGTATGCCAATTTTTAAATGATTCAGTTTAATTGAAGCTTTAGTGATTTCTCAAATTTTGGGGAAATTTCACAAAAAATAAAATTTAAAACTTAAATTTTATGTCCTTCCAGCTAAGTGAATTTTGTATTTTAAACCGTTTTCTTGTTTGTTTGAGTGAAACGCAATACTTGCACGCTTAAATTGAATAAAATTTCAAGATTTAATATGGTTACCAAAAAATTTGATGAATTTGTCATTTTTCATCAAAATTTTTGGTAGAAGTGTGCAATTGAGCTCAAGTTTTGGTAAAACGTTCTCTTACGTTAGGTACGCTTGCTTGTAAGTGCAAAGACAAAGTGTATCAAGCTGATATTTATAGGAAAAATAACACTTATACCAGTTGCGTTTTTAATGGCTTTAAGTATACATATTGGCTTGCGTCGCCGTTTATCAGCCTAGTCAACAATGTTTCGTTATTTCCAACCGTGACCCAAAAGAAAGGCCATTAAAAGCAGCTTGGATTGCATCGTAAGCCGCACAATTTGATGCCTTTAACAAGATCATCGTCTGCTGTAATCTCTAATGGACATCTTATAGATGTGTCTATCCCAGGCAGTACAAAAATGGGTACTGAAAGGGTATTTTCATACTAACAAAAACTTAGTTATTTATTTTTACAAGATATCAGAGCAGTAAAATTGATATCATTCTCCGCCAAAATTTTAATCTAGGTAGGGTTTTGCTATTTCTATGCGCATGCAAACTTTCAGTGTGAAGAAACTTGTATGTAAAATTAAAAAAAAAAACACACCGAAAAATTGTGTTCCATTTGAGGTGCAATACTACAATAGCATGTATTTCAAAGTATAAGTAGGTATTTCGAAGCATTAGTAGGTATTTCAAAGTATAAGCATGTATTTCGAAGTAGCAGATATTTCGAAGTATTAATAGGTATTTCAAAGTATAACCAGGTATTTCGAAGTATAACCAGGCATTTAGAAGTATCATGAATCAGGTATTTCGAAGTATAACCAGGTATTTCGAAGTATAACCAGGTATTTCCAAGTATAACCAGGTATTTCCAAGTATAACCATGTATTTCGACTTAAACATATATTTCGACTTCAAGAATTATTTCGACTGAAGCAAACTGTTCGACTTTAGTAGATAATTTGACCTCAGCAGCTATTTCGACTTAAACAGGTATTTCGATTCAGGAAGGTAATTTGGCTTCAGCAGGTACATACATGCACACACTGGGACTGCAGATCTTTAAGTCTAAATTTCGGCCACGTCCATAATTTGATCGCGAGATGATAAAACCTGTCTTCGGGGTTTATGACCTTTCAAGATTCAAACCAGCCTGCTCAGTTACAGAGACCAGCTAGAAAATTGAAATTTAGCTTGTATAGCAAGTCTAAGTATGATACTTTCAAATAAGCGAATAACAAAGGCGCTGATAAGACTGCGCGGATGCGCAGGCTGACCTGCGCCTTTGTTGTTCGCAAGCTCTCTCTGTTTGTGGGGCGAACCGATTATGGCAGACCCTTTGCCTTGTTATAAAGCGCAGATGGTTAATCTTGTTTTAATCCGCCTGTTTATGAATTCTAATTTATATATGTCTGTTGTATTAAGGATATTTTACGAAATTGTTCCGCGCAGGTCCGAAAAAGTACCGCAATACGGCATACGGTGTACAAAGCGGAGCAGGGTATCTCTCGTCATTGTATCCTCCTATCCTGGTTGAGGGATTACTGTGGAATAAAAGAAATTGACCAATCAGCACTGTGGAATAAAAAAAAATTGCTCAATCAGGTCTTGGCGCAAGGAATCACGACATTCAATGTCCAAATACACAATCAGCTTTAGTGCTTCTCCTATGATCCTAGTCTGGTTCCCTCCCCTAGATCTAATTGAGACGATATCAGGGCACCCATGCCACGAGAAGACCCGAGTATGACGCTCGAGACCAAGTTATGTTCAAATCAGCCTGCTCAGCTACATGAGTTACCTAAAATATTCAAACCCTGGACCAGCCTGCTCATAGACCTAATATATTCTAACTTCTGACCAGCCTGCAAGGACGTACAAGCTGGCATTCGGCTCTATTGTTTGTATGTGTCATTTATACACGTACAGTAAAACCTGTCTTAATCGGCCATTTGAAAATGGACAAAACAAAGAACTTATGGGAAAGTGGTAGCTTAATGAAGGTCGAAAGTATTGCAAATTCTCCCCTTGGAGCATTCTGCAATACTTTGGCCTGCATTAAGCGATAATTGGTCTTGAAAGTAATTTTTGGTCTTTCTGAGAGTGGGCGTTTTAGACAGGTTTTACTGTATTTAAGCCATAACATGATAAAACCAATAATGTGGCGGTGCGTCACGACGAGAGGACTCCGATCAGCCTGAGCAGAGTCTTCACTCTCCGCATGAATAAAAAATGGGCCATGAGTTACCCAGTTGAGAGCGCAGCGAAGACTGATCAGCCTGGGCATCTGTCCACGCGGACCCGAGTCTTCTCTCGGTGCAGACTGATTTTGTTGGTTCTCATGATGGTTCGTTTTCTCTTGAAAGTGCTTCAATATTATCATTACGTCAGATCGTACTTTCAAATATTATCAATATATTATATTTTTTTCTTCTTGTGGAACTAGCCGAGATCTATATTTTTCTTTGCGACCGTCGAAAATAAATCTAAGCATTCCTTTCACTTAACCTATAAAAAGTAATTTATACAACTTCGGAGGCTCTGGAAACCGTTTATTCACAAAGATCTGATTCCTTCCTTTTCATCTTGAAAATATGTACTTTGCGTGTATTTCCGTCGCTCTGTTGGGTCTGGTGACCACAGGAGCGGGGTTCGAGTCTGGGGCCGGGGATGGAGAAAGATTGCAACGCTTACAAGTGGAGGCGGCCGTAATTCAGCAGGGATTGTTACAGGATACTATAGAAATACAGGAATGGAATATAAAGGTGGAAAGACTAAAAGAAGAAATTCAAAAACTTAAGAAGGAAAAGGAATATGTCCAATCTCAAGGTAAGATACTGTAAATTCGGAAATTTTCGCGAGAATTTTGTTTTCGCGAATAGCGTTAAAAGAAATTTCAACGTTAAAAATTCGCGACTCTGGCATGATTTACCCACATCAGTAAACGACAGAGTGATTTCGCCATTTCGCGAAGGTTTTATTTTCACGAAACTTCGCACATGCGAAGTTTCGCGGAATTAAAACCCTCGCGAAAATTTCCGAATTTAAAGTATTAACCCATTTATAAGCCGAATGGACCTGCCTACACTTATCATTAGGAAGAACCTATTTCCATGATTTTGGGGGTATTGGGTAGTATTTTTCTTTGTTGTCCAAATTTTGTTAATAGAACATTCTGTGAGCAAGCAGTGAAGATCCTTATCAGACACCGTCTGGTCTTGGTCTGCACTGTTTGCCTATGCCCTATAAAAAGGACGCTAGGCTTATATAAGTCAACCCTTTTTTAGACCATTGGAATTTTCCAAAAAGCTACAAAAAGTCGGGATTGTCAATTGTATATATTGAGGGGTCACAGTTTATAATTTCCAAAACATAATATTTCTTTCTCTGAAGATCGATTTAGTCTTCGCAAATAGTGCAGACCCTGATGAAATGCCGCATGTTGCGGTATTTCATCTGGGTCTGAACTATTTGCAAAAGTACAGTGATTATGAGGCAGGGTTAAGAGATATTCCTTTTTAACACGTAGTTCTTTTTTCTCCAATTCATTCTTACATTTCTTTTTTTTTGTACCATCGCTGAAAAACGTGTAAATTAACACAAAATATGATGGCAGCTGTGCTGCCATTGTTCTTGGTGTAAGCTTCCTACGTGGTTAAACTCTATGTTCTGCTGGATTGTATTGATCCAGGGAATAAAATTATATTTTTAAAGAAACTTAAACATTTATCGATGTTTCTCAAAGTTGTGTTTGACGGAAAGTTATAATAAATGCACCCCTTTCTATGTAAACTTAACACTTGTTTTTACAGTGAATTCACTTTCTGTACCTTTTTTCCAAATACAGAAAGTAAGTATTAAACATTATGTGTTTTGTTTGTTCGACTGTCTTTGGAAAGTATTACTTTTAGTCTTTCCTGTTTGATATTTTGTCTTGCGTAGTTCAATCGTTGCATGAACCTTGGGTCTGCACTATAATCGGTGTGTGAGTCCGTCTGACCGTCCGTCGGTCCATCCGTGGTCAGTTAGTGAAAATGCCCATAACTCTTGAACCTGGCATATTTTGATCAAGTTTGCATACAAATGCATATCAATATCATCTTACCACTGTCATGTGTAACAGTCTTTTTTTATGAACGAGGGTTTGTTAGGCATGATTTCAGCCCGTTGTGGTCAAACAGTGAAAATGCTCATAACTCTTGAAACACAAGGTATATTTGGATCAAAGTTTGCATACTCATCTATTTAAATATTGTCCAGCTACTGGTATGCAAAATGGTGATGAAACTTTGTCAAGCATCATTTTGGCCGGCCGAAGTCTTTTAGTGAAAATGCTCATAACTCTTATATTGCACCATATATTTTGATCAAATTTTGCGTAATTATACATTTTTTTGACATTGGCAGGGAAAATGAGAATAAAAATAATAAAAAAAATATTTATCGAAAAAATAGTGGTCACGCCTGGATTCGAACCACTGTGTGTCAGGCTATTGGGTTGAGAAAAGAATATGGAATAAAATCTCTAAGACCACTTGGCCACCACGCATTGTATACGGTAACGTACGCGGCCCTAAAGTCGTCATAGCCCTAAGGTCGTCAGTTTTCTTTTGGCCTCGCTCTTTTCCGTCCAAATCATCGAAACTTCTTAGAGGGGGTATCATTTGAAAGGAAATTATCTGCCCTATGGATTGATATATAAAGTACAGCCGCCCTATAAAAGTTCTCCGAGTGGTAGGCATTGAAATGGGGGTACCCAATTGCATGCAAAGTTTGGAGTCTGTCGAGAGTTGAAGGCGATATTGATATCGATCCGGCGAAACAAAATAACTATACTGTGCATCTGTCCCAAATAAACACATGCGTTTTTTACATGTGCAGAAGATATCGAATTAGCAATAATTACGTCCTTTTGACCGATATGACAACCTCTAACAGAAATTATAGGTTGAAAAGTGAGATGACGACTTTAGGTCCGGCCTGCCGACATTTGGGCTTCAAGAAAATGAGTGATTTTTCTGCCTGTTTACTCACTTCGTCTCTTCTAAAACAATGATTTTTAACTCGTTTGATGCAACAGTCATTTGTATCTCCGACCCCTTAGGGGCCATGGATACCGGGGACATAGTTGGGCCTTAAGTGCCGGGCTTAACCTCTGATGCATCAGGGCAGTGCCGTAGATGTGCCAGGGTTTTCATTTTCCGCTATAATAGCCTGTACGGTCTGGTCAGCTCTTGTTTCCGTTGTCTAAATAGTATATTAAATACTCATAATTGTCAATTCCTAAATTTCAAGTCTCTGTAGCTGAGCAGGCCTGTTTGAATCAGTATAGGTTGCAAACCCAAAAGACATGGTTACTTATAAAGTGGCCCATGTAGCGCAACCACATTCAGTACGCCCACGGGACTATTAACACCCGAATTAAGACATTCAACTTTCTACATGTACCCGACAAACACTGTCTCTCAGATATTCAGTTTAAGCATACACCGAACTATATATAAATGTACGCTCATGTATGTTTATAGGATCATCGCCCCCAAGTATACATCCAAACCACCACCACCATTTAGAGCTTCATTACTCATCAAGGACTGCCAATTTCGATACTGAGGGCAACAAAATACCCTAACGACCAGCAGCATACCAACTAAGACCTTTAATATGTCTTGTAAGCCCACCAATACCGCCACTCATACCTTCAATACGTTCCTTGGACTACCGATAAGGCACTTAGAACTTCAATACGTCCCTTTGACCACCTACACCGTATCTCAATTAAACAACACGCCTACGTCCTACGACCGCAAGCATTGCCACTCATACCTTCAGTTCGTCCATAGGACCACCAACACCACCACTGAGACCTTCAGTACGTTCCTTGGACCATCAACACTGACTCTCAGACCACCAGTGTATCCCTAAGACGACCTCCACCACCACTTAAACATTTAGTACACGCCTACGACTACAAAAGCTATCACTCATGCCTAGAACGCCCATACACCATAGCACCAGCGCTCAGACCACCAGGACGTCTCTGGGACCAAACACACACCCAGTTCGATAAATAAGCGCCACCACTCAGACATATACTGCGCTTATAGGACCACAAAAACACCACACATCGTCGACGACCTTAGGGCCTAGTCACTGACGACTTTAGGTCTTTGTGGTCCTAAAGTCGTCAGACAGACCCCTCTTGACAAAATCGGTCTTTTAAAGATATTTTCGGGTGGTTTCTAACATTTTCTTTAGTTTATCGACTAGCTGGATGATTAAACTACCATCTGCTAAAGTCTATTCTTAGCCAGTGAGTGTCTCTTATCCGGGGCAATCGCTTAAATGCGTCAAAGTGACGACTTTAGGGCCGCGTACGTTACTAGAGCACTTTACCTATATAGCCTTTACCTGTGCTCGTCAGAGCGTGGTCCTTGCGCCAATCTTCAGAACTTCGAGCATGCTTGCCAAATAATTGTAAGTTCATGACCCTTTGGTCATCTTCGGAACTTCTAACCACATGGGTTTGGTGCTGATTAATCAGTACCATTCAACTTCATGTAAAAAGGCATATTACCAGCCTCTGCATACTTTTTCAGGAATTTGTTTGGATTTTTATCTGCCTGTGAGTGACAAGATCTGTCTATTGCATTTAAAAATTGAAAAAAAACCTACCTTGATAATCTCGTTTTCTCAGCATTCTCAGTTCTTTGAGGGCCAAAGAAAAATCCAAGCTTAAATCCTACTGACGTCATACGTTACCGGGTGTCTGTGACAAAATAGTCATCAAAGCTGCATTTTTCTGCATCAGCATAACAAACATAGTCCAATATTTAATCATAGACACATTCAAAGGCGAATGGAGCACCCATTTATCCCATAAAGGCCACAGAAACGGCAAAGTTAGCAGCTATTTTGCTGCCGCCAGTAAAACTGCTGCTAGAAATAAATTTGCCGATAGCAGTAAAATTGCTGCCAGCAATAAACTTGCTGATAGCTGCAAAACTGCTGCCAGCCAACATTAAATGTGCGGTATTCTTATGGTTTTACTTTTTTTTATTTCTCCACCAAATCGTAAACCGTGCATCCGCGGCAACCCAAATCTGGTCTATCACACCTTTTACCTGAGTAGTGGACCAAAATTTACTGCCAGCAACAAAATAGATGACAGCAGTAAAATTGCTGCTAGCAATAAAAGTGACGTTTTTGTATATGATTCCATGATAATTTCTCTGTCTCATTGTAAGTGCATCTACCAGCAGTACAAGTTCTGCTAGCAATTAAAATGAGGTATTTTTTATGTTTTCTAACTTATTTCTCAGTGACATCGTAAGTGCATCTCGAAACAATGTATCTCGCATCAAAGCAAATTGTTCTCACAATTTTTAGAGTTGGGGGCCAAAAATGGCTGTAGTTGTAAAATTGCTGCTAGCAGTAAAAGCGTGGCACTTTTCTTAATTATACTTTATTGTAAGTTCATTATGAACACATGCATTCCGCTGCCACCCGAACTGTTTTATCACACGTATTACATGAGAAATTGGTCAAAACTTGCTGCTAGCACTAAAGTTGCTGCTAGTAGTAAAATGCAGCCAGCAGTAAATTTGTGCTGCTAGCAGTAAAATTGCTTCCAACATTAAATTTGCTGCAGTAAGTTTGCACGTGGTCTCAGGGGCCTTTTTCTCTATTCTCTTAAACAGTTATACGTCATATCCCGCTCTGGATCATCGAGGCGCTTTACGCACTCGGTGAAAACACAGGTAATTCTCCGCTATCCCAACGTATTTTGGTGGATTTATACCTTGTAATATCTTTAAAAATACTCAAAATTTTGCGCTGAAATTTTCAGTATCAATCAGAAATATGATTTTCTTTTGATAGATAAAGTGTTTATTGAAATAAAATAATCGGACATATTTACGGACAAATTATTGATTAATATTTCAGGATTTTGAACGCTTTTTAATACGCGTCTGGCATTATTTTCACCGAGTATCTCAGCGGAGCTCTTCAGCGGGAAGTTTTATAAAGCCTAAAATACCCGGATGACTTAACAATAGAATGAAGACTTCACGTACGTTAAGTGGCAACTAACGTTTCACTGAAGCTTTTTGCAGACAACATCATTATTCTTCAATCTGTGTTGTTTATTTTAAAAACTATACGAATGCATTCTAGATATGTCATGTAAATTATCTGCATGCTGACGATTCATACGAAATGCATAGCCTTAAATTTCTTCCAAAATAAAAAAAAGTTCAAATTAAACTGTTTTTGCGTATGAGGAAGTCTGCAATTACTATAATAGGAAAAGTCAAGCAATGTGTAGCTTCCACATAATTCTCTCAAATCAAACTCAGACAGTGATTTGTTGTAGTATGTAAATGGAGTTAACTAAATGTCTGTTGTGTGTTGCTGCTGAGCCATTTAACAGTCTCTGTAGCAAACAGTGTGGATCCAAATCAGTGTGGATCCAAATCAGACTGCTCCTCTTTAGACTGCTCCAAGAGGAGCAGTCTGATTTTTATCCACACTATTTGTCTGTATGCCGTAACAAGTCCTAGTAGTATTAACATTCAGCAGACGACTTCAGCAGATATCATTTACAGATTCGTTTTTTTTTTCGTAGAAGTCGAAAGATTAAATGATGGAGCTGCTGAAAACAATCGTCCTTGTTTTCTATTCAGCTATGGTA